>CM060970.1:85256258-85856258 GCA_030765045.1 Tenodera sinensis
ACCACTGGTGGGCAAGAGGTGAGGGGAAGCTAAGAACATTCCAACGGGTAGATGAGGCTCGTTAGTCTTGGTCGACAACTCATCTAGGAGAAGAGGACTCCGAAATCAAACTCCCCCAGGGGAACCTACCACGGTAGGTCCGGGTTTGGCGCGCCCGGGGCCCCGAGCTGCGCACCATCATTTCACCCCCTCCATATACATTAACTGTGCCACGTGTAGCGATTTATGTTGCTTTTATATCACCCTCTTCCTCTTCTAGGTTTATTCCGATTATTAGTTAGTAAGGCCTTAGTTTTATAACTCCTGTCTCACCAGCAGGGATCTTTCCTATCTCCGTGGTCCTGTCCCACGGTTTTCAGCGCGGCCCCCGACTTGTGTGCTCTTCGGAGGTCTCAGGCGCGAAGGTTGTGCGGACCCTTCACACTGCCCCCATGTGTAGCCTTAGGTGCGGAGCCCGTCCACACGTCATGTACACCCACGTAGCTCCTTGAGGGCACGGCCGGTGTTAATCTCCCGACGGCCGCGTGCCGTCGGGTTAGTATCACCGGCCGGACGTGTTACCGCTGACGGAGCCCCGGTGTAATCAACCCGAAGTCCCCTGAATCCACGCTGACTCCGTTGAGGCAGCGTGTGCTAAAGCGGGGAGCCACAGGCGGTTATTCCTGTGGTGGGGGCATAAAACCGGGGTGTCACGTGGTGAACGGTTTACCCATGCGGACAAGCAGTGGAGATCGGAGGGTGGCTCCTCTGAAGTACGCCTTGAGGTCAGTCATGGAGGGGTCTCCATGGCGGCACAGACCGTGGAGATTTTGGTGTCTTTTATCCTTTGACCCCCGGATGGCAGGCTGACGCCGACGGTTCCGGATGGGGGTCCAAATAATCATGTCTCCGCGCAACCCCTCTTCCTTTGACCCTTTCTTAGTTTTGACTTTGGCATGTGACGGGAAAACGATAAAGGACCTTAGCCCATTTTACATAAAACGAGAAGTCGACAGAATATGTGGCCCGGTTAAGAACGCGACCAGAGTTCGAGACGGTACGCTGTTGATCGAAACCAACACGGCAGACCAGACTCAGAAACTTTTAAAGGCGAGTTTGTTGGGCTCCTACCCAATTCGGGTAGCCCCACACAAATCGCTCAACACATGTAGGGGAGTTGTCACCACCTCCAGTCTGGACAATGTGTCGAACGATGAGATTACCACCTGTCTCTCCGACCAGCGTGTGTGTCAGGCTTACCGTCTTACCCCAAAGCAGGATGGCAAGGATGTAGCTTTGCGTACGGTGTTTCTGACGTTCAGAGGAACTAAATTGCCCGAGTATATCTTTTGTGGCTACGAACGTGCCGCCGTGCGCCAGTATGTGCCGAACCCCATGCGTTGTTTTAGGTGCCAACGGTTCGGCCATACAAAGACCCTGTGCAATAATCCTGCTATAAGTGAGCGCTGTGGTTTAGCAGCCCATGAGGACCCGACATGTACACGGGATCGCTTCTGTGTAAACTGTGAAGGGAAGCATCCATCCAGCTCGCGTCAGTGTGCGAAGTTCCTGGATGAGAAGTGCATACAAGAATTGCGCGTGAAAGAACATCTCACGTTTCCAGAAGCGCGTCGTCGCTTTGAGCAGCTGAAACCTGCTACCACCACAGGTTATGCCTTGGCTGCCCGACGCGCTCCTGCCAGCAGCGTAGCGATCCAGCACGTTCCTGTGTCAGATGCTTCTACACAGACTGAACTACCTGCGAATACCCCTTCACTGTCTCGTGCCACAGCTGCACCTGCTACTACATCTATAGCCGTGCAGACACCAGCTCACAAGACAACTAGCCGCAGCCAGCCTGTTGACAGCCATTATTCTAGGCCTTCTAGTCGCGCCAGCAGTCGCACATCGTCCATGAAGTCCCGCTCCCGCTCTCGTTCAGCGAGCCGCCGGGGATCTTCAGACTCCCGGACGTCGGCGGAGTCACCAGACGATGGCGAATTTAACCTACCCCGTCCGAAGTCGGTTAAGGTAAAGATGAAAAAGAAAAAGATGAAGACGAATCCCTAATTCTTCTTTACCATGGAAATAATCCAGTGGAATGTTAATGGGTTCCGCGCACGTGTTCCGGACGTACAGCATCTCGTTTCGCAACGGTCTCCATCAATCGTCTGTCTACAAGAAACGCATTTGCACCCTAACCACGCATTACAACTTCGTGGTTTTTCGGCATTTAGACATGACTCTGCAGCTGATAGGCGAGCCAGCGGGGGTGTTGCTATCCTGGTGGCGCATGATATCTCTGCCACCAGTGTGCCACTCAACACGCCGCTACAAGCTGTAGCGGTGCGTGTGCAGCTGCAGAGCCTCTGTTTCTCCCTTTGCAATGTCTATTTGCCACCGGTCAGTGTCGTACACACGAACGATCTTCGGGCTCTCTTGGCACAGATTCCGCCACCGCTCATCTTTCTCGGCGATCTGAATGCCAAGCACTCTTATTGGGGCTCCGACATTGACGATGCCCGTGGGTGCCTTGTAGCAGACGTTTTCCATATGTCCGGCCTAGTCATTTTAAACACTGGCGTGCCTACTTACTTATCATCTGCCTATGGTACACACTCCGCACTTGACGTTTCTTTTAGCAGCCCGTCACTAGTACCCGACTGGTCGGTACTTTCCGACTTATTTGGCAGTGATCATTACCCCATTAGCATTCACCTATCGGGCCACAGTTCTGTGCCAACACGCTTTCCTCACTGGATTATTTCCAAGGCTGACTGGGGGAAGTTTCGTTCCCTCATTCACCTAACCGACGATGGTTTTACCACCATTGACGACATGGTGGAGTATTTTACTTACTCTATCCTTCGTGCAGCGGATTCCAGCATTCCTCGTGGTTCCACTACACCTCGTCACGTTCCTGTGCCTTGGTGGTCCGAGGAATGCCGTTTGGCTACTAAAGCACGCAAGCGTGCATTGCGTATCTTTACATTACATCCTACGCAGGCGAACTTTGTCGCTTTTAAGCGTGCTCGTGCTAGGGCAAGATTTATACTTCGAGACGCAAAACGCAAATCGTGGGAAAAGTATGTATCTTCTCTTTCCCGTCGAAGTTCGGCGCAAAAGGTGTGGACTGCTGTTCGGCGAATGTACGGCAAGTGTCGCCGGACGACCATCCCTGGCCTTGCCGTACAGGGCTCCCGTTACACCACCGAGCAGGACATCGCCGACGCCCTTGCCGAGTGTTTTGCCTGTACTAGCCAAACCCAAAGCTATGATAGAGCGTTTTTAGCTATCAAGGAATCTGCGGAGCAGATAGGCCTTAGTTTTAACAGTGCCCAAAGTGAACCGTACAATGCACCATTTACCGAGGCGGAGCTAGCGCATTCCTTGTCCCTAGCAAAGAATTCTTCTCCCGGTCCTGATGACATCCACCGCCAAATGCTGCTTCATCTTCCACCTGCAGCTCTTTCCTTCATGTTGAGCATGTATAACCGCATCTGGCATCAGCAGGTTTTTCCGTCTTCCTGGCGAGAGGGCATTGTCATCCCTATCCCTCGACCAGGAAAAGACCGGACACTTCCCTCTAGCTACCGCCCTATTTGCCTGACGAGTGTCGTCTGCAAGACCTTGGAACGGATGATTAACACTCGCTTAGTGTGGTGGCTAGAGACGAATAACCTGCTGAGCAATGTTCAGTGCGGATTTCGTCGCTATCGCTCCAGTGTCGACAACCTGACGCGCATGGAGGCATACATACAGAATGCGTTTCTCCTGAAGCAGCATGTCGTGGGTGTCTTCTTTGATCTGGAGAAGGCCTACGATACTACTTGGCGCTATGGCATTCTCCGTACTCTACACGGTTATGGTTTGCGCGGTCACTTAGCCGTTTTCCTTTTTAACTTTTTACTCATTCGCCGTTTTCGTGTCCGTATAGGCAACACGCTGTCTCAAGAGAAGATCCAGGAGAATGGTGTACCCCAGGGATCCATCCTCAGTGTCACACTTTTCGCAGTTGCCATTAATGGCATCACTAGTGTTGTTCGTAGCGGTATCCCGATGTCGCTGTATGTTGACGACTTTGCGATCTACTATCGCTCTTATAGTTTGGAGCACATCGAGCGTCAACTACAGCTGACCATAACCTCCATCGCCGAGTGGGCATTACGCACGGGCTTTCGGCTGTCCCCTACGAAAACACAGTGTCTACACTTTCACCGACTGCGAGGAGTACACCCTCCTCCTGATCTTCATCTGCGCGACACACGTCTGCCTTTTGTACCGCACCTTAAGTTCTTGGGCTTACACCTCGACAGTAAACTCACATGGGAGCACCATATCCGCTATCTTCGTGCTTCCTGCGATCGTTCGCTTCGGGTACTCAGGGTCTTATCTGGGGCATCTTGGGGCGGCGATCGCACCGTCATGTTGAGGTTATATGGCTCTCTGGTCCGGTCCAAATTAGACTACGGCTGTTTTATTTATGGCGCGGCGTCATCGTCTAAACTCCGGCTTTTAGACACAATACATCACACTGGTATCCGTCTCGCTACTGGGGCTTTCCGCACCAGCAGAATCGATTGTCTGTATGCTGATTCTGGCGAACCTCCACTGTCTGTTCGACGCTCTTTATTACTTTGTTCTTACGTGGCAAGGCTGGCCGCCCATCCAGGTCACCCTTCGTTTCCACCCGTGTTGCGTCCAGACCTCGCGCACCGTTATATGCGAAATACAACCATCTCCCGTCCAAGTGGTATCCGGTTTCGTGAACTGCTTGCTGCACACGCCCTTCGACTGCCAGCCGTAGAGCGGCATTCACGTGGCCGATGTCCTCCCTGGCAACTCCAGCGCGCACGCTTTGACCTGGAGCTGTCGGGCTGTGTTAAGATAGCTACCCCTCATTCCGTGTTTCGGCAACTATTCACGGAACTACTGGGGCGATACCGGACTTCCTGTCCGGTATTTACCGATGGGTCCCAGATGGGTAGTTCGACGGGTTGCGCCTTTATATACAACGGTGACGCTCATACGTACCGCCTACCGGACGCCAGTTCAGTATTTACCGCCGAGTTGTTTGCCATATTTTATTTCCTCCTTTTTATCTCCAGTTCAGGTCCTGGAAGTTTTATCGTTTGTTCCGATTCTTTTAGCGCTCTCCAGGCCCTGCAACAGTTTATCGGCACCTCGGCATTGGTTGTTAAAATCCAGACGTTGATTTCTCAGCTACTGTCTCGCGGATACCAGTTTGTTTTTACGTGGATCCCAGGCCATGTGGGTATTCCGGGTAACGAGGCGGCGGATGCGGCTGCAAAGTCTGCATGTCGCCTTCCGGAGTATTCCACCCGTACGCTCCCCTATATAGATGTGCAGAAATATTTCCGTCGCCATCTATTTGCTCTTTGGCAGGAATCTTGGGAAGCGTTATCTGGCACTCAATTACGGACTATCAAGGACACGGTACAACCCTGGCATACCAGCTGCAGGAATTCCAGGCGGGAAGAAGTGGTTTTAACCCGCCTGAGGATAGGCCATACCCGAGCCACGCATGGACACCTTTTGCGTGGTGATCCGGAGCCTGTCTGTACGACGTGTAATATTCCAATCTCCGTCGCACATGTCCTTCTTGATTGTCCGCGATACGCTCGTGAGCGCCAGTCCGTTGGCCTGGGCCTTACACTGTCGTCAGTTTTAGGCAACGACCCAGTATCTGTAAATACAGTGCTGCGGTTTTGTCGCACAATTGATTTTATGATGTCAGTGTAAGGTTATTTTATTTCAGAGATTTTAGCCTTTTGGATTACGGTATTTTTGGGTTTTTTAACGTTTTAGTGTTTTTTTTTTATTTTGTAGCAATTTTAACTTTCTGTTTTTAACATTTTAAATGAAACGTTTTAATAGTTGTTTAGAGGTTTTTTATCTATTTTAACCGTAGATTTTTAGTTTTTAATGGGTGATGTTTTAACACTTGACGGTATGTAATTTTTACTTCTGGACTCGGGGCCCTAATGACCAAGTTGTCGACGGGCCCTTAAACCCGACACACTCACTCACTCACTCACTCCTCTTTGTTCGCTCTGGGACAACCTTTTGTCAGGCCGTCATGTGCTGCTAGAGTGTCTCTTCTCCCTAGAGCACCTTCAAAACCCTCTGCAACTACCTGCCAGACTTGCAGAGGTCTTGGCGGACGATAAACAAGCGGTCGAAAGTGTTTTGTAGCTTTAGGCTTAGGCGCAGACTAGAGGGCGCCTGTGTCGTTTTAGTTCGGTGTCTTTTAGATTCCGAACTATTTGCGCATCTTTATTGGATCCTCAATTACAATGCTGCAATAATTTATACAGCAGGAAGGAATGAATATACTAATACATAATGTCCACACATAATCTAATTAAATGTTATCCTCCCCCTCCCCCAGTTAATTTCATATTTATTTCACGATTTCAGTGGGCCATACAGTTTTAAATATGCAATCTAATTACATTTGCATGTCATCACCAATTCATCTTACCAATTTAGACATATTAAGAATATATCATCTAATTACATTTTACAGAACTTATTATGTGTTATGCCATTTTATATAGCTACGTGTTATGCCCCAGTTGATTTATCTTTATTAAACAATACCACAATTCATACAATTTAAAACAGAATACACGGTATATTAATCTAAACGAATGTTTAACCTACGTCCTAACTAAGCGTATGACTACGAATGTCATGTCCAGTAGATCCAGTCAGGTGATCGTCAAATCCAGTGTTGTCTTCTCTGTGGTCATGGATTTCTTCTAAATTTGGCTCCCTCTCTTGTGGAAACGGAGTTCGCTAGTTTATATAGCCACGTCCACAGTCTTCGCCGTCGTACCACCGAGTAGATAGTTCTGTCCTGTAGGTATGAGAGGGCCGTAGCCCTCCCACTCGTCCTCAGCGGACATTCCCATAGCGCATGTACGGGCGTGTCTACGGCATCACAGCAACAATTGCCGCTGTCCCTTAGACCAAACCGCACGAGATACGCACCATAGGGTCCATGTCCCGTGATGTAGTGGATTAGTCCTTTTGAAGGCTTGAAGTGTCTCATGCGGAGTCTCTCAGCAACATCTGGGAAAGTGTCATAGGTTCTCCTACCCGTGGTGCTCGTCTCCCATTCAAGTTGCCATTCACTGATAAGTCGTTCTCTAATATCTAGTTAATCTTGTACTGGAGCTCCTGTAATTTGTGCAGCTCGCACCGGGTGTTGATGGCGAAGCCAGTAGTAGACGGCACGTCTTCTAATTTCCAAGTCGAGCGGTAGGATACCTAAGGGGACTAATAGGGCATCTGTTGGGGTTGTTGAAAAAGCCCCACTCAAGCAAATCAGTATTTTCCGTTGAAGGCTGCGCACTTCTCGCTTGGCAATGACCAAATACAGTCTACGTGCCTAGGTACTTCCAGCAGGGCCAATCACAGATGCCAGGAGTACATTATTATATAAGCGAATAGCTCCATAAGGGATCGTCCCAAAGTTGCGTGCTAGACGCCCAAGTTTACCCATTATGGCAAGTGCCTTTTTTGCTGTTTCAGTTATATGCTGCCTAAACAACATGCCCTCTTCCAAGTTAACCATGCGATGTTCGCCTCACCGTCCCACACGTGCTCTTGGATTGTCCAAGACACGCTCGTGCGCGCCAGTCAGTTGGTCTGGGATCTACAGTAGCTTCAATTTTGGGTGACAACCCAGTGTCTGTGGCCAAAACTGCGGTTCATCACCCAGATTGGATTTGCTACGCAAGTGTAACACTTTTTTAATTCCTTTTTGAGGTTTTAACCCTGTTTTTAACTGGGATACATTTTACCTTTCAATGTTTTAACAATTTTGTATTTTAGTTTTTTTTTAGCTTTCAACTTCACCTCTTTTTAGTACGTTGCTCTTCAGGGTTTTATTTTATCGTGTTACTTTGTAGGCTGAGGTTTTTAGCTGTTCACAGTTTTCAGTTGTTATTTTAAGGTTCAACTTTTAGCCAGAAAAGTTAATGAGTGTTTTTAAATTTTAAACTTTGACCTAGGGCCCAAATGACCTAGCTGTCGACGGGCCCTTAAACCCCACTCACTCACTCACTCACTCCAAGTTAACACCCAGATGTCTTGTATGGTGACGCCTTTGTATTCTTATTCCATTAAGGGATATCGCTGTATCTCTTTTTAGCTTGCCTTTCAAAAGTGTATATTTAGTCTTTACCGGGGAGATTGTCAGCTTGCGCTCCATACATTCCCGGTGAAGCACGACGTTCTAATACTGTCCTAGAATTACCAGTAATGATGGTGGGAACATCATCTGCATATGCAGTGTGCCCACTGATTGCTGAAGTCCGATTTAGTTCATGTAGTACCGGTTCAAGCCCGATATCCCACAACACAGGCCCGCATACTGAACCCTGTGGACAGCCCTTGGTTACTGCTCTGGGGATCTTAAAATCGCGTAAAGTTACCTTTTTATCATAGCAGTAATCACGAAGGAGCAGATACAGGTTCTCAGGGCAGTTCATACTACGAAGTTCAGCAAATAGGTCGGGCCACCATAGATTGTTGAAGGCCCCTTCAATATCAATGAAAATACCCAACACATACTTGGTGTCAGCTTCCTCCACTATATTGACGGTATGATTTATAGCATCCTCACAAGATCTTCCTCTTCGTTAACCAAATTGGGTTAATGTAAGACCTGCTGTTTGCCTAATTGTCTGGAGCCTACTGCAGATGAGCTTTTCCAGTAACTTGCTCATACCATTTAGAAGCGCAATAGGCGTGTATGAGCCGGGTTCTCTAGGATCCTGTTCAGGAGTCTTTTTAAGAATAAGCAAATTCGCCTCTTTCCAACTCTCTGGCATTTTGCCCCATCTCAGGCATTCATTGTAAAGATTGCACAAATAAGATGTTATGAGGTTAACAAGAGTTTTCAGTACCTCATTAACAATTCTATCTGGGCCAGGTGCTTTTCTGTTCTTTAGTTGGTCAATGTAAATGAGGATCTCCTCCTCTGTGAAAGGATCACATGTTCCCTCTGTACGATATTCACTTGCCATTTGCAGCCTCGCTTCTTTTTGCGTCTATCTTCCCGTTCGTCGTCTTGTGGAACTAATGTGTCCAGGAGAAGATCGATGGTTTCACTCCAGTTCTTCGTGCTGGTACCGTCCTGTTGAAGAAGCGTGCAGGAGACATCACCTCCAAACTTATCCCGCACAATTCTGTACGGTACACCCCATGGATCCTGTTGTAGACAATCCTCTGTAAACCTCTTCCAGCAGTTGTGCCTAGTCTGTGTGAGTTGTTTTGCATAGGCCTCTTTCATGCGCCTATAAATTAGGAGCCATGTCTCACGCTCCTGTGGAGTTCTTGCCTTCTGGTATCGTTTCCTAGAATGACGAGCATTACGTCGAAACCTTTGTAAACGATCTTTCCATGGGGCATTCTGCTTATGCGAACTAGCACTGATTATAGGTATGGCGGCATCCATGCTGCTCCTGATGGCCTTTTCAATGTTATTAGCCGCTGTTTGAATGTTCACCCCTTCTGACATCCAATTAGGCACAGTTAATTTAATTCTCAATCTGCTCCAGTTGGCCTTCCTATAATTGTACCTCCAGGATACCTTTTGTTGGTTATTGATTTGCGCCTTGTGTAGTTGAAAAAATATGACATTGTGGTCACTCGTGGTTTGCTGGTCAGTCACCTTCCAGTTCCATAAAAGGTTCTCGGCCTGACAATTAGTAAGCGTGACATATGTTCACTAACACCCCTACCCACCCCACATAAGCTGGCGCGTTGTGAGGTTGGTTGGCAATCCGCAATCCCAGACTCATTAGGATTTCCTCCAGTCTACTGCCTCGTTCATCCCGACCACTGGAGAGATTTGGCATTTGCATCTATTGTGTAGATTGTGGGTAGTAGTGCAAGATGTTGGTGAACTGATTCCAGTTTTTGCAAATGCGGCTCAATCTCCTGACTGGGTTGAAAGTATGCATTCACCAGTCCAATATGAAGATCCCTGTACATTAGCTCCACACAAGCCATGTGGGTGCCGTTGAAGTGTTGCAATTTAATAAGACGTATGGTCCTGTTGAAGACCACTATTGCCACCATAGGAGCCGCACCAGTCAAAACTGTCCTGGAGGACACCGGCATGTAGGGAACTATGCCATTGATAACATAGGGTTCCTGAATACACAATATATCAATGTGTTTTTCTTCTGCAAGTCGACGTGATTCTTGCATTACTAGGCGACTCCTGGCAGCATTTATTTGTAGTATATTTAAATTGTCCTCTCTCCTATGGTTGTTGGTGCTATTGGCCATAGTATTTTCTTTGTATGTGGCACAGTTTCTTCCATTAGGATTTCCACAGGAGTGTTTGTTACGTGCATTGCACGCAACACAGATCTCCGCTTGCCTTCTTGGCCACAGACCTGTTTGTCCATGTGGCATTTTTAAGGACGTGCCCTAAGTCCTGACAACGGTAGCAGTGTGGTACCACGAGATAGTCCTTTGCCGTGTATGACCCAAAGTCTAATTAGAGTCGTCCCTTTCTTAGAATCTCTTTCCGCATTTCGGGGGCAACCTCTACAACATGATGGACTGTCGATTTCTCCCTAGGACTGGTGAGGAATTTGGGTTCAAACTCACTCTGGAGTTGCCCCTGATCATAATAGGGAAATTCTGCTCACGGGTCAATTTTTGGAGTTTCTCCTGTGTGATCCATCTGGGAACGTCATACACGATTAGCCGTGGTCTCCACTTTCTAGGTCTTTCAACAGTAACCATCTCCTGAAGCTTAGGGTGAATCAAGAGTTTCTCCACATCTTCCTCATTCTCCGTACGACTTAGTACTTTTCCACTTCCGGTCTTCTTGATGACCTTTATCTGGATCTGATCCTTTGCAGGATGAACAGCTTCTGTTATACGCCTCTGTAGTTGCTCTGCCGTATCATCTAGCTTCGAATTGCAAAGCACCATGCCGCTTTGGGATGCCAGGGTCCTCTCAATTACAGTCTCCTTTCTATTACCCTCTGGTGGCTTTGCTGCCATCATTGCATAGGACAGAGGCTGTATGACGGGTGGTGTTTTAAACCTGATGGTCTCCTCTCGTAATCGTTGGTTTTCTTGTTCCAACTCTAGAGCTTTTCCTTGAAGGAGATTATATTCTTCTATAATCTTATAAAAACTCATCCTAAGTTGCAATTTCTGACTTTTAGGCAGTTTGTAACATTGGTGAAGGACCTCCTCCAACCCTAAAAGATGTTGGTGTGCATCCATCTTATCCTCTTCCACAGAAGGTAAACGGTCATCGGATGGGGCCATGGTATCCATCACAACATTCAAAACTTCCTTCCTAGTCTTCTTGGATATCGATCTCGCCTTCTTCTTTGTCATTCCACTGATCTGGTGTTTGTCAGCTACTTCTTGTGTCACTATGCTGCTGGTTAGCTGAAGTGTCTTCTTGAGTGACACTTGTTGTAACCAGATTGTTCGTTAACGCTAAGTTAACCTTGGGCTTCTCTATATCTCCAACCGCCATATTAACTGGTGACCTCTGAACATCTCTGGGTTCAGATGTCGCTCTCTTGGCTCTTCTGGCCTTTCTGGTACCGCTACTTGGTGTACCAGGCTTTTGGTTCATCGTTTTCATTATAATTACACTAAAAGTGCAAAATGTGAATGGTAACAAACATTGTCATTTAAGTTCCGTATTTCACAATAGATTGAATTATGCCTAACAAGTACACTAAATATTATAGTAGTGCACCAAATAAGGCTTAATAGCTTAACGCTGGTAGTTTATATAGCGCAATTATAGCTGGAATTATCAAATTTTACGAAATACGAGTTATGCTATGCATAAACAATGCAAATGTTTTAGATGGCCTTTGCCGTATTTCGTATAAAAAGTTGTTTTTTCAAATATTACCACTAGGGTATGAAAGATATTACTATGGAATGTTGAACACGACTTCAGTGTGCCAGAACGACACCACTGCAACACACAAAAGCACAATTTTCACAGTTTTAACATATGTTATTGTTCAACGTACTTAACCCAAGTTGATGTAGAGCACATGGACAAGATTAATCTTGCAAAATTCTGCACAATCCTTTGGTGTCAGTGTTCCTAACACTTCCACTGATATATGTTGATAATCATAGAATCTGATTACATGCACACAATTACGCAGTATATTAAAAGTATACTTCGTAAATTAGGCACTGAACGTTCAGAGTTACTAAACTCAAAACTAGGCCTACCTGAAAAGCTTTTAGCAAAGGCAAGTATGCGGATATAGAACTTTATATATCGAAACTTACACTTTTTCCAGTTTTGTATAACTTTATTTTAATTCTGACTTCTGCCTATTTGTTTTTTGGTATATCTTATGCATATTTTCCTTTTTTACTTGTCTGTTAATTTTATAGTAAGGATTATCTCTGGCTTTCGCCATGATCCCTGTTGAAAAGGCTCTGATGACCTTGTAGTTGAGCGAACTACCCTTAAACCTCTCTCTCCCTACGTGCCACGTCCCTTACCCCAGCTGGTAGCCGAAAAGTATGCGAATAGGCTGTAAGTGAATGAAATGAAAATACTCTAACATGTTCCGTGAAGGGCAACAAGGGGAAGCTCGTTTACTCTAACGTGGTGAGCTATTCCTTGTTGGGACTTGCAAATGCTCATTGTCCACTGTTCACTATTTAGTCTATACTCAGGTGTGTCTCTAAGGATTTCCAGTTGTTTCTTCCTCTCCCTACTCGTGACCACTTGTCCTGCGTGCTCCTTGCAGAGGAGCGTCTCGGTCTTGTTTGTAGTATTTTTCTATACGGGGTTCCCACAGGTAGCCTAGTATGTCTACCTGTTGTCTATGTGACAGGTATTTTTCTGTGATAACAGGTTTAATCTGGTAGTGGAGATTCTGTCTTTCAGAGACACCCCCAGGTGCTTACGTTGCGTCTTCCGTTGGCATATTTAGATTTTTTTTGGTGTTGTTAGTGACCATGTCTGACAGCCATAGAGTGATAAGGATAGACACAGATTTCCAAAGCGTGGAATTTAGTTCGTCTGGTTAGCGCTTTGTCTACAAGTACGAACTTGACGAACTTAAAATCTCAAAATACCTTATAGGCTAGAGAGATTCTCCTTGGTATTTCCTTTTCCATTTTGTCCTGAAAAGATATTAGTTGCTCTCTCTCTCCCCCCACCCCTCTCTGTCTCTCTGAGGGGTGCCCATCCCATCAATTAATATTGTCACCGCGCCCGCCGCATCTAATTGCCTACAACAGCAGTGTCACCCATCGCATTATTGTCGGCACTACCGCAAAGGAGCCGAAGGAAAGAGACAGAGAATGGCCGCATTGTTGGGGCGCTTGCCGAAAGAGAGAAAAGGATAGAGGCTTCTGGAATCGTCTGCTTTGTATTCCACCGCAATAACTGAACTTTCCAGAATAGTGCCTGGGAGATATAAATAGCGGTAAAGTGCGACAGAGTGGACAGTGAGACGTATGTGAAGCGTTGAGTAGTCGTGCCGAGAACAGGACAGAGGTATGTGAAGCGTTGAGGGGTCGTGCCGACGGAGAAGGGACAGTTCTTTGTGTTACGAGTTCGGAGCCGTGCTGTTGGAGAATCGAAAAAGACTTTCTTGCTGTTGCAACGAGTGTACAAAGTTACTGTTTACGGAAATAAAAGTGTTTCTTTATCTCGACTACATCTGTCTTCTTTACTTCACACCCCAAAAAAAGTCACAATATTGATGTTGCTGGTCCGTTAAACATGATCTGCGTTTTTAGTTTGTTTAATGGGAGTCCTGCAGATTTGCTATGTTCACATAGTTAGTGCATTTTTTCTAGCTCCATCGGCGTTTTGTCGAATAGAACAACATCGTCGGCAAAACGATATTCTGCTTCTATCCAAGATTATTCCAAATTGTTTGCTGTACTTCATTTTTTGGGAATATACCTTCCATCACTAAGATGACAAGCTTGGGAGAGATTGAATCGCCTTAGAAAACTCTTATTTCTAGGTGGAATGGTTGAATTTATGAAATAATTTATGTTGTTAAATACTTTCTTCACAACCGAGGAGTCATGTGTCTTTTATGTTGTATTTGTATACTCCATATGAAAATATGATTAACACAATAGGGAAATAACGTAACACGTTATTTCTGTACTATTGTAGGCAGAGGAAATTATGTACGATTATTCCACCCAAAAAACTGGACATTGAGGTTTCATCCGAAATTCATATTTTTAAGTCCACGGAATAAAAATCCGTGAGTTTTCTACTGTCTAGTGCTAACTATTCTTACAAATGCTGATTCTTCTGCCTACTTCATATTAATCGAGAGACTTTTATAGAAATTATTACATATTTCCTTGTAGGTATAACGGTACTCGCGGAATACAATAGGCTTAAGCGTTAGTCAAATCTTTTAAGAGCTAGTCACTATGTAAGACCTTTGAAATTCCGTTCTTTGCAGGATCAGGAGGGGAAAAAGGTATAACGGCTTCCCATCTGAGAAAAGTGGAAGTAATTCATTCAGAATGAAGAGGACTTCAGAGGCTTTTCCCAGAAAATTGAAGCCGAAATTGTGAACGCCATAATTATGGATATAATACTGCATCACATGGCGGAATTAAATAATCAGAAAATGTTAAAATCGTTACATATATAAAGTTACAGGACCCGGGAGATTAGTTGTGACTAAAATTGTCAAAAGGTACGAAAAGGTACAGACAAGTCATTAGGGGCGAGCTTCAGGTAGTCGAGCGGGACCTGGTAAGACCAGTTTTCCTGGAAACCGCTCAGCGCCGGTGTGAGCCGGAAAACAAGGGATGGTCGATTCTTCGAAACCCTGTCGCTAATTAGGAAGTGAAAGGTATAGAGAGCGTCATAACGCACAGGCACTTGCCTGCGAGAACCCGGAGAGAAAGGGTCGTTGAGAGTTGCCCTCCAGAACCCGGCGGGTCACTACATTCGTCGCCCATATCCTCAGTCACGGGACTTGTATTCCGGATCCTCAAGTGTGAGGACACATTATAGTTAATATTAACGATTTTCTGTCTTAGTAGAGACACGGTAACGACTCAACTAATTTAATAACGATCGGCAAATCTCACGCTTTCTTAGTTTGGTGAGAATAAAAGTGTTTCAACGAAGTTCTGGTTTTATTCGGAATCACCCACGCATACCCTGAGATTAAAGTCGCATGCCAGAGCAGCCGGAGTAGGAGACCAGAAAGCAGCAGTCGGCGTAGGAGAGCATAGGAGGAGCGGCGATTCGACATCAGAATGCAATATATACATTTAATTTCTTATGAAAAAATATTAAATATATTTAATAAAAATCGTTGGAGCCGTTTTTGACAAATTGAAACTTTTTGCAACATTTTCCATGCAAGGGATAGTTTGGGATTGTTTGAGCTGTGTTGTTCACAGACAGACGCGTGCATTTATAGGAGGGGTTCGGGGAGTCACTAAAGATGTATTTTAGTGAAATCTTGACTCGAATGTTTGGGTGTAATGAATTCGTATTAAAACTCACAATGGCATCTTACCTAGTCAATGAGGTAGGCTAGAGCGCGGATTGAAATCAGCTAATATTCATTTCTAGATCAGTCACACCCCGATGAATAAAAATTACACTTGCCTAATATAACCATATTCTGAAAAGAAAAACAAATGAATGTATCGTGAAATTTGTTGAAAATAACCAATTATGCTATGAACCTATTCGATGTTGGCTATATTACTTGCCGTACTGATAAGTAGGGGAAATCTGTATTCCACCCAAAAATTCGATACCGAGATTTCACTGAAAATATGTTTTGAGACCCCCTGAATCCAAAAAAAGCGTTTTTAGAAAAAGGTCCCTGTGTGTCTGTCAGTCTATCATTCTGAGGACAGCATAACTCAAAAACGAAAAGTAGGTTAAAAACCAAAATTGGTGTTTAAGTGTAATGTCTTTCAAGAATGCGACGATTTTGAAGAAAATAGCCCCACGCTAAACTACCCTTAACATGGAATATTTTTCGAAAATGTTGTTTTTCTTGAAAATGGCTAACGTTTTGATTAAAATGTCATATGTTTGAGATATTTTTATGACAAATGCAATATAAATCTTGAATTTTCTGGCTATAGCCCCTGTAGTCGTATTTACTCTGGACGACTTTTGCATAACTGGTGAACCGTTACAGATAGACAAAATCTTACTATACAAAAATGTATATCTTGCTAAAATACACAAGTTATATCCAAATAAATGTTCTTGTATGGTGAACCATTTCGGAGATATTCCTTGTTATGTGTGTGAGTTTCGGAAAACTTAAAACTTTCGAGAAATGGAACATTCTTGTTCATTTATTTTTTTATGTTAAGTGTGCAAAGAGAACGGAATCTCAAAGCTTTAAAATATTTGATTATCGCACAAAGCCTACTGTATGTATTTTAATATTCCTCTTGCACCTACAGGGAAATAAGCAATAAGATAATTTGTACAAATGTTTATCTTAAGTAACACAAAGAATATATGGAATACGAGTTTGCAAGAATGGCTAGTACAAGAGTAGAGAAAGTCATGTGAGTGCAACACATAAGATTTTTTGAGACTACCATTATATGCCACGTAAATCTGATTTCGTGCCAAGGCCTGTACTTGGTCAGCCTCATGTCTCATACAAGTAGAATCAATTGTACTAAGAATCTAGTGCTGAAAGGAAAGAGAAATTCGGCTCCAACACTTCTTTCAGTGTACTGACAGAAATATATGCCCCTTTATATAGAGAACGCAAGCTACTGGAATTCACCAAAAAGCCAACTATGACATATTTACGCCATTATAGTGCTCTATGGTTACTTTTAGTGACATTCCATCTGAAGTTGACACCAACAGTAGTAACTGTTCCTAGAAGATACCCCAGATAAAGATACGGCCGTAACTGATATTAACTGTGGTGTTTAAGTTGGTGATACAGAACTTATCTTGGAGGTAGGTAAATTATTCGGTTTAAATGGTTGTTCAGATGTCGTTGAATGTCACTTGTGTATACCAGTTTATGGAATTGTAGTCCTCATTGTCGATTTTATACCACAGTTCATATTACTAAATGCAGTACCATACATTTTAACCAGGAAAGTGTTGTTTCAAAATAAGATTTGCAACGTTGGAGTAGCTTAATACTGGCAAATCACATTGTAAGGCTGGCAGTATTTCGATTTAATATTACATAAGCAATGTTAAACTTTTGGGAGCTGCCATTAAACCGTTATACCCTTTCCACCCTGCATTTAATCTATCATTGTTGCGCATAAATAACTTTGGTTGCGAAGTTGACATAATATGAAACCAGTTTTATCTTTCTACAACTAAGCAACTATCGAATGACCATGTTATCGTATTCTGTTTATTTATTTAAAGCGTATCCATCACAGCGGCTAAGGCATACGTTTTTGTTGTTCCAATCCATAAACGGAGCCAGTCTTTCAAACGCTTCATCAGCCAAATGGACATTACAGGTACCACACCCAGAAGGCTAATACAAGCTTGAACTCTAGAAACGTTTGAACCTTTCATACATATACCGCGCCAAAAGAGCTGATATTAATCAGAGTAAACGCCAAAGAAGCAGCATGAAAAGACATTTATTCCATATTTTCTCAGCTCTCAACCAGGTTGTTTTTCTAGAAAGCAACTGACGTTGCGGAAGAGTGCTGAGCTGTGATGAGGGGAACCAAACGTCGAAATCATTTTCTCAAACAATCTGTCGGGAAACTTAAGGAATATATTGGTATACTATAATATAGTATAATATGATATATGAGATAAAACGTAGGTCATTATATTCCTTCTAATATATGCTTCATAGAAACATTATAAACCAAAAATCGAATGGCATTTTGTGCTTTGATCAGCCGATTTCGAAAAAATAAATGGTTTTTGATCCAAATTGGATGCATAATTCCGCAAGAATGCATGAAGATAATATGTAGTTTGTTACTTCTAAGATGCGTATTTCTTATATAACTTCTGTAGTAATTATTGGACATCACACAGGGTTTCAAAATAATTAATCGCTTAAAAGATGTGAAGGAATACTCCGAGCTGCTCTCTCAGACGTGAAGTAAGTGGACAACGTTGCGGTGATTTTGGTCGGGGAATTTACCTCGTTCGTGGATGTAAACAGGTCGGGCGCTTTCGCTTTCGGGTAATGCTTTGGGAGCTAACGCTTGTGATTGGCATACACTCGCACAGTAAGCACGAAATGGCAAGGCAGGGCATGAGTTTGTTTTCAAGACACACCGTCACCGTGTTTGTTTATGTACTGACCTAGGGAAAGTGACAACCACACAATCTGCAGTGTTGTCAGGTTGTTTTCGACAAAACTAAAATATCTCCATAGCAAAGGGTTAGGGACAAAAACTTAAGATACAAAATGTGTTCCAAATACCCAAATCTACCACTGGTTTAAATTAATGTAATGACTTCCCTTGCACCCGTATATATACAAGGTGCTAGGGGTATGAGTGCGCAGAGTTCAAAGGCAACTTCTGGCGTTAAACTGAAACATAAGTTCCTGTACCATTTTCCTCTATAGTGCATAGTTTCATAAATAAAACTTAAAACTGGTCATAAGTGTGACTGCAAATATGTCCCCACTCCGTCATCGTCTACTTCTGCAATTAGAACAGCGAGGTAGAGCTACAAAAGATGCGTTATTTATGTCTTTACCATGTGTTGCTAAAATGATTCGTTTAGCCACAAGATGATATGAAAGGACTGGATTCCAGCGTGTCTATTGGAATAAAGTCATGGGCATACGCTTGGCAACCCCGCAACATTAGCCCGTGAGAGAATATTGACAGTACAACTACCCCCGCCACATCCGTGCACAGCAGAAGGTTCTGTCAGTGCTTCAGGTCTGTTAAATGCATTCAGAACTATGGCAGTCTTTACAAATCAAGAGTATTTAGATATGCTTCTTGCTTAGGGCAAAACCGATTGCAACACACGTGAACCGCAACGCTTGATGATCTTCGCACACGTGTGTTTGAAGCAGCCCTAGAGATTGAGCAGAACACACAAGCTCTAACGAGGGTAGGACAAAATTGGCTAAGAAGATACGATGTCTGCATAGATTCTCACGGAGAATATTTTGAACATCTACTGTAAAAGACATCTTGTTGAGTTTGCAGTTATTGACCATTAATCATTTTCTTCTTCTTTGTCTTCTTCGTCTTCTTCTTTTTCACGTCTTAGGCCATCTAGGCTGTTCCGGTTCCCAAGTCGTGTTCTTTATAATAGATTTTCCTGTTCAGCAAAAGGTGGCTGTTTTTAATGACACAATTACACGAATAAGGTATTTCCATACTTAACATTTAAAGTTGCTATCTTTGATCATCCGACTACACCTTATGCGTAGCCTCTTACGCAGCTTTTAGTTTAGTTCTCGTAAATACGATTGACTAGCTTAAAAGCCAGCCACCCCATCCCTCGTTACTGGCATTAGCTGACAAGAAACACACAGGCACGTGGCGAACTGGATTTCGAGCGCTAGCCTAGTTTAGAACTTCACCCGTTGCAGGTGTGAACACATGCCTGGCCGCAAACCAAAACAAAACATTCGGCCTGTGTTGCCACACTGTACAGATAATGTATTCAATAATGTTCGATTATCTCTTTAACTTTCAAGATAGATGGAGTTGTTATTGGACTTTATTATTAGTCATATTTGGATCCCAGCACGCGAAGTCTGCTCACTCATACCCCTAAACCCTTCGTAGCTTCCGCTTCTTTCTCTCTCTCTTTACCCCTCTCCAATGACAGCAGGATTCCAAATACTGGTTGTACATAGTTATAACCAATGACACATCGGCACGAAAGGAAAGTTTTGATTATTTCTGGCGGCTCAGTAAATTGTTACTCAACTGTTGCTAGATTCACAGCATTTCGTATACATCAAACTACATGTGACCAGATTATTGGTCTGTGGTAAGCTGGCAATACAGTTCGACAACTTGCAGAAACTGTGCAAATTCACGGAAATGTAATTAAATTTTAATGTCACCCAAGAACGGGGGTTTATTGATACAGAAATTTTGAAAGCAGAAATTTTATTATAATATAACGTAATAGACAAACATGTAGTTATGTAGTTATTTCGATTGGGATTTGAATTCCAGTATAAATAAAGGAGGAATTTGTAGAAGGATTAAATGTTTTTATATTTTTCAATATACTATTGCATTCTGTTTACTGTAAAGTGATGTTTGTGATTCTAAGGACAAATTTAAAGGTTTTCTTGTAAAAAAAATCATTTAACTCAATAAATGCTGCTTATTTCCACATTTGTAACATTTTCTGTAGTAAGCATTAAGAATTTGGCGATAAATCTAAATAAAATTAAAACTTGGCTTTTCTACGAGGTCAGGTATATCTACCCTCCAGCCCCCTCGCCCACCTTTCCTTGTCCTCATTACAGCGCCACGGCTCTAGCTCGTATTACAACTGTCAGTAGTTCGTTTGTTCGTTGCTTAGTAATTATCCCTCAACCCTTGCGAGACTCCGTAAGACGATAAGAAACTGAGAGATGGCCCCAAACGATGCAAATTACCAAATTTGTTTTGTGCACACAGTAGGTAGAGAACGTATTGCATTCCACCCAAAAATGTAATACCGAGATTTCACTGGAAATATAAGTTATAAGGTCTCACGTCCCCAAAACAAGTATTTATGGAAAAAGGACAGAGCAAGCACGTGTGTGTCCGTCTGTAAATAGTCTATCTCAAAAAGAAAAGTAGGTTAAATAGTAAAGTTGGTAATTAAGTCCAGCATCCTCCAAGGATGCGACAGGAAGACTTTCAAGAAAAGCCCCCACCCCAAATTAACCCTTAAATGGAACATTTTTTGAAAATGCTTATTTTTCAAAAATGACACTAACGATTTTGATAAAATAACGTCAAGATATTTTCAGGACAAATGAAATGTATATCTTGAATTTTCGGGAATGTCCTAAGAAATCCTCTTCATTCTGGATGACTTTTCCATAACTAATAACTGCAAATGAATAGGTTTAATATGACTGCGTTATTGATGCCCGTTCTAAAATAGTTAATCTCTTCCACATGCATGGACAGTTACCATTGCGATATTTTCAAAGTTATGAGCTTTCTTTTTGTTGCAAAATACCCCTTCAGTAAGGACTAATGCACCACTGATATCTTCGCTCTCCTCTGGAGTGTCGTACATATCAGAGATATATAACAATTAGCTGTTGTATGTAACAGCGCAACTGCTTGGCAGCCAATATGTTGGTTCTGTTTCAAACCTTGTAAAAGTGGTTATTTTTCCCCAAACAGATGAATGGCGTACAGTGTTAATTTTTCTCATATCTTTCAACGTTTAAATACGTGCTACGAAAGTATTCACATGGAATACTTTTGAACATAATATACCACAATTACCAGCAAGTGACACCAACTCAAAGTTTTATCAGTGGCGTACTGGCTCCTTATTGATTTTGTTCTACTGCAAACAATCTTGAACCCAAAGACCAAAAGAGTGTACATCAAAGTGCTCGCCTACAAGCCCTGGAATTTTGTCGGTTGGATTCTGTAACCCTAACTAGTGAGTGTGTTTATGTATAAATTTAAAAAGAGAAGATAAATGTGTATTGAAATGAAATGCTGTAATATCCAAACATAGGAATATGATTGTCCAATGTACCGATATTATTATTACTTATTATTCTTAAGTTGGTAGTATTTGGTCACCATGCAGACTTATTGCTAATTGTTCATAAAGAATACGATTGGATTGAATCCTTTGTTACTTTGAAGAAGAAGAACAAAAATAATAAGCAGGGCCGATATATTAATGTGCCAACCCATCGCTTCTGTAAGCAACTCGCATTATACTTATTATAATGAAGAACAGGTTTGCAATACTGATTCATATTCTTGTGTCCAAATTACTCTACTCTGTTTCTCTGTCTTCTCAATCTCTGTTCCTCTAATCTTTCCTGTTGCATTTCTTTTGATTACTTGTTCCATGCATGTAGTGCCTCTTTTCCCTTGCCGCTTGCGTGTATTCCAAAATCCCATGCGGTAGTCCAGAAGTGCTGATGGAGGGGACACGAGGTTTAATTCATCCCCCTGTTTTGTTCTTCGGTTTGCCTACCGTCCAAGAATCTTCTGTTCTCTTGGCATTGTCTCCGTAAAGTCCTATCACCCGCAACACCCTGTGGCGGCGGCCGGGGGGGGGGGGGTGGTAGGAGAATGACAGCGCGGGTCAAAAATTGGCGTGCCTGCGGGTAGTTTATCATCCTCCAACCGTCAAACATATTGAAACTATATATTGGTCCGTAGTTCCTTTGCTACGTTCATTGCTTAAGTCCTCATAGTTATGTAAATAACAATAAGAATAACTTCTGTCTTAAATTACAGAGCATAATATTCTGTATAACACCATAACTTTATTGATTACAAAGAAAGCAAACTGGCATTGCTAAAAATACATTTTTGATTATGTATATGGTGCACACTTCCCAATACGGGATCTCTGGACAGTAAATGCTTGTGAAGTTCAGAGGTTTACATAAAAAGCATTAACGTTTCAATGCAACTGTACCATATTTTTAAACGGATTCACAGCTATGACTACTTAGAGCCACAAAATTAGTTCAAAAATATTAGCCACTAGTCAACCACACACTGTATACATAAATATAAATTACAATAATACATTGTTGGGGTTCATAAAAGTATTAAGTGCAGCATTTAAAGAAACTTTTATCCTGTGATTTAAAGACTATCATTATCTATACAGTTCCCAAATGATTTAAGTATTTCAAATGCTGGAAAAGAATACAAGAGCAATTGGCACACGGTAATGTAAACAATGGTGTAGTGCAGAGCAAATTTGAGTCCTAATTTGCGCACCTCATCAAATTACGAATAAGAAATGAAATAGTGTTACGTATCCCTAAATGTTTTAACCTTTTTATCATGACCAACGGTGTATTTTCTTTTCTGGGAATCATCATTTTTTATATCCCTAATGTATTTATAAATAAAAGAGGTACACATCTATTTAAAATTACCCTGTGTATTGCATGTTTTGCACAAACCATTGCATTATCTGGCATTTTGTAATTTGCAATAAAATGATCCTCCAGGGGCATACAGCTCATCATGAATGTTTTGTAACAGTATCACATTCTCAGTGGCGTACGTTAGCCGAGGAGCTTCTGTGTCTTGCTCTTTAAACATAATTTACAAATGAGTTTCAAAGATCTCTGGGGAAAATAAGCTGATTTTACACTCTTCAAATTCGATGGTTGCATCCACACCAACCATTTTCAGGACATATTCTGCCATATATGACAATGTTTATGTGTCACTTGAGAGATTGCATTCGGGAATAACGTATCTACCAATAGTTTCACTGCGACTTTCAGCTCTCTCTGACCATCTGAAAAAAACTGGCACGGGTTACTCAAAGTACTGCACCCATCATCTTCACAATTACCGAATGTGCTATATGCTAAGGCCATTTTATTTACTATGGTAGTTTTTAAAGCAGCCTTGAGCTGAAAACGCGTAAGATTTGTGTTCGCAATATCATGTTGTCGAATGACAACAGAATAAATTATCCAAAGGATCGTGATTGAATGACCTGGTATTGAGATATATGAATCCTTTTTTCTTCAACTTCTTCCACTTGAACATAACTGATTGTGTTCTACCATCTTTTATGAAGCTAAAACTGTGTGTCTTATTCTTTCGTGTTGCCAGTTCTATTATCTTGCGATTTGACATGTCCTTCAACATATCATACCACGTTTTCGTGTGTGGTGAATTCTCAGGGAAAGCATGTCTGAACTTCTTATATTCGAGTGTAAAGTATCCGTAACTGTTCAGGGAATCAAACAGTTTATCGATCTTTATTCACAAACTCTGCTGTATACACTGCTTCTGAGGGAAATATTTGTGCACTAACATAGGTTCCAATCAGTGCTGCAACAGCGTGGCTCATTCGTGCTGATGCTGCTTTTACTTTCATTTCTGTCTTTGAAATTTAAGTACTCTTTCTTTAGTTTTGTCAAAATTTTCAACTAATGCTGCTGATCATAATTAAAAATTTGCCCAATATATTTAAATTTGTGGACTTCTGTGGCTGAAATTCTATCTTATGGCCAATGAGTGCATTACTGATGCTTTTTAAGAGATGTGGTACATCAATGACAACAGCAATTGCTTCTCCGTTTATAAAGAAACAGATCTCTGATCTATCCCCATTTTCTTTACACAATGTTTTTAATACCCCTTGATTTGCGGAACCCTGTTTGAAAAAAATTTAAAATTTAGACAAATTGAAGATTTTTAAAAAATTTCAAATTTTGAAAACTACAAATTTTGAGAAAATTCCAAATTTTGAAAAAATGACTAATTTTGAAAAATTCCTAACTTTGAAAAATTGCAAATTTTGAAAAATTCCTAACTTTGAAAAAATGTCAAATTTGGAACCAGTTCCAAATTTTCAAAAAGAGAAGTCAAACGTCCGAGACAAGTCTTCAAACGTCCGACACTAAGTCGTGAAACGTCCGAGACCAAATCGTGAAACGTCTGAGGCCAAGTCCTGAAACGTCCGAGACCAAGCCTTCAAACGTACGAGACCATGTCGTCGAACGTCCGAGACCAAATCGTGAAACGTCTGAGGCCAGGTCGTGAAACGTCCGAGACCATGTCGTCGAACGTTCGAGACCTAGCCGTGAAGCGTCCGAGACCAAGTCGTCAAACGACCGAGACCAAGTCAAACTTACGAGACCAAATCGTGAAAAGTCCGAAGCCAAGTCGTCAAACGTCCGAGACCAAGTCGTCAAACGTCCGAGACCAAGTCGTCAAACGTCCGAGACCAAGTCGTCAAACGTCCGAGACCATGTCGTCAAACGTCCGAGATCAAGTCGTCAAAAGTCCGAGACCAAATCATCAAACTTCCGAGACCAAGTCGTGAAACGTTCGTGACCTAGTCGTAAAAATTCCGAGACCAAGTCGTCAAACGTCCGAGACCAAGTCGTCAAACGTCCGAGACCATGTCGTCAAAAGTCCGAGACCAAGTCGTCAAAAGTCTGAGACCAAGTCGTCAAAAGTCCGAGACCAAGTCGTCAAAAGTCCGAGACCAAGTCGTCAAAAGTCCGAGACCAAGTCGTCAAAAGTCCGAGACCATGTCGTCAAAAGTCCGAGACCAAGTCGTGAAACGTCCGAGACCAAGTCGTCAAACGTCCGAGACCAAGTCGTCAAACGTCCGAGACCAAGTCGTCAAACGTCCGAGACCAAGTCGTCAAACGTCCGAGACCAAGTCGTCAAACGTCCGAGACCAAGTCGTGAAACTTCCGAAGAAAAGGCGTGAAACGTCGGTGAGCAAGTCTTCAAACGTCCGAGACCAAGTCTTCAAACGTCCGAGACCAAGTCGTCAAACGTCCGAGACTAAGTCGTGAAACTTCCGAAGAAAAGGCGTGAAACGTCGTTGAGCAAGTCGTCAAAAGTCCGAGACCAAGTCGTCAAACATCGGAGAGCAAGTCGTGAAACGTCCATGACCAAGCCGTGAAAGGTCTGAGACGAAGTCGACAAACGTCCGAGACCAGGTCGTCAATGTCGCCTTTTTTCATTTGTTTTGTTGCTTTCCCCTTCATTAGGTCCGGCATATCCTTCCTGTTTACCATAACCGTTCCTGTTGTCACCATCTTCATGTTGAACGAAGTGTCAGTCAGCTATAGAGAGGTATAATACCTGTCTGTGAAAATATGATGACCAGAGGGGGCAGTGACCGGATCTTTGATGAGAGCTGGGCACAATTTGCTTACGACCTGTGTTGTTTTCAGGAGGTCAGAATTGGCATTGCCAGTATTCCCCATGTATGGCTCAAAGGCATGCATATAGCCTTTGCTACTGTCAGAGCGAATATCTTGAGCCCAAATTTTTTTGGTTTATTGGGGTTATAAACCCTAAAGCTTACTCTGCCTTTGAAAGTTATAGTGCTCTCATCTACGGAAATATTTTCTCCCGGGGAGTAGTAGAGTTGGCATTTATGTTGTATCCCCTTGATAACATTTTTTATTAAATTCTCCTTTCTAATTTGTTGGCCATCGGCAGCATGAGCAAAATGTAAATTCCAAAAAAACGCATTCCCAAAGAAAGACATTTTATCCAACCATGCTGTCGAAAAGTACTCTTTTATGTCAGATAGGGGATGTAAACCCATATTTATTATCGTTCCAAGAAATGCTTTCATATTAGTGAGAGAAAAAGGCCGCCAATTACTCATTCTACTTCGTTTTGAAGGTGGAGTGTTCTGACGCTTTCTTTTATTCCCATATAAAGTTGTTTTTTCAACAATCATTTGCAAGAGTTCATCATCAAAAAACAACGAGAAATAATCTATAGGTTCAGATTCACTATTAAATCCAGTTGATAAAACAGGACCTTGATTAATGTTTACTACAGGGATTGAAGAATGCACAAGATCACAGTTACTCACGTTAACCCAGCTGTCTGAAGCAAGACCGTCATCACTTGCGGCACTTGAGTAACTTGTGTCGTTTTCGCATTCAGAATCACCCGATCCATTTATTTCCTCCTCACTCCCGTATGACTCAATATCACTATAACTTTCATCCGATTCTTGAAGTGACTCAAGAATATCTTCATCACTCAAACCTCGTTTTCGTGCCATTCTAACGAAAAACACAATAAAACGCCAGAAACACACTGAAAACCGACCGTGCACCGAACAATGAAAATCAGAGAATAACTGTTTAGAGAAAGCCTGGAAAGCCGTATTTTCGCACCATAAACAAAAAGCAAGCCTGGGCCTGTCCTTGGACGACAACTACTGTCAAATTTTACAGTTAAAACTAGCCAGCCTCATCTTTTTCCTATCGTTTAATATATGAAACGCCGCCCGCAGTGGTCCGACGGAGCGTTTAATATATTAAATTTCGCCCGCTAAGCATTAAACATACCGTCTTTTAATCAAAATCATTAGAGCCATTTTTGAAAAAATCAAACTTTTCGAAAAGTGTTCCACGTAAAGAACTGTCTGAGGTGCGAGGATTTTCCAGAAAATCTCCAGGAAAGATGAATATTTTAAGAATATTTTGTACAAGAGTGAGTAGAGATATATGTTCACTCAAGCGACTAAGATTTTTTAATACCCCTAAGGTGAAGTTAAATTTCGGAAAAAATAGTTGTATTTTATGGCATTACGGATTTATATAGTCTGTTATATAGATACTAATCTCACAAGATATCCATGCATTTAAAGTTAAACGTTAAAATATGCTGTTCCATCACATTTTATGAAGTCGCGGTATTTATGCACTGTTGTCTATAGTTTTCGAATGACACATGTGCAAGAGGAGGTCAATAATGATATATCCACAAGATTTATAATACCAAATAACATTACAAACTTTACAATTAAATCATTTATCAACACACTCTTGCTTTTCATTGTCCTTAGGCCAGGGATCCGTACGTTTCCTGTTGACCTTGACGCAAACGTTCCTCTCCGTCGAAGACGTCTACTTTAAGACCTATAAGATCTCGTGTTTGGTGTCCGGACTAGCTCTAGCAAGAGGTCCTAATCTGCAAGGTATGCGTGAGTTATGGTAGGAATGGAACCAAACGAAGAATTAGCCAACATATCACTTTATTTGTAAATTTCCAGATTTGTAGAGAACGGCCGACGATATGTAAATAGAATGTAACTCTGTAACTTCAACTACAACGTTATAACGCTTTAACTTTGTCACCCTTTAGCAACCGCCGAATTATGTATACGCGCTAGCTTACGTACAACTCAGAAATTGCACGTGTTCTCTCGGCTCGATTCAAGACGAGTGTGTTGTGTTGCATTTGTTTTTGCGTGAGCAACACGAAGGAAGCGATTTCCATTGGCTAACTTTAGAGCACGTCATGGTAAGATAGGAATCAACCCGCGGAATCACTATGGCTTCGTACAAACAACAATTGTAACCTTATCACTCATTTAAATATGCGTAGGCTTAAATTCTTGAGACTTTAACATATTCAGCTTTATTACGTCTTCCCCTTAACTATTGACTAGAATCTCCTTTTGTTTCTTTCTATTATCAAATATATATATTGACATTATAATTTCGGTTTCAACCTCTAAGTTTTGCAGTGAAAAGCAAGCTATGCTGGGTCCTCATTACAAAAGTTCACTTGTTCTCCTAGTTGACTGTGGTATTTTGACATCCTTAACTGGACCAACAACAAGATGGTTCGATAGAGCTACATCGACATTTATGCAGTGTTTGGATTGTGGTGAGCCTGTGAGTGAGTGACGTTTAAGGGCCCGTTGTTTGGAGTGGAAGGCACCGGCATCTACAGTGATCAAAAAATTCATGAGTGAATATTTTTGGTAATGCTGAAGCACTACTCAAGGACAGCACATGCTACATAAGCTGTTTAGAGTATGAGTGCGCAGACCTTAACGGCGACTTCTTGACCAGCTGAAAGATAAGTTCCTTTATTATTTTTTCTCTACAATGCATGGCTGAATAAATAAAAACTAAAATTGCTCGAATGTTTGTTTAACAATGTCATCACTCTTTTATCATTTATTTGTTCAAGAAGCATAGAGAGGAGATTTAAAGGATGAATTATTCGTATCTCTTCCATAAGAATCAACCGTATAGCCATAAAATTATATTAAATAATTAGGTTCCAGCGTACCTTTTGGAATAATTCGTGAACATTGGTTTAGCAAGCGCGTAAATCGGAATGTCAGGAATGTTAACACTGCTCAGGTCTAGGGAATACTGCTCGGAAAACTTGAAAGAATATACTTCTTCCTTTGTTACTTGCAATAAGAGATAACAATCACACAGGTACATGCGAAACCAGTTTTCTAGGGCTGTCCTAATTTGAATTTTCACCCTCGTAGGGGCGAACGCATGCTTGTAGCCGTATTAGTAGCTGTATTTGTAAACATAGCATTCGCTTGTTCAATCCTACTCTATGCAGATAATATATTCAATAATGTTCAACTATTTCCTTCACCTTTCATAATACATGACTCGTTATTGAACTTTTTTATTGGTCATAATCGAATCTACCTCAAAATAAATATGCGCACTTACACCCCTAACACTGTATAGTATTTTCATACTCACTAGTCCACTTAAGGCAAATTTTTCCCTCCTTCGCAACCTTACCCGGCTTATTTCAGTGAGTGCACGGTGAGGGAGGGACAGTACAGGGTGAGACAGTGAAACTGTAGAGACAGGTAGAACGAGAGGGGAAATACGTTTGTGACCTTTAGTGGAATAGCTAGAGTGAAATCAGTGTATTGAGATGCTGTGTACTGAAATGAAGGTTGTATTCGAATTAATAATGGAATATTCTGTTTCTGTATGACAATGCGCAATCGCAAACTGCTATCGAGACTTTTGCAAAAGTCTATCAAACTGGCTTTGAAATCGTTGAAGTATTCCTGAGAAATAAATAAAGCAAACGGTGCATTTGTGGATTACTTTCTAATTGAGAAACTTTACTTTTCGTCAGAAACTGTAATTCTTCATGGTGTCCTTATGGCTATATTAATTACAGCAAAACGAATGGAATTTGGCCATTACACAAAATACATAAGTAGTTACATTTTACCTGAATATTAATATAGGATGTTTTATTTTTTTAAATTTAATAACATATATGGTATAGGAAAGAAATAAAACCCGCCTTGCTAGCCAAACCGTGGCGTTTATTTTTCACTAAACGTTGAGGCTATGTCGGAATTACTTTCAAATATGGTGCACCATACCTCCTATGCACGGCAAATTTCAGTGAAGATCTTAAAGTTTCCTCTAATATGCTGCTGGAGGAAATATTCAGTTATTGTAGAGTTGTTGGGTAAGCTACGAAAATGCAATCTTGAATATGAACCACGAATCTAAAGAGTGTGAAACATCAGGTTGACTCTATGGAATGTGTCTGCTAGTGATACTTGTCTATTGCTTTAAAAGGGCGAGGGTTAAATCGTTTTTATTCCACTCGAAATCCTTTCAAAAAGCGCTTAACGTGATCAGATATTAAACATACTACCAGCTTCTGCGATAAGAGAAATCTCCCATGAACAAGTTCTTCTGGAGCCACTTGACAGCACCAACTCGTGTTTGATATGTAACTCGTATGTGTATTTACGTGAGGAGCATATTGTGTGACTGGATATTTAATGGTCACCTTTCGTGACTTTAATACTCGGTTACGCCTCAAGGTCGGTTTTCATGCCTGGTAACAATTTCGTGGGAAAGAAAGATTACTTTAACATGCATTAAATGCTTTCCTCCTCTCAGGTTCAAAGCGACGACAGCGAAGTCATTATTTTTGTAAATATGATGACGCAATAACAACTTGCGCAGGCTGACTTACCACCTCGACCGAAATGTGATCTTTTGTGCCTATGCCACTGGGGAGGATGGATGTGGCGAATGGATACTAAGGGCGGCCGGAACGTTGCTACGACAGAGCAGAGGGCAAGGTTCCCCCACTTTCCCAGTTACAAGCACTCCGCCGGAGTCTGCCTCGGTCCGGTTCCTCTCCCACTCCTTCGGGTTCGTGCTCTCAAGGGCTCGGAAACCTGCCCCCCCCCCCTTCAGGCTTGTACCATCCAATAGGGGATCCGAAAACCAGTACACTTGCCCTCCGCTCGCCAACACTTTCAACCCTGAAAGAACCTAACGCTATGAAGGATAAAATGAAATTATTAATGTCATGAAATAGAGGGATAGGAAATTCGGAGGATGTGGAAATCCTTCCTAGCATTCGCCTAGCGAACTGGGAAAACCTCCGTATAAATCCGTGGGTCGGAAGTTCGGCCAAGGGGATCGAACCCGCGATCTTCCGAATGCATGTGGGCCACAGATATTAACACCTAAATCGTCTCACTCGGTTTTATAGATACGATAGATAAGACTCGGAGGGGGACCTTAGCATCTTTTGTGCTTATGCCCCTAACGGGGCACCTCCCGGGAGGGAGGGGTGGGGTGAGAGGATACGAAGGTCGGATCTGAGGAGAGACGACATCAGAGGGAAAGGTCCCCGGGACTGGAGAGTTGCCCCAGTCCGAAGGACGAGGATTTACAGAGAGCAAGCACCTGTCATGGCGTAGAAACTCCCGCCGACACTTAGAAACCTGAAACAACTAAGCAGGTGAAAGGTGAAGTGAAATGAGAAATGAGGTGAAATGGAGGGATAGGAACTTCGGGGGATGGAGTTACTCGTATCCTTCTCAGAATTCGCCTAGCGAACCGTGGAAATCGCGGAAAAAAATAACATAGGTCAGAAAGGTGGTTTCGGAAATCGAACCCACGACCTCCCGAGTGCAATGCTCACTCGGGAGCGGAACCCTCTCGCTCAGTTATTACTTTTGTAACCATCACTGTCAATATCATCGTGGGATACACCTTGTGAGTCGTTCTGATCTACCCTCCCCCTCATTTTGCAGTCTGCCAACACTCCTTTTAACTATTTGCTTCTATTTTGCATTATGATGCTTCGATTTTCATCCATTCTGTTTTCACAATCCTGCCATTTTCGTCTGAAGACACTAGACCCTCAACTGTACTCCAATATCTTTGATGCAAGAGGCTGTAACCTGCAACATCATAAACATTTTATTTCAGCAACCTCACATTTCCCTATTGTGAGGTCGCCAGCTTCCAACAGATCTCTTTTAAACTTTATTGAAAGCCTCGCACACATACGGACACACACACACACCTTTTTCTCAAAATGGTTATTTATTTATTCTTTTTTTTTTTTTTTTTTTTTTTTTTTTTTTTTTTTTTTTTTTTTTTATTCAGGGGGTCTCAAAACATGTTACCGGTGAAATCTCGACATCGCATTTTTGGGTGGAATGCAATACTTCCTTCTACTGCATTGGCCAATACGCAACCGAGCTAAAATCATCTCCTTGCGTTGAGATACACAAGAGGAGGTTACCCAGTTTATTACCCAGCACCGCTCTCCGTACTTCAAGGACTAAGCCTTTCGAAGTAACATGTGATATTGTAATACTTGTTTCTATAGTTGCCACCTTGCTGACAAATCCGGTGACTCTCGGTTCTCTCGCGCAGTGGAGAGAGCCCGCGGAACATGTTATATGTTTTAAATACCGTATACGTAACTGTGCGAGGTTACCAGAATGTTTTCTGTGGACGGGGAAAAAGGAAGCATCCAGATTTATCTGGCTGCGCCTCAAAGGCGTTCTTGGCATTTACGGTCTGCCACCCCTCTTACTCCAACCAATCGCTGGCGAGCATTGAAGGACGCTTCGCCCGCAGATGGTCGGAAACATATTCATCGCAAAACCTTGAACGAAGAATATCATTTAGACTTTTCCATTATAATATTTTGCTATCAAATAAACATTACTTACCATCGTAATTAATTCCAAGACAGGACAAATCATTCGCTGTTGAATTATGTTCTATATCATCTTCTGTATGATTGAGGACGGTTGGCACCTTAACCACGCTGGATTCCTCTGATGGAATTCTATGCCACTGTACTGCTTGAATAGGTAAGTAGTGCGCGCCGCAAATGTTTAAAGATTGGGAGTCGCATACATAACATCTCAGACTCTGTCCTGCGAACACAAGAGTGAGTTACCAGATTGCATCTTCTGAAATATGCATACATTTTAAATGGGCTCCAAAACATTGGCACCCGATCTTTATACATTAAGTTAGACCATGAGCATATAAAAGTAGGTCATTTTGCGTTATCCAGGGTGCACTAGGATGTAGGTGACCTACGTTAATCCCAAAAAGATAAAAGCACTACAAATCTTAAACAAAGAAATCAAATTTCAGTGGACCCCTTGCCACTGTGGACTATGGCTGATAGGCTTGCCAAAAAAAGGTGCAACATCTCTGCAAACATTTACACCAAAATTATCTTTATATTCCGCCAAATTACACATAAATAGGAACTTTAGAGTGGAACAACAAAACCATCTTGTATAAGATATGCTGATTGTGAACGTTGTGGCTTATCCGTCCACACAAAGGCACAGCTTGCGTTAGGGACCCTTGCTGTGAGAACTGTGGAGCGAGACATTCACCTAGCTCGCGACAATGTCCGAAGTTCATCGATGAGAAATGCATACAGGAGCTACGTGTTAAGGAATATCTCAACTTTCCTGAGTAGCGGCGGCGGCGTGGCGTCCGCCTCTAAACTTCGCTCCTTGGACACAATACATCATGCTGGTATCCGTCTAGTTACAGGAGCTTTCCGGACTAGTCGTGTTGAGTGTCTGTATGCGGACTCTGGCGATCCTCCATTGTCTATTCGACGCTCGTTTTTATTATGTTCCTAGGTGACCAGCTTGGCAACTCGGTCAGCCTTCTTTTAACCCTGTATTGCGCCTGGACTTCGCTAACCGTTGTCTGCGGAATGGCACTATATCTCGGCTAAGCGGTATTCGGTTTCGCGAACTACTCACCGCACATGAACTCGGAATGCTTGCTTTAGAAAGGTGTCCTCCTTGACAGCTCCAGCGTGCCCAGTTCGACCTGGAGCTTTCGGGCCTTGCTAAGCTAGCTAACCCCAATCGGTGTATCGTCAACATTTCACCGAGATCGTGGGACGGTATCGGAATTGCACCCCGGTATTTACCGATGGTTCCCAGTTGAGTGGTGCTACAGGGTGTAGTTTTGTTCATAAGTATTGGCTTCCGGACGTCTGCTCAGTTTTCACCGTGGAGTTAGGTGTATGCTATATTTTATTTTTTATCTCCAGATTAGATTCTGGTTGTTTTATTATATGCTCCGATTCTCTCAGCGCCATTTATGCCTTGAACCAGTTGATCGGCAGCACAGCACTAGTTATTAAAATACAGGCACTCGTCTCTCAGTAGGTTTACGGATACCAGTTTTTACTTGGACCCCATGACATGTATTACCGGCAACGAGGAAGCGGATGCGGCCGCTGAGGTTGCGTGTCGGTTGCCGGAGTTATCCACACGCACTCTGGCTTTTAGCGATGTGCAGTGGTGACCATGGCCATGACCGCTGTTGGCAGGCTGAGAACAGCTCGAGGTGTGTCTTTCGTGTACCTGCCCTTTTAGGGCTTAACCACTTTCTGACGGGATGTAAGGTTTTGCAGGGTGACGGGTGATGTTAAGGTTGTAGGTAGAAAGGAGGTAGCAACTCTATGCTCCTCAACGACTGCTTTTCAGCGTGCAACATCCGCTGGGCACTGCTGGTGTGCGAGTCCAAATATGGAGGTTTAGAATTTAGAATTTCGATTCCGAGCTTCTCTTGAAAGGACTGTGTGGGAGCTCAGCTTGCGCTGTTGTTGGAGTAGCTCCTGTGTTACCGGGAGTGCCCGCAAGCCATGTGGGGAACCCGGTGTTGCACACTCGTGCGTTCTCTGGGATTATAATCCCCGAGAGACCTAACCAGGGCGCTCCGATGTTGTGGAGTAAGGTCGTAAAATTTTGTTGCCCGGCGCCTAATTTCGTTCTCCACAAACGGATGAGACGAGGCCTCGTGCAATAGTCTCGAGGGGAATCTGTGGTATACAGAATAGATTCTCCGAAGTCCTCTATCCTGTATACGCTGCAGACGCAGGATATGGGAATCTGCGGCCATGCCCCAGATTTCGCAGGCGTACAGGAGGACTGGGATTATGAGAGCTCGAAAAAAGGCGTAGCTTCAAGGGAATGGGCATCCCAGACCGCAACATGGGAGTTGCCCCGCCGGCCCGATGCAACAGGCCATTGATGTGTTCCCGAAAAGTAAGGCCCTTATCAAGCTTCACTCCCAGGCAGGAAAACTGGTATCCACCCACTCTATCCTTCTTCAAAGATATGTGAATGTGGGGAAGTTGGTGGTAAAACGACCTTTGGTGGAAAGTATGACGTGGCTTTTCTCCGGGTTGATGTACAATAGCCAACGTCTGCACCATTCTTGGAGGAGGCGGGGGTGTGTCTGTATGGGGAGGAAGGTTTTGTGAGGATGTTTGTAGAGTATAGCAGCACGTTGTCAGCATACTGGGCTATGTTGACGTGCTGCTCGGTTGGGATGTTGGCCACGTAGACGCTGAATAGCATGGGGGATAGTACACGTCCCCCATTAACGTTCGGGGACTCCGACTCGAACTGGCCTGCGTATAGATCTGTTTCCCACAACTGAGACTACAGAGGATCTGTGATTTAGGTATGAGTGTAGTAAATGTATAAGTCGTGTGGGTAGCTCCAGTTGGATAAGTTTCCGGAGGAAACCCGCATGCCAGGTTGTAGAGAATGCCTTCTCAAATTCCAGAGAGACTGCGGCGGTATAGGCCTTGTCCTGGTATCCCAGGGCGGCAGGCTGCTGGGGCGTTGAGTGGCCAGACCGGAACCCAAACTGATGGGGAGGGATGGCTTGAATGTCCCCAAGTATGGGGGACAAGCGGGCAAGTATAAGTCTCTCGAATACTTTCGAGAGAACAGAGAGGAGACTTATGGAGTGGAGTTTGCATAGTGAACCGGGTACTTCCAGCGCCATCTTTTTTCGCTCTGGCAGCATTCTTGGGAAGAGATCTGGCACCCAGTTGCGGGCAAAGACACAGTACAACCCTGGCTGACCTCATTCTGGGGACCTCGGCAGTCAGAGGTTATTCTCACCCGATTGAGAATCGGTCATACACGCGCCACTCATGGTCATCTTTTACGTGACGACCCGGCCCCTGTGTCTGACGTGCGACGCACAACTCTCAGTGTCGCAGGTTTTGTTCGATTGTCCGCGATATGCTAGGGATCGCCAATCTCTTGGCGTGGGTTTAGTATGTGGTCAATTGTAGGGGACCACCAGGTCTCAGTGGATAAGGTGCTGCGGTTCGTCGCTAAAATTGGGTTCGCGAAACAAGTTTAGCTTATGTTTTATTCAAGGACTTTAATTGTAGGGTTTTAGAGAATGACTTCTCATTTGTGTTGTTTTACCGTTTCTTTTTAGCGTTTTATCTGTTTACTGTTTTAACATTCACTTTTTTAACATTTTACCTGTTACTGTTTGATTATAGTTTTAACTTTCACCTTTTAATCCTATACGTTTGTGAATGTTTTAAACTTCAAGATTTTACTTCGGGCCCAAAAGACCTAGCTGTCCACGGGCCCTTAAGTTTCACTCACTCACTCACTCACTCACTCACTCACTCACTCACTCACTCACTCACTCACACACTCACACACTCACACACACACTCACTCACACACACTCACTCACACACACTCACACACACACTCACTCACACACTCACACACTCACACACTCACACACTCACACACACACACTCACACACACACTCACTCACTCACTCCTGCACACGCCGCTACAGCTTTTTGTGATCTGAGAAAAGAAGCAACCCGTATTTGAATTCATATCGGGCAGCGGTGCTTTAATTGCTATTTTATTAACAATTAAGTCAGCAAATGAAATATTTATTCCCTATTGTTGAATCACCGCTAAGCAACCAAATTTCATGGCAACTATCATTCTTCAGCAGCTCTTGACTACACGTTTTTCGTGTCTTATAAATGACATGGAATTTCTAAACACTAAAACTAAAAGAAACTGCAACGAAGTTGTGCAGGACAGCATACAGTAGCGAAATGGAGGAGAACGAGGTCCCAATCTGATCCTTGTTATAAAACAGGCTGCCATAGCATACCCCGAGGATTGGTATTTTACAGACGATGTGAACTTCAAGTGGCACGCCTTAAACTTTAGCACTCTTGAGATTCGTGTAAACATACCTATTTTGTGACTTTTCCAACATGACGACCACATCGTTCTTCGAATTTCTTTGCAGGGAAGTCACACCAATTCGCATGGAAACGTGAACCCTGTACTGTTGAAAGTGATTTTGACGTCACGTTTTTCTGCAGAAAGGTGTTTAATGTCGTTAGAATCATGATGAAGGTATTTATATCTACTAGTGAACTGTTTGATGTCAAATAACATCCTTCAATGTGAAATCTATTCAGGTTATCCTGTATTTCATTTCATACAAGCTGAAATACCCGGCGTTACCAATGGTTTTACGATTTTATTCCTGCAACTTACGTGGGATACTATAAGAAATCCAAAATAAATAAAAACAGCGGGAAAACACTACGCAAAAGCACTGTTGAACAACTCTAAATACCGCAGAAAGAAAGTAGGGAAAGCTGTGTGAATGCAAGTTGTTGCAGTTCCATGTCAATCACACAGAAAATTGTATGAATTATTTGTAGAAGAGGGAGTAAAGAAAGAAATGCGATAATGTTTCGTAGAAGAAACGTGAGTAAAGATAACCATGTGAATGTAATGCGTTGCATTTCAATTTCAAACATGTGGAAAATTGTATGAATTGTTTGTAGAAGAGGGAGTAGAGAAGGAAGTGTGATTGTGTTTCATAAAAGAAACGTGTGTAGAGAAAATCGTGCGAATGTAATGTCTTGCATTTCTATTTGTCATAGAATATTCAATGAATAGTATATTGAAGAGGAATAGAGAAAGAATTTTGATCTTGTTTCGTAGACTGAGTAGAGAAAATCGTGTCAACGTAATGTCACCTTTCTATTTCGGTCATAGAAATTGTATGAGTTGTGCATATGTTGAAAGGCGAGTAGGGAAGGATATGTGAATTTATTACGTAAAAGAAAAGTGAGTAGAGAAAACCATGTGAATGTCATTTTGTATAGTAAAATGGATAGCATACAACCTTCTCCGTGAAAAATACATATACGTGCCGAATTTTCGAGGCGATCAGTCAAGCGGTTTAAGAGCGCATAGAGGAAAAACATACATTCATTTTGTAAAACAAAAAAAAAAAAAAATCTAGGGTAAAAAAAAAACGTTCAAACTAATATTGTTCTTTAGGTAGAATTCTGTTTCAGAATAGTAATTTTTGTAATGTGCACACATGTCAACGGCTCTACCGTAGTAATTTACTGATTTTATGAATAGTACTTTACTACCTATGGCTGACACAAAATTTAATGGCGTGTGACTCCACATAACATCCAATCACGCTTTGTCGTGTTGTGTAGTTAAACACGCTGTAAAGCCGGTGATAAATGTAAATATCATTTGCGCCCACAAAACATATTTGCTCAGCAAAATAGAGAATGGTGGTGGTCAGCTATTGTGGACACAGTTTATCGGCAGTTTCCATGAGTTCAACATGGCCGACATTACAGTAAACAGCAGACGAAAGTATTCCAAAAAGCAGTTCTGCCAACGTATATCATAAAGCTATTTCTAACCTCAAATATCACAGGGTTAAAGTATCACGCTTTCAAACAATAATAATACTTGAACATCTTTACCACACAACAAAGAACGTACTCACCTTCGACAAATTTTGTCCTGTAATAACACTTTCGCATAAAATCACTTAATAATATATTTAATGCACTACTGTGTGGCGAACACAAAAATAACAACAGTAACTTTAACTGCGTATACTGCTCTAAAGGAATTCAAGGCAAAATCACGCAAAGATGAAGAGTAAGTCCTCAGATTAATTAATCAATTAATACGACGTCTAAACAGAATCTTTAGTTTGAAATCTATCGGTTGGCCTTTCTGCAACTCGTTCATAAACAAGGGCTTCTGTGGCAACATAACAGATGCAATAACACCAGCTATGGCCGTAGCTTTACCATGGTTATATGCTACGAGTAATTGGCGGCACTAATGTAACCTAACGGATGGAATATCACCAGATATAACCAGACTGCACCATAATAGAGGGAAGATGTCAAGGTTGTTTTCTGGGGTATCTCAATAAGCTGTGCCTACTATATCACCCACCATTAAATGTTGTGTCTGCCATAAAAATGAGAAGCATACTTAGTAGTACTTAGCTGTAAGAGCACGAATGCCAAGGGCAGCTTCAAGGCCGTACTGGCGAGAATAGGCAGCGTTCCATTTTCTGGCATGTAACTTCCTCTCCCCGCCCTGAATCCACTGCTAGAGTTCACCACAACCGTTTTGAACACCACGTGCTATCTTTCCTACCCGTGTTAATTTGTTTTTCAATCTACATTGTACACATATTTGGCAAAAATGGAGCTTGATAGCGAATTAATAACTGAAGCTGAGAAACTTCCACTTCTCTAGAAGCCAGTGACGGAAAATTGTATGAACAGAAATGCTAAACTGGAAACCTAAAACAAAATAATTGAGGCTGCCGAAATAACCAACAAAAAAGGATAGTTTTTGCGTGTTTATTTTCTCTACTATGTACCCCTGTGGACCAGAGAGACACACACAGAGAGAGAGAGAGAGAGAGAGAGAGAGAGAGAGAGAGAGAGAGAGAGAGAGATGTCTGGAACCCATACAAACATATGTACGTGCCTAGATGCATACGGACAGACATACATATACACCTACTTGTGAAAACTGCAAATTATTTGGCACTCGTGGAGCAGTTCTCTGCCGTTAAGATAGCCTGACGTTCCAACACGACTAATTCCTTTTTTTATCCACGGATGTACACAGTAAGCAAAGAAACTGTTGCATTCCACCGAAAACAAGTTGACACTTTTTTAATGAATAGGTCAGAGCGTTGGCCTACCATGTAGGCGGCCAGGGTTTGGTTCCAGGAATCCGCATGTGGTATTTGTGGTGGAAGAAGCGGCGTGAAGGCGGATTTTCTCCGGGCTCTCGGGTTTCCCACGCCACTCATTCCACCGATTGCTCCATCATCACCTTTCAAATCATCCAATCATCGATTTCACCTGCACTTCATATTATCCTCTTCCTCACTCTCATACCTGGTGCTTGGCTGACCACCCGCTTCCAGGTCTTCACTCTGTCCGGTCCACAGTTCCTGTGCTCCCCGACAAGCGTCTGATCCTAAGCACTGGCTTGTAAGTCCTAAGGAGTATATGTCCTACATAAGGGGCGGGTAATTAGGTAAACAAGAAAACATGATGCTCAAATCAACCTGAGGTCCATACAGCTTTGACATTCGTCTTCTCAGCATAAGCGAGATTCAAACTCGCGACCTCTTGGACGTGAGGCAGATACGCTACCACCACGCTACAAAGGCGGGCAAAAACAATTGGATACAGAGAATTCTCTGGAAATGCCCATTTTTTTGGTTAGTGTGTGTGTGTGTGTGTGTGTGTGTGTGTGTGTGTGTGTGTGTGTGTGTGTGTGTGTGTGTGTTTATTAATATACAACATGCCCCATTAGTAATTTGCATCATTTTTAGAAGTTACAATATGCTATTTAACAAAGTTGTAAGCAACTATTTACAATCTAAACTATTTGACCGATTTTTTTATTTAAAATATTCATTATAGTTTGTCAAAATCTATATTTTTTATGAAATATATGAAGTCCTTAATGTGTTTTTTACAAGTTTGTTGTTTGTTACAGGCCACTTTCCACCTTTGTTTTTAATGCTCTGTTTTAGTTTTTGTCTTTTAGTGTCTAAGAGAGTGCACTCGTAAATTAAATGGTTTACATTTTGGTTTTGATTTTGACACTTACATAAGGCACTTTCCACTATCTTTAACTGATGATAGTATTCTCTTGTTTTTCCGTGGCCTGTTAGTATTGCTGTAATTTGTCCGTTTAGTGGTATCTTCTGTTTTAGGCCCCTCCGAAGGAGTGTCGCCTTGCCGTGGCGGAGGGGCTCAGTACCCGATCCAGACGGCCTACTAAGTGTGTCTTTGTGACCACTGGTGGGCAAGAGGTGAGGGGAAGCTAAGAACATTCCAACGGGTAGATGAGGCTCGTTAGTCTTGGTCGACAACTCATCTAGGAGAAGAGGACTCCGAAATCAAACTCCCCCAGGGGAACCTACCACGGTAGGTCCGGGTTTGGCGCGCCCGGGGCCCCGAGCTGCGCATCATCATTTCACCCCCTCCATATACATTAACTGTGCCACGTGCAGCGATTTATGTTGCTTTTATATCACCCTCTTCCTCTTCTAGGTTTATTCCGATTATTAGTTAGTAAGGCCTTAGTTTTATAACTCCTGTCTCACCAGCAGGGATCTTTCCTATCTCCGTGGTCCTGTCCCACGGTTTTTCAGCGCGGCCCCCGACTTGTGTGCTCTTCGGAGGTCTCAGGCGCGAAGGTTAGGCGGACCCTTCACACTGCCCCCATGTGTAGCCTTAGGTGCGGAGCCCGTCCACACGTCATGTACACCCACGTAGCTCCTTGAGGGCACGGCCGGTGTTAATCTCCCGACGGCCGCGTGCCGTCGGGTTAGTATCACCGGCCGGACGTGTTACCGCTGACGGAGCCCCGGTGTAATCAACCCGAAGTCCCCTGAATCCACGCTGACTCCGTTGAGGCAGCGTGTGCTAAAGCGGGGAGCCACAGGCGGTTATTCCTGTGGTGGGGGCATAAAACCGGGGTGTCACGTGGTGAACGGTTTACCCATGCGGACAAGCAGTGGAGATCGGAGGGTAGCTCCTCTGAAGTACGCCTTGAGGTCAGTCATGGAGGGGTCTCCATGGCGGCACAGACCGTGGAGATTTTGGTGTCTTTTATCCTTTGACCCCCGGATGGCAGGCTGACGCCGACAGTTCCGGATGGGGGTCCAAATAATCATGTCTCCGCGCAACCCCTCTTCCTTTGACCCTTTCTTGGTTTTGACTTTGGCATGTGACGGGAAAACGATAAAGGACCTTAGCCCATTTTATATAAAACGAGAAGTCGACAGAATATGTGGCCCGGTTAAGAACGCGACCAGAGTTCGAGACGGTACGCTGTTGATCGAAACCAACACGGCAGACCAGACCCAGAAACTTTTAAAGGCGAGTTTGTTGGGCTCCTACCCAATTCGGGTAGCCCCACACAAATCGCTCAACACATGTAGGGGAGTTGTCACCACCTCCAGTCTGGACAATCTGTCGAACGATGAGATTACCACCTGTCTCTCCGACCAGCGTGTGTGTCAGGCTTACCGTCTTACCAAAAAGCAGGATGGCAAGGATGTACCTTTGCGTACGGTGTTTCTGACGTTCAGAGGAGCTAAATTGCCCGAGTACATCTTTTGTGGCTACGAACGTGCCGCCGTACGCCAGTATGTGCCGAACCCCATGCGTTGTTTTAGGTGCCAACGGTTCGGCCATACTAAGACCCTGTGTAATAATCCTGCTATATGTGAGCGCTGTGGTTTAGCAGCCCATGAGGACCCGACATGTACACGGGATCCCCTCTGTGTGAACTGTGAAGGGAAGCATCCATCCAGCTCGCGTCAGTGTGCGAAGTTCTTGGATGAGAAGTGCATACAAGAATTGCGCGTGAAAGAACATCTCACGTTTCCAGAAGCGCGTCGTCGCTTTGAGCAGCTGAAACCTGCTACCACCACAGGTTATGCCTTGGCTGCCCGACGCGCTCCTGCCAGCAGCGTAGCGATCCAGCACGTTCCTGTGTCAGATGCTTCTACACAGACTGACCTACCTGCGAATACCCCTTCACTGTCTCGTGCCACAGCTGCACCTGCTACTACATCTATAGCCGTGCAGACACCAGCTCACAAGACAACTAGCCGCAGCCAGCCTGTTGACAGCCATTATTCTAGGCCTTCTGGTCGCGCCAGCAGTCGCACATCGTCCATGAAGTCCCGCTCCCGCTCTCGTTCAGCGAGCCGCCGGGGATCTTCAGACTCCCGGACGTCGGCGGAGTCACCAGACGATGGCGAATTTAACTTACCCCGTCCGAAGTCGGTTAAGGTAAAAATGAAAAAGAAAAAGATGAAGACGAATCCCTAATTCTTCTTTACCATGGAAATAATCCAGTGGAATGTTAATGGGTTCCGGGCACGTGTTCCGGACGTACAGCATCTCGTTTCGCAACGGTCTCCATCAATCGTCTGTCTACAAGAAACGCACTTGCACCCTAACCACGCATTACAACTTCGTGGTTTTTCGGCATTTAGACATGACTCTGCAGCTGATAGGCGAGCCAGCGGGGGTGTTGCTATCCTGGTGGCGCATGATATCTCTGCCACCAGTGTGCCACTCAACACGCCGCTACAAGCTGTAGCGGTGCGTGTGCAGCTGCAGAGCCTCTGTTTCTCCCTTTGCAATGTCTATCTGCCACCGGTCAGTGTCGTACACACGAACGATCTTCGGGCTCTCTTGGCACAGATTCCGCCACCGCTCATCTTTCTCGGCGATCTGAATGCCAAGCACTCTCATTGGGGCTCCGACATTGACGATGCCCGTGGGTGCCTTGTAGCAGACGTTTGCCATATGTCCGGCCTAGTCATATTAAACACTGGCGTGCCTACTTACTTATCATCTGCCTATGGTACACACTCCGCACTTGACGTTTCTTTTAGCAGTCCGTCACTGGTACCTCTACTCGACTGGTCGGTACTTTCCGACTTATTTGGCAGTGATCATTACCCCATTAGCATTCACTTATCGGGCCACAATTCTGTGCCAACACGCTTTCCTCACTGGATTATTTCCAAGGCTGACTGGGGGAAGTTTCGTTCCCTCATTCACCTAACCGACGATGGTTTTACCACCATTGACGACATGGTGGATTATTTTACTTACACTATCCTTCGTGCAGCGGATTCCAGCATTCCTCGTGGTTCCACTACACCTCGTCACGTTCCTGTGCCTTGGTGGTCCGAGGAATGCCGTTTGGCTACTAAAGCACGCAAGCGTGCATTGCGTATCTTTACATTACATCCTACGCAGGCGAACTTTGTCGCTTTTAAGCGTGCTCGTGCTAGGGCAAGATTTATACTTCGAGACGCAAAACGCAAGTCGTGGGAAAAGTATGTATCTTCTCTTTCCCGTCGAAGTTCGGCGCAAAAGGTGTGGACTGCTGTTCGGCGAATGTACGGCAAGTGTCGCCGGACGACCATCCCCGGCCTTGCCGTACAGGGCTCCCGTTACACCAGCGAGCAGGACATCGCCGACGCCCTTGCCGAGTATTTTGCCTGTACTAGCCAAACCCAAAGCTATGATAGAGCGTTTTTAGCTATCAAGGAATCTGCGGAGCAGATAGGCCTTAGTTTTAACAGTGCCCAAAGTGAACCGTACAATGCACCATTTACCGAGGCGGAGCTAGCGCATTCCTTGTCCCTAGCAAAGAATTCTTCTCCCGGTCCTGATGACATCCACCGCCAAATGCTGCTTCATCTTCCACCTGCAGCTCTTTCCTTCATGTTGAGCATGTATAACCGCATCTGGCATCAGCAGGTTTTTCCGTCTTCCTGGCGAGAGGGCATTGTCATCCCTATCCCTCGACCAGGAAAAGACCGGACACTTCCCTCTAGCTACCGCCCTATCTGCCTGACGAGTGTCGTCTGCAAGACCTTGGAACGGATGATTAACACTCGCTTAGTGTGGTGGTTAGAGACGAATAATCTGCTCAGCAATGTTCAGTGCGGATTTCGTCGCTATCGCTCCAGTGTCGACAACCTGACGCGCATGGAGGCATACATACAGAATGCGTTTCTCCTGAAGCAGCATGTCGTGGGTGTCTTCTTTGATCTGGAGAAGGCCTACGATACTACTTGGCGCTATGGCATTCTCCGTACTCTACACGGTTATGGTTTGCGCGGTCACTTAGCCGTTTTCCTTTTTAACTTTTTACTCATTCGCCGTTTTCGTGTCCGTATAGGCAACACGCTGTCTCAAGAGAAGATCCAGGAGAATGGTGTACCCCAGGGATCCATCCTCAGTGTCACACTTTTCGCAGTTGCCATTAATGGCATCACTAGTGTTGTTCGTAGCGGTATCCCGATGTCGCTGTATGTTGACGACTTTGCGATCTACTATCGCTCTTATAGTTTGGAGCACATCGAGCGTCAACTGCAGCTGACCATAACCTCCATCGCCGAGTGGGCATTACGCACGGGCTTTCGGCTGTCCCCTACGAAAACACAGTGTCTACACTTTCACCGACTGCGAGGAGTACACCCTCCTCCTGATCTTCATCTGCGCGACACACGTCTTCCTTTTGTACCGCACCTTAAGTTCTTGGGCTTACACCTCGACAGTAAACTCACATGGGAGCACCATATCCGCTATCTTCGTGCTTCGTGCGATCGTTCGCTTCGGGTACTCAGGGTCTTATCTGGGGCATCTTGGGGCGGCGATCGCACCGTCATGTTGAGGTTGTATGGCTCTCTGGTCCGGTCCAAATTAGACTACGGCTGTTTTATTTATGGCGCGGCGTCTGCGTCTAAACTCCGGCTTTTAGACACAGTACATCACACTGGTATCCGTCTCGCTACTGGGGCTTTCCGCACCAGCAGAATCGATTGTCTGTATGCTGATTCTGGCGAACCTCCACTGTCTGTTCGACGCTCTTTATTACTTTGTTCTTACGTGGCAAGGCTGGCCGCCCATCCAGGTCACCCTTCGTTTCCACCCGTGTTGCGTCCAGACCTCGCGCACCGTTATATGCGAAATACAACCATCTCCCGTCCAAGTGGTATCCGGTTTCGTGAACTGCTTGCTGCACACGCCCTTCGACTGCCAGCCGTAGAGCGGCACTCACGTGGCCGATGTCCTCCCTGGCAACTCCAGCGCGCACGCTTTGACCTGGAGCTGTCGGGCTGTGTTAAGATAGCTACCCCTCATTCCGTGTTTCGCCAACTATTCACGGAACTACTGGGGCGATACCGGACTTCCTGTCCGGTATTTACCGATGGGTCCCAGATGGGTAGTTCGACGGGTTGCGCCTTTATATACAACGGTGACGCTCATACGTACCGCCTACCGGACGCCAGTTCAGTATTTACCGCCGAGTTGTTTGCCATATTTTATTTCCTCCTTTTTATCTCCAGTTCAGGTCCTGGAAGTTTTATCGTTTGTTCCGATTCTTTTAGCGCTCTCCAGGCCCTGCAACAGTTTATCGGCACCTCGGCATTGGTTGTTAAAATCCAGACGTTGATTTCTCAGCTACTGTCTCGCGGATACCAGTTTGTTTTTACGTGGATCCCAGGCCATGTGGGTATTCCGGGTAACGAGGCGGCGGATGCGGCTGCAAAGTCTGCATGTCGCCTTCCGGAGTATTCCACCCGTACGCTCCCCCATATAGATGTGCAGAAATATTTCCGTCGCCATCTATTTGCTCTCTGGCAGGAATCTTGGGAAGCGTTATCTGGCACTCAATTACGGACAATCAAGGACACGGTACAACCCTGGCATACCAGCTGCAGGAGTTCCAGGCGGGAAGAAGTGGTTTTAACCCGCCTGAGGATAGGCCATACCCGAGCCACGCATGGACACCTTTTGCGTGGTGATCCGGAGCCTGTCTGTACGACGTGTAACATTCCAATCTCCGTCGCACATGTCCTTCTTGATTGTCCGCGATACGCTCGTGAGCGCCAGTCTGTTGGCCTGGGCCTTACACTTTCGTCAGTTTTAGGCAACGACCCAGTATCTGTAAATACAGTGCTGCGGTTTTGTTCCAGAATTGATTTTATGAAGCAACTGTAAGGATATTTTATTTCAGAGATTTTAGCCTTTTAGATGGCCGTATTTTTGGGTTTTTTAACGTTTTAGTGTTTTTTTTTTTTTTTTTTTTACTTTGTAGGAATTTTAAGTCTCTGTTTTTAGCATTTTAAATGAAACGTTTTAATAGTTGTTTAGAGGTTTTTTATCTATTTTAACCGTAGATTTTTAGTTTTTAATGGGTGATGTTTTAACACTTGACAGTATGTAATTTTACTTCTGGACTCGGGGCCCTAATGACCAAGTTGTCGACGGGCCCTTAAACCCAATACACTCACTCACTCACTCCTTTGACCCCCGGATGGCAGGCTGACGCCGACGGTTCCGGAAGGGGGTCCAAATCAATCATGTATCCGCGCAAAACCCCTTATACTGATGTTTTCTTGGTTATGACCTTGGCAAGTGATGGAAAATCGATGAAGGATATTAGCCCTTTTTATATAAAGAAGGAAGTGGATCGGATTTGTGGACCAGTCAAGAACGCAACACGCCTTAGAGACGGTACGCTGCTATTGGAGACGACTAACTCAGACCAGTCACAGAAGCTCCTTAAAGCGCATTTGTTGGGATCCTATCCCGTGCGGGTAGCCCCACACAAGTCGCTTAATTCATGTCGGGGAGTTGTTACCACCTCTAGCTTGGACAGTCTCTCTAATGAGGAAATTGTCACCTGTCTCTCGGACCAAAGAGTGTGTCAAGCGTACCGTCTGTCACGAAAGCAGGAAGGCAAGGAGATCGCCTTACGAACGGTGTTTCTTACGTTCAAGGGTACCACCTTGCCAGAATATATCTATTACGGTTATGAGCGGGCCGCTGTACGTCCGTATGTACCGAACCCCATGCGCTGCTTCCAGTGTCAGAGGTTCGGACATACAAGGAGCACGTGCACGCATCCTGCTATTTGTGAACGATGCGGGTTAGCAGCACATGAAGACACCGCGTGTACACGGGACCCCTGCTGCGTGAACTGTGGAGGGAAACATCCTTCTAGCTCGCGTCAGTGCCCTCAGTTTTTTGATGAAAAGAGTATCCAGGAGTTACGAGTTAAGGAACACCTAACGTTTCTGGAAGCGCGGCGGCGCTTCGAACAGCTAAAACCTGCGAACACCACCGGGTATGCATCTGCTGCCCGCCGCCCTCCTGTGACCACTGTGGGCCTGCAACACGCACCTGTATCGGACGTTGGCAGACAAACCGACTGGTCAGCGAGCACTCCTCCACAGCGTCACCCTAATCCTCCTGCGACTACATCTATCGCAGTGCAGACTTCAGCTCTCGAACCGTCCCCATGTGCCACCACTTCTGTGGACAAACCTCGAGCCCGGCACGTTGTTCGAGCCAGCAGTCCCACGTCCTCCATGAAGTCCCGCTCCCGCTCTGCGAGCCGTAGGGGATCTTCGGACTCCCAAACATCGGAGGAGTCGCCAGAGGATGGGGAAAGCCACTTCATTGGTCCCAAGTGCGCCAAGATGAAACGAAAGAAGAAGAAAAAGATAAAGACTGGCCACTAATCTCTTTTTAATATGGAAATAATCCAGTGGAATGTTAATGGGTTCCGGGCACGTTCTCCGGACATACAGCACTTAGTCTTTCAAAGAACTCCATCAATTGTCTGTCTACAAGAAACCCACTTGAAGCCTCACCACGCATTACATCTCCGTGGTTTTTCGGTATTTAGACATGACTCTGCAGCTGATCGGCGCGCAAGCGGTGGTGTTGCCACTCTGGTGGCTCATAACATCTCTGCCACAAGCATCCCGCTTAACTCGCCACTGCAAGCTGTGGCAGTACGCGTCCAGTTGCAGGGTCTGAGTCTGTCTATTTGTAACGTCTATCTGCCACCGGTCAGTGTCGTACAACAAAACGATCTTCGGGCTCTCTTGGCACAGATTCCACCACCGATCTGAATGCCAAAAATACCCTTTGGGGCTCCGACACTGACGATGCTCGTGGTTGCCTTGTAGCAGACGTGTGCGATATGTCCGGCTTACTTTTGTTAAATACTGGTGTCCCTACCTTCATATCATCTGCCTACGCTACACAGTCCGCCATAGACGTTTCCTTTTGTAGCCCATCGCTAGTACCTATTCTTGATTGGTCGGTTCTCTCCGACTTATATGGCAGTGATCATTATCCCATTAACATTCACCTATCCGTCCACCATCCTGTGCCAACACGATACCCTCACACCCCTCCGAAGGAGTGTCGCCTTGCCGTGGCGGAGGGGCTCAGTACCCGATCCAGACGGCCTACTGAGTGAGTCTTCGTGACCACTGGTAGGCAAGAGGTGAGGGGAAGCTAAGAACATTCCAACGGGTAGATGAGGCTCGTTAGTCTTGGTCGACAACTCATCTAGGAGAAGAGGACTCCGAAATCAAACTCCCCCAGGGGAACCTACCACGGTAGGTCCGGGTTTGGCGCACCCGGGGCCCCGAGCTGCTCACTATCACTTCACCCCCTCCACCTTCATCAACTGTGCCACGTGCAACGTTTTATGTTGCTTTTTATATCACCCTCTTCCTCTTCTAGGCTTATTCTGATTATTAGTTTGTAAGTTCCTAGATTTATAACTCCTGTCTCACCAGCAGGGATCTTTCCTATCTCCGTGGTCCTGTCCCACGGTTTTCAGCGCGGCCCCCGACTTGTGTGCTCTTCGGAGGTCTCAGGCGCGAAGGTTGTGCGGACCCTTCACACTGCCCCCATGTGTAACCTTAGGTGCGGAGCCCGTCCACACGTCATGTACACCCACGTAGCTCCTTGAGGGCACGGCCGGTGTTAATCTCCCGACGGCCGCGTGCCGTCGGGTTAGTATCACCGGCCGGACGTGTTACCGCTGACGGAGCCCCGGTGTAATCAACCCGAAGTCCCCTGAATCCACGCTGACTCCGTTGAGGCAGCGTGTGCTAAAGTGGGGAGCCACAGGCGGTTATTCCTGTGGTGGGGGCATAAAACCGGGGTGTCATGTGGTGAACGGTTTACCCATGCGGACAAGCAGTGGAGATCGGAGGGTAGCTCCTCTGAAGTACGCCTTGAGGTCAGTCATGGAGGGGTCTCCATGGCGGCACAGACCGAGGAGATTTTGGTGTCTTTTATCTTTTGACCCCCGGATGGCAGGCTGACGCCGACGGTTCCGGATGGGGGTCCAATTCATAATGCATCCGCGCAAACCCTCCTCATTTGACACGTTTTTGGTTTTGACTTTGGCTTGTGACGGGAAAACGGTAAAGGATCTTAGCCCCTTCTATATTAAACGGGAAGTTGACCGAATCTGTGGCCCTGTAAAAAATGCGACCAGAATACGCGACGGTACGCTATTGATAGAGGTGATTACTGCAGACCAGTCTCAGAAACTACTGAAAGCGAGTTTATTGGGCTCCTACCCTATCCGGGTAGTCCCACATAAAACACTGAATACTTGCAGAGGAGTTGTCACCACCTCCAGCCTTGATGGTCTGTCTAATGAAGAGATAGTCACCTGCCTTTCAGATCAACGGGTGTGTCAGGCGTACCGTCTCACTCGAAAACAGGATGGAAAAGTGATCGATTTACGCACTGTGTTTTTGACATTTAAGGGTACTCAGTTACCCGAGTACATCTTCTGCGGCTACGAGCGTGCCGCAGTTCGGCAGTATGTACCGAACCCTATGCGCTGTTTTCAGTGTCAGAAGTTCGGTCATACTAAGCCTTCGTGCACCCATCCTGCTACTTGTGAGCGTTGTGGACTACCATACCATGAGGGCACGGCTTGCACCCGAGACCCTTACTGCGTTAACTGTGAAGGGAGTCATCCATCCAGCTCGCGACAGTGTCCGAAGTTTCTCGAGGAAAAGTGTATCCAGGAGCTGCGCGTGAAAGAACGCCTGACGTTTGTTGAAGCGCGCCGTCGCTTTCAACAACTGCAGCCTGCTACCACCACAGGTTTTGCATCCGCTGTTCGTCGCCCTCCTGTGAACACTGTTGCTATACAGCATGTACCCGTCGCAGATGCTTCGACACAAACAGATTTACCGGCGAGCACCTCTCCACCGCGTCGTGATAAAACTGCACCAGCAACTACATCTTCCGCTGTGCAGACACACGCTCACCAGTCGTCCACAAGCAGAGGCTACACCGTATTGCCTGTTCCCACAAATCGTTCGCGACCTAAACATCGGGCGAGTAGCCGTACCTCCACGAAGTCCCGCTCCCGCTCCGCGAGCCGCCGGGGATCTTCTGACTCCCGAAGTTCCGAGGAGTCGCCTGAGGACGGTGAAAAGCACATCATTGGTCCCAAGTGCGCCAAGGTTAAGATGAAGAAAAAGATAAAGACTATGCCTTAACCTTTTTATTATGGAAATAATTCAGTGGAATGTTAATGGGTACCGGGCCCGTGCCCCGGACATACAACACTTAGCTTGGCACCATTCACCTTCAATCGTCTGTCTACAAGAAACCCATCTGAAGCCTAACCACACCTTACATCTTCGTGGTTTTTCGGCATTTAGACATGACTCTGCAGCTGATAGACGAGCAAGCGGTGGTGTTGCTACTCTGGTGGCGCATACCATCTCAGCCACAAGCATCCCGCTAAACACGCCGCTGCAAGCTGTAGCAGTGCGTGTCCATATGCAGGGCGTGAGTCTGTCAATTTGTAATGTCTATCTGCCACCGGTCAGTGTCGTACACGCGAACGACCTTCGGGCCCTTTTGGCTCAGATTCCGCCACCGCTGATCTTCCTTGGTGATCTGAATGCCAAACACACTTTATGGGGCTCCGACACTGACGATGCTCGTGGGTGCCTTGTAGCAGACGTTTGCGATATGTCCGGCCTCCTTTTGTTGAACACTGGTGCCCCTACCTTCTTATCATCTGCCTATGGTACCTATTCCGCCTTAGACGTTAGCTTCTGTAGCCCGTCACTGGTACCACTTATTGATTGGTCGGTGCTCTCCGACCTCTTTGGCAGTGATCATTTTCCCATTAACATTCACATTACTGGTTTCCATCCTATTCCAACACGATACCCTCACTGGATTATTTCCAAGGCAGACTGGGGGAAATTCCGTTCCCTCATTCACCTTACGGACGATGGTTTTACCACCATTGACAACATGGTGGAGTATTTTACATTTTCTGTCCTGCTTGCAGCAAATTCCAGCATTCCTCGCGGTTCTACTACACCTCGTCATGTTCCCGTGCCTTGGTGGTCCGAGGAATGTCGTTTGGCTGTTAAAGCCCGCAAACGGGCTCTGCGAGTTTTCAGTGCACATCCTACGGAAGAGAACTTCATTGCCTTTAAGCGTGTGCGTGCCCGGGCGCGTTTTGTACTTCGCAGTGCAAAACGCACATCCTGGGTAACTTACGTCTCTTCCCTCTCTCGACGCACTTCAACACAAAGGGTGTGGACTGCGGTTCGGCGTATGTACGGCAAGTGTCGCCGGACGATTATTCCCGGTCTTGCCGTACAGGGCTCTTATTACACCAACGAGCAGGCGATCGCCGACGCCCTTGCCGAATCTTTCTCTGCTACCAGCCAAACCCAAAGTTACGATAGGTCGTTTTTAGCTATCAAGGAATCTGCGGAGCGGATAGTTCTTAATTTTAACAGCGACGGTAGTGAACCATACAACACGCCTTTTAGCATAGCAGAGCTGATGCACTCCTTGTCTCTGGCGCACGACTCTTCTCCCGGTCCGGATGACATCCACCGACAAATGTTGCTTCATCTACCACCTCAGGCTCTTTCCTTCCTGCTGAGCATCTATAACCGAATCTGGCTCCAGCGGGTTTACCCGTCTTCCTGGCGCGAGGGTATCGTCATCCCTATACCTCGGCCCGGGAAAGACCGGGCACTTGCCTCTAGCTACCGCCCTATTTGCCTAACGAGTGTCGTTTGCAAGACCCTCGAACGTATGATCAACACTCGTTTAGTGTGGTGGCTAGAGACGAATAACCTGCTGAGTAATGTCCAGTGCGGTTTTCGTCGCCATCGCTCAAGTGTCGACAATCTGACAAGCATGGAGGCCTACATACAGAATGCATTTCTCTTGAAGCAGCATGTCGTGGGTGTCTTCTTTGATCTGGAGAAGGCCTACGACACTACATGGCGCTATGGCATTCTCCGTACTCTACACGGTTATGGTTTACGCGGTAACTTGTCGTTTTTTATTTTTAACTTTTTACTAATTCGCCGTTTTCGTGTCCGCATAGGCAACACGCTCTCCCAAGAGAAGGTTCAGGAGAATGGTGTACCCCAAGGGTCGATTCTCAGCGTTACGCTTTTCGCCGTTGCCATTAATGGCATCACCAGCGCTGTTCGTAGCGGAATCCCGATGTCGCTGTATGTTGACGACTTTGCGATATACTATCGCTCTTATAGTTTGGAGCACATCGAGCGTCAACTGCAGATGACCATAACATCCATCGCCGAGTGGGCGTCTCGCACCGGCTTTCGGTTTTCCCCTACGAAAACACAGTGTCTCCACTTTCACCGACACCGTGGTGTACACCCTCCTCCTGATCTTCATTTGCGTGGCACACGTCTTCCATTTGTTCCGCACCTGAAGTTCTTGGGCTTACACCTCGACAGCAAACTCACATGGGAGCACCATATACGTCACCTTCGTGCTTCCTGCGGTCGCTCGCTTCGGGTACTCAGGGTCCTGTCTGGGGCATCTTGGGGCGGCGATCGCACGGTAATGTTGAGGTTGTATTGCTCACTGGTCCGGTCCAAATTAGACTACGGCTGTTTTATCTATGGCTCTGCATCAGCCTCTAAACTCCGCCTTTTAGACACAATTCATCACACTGGTATCCGTCTCGCTACTGGGGCTTTCCGCACAAGTAGAGTGGATTGTCTGTATGCTGATTCTGGCGAACCTCCACTGTCTGTTCGACGCTCATTGTTACTTTGTTCCTATGTGGCAAGGTTGGCCGCTCATCCAGGTCATCCTTCGTTTCCACCTGTATTGCGTCCAGACCTCGCGCACCGTTATATGCGGAATAAAACAATCTCCCGTCCAAGTGGCATCAGGTTTCAAGAACTACTTGTCGCAAACGCCCTCCGACTGCCAGTTGTAGAGCGGCATTCATTTGGCCACTGTCCTCCCTGGCAGCTCCAGCGTGCACGCTTTGACCTGGAGCTGTCGGGCTGTCCAAAGACTGCTACCCCTCCTTCGGTGTTCCGTCAACTCTTCACCGCAGTTCTGGGCCGATACCGGACTTATACACCGGTATTCACCGATGGCTCCCAGTTGGGTAGTACGACGGGTTCCGCATTTATATACAACGGTGAGGTTCACACATACCGCCTTCCAGACGCCAGTTCAGTTTTTACCGCCGAGCTGTTTGCCATCTTTTATTTCTTACTTTTTATCTCCCGTTCAGTTCCTGGACATTTTATTGTGTGTTGCGACTCCCTGAGCGCTCTTCAGGCGCTGCAACAATTTGTTGGCAACTCGGCATCAATTATTAAAATACAGACACTTTTATCTCAGTTGTTATCTCGCGGATACCAGTTCGTTTTTACGTGGATCCCAGGTCATGTGGGTATTCCGGGCAACGAGGCAGTTGATGCGGCTGCGAAGTCTGCATGTCGCCTTCCGGAATATTCCACCCGTACGCTACCCTATATAGATGTGCAGAAGTACTTCCGTCGCCATCTATTTACTCTCTGGCAACAATCTTGGGAAGCGTTATCTGGCACTCAGTTACGGACAATCAAGGACACGGTACAACCCTGGCAAACATCTTGCAGGGATTCCAGGCGTGAGGAGGTGATTTTAACCCGCCTGAGGATAGGCCACACTCGAGCCACGCATGCACACCTTTTGCGCGGTGATCCGGAGCCTGTCTGTGCGACGTGCAATGTCCCACTCTCCGTTGCACATGTCCTTATTGATTGTCCGCGGTATGCTCGTGAGCGCCAGTCCTGTGGCCTGGGTCTTACACTGTGCACCGTGTTAGGCAACGACCCAGTAGCTGTAAATACAGTACTGCGGTTTGTTGCGCGTATCGATTTTGGTAAGCAAGTGTAAGGTTTCTTTTATCTTGGCGGAAAAATACTTTTAGGATATTTTACTCATGTTTTTACCCTTTTTCAACAGCATAAGTAGTTTAGGGTTTTCGTAATATGGTTTTATTGATTTTTATTTTTCCTTTCTTTTTTACCTGTTTTAGCCCTCTTTTTAGTGGTTTTAACGTTCATTTTTAGGTATTTTAACTTTCACTTTTTAGTTTTAAAAGGGTGAGGTTTTTTCTTTTATTGCTTTTACATTGGACTTCGGGCCCTAATGACCTAGTTGTCGACGGGCCCGTAAACCCCACTACTCACTCACTCACTCACGATACCCTCACTGGATTATTTCCAAGGCTGATTGCGAGAAATTTCGATCCCTCATTCACATACACGACAATGGCTTTGACACCATTGATGAAATGATGGAGTACTTTACCTGCTCTATCTTGCTCGCGGCAGATTCCAGCGTTCCTCGAAGTTCCTCTACGCCACGACACGTTCCCGTACCGTGGTGGACCGAGGAATGCCGCTTGGCTATCAAAGCTCGTAGGCGTGCTCTGCGTGCTTTTCACCTGCATCCTACGGAGACCAATTTTATATCTTTTAAACGCGCTCGTGCGAGGGCACGTTATGTACTCCGTAGTGCAAAACGTAGCTCCTGGGAATCTTACGTCTCTTCCCTCTCCCGTCGCAGCTCTGCAACACAAGTGTGGACTGCTGTTCGGCGTATGTACGGCAAGTGTCGCCGGACGATAATACCCGGTCTTGCCGTACAGGGACGCTCTTACACCCACGAGCAGGATATCGCCGACGCCCTCGCAGACGCTTTCGCTGCTGATAGCCAAACCCAAAGCTACCATACTACCTTTTTACCCGTCAAGGAATCTGCGGAGCGGGTAGTCCTCAATTTTAAAAGTGACTCTAGTGAACCGTGCAACGCTCGTTTTACGGAGGCGGAGCTAGCCCATGCTTTGTCTCTTGCGAAGGACTCTTCTCCTGGGCCTGATGACATTCACCGACAAATGCTGCTTCATCTTCCACCTGAGGCTTTGACCTTCCTGCTGAACATGTACAACCGCATCTGGCTTCAGCAGGTTTTCCCTTCTTCCTGGCGCGAGGGTACTGTCATCCCTATCCCTCGGCCGGGGAAGGACCGGACACTTCCCTCTAGCTACCGTCCTATCTGCCTGACGAGTGTCGTTTGTAAGACCATGGAACGAATGATTAACACTCGCTTAGTGTGGTGGCTAGAGACGAATAACCTGCTGAGCAACGTTCAGTGCGGCTTTCGTCGTCATCGCTCGAGTGTCGATAACCTTACTCGCATGGAGGCCTACATCCAGAATGCCTTTCTCATGAAGCAGCATGTCGTGGGGGTCTTCTTCGACCTGCAGAAGGCCTACGACACTACATGGCGATATGGTATCCTCCGTAGTTTACACGACTACGGTTTACGTGGCCATCTAGCTCTCTTTGTTCTTAATTTTTTTACAACTTCGCCGATTTCGTGTCCGCATTGGCCATACGCTTTCACAAGAACGAATCCAGGAGAATGGGGTACCCCAGGGGTCGATTCTGAGTGTAACACTTTTCGCCGTGGCCATCAACGGCATTGCCAGTGTTGTTCGTAGGGGAATACCAATGTCACTGTATGTTGACGACTTTGCGATATACTATCGCTCTCATAGTTTAGAGCACATCGAGCGTCAACTGCAGCGAGCTATAACATGCATCGCCGAGTGGGCATTTCGCACCGGCTTTCAGTTCTCCCCTACGAAAACACAATGTGTCCACTTCCATCGACTTCGTGGCGTACACCCGGCCCCTGATCTTTATTTGCGTGGCACGCGTCTTCCATTTGTTCCGCACCTGAAATTCTTGGGCTTACACCTCGACACCAAACTTACATGGGAGCACCATATTCGTTATCTGCGTGCTTCCTGCGATCGTTCGGTTCGGGTGCTCCGGGTTTTATCTGGGGTATCTTGGGGCGGCGATCGCACGGTCATGTTGAGGTTGTATCGTTTACTGGTCCGGTCCAAATTAGACTACGGCTGTTTTATCTATGGCTCCGCATCCGCCTCTAAACTCCGCCTTTTAGATACAATACATCACACTGGTATCCGTCTCGCTACTGGGGCCTTCCGTACAGGTAGAGTGGACTGTCTGTATGCTGATTCTGGCGAACCCCCACTGTCTGTCCAACGCTCGTTATTACTATGTTCCTACGTGGCAAGGTTGGCCGCTCATCCAGGTCATCCTTCGTTTCCACCTGTATTGCGTCCAGACCTAGTGTACCGTTATACGCGGAATACAACTATCTCCCGTCCAAGCGGCATCAGGTTTCGAGAACTACTGACCGCACACGATCTACGCTTGCCAGCTGTAGAGCGGCATTCGCATGGCCGATGCCCTCCATGGCAACTCCAGCGTGCAGGCTTTGACCTGGAGCTGTCGAGCTGTGCGAAGTTAGCTACCCCTCACTCGGTGTTTCACCAACTTTTCACTGCAGTTCTGGGCCGATACCGGACTCATACTCCGGTATTTACTGATGGCTCACGGATGGGTAGTGCGACGGGTTCCGCCTTTGTATACCATGGCGACGTTCGCAAGTACCGCCTTCCAGACGCCAGTTCAGTATTTACCGCCGAGCTGTTTGCCATATTTTATTTCCTGCTTTTTATCTCCAGTTCAGGTCCTGGAAGTTTTATTATCTGTTCCGACTCTTTTAGCGCCCTCCAGGCCCTGCAACAGTTTATCGGCACCTCGGCATTGATTATTAAAATTCAGACGTTGATCTCGCAACTAGTGTCTCGCGGATACCAGTTTGTTTTTACGTGGATCCCAGGCCATGTGGGTATTCCGGGCAACGAGGCGGCGGATGCGGCTGCAAAGTCTGCCTGCCGCCTTCCGGAATACTCCACCCGTACGCTACCCTATGTAGATGTGCAGAAATACTTTCGCCGCCATCTATTTACCCACTGGCAGCAATCTTGGGAAGCGTTAGCTGGCACTCAGTTACGGACAATAAAGGACACTGTACAACCCTGGCAGACCAGCTGCAGGGATTCCAGGCGTGAGGAAGTGATTTTAACCCGCCTGAGGATAGGCCACACTCGAGCCACGCATGGACATCTTTTGCGTGGTGATCCGGAGCCTGTCTGTGCTCCACTCTCCGTCGCACATGTCCTTCTTGATTGTCCGCAATACGGTCATGAGCGTCAGTCCCTAGGCCTGGGCCTTACACTGTGCTCTGTTTTAGGCAACGACGCAGTAGCTGTCAACACAGCACTGCGGTTTGTTGCCAAGATTGATTTTTGCAAGCAAGTGTAAGGTGCTTTTATATTGGCGGATATTGACTTTTAGTTGTTTTTACTTTGGATGTTATTCTGTTTTTTACCTTTTAAAGATTTTATCAGTTTTGGGTTTTATAAGTTTACGTTTTTACCAGTTGTTTAGCTTTTAACTGTTTTAGCTCTCGGTTTTAGACTTTTTAACTTTTTTTAAGTTATTTTAACTTTCACCTTTTAGCTTTTTAGGGGGAGGTTTTATTGTTGACTAGTTTTATTCTGTGAACTTAGGGCCCTAATGACTTAGTTGTCGATGTGCCCTTAAATAATACTCACTCACTCACTCACTCTGTTTAAGGCGTTCTTGCACCGAGAGGAAAAACATTTTAGTGGTTCTTCCTTTTGTGATTGAGTTCCATTGTTGTTGGTAAGTATGTAGTGCTCTCTCCGCTGCTTCCTTGATGATGTGGCTTCTTGGGATCTTATTGTAGATAATCTCTGTTATCTTCTTGCGCGGCTTTCTTTGCTAATTTATCTGCTAGTTCGTTACCACGTGGCCTTTGCCCATTTTATGTGTATTCTCCAACCATTTTCTTGCAGTTGCTTAATTTTAGCCTTTATTTCTTCTATTCTGTTCCGGATTTGGCTAGTCTTGAGAAGATCTACTGTAATTTCTCTCCTACATTGAGTTCAATGTTACCTTCTAGCACTATAAGAGCATGTAGAATAGCTATCTGTTGAGCTTGATTATTTGAGCAATGCGTGCTAAGTTTATATTTTAGTTTTTTAACCGGTTCTCCATTTAGAAATAATGACTGCCACTGCTCCGATTTTTTCGTTTATCTTGCTCCCGTCAGTGTACCCCTCCGAAGGGGTGTCGCCTTGCCGTGGCGGAGGGGCTCAGTACCCGAACCAGACGGCCTGCTACGTGTGTCTTTGTGACCACTGGTAGGCAAGAGGTGAGGGGAAGCTAAGAACATTCCAACGGGTAGATGAGGCTCGTTAGTCTTGGTTGACAACTCATCTAGGAGAAGAGGACTCCGAAATCAAACTCCCCCAGGGGAACCTACCACGGTAGGTCCGGGTTTGGCGCACCCGGGGCCCCGAGCTGCTCACTATCACTTCACCCCCTCCACCTTCATTAACTGTGCCACGTGCAACGTTTTATGTTGCTTTTTATATCACCCTCTTCCTCTTCTAGGCTTATTCTGATTATTAGTTTGTAAGTTCCTAGATTTATAACTCCTGTCTCACCAGCAGGGATCTTTCCTATCTCCGTGGTCCTGTCCCACGGTTTTCAGCGCGGCCCCCGACTTGTGTGCTCTTCGGAGGTCTCAGGCGCGAAGGTTGTGCGGACCCTTCACACTGCCCCCATGTGTAGCCTTAGGTGCGGAGCCCGTCCACACGTCATGTACACCCACGTAGCTCCTTGTGGGCACGGCCGGTGTTAATCTCCCGACGGCCGCGTGCCGTCGGGTTAGTATCACCGGCCGGACGTGTTACCGCTGACGGAGCCCCGGTGTAATCAACCCGAAGTCCCCTGAATCCACGCTGACTCCGTTGAGGCAGCGTGTGCTAAAGCGGGGAGCCACAGGCGGTTATTCCTGTGGTGGGGGCATAAAACCGGGGTGTCACGTGGTGAACGGTTTACCCATGCGGACAAGCAGTGGAGATCGGAGGGTGGCTCCTCTGAAGTACGCCTTGAGGTCAGTCATGGAGGGGTCTCCATGGCGGCACAGACCGTGGAGATTTTGGTGTCTTTTATCCTTTGACCCCCGGATGGCAGGCTGACGCCGACAGTTCCGGATGGGGGTCCAAATAATCATGTCTCCGCGCAACCCCTCTTCCTTTGACCCTTTCTTGGTTTTGACTTTGGCATGTGACGGGAAAACGATAAAGGACCTTAGCCCATTTTATATAAAACGAGAAGTCGACAGAATATGTGGCCCGGTTAAGAACGCGACCAGAGTTCGAGACGGTACGCTGTTGATCGAAACCAACACGGCAGACCAGACCCAGAAACTTTTAAAGGCGAGTTTGTTGGGGTCCTACCCAATTCGGGTAGCCCCACACAAATCGCTCAACACATGTAGGGGAGTTGTCACCACCTCCAGTCTGGACAATCTGTCGAACGATGAGATTACCACCTGTCTCTCCGACCAGCGTGTGTGTCAGGCTTACCGTCTTACCAAAAAGCAGGATGGCAAGGATGTGCCTTTGCGTACGGTGTTTCTGACATTCAGAGGAACTAAATTGCCCGAGTACATCTTTTGTGGCTACGAACGTGCCGCCGTACGCCAGTATGTGCCGAACCCCATGCGTTGTTTTAGGTGCCAACGGTTCGGCCATACTAAGACCCTGTGTAATAATCCTGCTATATGTGAGCGCTGTGGTTTAGCAGCCCATGAGGACCCGACATGTACACGGGATCCCCTCTGTGTGAACTGTGAAGGGAAGCATCCATCCAGCTCGCGTCAGTGTGCGAAGTTCTTGGATGAGAAGTGCATACAAGAATTGCGCGTGAAAGAACATCTCACGTTTCCAGAAGCGCGTCGTCGCTTTGAGCAGCTGAAACCTGCTACCACCACAGGTTATGCCTTGGCTGCCCGACGCGCTCCTGCCAGCAGCGTAGCGATCCAGCACGTTCCTGTGTCAGATGCTTCTACACAGACTGACCTACCTGCGAATACCCCTTCACTGTCTCGTGCCACAGCTGCACCTGCTACTACATCTATAGCCGTGCAGACACCAGCTCACAAGACAACTAGCCGAAGCCAGCCTGTTGACAGCCATTATTCTAGGCCTTCTGGTCGCGCCAGCAGTCGCACATCGTCCATGAAGTCCCGCTCCCGCTCCCGTTCAGCGAGCCGCCGGGGATCTTCAGACTCCCGGACGTCGGCGCAGTCACCAGACGATGGCGAATTTAACTTACCCCGTCCGAAGTCGGTTAAGGTAAAGATGAAAAAGAAAAAGATGAAGACGAATCCCTAATTCTTCTTTACCATGGAAATAATCCAGTGGAATGTTAATGGGTTCCGGGCACGTGTTCCGGACGTACAGCATCTCGTTTCGCAACGGTCTCCATCAATCGTCTGTCTACAAGAAACGCACTTGCACCCTAACCACGCATTACAACTTCGTGGTTTTTCGGCATTTAGACATGACTCTGCAGCTGATAGGCGAGCCAGCGGGGGTGTTGCTATCCTGGTGGCGCATGATATCTCTGCCACCAGTGTGCCACTCAACACGCCGCTACAAGCTGTAGCGGTGCGTGTGCAGCTGCAGAGCCTCTGTTTCTCCCTTTGCAATGTCTATCTGCCACCGGTCAGTGTCGTACACACGAACGATCTTCGGGCTCTCTTGGCACAGATTCCGCCACCGCTCATCTTTCTCGGCGATCTGAATGCCAAGCACTCTCATTGGGGCTCCGACATTGACGATGCCCGTGGGTGCCTTGTAGCAGACGTTTGCCATATGTCCGGCCTAGTCATATTAAACACTGGCGTGCCTACTTACTTATCATCTGCCTATGGTACACACTCCGCACTTGACGTTTCTTTTAGCAGTCCGTCACTGGTACCTCTACTCGACTGGTCGGTACTTTCCGACTTATTTGGCAGTGATCATTACCCCATTAGCATTCACTTATCGGGCCACAATTCTGTGCCAACACGCTTTCCTCACTGGATTATTTCCAAGGCTGACTGGGGGAAGTTTCGTTCCCTCATTCACCTAACCGACGATGGTTTTACCACCATTGACGACATGGTGGAGTATTTTACTTACTCTATCCTTCGTGCAGCGGATTCCAGCATGCCTCGTGGTTCCACTACACCTCGTCACGTTCCTGTGCCTTGGTGGTCCGAGGAATGCCGTTTGGCTACTAAAGCACGCAAGCGTGCATTGCGTATCTTTACATTACATCCTACGCAGGCGAACTTTGTCGCTTTTAAGCGTGCTCGTGCTAGGGCAAGATTTATACTTCGAGACGCAAAACGCAAATCGTGGGAAAAGTATGTATCTTCTCTTTCCCGTCGAAGTTCGGCGCAAAAGGTGTGGACTGCTGTTCGGCGAATGTACGGCAAGTGTCGCCGGACGACCATCCCCGGCCTTGCCGTACAGGGCTCCCGTTACACCAGCGAGCAGGACATCGCCGACGCCCTTGCCGAGTATTTTGCCTGTACTAGCCAAACCCAAAGCTATGATAGAGCGTTTTTAGCTATCAAGGAATCTGCGGAGCAGATAGGCCTTAGTTTTAACAGTGCCCAAAGTGAACCGTACAATGCACCATTTACCGAGGCGGAGCTAGCGCATTCCTTGTCCCTAGCAAAGAATTCTTCTCCCGGTCCTGATGACATCCACCGCCAAATGCTGCTTCATCTTCCACCTGCAGCTCTTTCCTTCATGTTGAGCATGTATAACCGCATCTGGCATCAGCAGGTTTTTCCGTCTTCCTGGCGAGAGGGCATTGTCATCCCTATCCCTCGACCAGGAAAAGACCGGACACTTCCCTCTAGCTACCGCCCTATCTGCCTGACGAGTGTCGTCTGCAAGACCTTGGAACGGATGATTAACACTCGCTTAGTGTGGTGGCTAGAGACGAATAACCTGCTGAGCAATGTTCAGTGCGGATTTCGTCGCTATCGCTCCAGTGTCGACAACCTGACGCGCATGGAGGCATACATACAGAATGCGTTTCTCCTGAAGCAGCATGTCGTGGGTGTCTTCTTTGATCTGGAGAAGGCCTACGATACTACTTGGCGCTATGGCATTCTCCGTACTCTACACGGTTATGGTTTGCGCGGTCACTTAGCCGTTTTCCTTTTTAACTTTTTACTCATTCGCCGTTTTCGTGTCCGTATAGGCAACACGCTGTCTCAAGAGAAGATCCAGGAGAATGGTGTACCCCAGGGATCCATCCTCAGTGTCACACTTTTCGCAGTTGCCATTAATGGCATCACTAGTGTTGTTCGTAGCGGTATCCCGATGTCGCTGTATGTTGACGACTTTGCGATCTACTATCGCTCTTATAGTTTGGAGCACATCGAGCGTCAACTGCAGCTGACCATAACCTCCATCGCCGAGTGGGCATTACGCACGGGCTTTCGGCTGTCCCCTACGAAAACACAGTGTCTACACTTTCACCGACTGCGAGGAGTACACCCTCCTCCCGATCTTCATCTGGGCGACACACGTCTTCCTTTTGTACCGCACCTTAAGTTCTTGGGCTTACACCTCGACAGTAAACTCACTTGGGAGCACCATATCCGCTATCTTCGTGCTTAGTGCGATCGTTCGCTTCGGGTACTCAGGGTCTTATCTGGGGCATCTTGGGGCGGCGACCGCACCGTCATGTTGAGGTTGTATGGCTCTCTGGTCCGGTCCAAATTAGACTACGGCTGTTTTATTTATGGCGCGGCGTCTGCGTCTAAACTCCGGCTTTTAGACACAGTACATCACACTGGTATCCGTCTCGCTACTGGGGCTTTCCGCACCAGCAGAATCGATTGTCTGTATGCTGATTCTGGCGAACCTCCACTGTCTGTTCGACGCTCTTTATTACTTTGTTCTTACGTGGCAAGGCTGGCCGCCCATCCAGGTCACCCTTCGTTTCCACCCGTGTTGCGTCCAGACCTCGCGCACCGTTATATGCGAAATACAACCATCTCCCGTCCAAGTGGTATCCGGTTTCGTGAACTGCTTGCTGCACACGCCCTTCGACTGCCAGCCGTAGAGCGGCATTCACGTGGCCGATGTCCTCCCTGGCAACTCCAGCGCGCACGCTTTGACCTGGAGCTGTCGGGCTGTGTTAAGATAGCTACCCCTCATTCAGTGTTTCGCCAACTATTCACGGAACTACTGGGGCGATACCGGACTTCCTGTCCGGTATTTACCGATGGGTCCCAGACGGGTAGTTCGACGGGTTGCGCCTTTATATACAACGGTGTCGCTCATACGTACCGCCTACCGGACGCCAGTTCAGTATTTACCGCCGAGTTGTTTGCCATATTTTATTTCCTTCTTTTTATCTCCAGTTCAGGTCCTGGAAGTTTTATAGTTTGTTCCGATTCTTTTAGCGCTCTCCAGGCCCTGCAACAGTTTATCGGCACCTCGGCATTGGTTGTTAAAATCCAGACGTTGATTTCTCAGCTACTGTCTCGCGGGTACCAGTTTGTTTTTACGTGGATCCCAGGCCATGTGGGTATTCCGGGTAACGAGGCGGCGGATGCGGCTGCAAAGTCTGCATGTCGCCTTCCGGAGTATTCCACCCGTACGCTGCCCTATATAGATGTGCAGAAATATTTCCGTCGCCATCTATTTGCTCTCTGGCAGGAATCTTGGGAAGCGTTATCCGGCACTCAATTACGGACAATCAAGGACACAGTACAACCCTGGCATACCAGCTGCAGGAATTCCAGGCGGGAAGAAGTGGTCTTAACCCGCCTGAGGATAGGCCATACCCGAGCCACGCATGGACACCTTTTGCGTGGTGATCCGGAGCCTGTCTGTACGACGTGTAACATTCCAATCTCCGTCGCACATGTCCTTCTTGATTGTCCGCGATACGCTCGTGAGCGCCAGTCCGTTGGCCTGGGCCTTACACTGTCGTCAGTTTTAGGCAACGACCCAGTATCTGTAAATACAGTGCTGCGGTTTTGTTCCATAATTGATTTTATGAAGCAAGTGTAAGGATATTTTATTTCAGAGATTTTAGCCTTTTTAGATGGCCGTATTTTTGGGTTTTTAACGTTTTTAGTGTTTTTTACTTTGTAGCAATTTTAAGTTTCTGTTTTTAGCATTTTAAATGAAACGTTTTAATAGTTGTTTAGAGGTTTTTTATCTATTTTAACCGTAGATTTTTAGTTTTTAATGGGTGATGTTTTTAACACTTGACAGTATGTAATTTTACTTCTGGACTCGGGGCCCTAATGACCAAGTTGTCGACGGGCCCTTAAACCCGACACACTCACTCACCCCCCGTCAGTGTAAATTTCTATGTTGTACAGTAAGCTTTGTTGTGCTTCTTGAACACTCATTCTATCTGCAGGATGAGACCACTCGATCAGTTTCAGGGCTTCTTCGACTAATTTCGGAATTCCGTTTGTGCTCTTCACATGTGTGTTTTCGTATATGTCTAGAATTTCTTGAATTCTTATATTTATTGGCTTGACTGTCGCTAAAACGCAGGATGCTTCATATGAAACCGTTCGGTAAGCCTTTGCTTTTTTATGTTCATCAATCTTTGTACTCGCTGGTGTTTGAGCAGATTCTTTCTTTTTAGAATAGCTTCTTTCCACACTTGCACTCCGTATAACAGCGTCGGAAGTATAGCGCCTTTATAGATTGTTCGTAAAGCTTGTTGTCCTAGGTCCCAGTTCAACTTTGCAGACTTCGTTAATGCGTGTACAACTTTTATGCATTTCTCTGAGGCTTGTTTTATATGCATATCAAAAATCATCTTGTTGTCGAACAATATACCTAGGTACTTCAACTGTTGTACTTGCTCTATTATAGTGCTGTTTATATACACTCTTATTTAACTCCTTTCTCTTTTCTTTTCCTTGTTATAAGAATAGTTTTTGATTTACTGTTGTTGAACTGGAGTTTATATCGTTTTGCCCAATGTTCTATTTGATGTGGATGGGCATTCGCGTACATTTCTGCTACTTCCTTATATTCTCCTGATGTCACCAGTACTAGGTCATCTGCAAAGGCTACTAATTTACTTCGTTTCGTATAACGTAAACTGAGTAGCGAGTTATATAAGATGTTCCAGAACCCTGGACCGCAGCAGGATCTCTGGGGGCAGCCTTTCCTCACCTCTTTTTATACTGTGCTGTGATTGATTGAAAGTTTGGCTAATCTGCCACCGAAATAATTTTTTGGTTAAGTAATATAGGTTTTTTGGGCATTGTAGATTCCTTAAATTATAGAGTATGCCAGGCCACCAAGCCGCGTCGAATGCCCCCTTCACATCTAGGCTAGCAATTATCACACTATTTTTCTGGTCTAAATTGGTTGTTATGAACTTTATGACTGCCAGTGCTGCGTCTAAGGTGGTTTTTTGGGGGGATAAGTCCATATTGGTTCATGCTGAGCAAATTGTTGGTGTATATATGATGATTTATTCTATTTATCATCAACTTTTCTAGTATTTTCCCTTCGATATTTAATAGACTTATTGGTCTGAACTTTGTAGCGTCGTGACTTTCCTCTTTTCCTGGTTTAACAATGGGGATTATTTGCGATAGTTTCCATATTTTTGGAAAGTATCCTTGACTTAGACATTTATTTTAAATGGCCGTAAATGATGAGGGGAAACTGTTGTAGGCTCTCAGTATAATATTTTGTGTTATGCCATCTTCTCCTGGTGCTTTTTGGGGGCTAAACGTTTGAATAACATGAAGTGCTACTGCAGTTGTGAATTCTCTGTCGTCCGGTGTATTTATGGGTTCTTCTTGCAGCCTACGCATCTCCCGTTGTAGCACTGAATCACTTTCTGGGTCGTCTTCGGAAGTGAAGTGGTCTATCACACTCTGAAGTGTTTCTTGGATATGGACTGTGTAGGTGCCATCTGCATTTTGAATAGCCGCTAAGGTAGGTTGAGTCTTTATTTTTCCAGCAGTCAGTTTGTATGCTGCGTGCCATGAGTTGCTTCCATCTTGGATGGTGCAGTATTTTTTCCATAAGTGTAACTTTTGTTTTTGCCTTTGTAATTGGTATTGGCCTTTCCCTGCAATATATAGAGTTTAGAGTTTTCCTTTCTTCTCTGAGCTGTTGGTTATTTACTGTTCTTTGGTATCTTCTGCGTAGAGCGTTTACCCTTTTTCTTAAAATTGTCAGCTGGTCGTTCCACCATGGGACTACTGATTTCCTTTTAGTCGATATTTTCTTCGAAGTGGACTTCGAAAAGCCCTGTCACATGCTGTTGTAGTGCATGAGTTAAATCTTTCTATTACCTCTTCAGCATAATGATAATCCTTTATAATCTCATAGATTAGATTATCGTTTTCCTCCAGGTTGGTTTCACTTGTCCCGCATTTAAATTCCTTATTCAGCATAGAGCTTAGGATGTTATTGAACAGATTATAGTTTTCTTCTTTATTTATTATGTATCTTTTCCCAGTAAATTTCTCTTTCTTGGGCTGGGTAGTATGTGTAGGTTTCGATCATTCTTAAGAATTTAGATGCGATTATTTTATGGCCTGAACAACTTTCTTGTTCTCCGCACTTCCAGTCAGTTATATTCGAAAGCAGGTGATTGTTAGTAAGCGTCAGGTCGATCCAGCTCTTTGCTCTGCTAGTTTCGAAGGTTGGTATTCCTGTGTTCTCATTGACAATTTGCAGTGTCGAATCTGTGAGAAATTCTAGGATACAGCCTCTTTCATTGTTATATCAAACCACAGGTTGATCCTAGCATTAGTATCCGACGATATTACTATTCCATGTCCTTTTACGTGATCTAAAATGTTTTCTATTTTCCCTATGTCTATTCCTATGTGTGATTCGATGTTAAAGTACATGCTGGTCGTGAAGAATTTACTGTCTCTGTATTGTATTTCCATAACTACACAATCTTCATTTGAGAGCTGACTTATTAGTGTAGCATCGATATTTAAGTTATTGATAATTATGGCTGCTCTCTTTCTTCCATCCCCGCATACACAAGTTCTCATTGACTTCGTAATTCCTGTTAATTTATTATTTAGAGTATACGGTTCCTGTATAAATGATATATCCATCCTGGATTCATATATGTGTTGTACTAAATTACTCGTTGCTATTTTAGAATGTTGTAAATTCACTTGGAAACAGTTAATACTCTGTTCAGCCATATTAGTACTCAATATTCAATTTGTATCTCCTCAATACTCATTGGTAGCATGGACAGTTAGTATCAAGTGCCGAGCGGTTTACGTCAATGTCACTACCTGCATTGTGTTTGGAAAAATTGATACAATTACTGCATTTAAATTCTTGTGTGCCGACTCTGCATTCCTTCATCTTATGACCTGCCGCACACTTCGGGCACGTTTGCTGCCCACGGAACTTCTCTGCATGGTGATTAATTGATTATATTTATTGCATTTGAAACAACGGGGAACTCTGACATAGTCTTTCCAATTACATAGGTTCCAACACAGCTTTATCTTTTTGTCCATGAGTTGCTTTCTGATAGTGAAACTGATTTGCACAACTATTGTGTTATTTTTCTTTTTATTACGAAATTGGAAAACCGGCTTTATTTCCTCTTTATGCCCCTCTATTTCCTTGTTCTGCGCCTCAAGAACTTCGGCCACGTTCTCTAGTGTAATCTCCTCAGGAGTATTGAAAATTATGATCCTTGGACTTCTCTTCTCTGGGACCACCGCCTCAAGTTCTTCCGCGCATTTCTCTTTTATGCTGGTGCATATGATATCCAATTCATCTTTCTCTCCGGTCTTAACTAAAACTTGCCCATTTTTCAGTGTATTCAATGCATTGATACCCACTTTTATTGTTACAGGATTTACCTTTGTCTTGATCAAAGTTCTAATATACTCCGCACTCTGGTTGTTCTTGCTTTTAACGAACAAGTTGTGTTTTGACTTACCGTTTTGAAGAAAAGCACCTATCAATATAACCTTTACAAGCTTTAACAGTTTTCGTCAAAAGCTGAAACTGTTAAAGGGGCCTTATTTGCAACACTCGTTGTCACAGTAGGTCCTGATAAAGTATATTTTAATGCACACATAATGTTGGCTGGAGCACATACCAATGTAGAGAATAAATAGGACTGAAGAAAACAAGATGATGTGGAGGTTCGGTATTAATCACGCAGTGACGTATTTAGTTTAATATTCCATGATATGCGTCTCTAAAACATCTGCAAATCTTTTCTCTGTATCTACATAGTACATACATCACAGATTAATGCATCTATATACTCTCCAGCGTTGAAAGTACAAATAAAGGACATACTCGTCCTCTTGATAAATCAAGAAAAAATCAGCCGCTGTAGATTTAAATGAACAACTCTGTTATCTTTAGAATGTTCATAGCAAGTTCCGTTGAAGTTCCTTCAGCAAACTGGTGTTTGCATTTGATTTTTAGGAAAACAAAATCCGTTTCCTTATCATATTCTTTGATATGGAATTTGTTTAAACATTATTACTTTGGCAAGGGTATACAGATAAAGCATTGATATATTGCATTCACATTAACTTTGTACTCGCTGTTCTACCAACTATATAACCTTCACTATGTAACATTTTAAACTGGACCTTCACTATATAACATTTTAAATTGGACCTTCGCTACATATATTCTTCACCAGCTTACTACGACGCTCTGAGTGCTCCTATACGATGACGGAAAAGGTTTAATATGGAATTTACATTCTGACTGATCACTTATCTTGGTAGAGTTCCTTAACGCCCTCGGGAGTAGGTACGCCGCTGGTTCCTTGGGCTGCATTAAATTCAAACCGTTGTCTTCGAACTGCTAGTTTGGCCAGATGAAGATCCTTTGAGTTATCACATCAGTCGAAACAAATCAGGGTAATTCCTTGTGTACTTTACGTGTGCAGAACTTGTGCCGAAGACTGGTGCCGAACTTGTGGCGAAGACTGTTGCCGAACTTGTGCTGAACTTAATCCGAACTTATGCCGAAGACTGAACTGCCCTTCCGTCTTCTATTCCTGACGGCTACTGCTGCATACGTCAGCCATTCCGCCCTCAGGACATACCCCCTCTGGCTGTTCCCAAGCCGATAATAATTTCTTCTATATTAACCAACGGTATTATTCTTAATACCGTTACACCCCCCCCCCCCCCACTTCTGTCGTAAACAATAGGTAATTTGAACCCAAATTCCATCTGCCTACCTTCCGTCATGTATACCAACATTCAGGTTCACAATCGTGTATAATTACTACTTTTTTATTTGTGAGACATGTGCAAATATCAATTTGTTACTCCCTTTCTCTCTCAGCGCCACCGAAACTGGAGAGCGAAAACTTTCAACCACAATTGCCCGACAAATCTTGGAGCAAGTTTTGCTGAATATTTATTGACAGCCTTACTTGGAGTATGACTTTGTACGTAAACTTCATCTCCCACCTTAAACTTGTGTGGTTGTCGCCTGGCGTTATAGTTTTTGGCCATTCTATTTTGTGCCTTTAATAAATTATTTCTGACCCTTCTCCATGAGACCTTAATGTTCTCCTCACCACTATTTAGCAAAATATCCTTAATATGCCACAAATTCGCTAATGGGCAATTTGATTGATATTTGAGCATTAACTTAAAGGGGGTCTCCCCATGACTCATGTTTAGCTGAATTAAATGCAAACTGAAGCCAGTATAAATTTTGGTCCCACTTTATATAATCCTTCGAGTGATACGCGATTAACGCATTTTTTAAGTTCCTATTAATGCGTTCACTTTGTGACGCCTTAGGATAGTATGGAATCATCCATATATTCTTGATCCCGCTACCTAGACAAAAGGACCTGAACGCATTTGACCTAAAGCATGTAGCATTATTGAAAACAGTTTCTTCAGGAACTCTTAAACAAGCAATAATCGATTGTAAATGCTTAATAACATGCTCTGTGTTCGCGTCCCTCAGCGAACATAACCATGAATATTTTGTAAATTAATCTACTGTAACTAGGGCATATTTATTTCCTTTTTTGCTCCTCGGAAATGGGACCGATATAGTCTATAAATAATCTTTGCATGGGGCGTATAGCTATCTTTGAGGCTAAATCCCCCACCTTCGTATTCTGTGTGGGTTTACTTTATTTACAAGTCTGACGTTCAGCAATTCTGTGTGTAATTTCTTTGTCCATCCCTTTCCAAATAAATTTATCTCTTATACGCGCTCGAGTCTTAATTTCCTAAATGCCCCCCGCATGGGGTCTCATGAAAATATTTAAATAATTCAGGAATTAATATTCGTGGCACTACAATTTTATTTTTATGTTTAAGATCTTTACAGCATAATATGCCTTCTTTTACCAGGTAAGGTTTAACCTCTTTCCCTTCACTGATTTGTTGTAAGATTCCTCCTAATTGATAATCTTTTATTTGATAAACAGCCATATTTTCAAATAGCACTGGATAATTCGATAATATCGTACATGCCTTCGGCATCTTATTAGATGATTCCTCAGCTTGATCGTCATACATACGTGGTAAGGCATCAGCTATGCAACTTAGTGAACCCCGTAGATGTTGTACTTTAAATTTAAAACTGGAAAATTTCAACGCCCATTTAGCAAATTTCCTGCTTTTTCTTGGTTTAGCTAATACCCATGGAATCGCCTGATTATCTGTTTCTAACAGAAATTCTACGTATTCCAGATAAAACCTATATTTATCTGTTCCAAATAATACCGCTAAAGCTTGTAACTCATAAGTAGAATATTTCATCTCTGTCGGGGATAGGTGTGTGAACGCGTAAGCTACTACCTCCCTCCGCTCTGGAAATGCCAAAAGTAACATCGCTGATATCGCTCCTGCAGAAGCATCCATTTGTAAAACAAATTGCTTAGAAAAATCAGGAACTACCAATACAGGAGGGGAGATTAAACGTTCCTTAAGAATTATAAATGCCGTTTCCTGTTCCGGTCCCCATGAAAACTTAACACCTTTTTTACGCAAAGCATTTAACGGAGCTGCAAGTACTGCATAATCTGGAATAAATCTGGAAAAATAATTTACCATACCTAGGAATCTTGCTATGTGTTTAACTGTCTTAGGTCTTGAATAATGCGATCTGGATCTACTTGTATACCATTAGCTGAAATAATATGTCCTAGAAATTTCAACTCAGGGGTTGCAAATTTCACCTTGTCTGGTTTGACTGTTAAGCCTGCCTTACGCAATCGAGTCAACACTTCTCGCATGTGACCTACATGCTCCTCCAAAGTAGTTGAATAAATGCATAAAACATCTAAATAATGATATAAATATGTAAATTTAATATCGCCAAACATTTTATCTAATAATTGTGTCAATTCTTGAGCACCCACTACCAAACCAAAAGGTAACGAAGTAAATTCAAACAAATTATAATCCGTACTAAACGCTGTGTATCTTCTAGAATCAGGGTGCAATGGGAATTGATAATATGCATTATTTAAATATAAGGTCGTAAAATATCTAGCTCCTGCAAACCAATGAAAGGAATGATACAGATGCGGCAACGGTGTAGTATCAATACGAACCCGTTGATTTAGTTAACGATAATCCACTACTAAACGTACATCATTATTTGGTTTAGGTACTATAAAGACTGGACTAGAATAATTTGATTTGGAAGGTACGATCACACCCATTTCTAACATTTCGTTAACCTTTTGTCATAATAATTTTAAACGAGTCGGGGGTAAACGATACGGAGGTAATCTGACGGGGGTTGTATCTTGTAATTGTATCTGATACTTAATACGATCAGTTCATCCTAACTTCTATGTGAGTACATCACTAAATTCATCATTCTAATCTAATCTAATGTAATTTCATCAATCAAAATCTTATACTTTTGCTGTTAATTCTGGAGTTCCCCAGGGATCAAATTTACGACCGTTATTTTTCATGCTATTTATAAACGACCTACCAAATTGCATTAATTACTTCAAATGTCTCTTGTATGCTGACGATATAAAATTATACAGGACAATTAGGGATGCTGACGATATGTTGAAATTACAATCTGATCTGGATAATATTTATAAATGGAGCTTGAAAAACAAACTTCACTTCAATATTAAGAAATGCTCCTTTATGATATATCCCAGGAGCACTAAATATTATTTAATTAGTTCTCCACTTGTAAGAGTATATTCTGTCAGAGACTTAGGTGTTACCATGACCCAGAGTTTCTCTTTTAATCAACACATTATAAATATAACCAATGATTGCTTTAAGAAACTTGGTTTTGTATTCAGGATCTGTAGGGACTTGGTTATGCTAATTCTATACAAAAGTCTTGTTCGTAGTAATTTAGAATATGCCTCAATTGTATGGTCACCAATGTATAAACGTCAACAATCAAATAGACGATCCAAACAAGTTCCTCAGATACTTATATTACAAAACTCACCGTGTTTTTATTTATAATCAGAACTTGCCGTATAGTCAACTGCTTAAGGAATTCAATATAGTCTCACTTTCTGATCGTAGAGTAATAGCTGAACAATTATTTCTGTATAAACTCATAAATGGTCTAGTATCCACCGAAGAACTGCTTGACAGAATATACTTTAATGTCAGTACTAATAAGTTTAGAAACCGTCAGCTGTTTCAATTTAGGACTTCGAAAACGTCGTCCCATAAAAATTCTCCCGTTCTTAGGTTGTGTGCGAAATACAATAAACTTTCACCTAAACTAGAGCTGGATTTTAGCTTGCCTTACAAACAGTTTAAAAACAATTAAATATGGGAATTATTTGCATGTGATTTTCAGATGTATCACTTATTATTATCAGCAGAATCAGTATACCATTTGCAATTTTAGTCTTATATAGTAGTTTAATATAGGTTTCATTTTTAGTCTTAGTTTCTTAATACTTTATTGTAATCTCTTTCTGTCGCATTCAAATTTTTTAAATTATTGTTTACTCTGTTGTATCACTTATTCGCTTGGTCAGTATACAATATGCAATGTCTTGTCTCCAATAATAGCTTAATATATGTGTAGTTTATTTTTTAACGGTTTCTACACGACAAACTTCGATGCAGGCAGGGCTTGGTGAGAATGTCTGCATCCATCTCTTCTGTTCTACAGTAGGCAATCTTGATGTCTCCTCGCATCACGGTTTCCCTTATGAAGTGTTCCCTGATACTTATGTGTTTTGAACGAGAACCAATTATAGGATTTTCTGCTCATTTTTTGACAGCATGGTTATCATTTAGGATTAGTACATGACTGTACTTTAGTTCAAAATCATTTTCAAGTTGTTTCAAATGAAGTGCCTCTTTTGCAGCATCAGTCATAGACTGCTTCTGCAGTTGATAGGGCTGTTCTAGATTCCCAACTGATGACTGAACCAACAAATTTGAAACAGTAGCCAGTGTATGATTTGTAGTCCACAGGGCAGGATCCTCAGTTTGCATCACCATAACCAATAGTTCTGGTGAAACATAAACCAAGAGCCAAGAGCAAAAACAGGTCGCTCGGGTTTACACGGGCGGAATGTATGCCCACGGTACCTATCCATTTAGTACGGATTTACCCGTGAGGTATATTAGGTGCAGTCTTTTCACAAGCTTTTTGTCAATGTCCGCTGATGGGGATGATTGGTAACTCTCTTGCTATTTATTGACTTGGGATGTGAGTGTGATCAGAATGTCTATCCATCCTAGTGCACCCAGTGCCCAGGTCTGCACACTTAGCCGGCCAGCTTGTGTAATCAGCAAGTCGAGCAGTGTCAAATAGCGAGAAACCGATAATGCAGTGAAATGTTTTGTGTAATGAGGAAGCAGCGGAGCTAATTAACCCAAGCAAGGGGGGGGGGGGGCTTGGAAGTTGGTGAACTTAGTGTGCAGCCAGTTACTGACTATTAAACTATTATTTTAATTTTGATGTAAAGAACAGTTTTTATTTAGCACAAATTAATACGGTTATCTGCAACAAATATTATAAATTTTGACAGTAAAATAATGATTTAATATTATATGATTGCAAATTTCCAATATGTGCCCCCCCCCCCTGGAAAAAAGTCTGCCGACACTCATGAACCCAATACATCCTTGGGTAAGCGATAGCTTTTGCGCCTCCTAGGAAGATGGTGATCATATTGTCCCAGGGTATTGACCAGCTGGTTTGGGTGTGGTGTAAGTTTATCATACATTGAGCGGTCTCTTTCACGCACAACATCCACAATGTATGTAATGCCAGAATGAGTGTGGAGGATATGGGATGGGAATCTACGGTCGGTATCGTTGATCATCTTAAGCGCTCTGTTCTGCACGACTTGCAATCTACGGATGGTGGTTTGAGCCACGAATCCCCATGCCTCGCATCCATACAGAATCAGGATAGTGATCATCGCACGATACAAGCGTAGTTTGAGATGTGTGGGCATTGTAGATCGTAAGATGGGATACAGCTTTCCTAGAGTTCCGTGACCCTGGGCAGCTTTAGCTGTTACATGTTTAGTGAAGGTAAGTCCTCGGTCAAGTTGTACTCCGAGGTACTTAGAGGTGCTGACCCAAGGGATTCTCCTGCGACCTAGTCTCAGGTCCCTATCCGGCCTGCAGTTTCGGACTTTACGTAGCAGTAAAGCAGAGCTTTTCTGCGGCCATCCTCCACTTTTCACTCCATCTATCGATGGCGTCGAGGTGTCTTTGTAATGGAAGGAAGCAGTAACGTAGATTTTTGTTTCGGGCTAGTATGAGGACATCATCGGCATGCTGGCACGTAACAGTGCTGGGTTCTACGGGGAAGTCAGACGTGTATGCAGCAAAGAGCAGTGACGACAGAACACTGCCTTCCGGGACTCCAGCCGCTATTGGTCTGATGGTTGATAACCTACCCTCCACTCACACCCGGAAGGGCCGTCCCGGAGGAAACTGGCTATGAGGGACAGGTAAGGGGAAAGGAGATCTGCATCTGTGAGTTTGTAGACTAGGCCCTGGCGCCATGTTGTTGCAAAGGCTCTATCCACATCCAGGAGCACTGCAGCCGTTTTGAAGTTTTCCTAGAAACCCAGGGCAGCCTTCTCAACAAGACGCAGGAGCTGTAGGGTAGTGGAATGACATCGACGGAAACCAAACTGATGATCCGGGATGAGCTGCCTTTCCTCAAAGAGAGGAGTTAGGCGGGACAGAAGCAGTCTTTCGAATATTTTGGAAATGATCGGGAGTAAACTGATGGAACGGTAGCTTGATGGAAACATGGGATTCTTGCGTGGTTTTAAAATGCAAACACCCTCGCTTCCTTCCAAGAAGTGGGAAAGTGTCGAAGATGCAGGCAAGCATTGTAAATCCTCGTCAGGTGCATAATGGCTTTACGAGGTAGGTGTTGTAACATATATGTCGCGACGCCATCATATCCAGGGGATTTGTTAGGTTTAAGACACCTAATTTGGGAGGCGACTTGCCTTGGGGTGACTATTGGTATATGGATCACCTCGTGTGGTAGCGGTGGATCTTCATAGAGGTAGTCCACCGTTGCTTCCACGAGTTCAGGAAAGTTCTCGTCTTCTATGTCCTCCCTGGGTTCGAAAATGTTCAAATGAAGTTGGTAGAGAATACAGCACAATTATGACTAATAAGTCTTCATTTGTCACGACATCCATTTCAACAATGTCCAAGAATTTGTTGATGATCACGTACAGTTTGTCCAGATTGTAGTGACACTCCCCCACTCCTGAAGCATAGATGCGCAATAGAAGAGACTTGCCCACTTGCATAATAGGAGAGGTGGGTATCAGTGCATCGCTCACTCTCACTGTGATAACTACACAATAATTGTTTATAATACGTAAAAATACATCCCTTGAGTGTGTGACTACCTGAGTTCTGACATAACTCGCTTGTTCCCCACCACTCCAGTCAATTCTCCTTAATTTCTCCTCTCTCGCGCATGTCGAGCGTCTGTACGTTCTGGACAAACTGTACATTATCTGTGATGTGCATTTTCTGTACAATTAATTGTTGATAAGCGAAGCTTTCCGAGCAGGGCCTGAACTGTGAAAATTCTTCTTCAGCGTATACCATGCATCTTTTGAGATTAAGGAGTGCTTTATTTATTTTAATTCTGGACGTGGAATCATAAGAATCAGTTCTGACTTTGCATTTGAATCGTCCGTTTCCAATTTCATTTTGTCTTTGAGTTTGGCGGCGTTGTTTTTTCTCCGGTCACATAGTCAAAAGGTCCAATGCGAGTGAGCACGGCTTGTGCTTGCATTTTCCACGTGTCATAATTGTCTGTCTCTAGAGGTTCGATACGGCAAACACTGGTAGCCTTTTTTTGTAAACCTTTTCTTTTGGACATACAATTTTTGCAAAGTAATCACCTGAACAAAAAGTAAGACAAGTTTTTTCCCTCACAATATTATTTACTGCTTTTGTTGCACATATTTTACACTTTATGCACACTGGGAACGATCTGGGCCCATAACCTGTTGTATTTATTTGGTAATTAATCACATATTGTATTCAGTTACATGTATAAAAGGTAAAATAGTAATGATGAGGTGAAGCCAACAATTTTCAGTATGTGCAACCTGGTAACATAAAAAAGCTTGACAATTATTCACCACAAAATAGGTTACACAACATTAACAGGCGGAGTCCTTGAGAGTGTACAATGTAAGTCTTTACTTGCGAACATAAGCACGTGACCGCAAAGAATGCTCTGATTGGTTCCTGACTGAAGCTGTCTAAGGAAGGAAACTAAATAGATCCATTTTCTAATGTTGCTGCTGTTTTTTTTTTTACATTAGCGGTGTTGATGTTAAGTGGCTTTCTTAGGCCAGATCTACTATACTATTATCACTTGAAGGATTCTCTTTCTTGTTCCCTTTGTAATACCACCATTACCAACAACAGCAATAATAAATAATGATAAGAAGAAGAAGACGAAAACGAAGACGAGGAGCAGCAGCAGCTCAGCTTTCTAAATCTCGAAAGTATTTTCAGTGGAACAACTAACGTATCAAAGTATTTTCATGCAATTATTTAGTTTTTCAAGTTCTATATTTCTAGCATATAAATAAGATTGAAGGTTTTTTACGTTGACAGTCAGTTTCACGCCATTCTACGAGTGATCAGAGAGAAAACACCTTTCATCTGTCTGTCTATGCATAAGGAAGTAAATGTAGCATGCACTTCCTAATGGAACTTACAAACTAAATACAAGGTTAATGAATATATAATATCTTAATTTATCCGAAAGTGTGGGGTATAATGGACCAAAAATATAAAAATGAAAAATATCTCAAAATATCCCTGGAAATCTTTATATATCTAATAAGCTCTGTCATTAACGAAATTGCAATTGGATGCAATTTAAAAAGTTATACCCATGTTTTTAGTAATGGCTTCAGCGTTCGTTGGCTGCAGAGGATGAACAAGGTATTTCATTTGGTTCTAGATGGATTTCACTTGGATCCACGTGTTCGCTTGTTGTGGAAGATGACAAATCTTGCCACATGATGTTATGAGACAATATTTACCTACACTAAATTTAAAATTTGAACCACTAGAAGCTAAAGACTACGCACAACTCAAACAGCCACACAGCACTAAGGTTTTGCTTCAGTTGATCGTAAGAGTAGCAGGTCAAACTACTGGCACAGTGGAAGAACCTTGGTGTTTAGTATGTGGTTTTGAGTCTTCCACAAATTGGTAGGGAAGTGGTGAAACCTTCACAACAGGGGCGGAAAAATGTCCCTTTGTAAGAAACTGGAAAGTCAACTTTCGGCGGAACTATACCACGAAATGAATTCTGTGAACTTAGTTCCTACGAAATGGTGCTGCAATTATTTTCTCCATCTCAAAAAATATTTCTGCTCATAGTACTGTACAATTTATTTCGCCTTTAAGCGTAATAAAGGTGCACATAAACTGGTTATGTGCTTACACAATTCTGGATGACGTTTGTTTTCCACAAAGGAAACATAAGTAAAACAAAGCAAAACCAACATCTGCACCGAAGACGGAAGTGCTGTTTGCGGTTAAAGCGTTCCGGCCTCAAACCTAGTTATCTGAACTTATCTTGGGAGACCCTATTGCACGTTCTACAACTAACTGCAGTGTTTATCGCAAACCTCGCTTCCACTCAGGAATTAAACTTCTGTTTTTATTACAGCAATGTCCAACCTAGTCTCTTTGGAGACGCTTAAAGTTTAATTGCTATTCTTCACATCCCCCATCAGCTCTTGCCTGTGTCGTGTAGAACTCACAACCAGTCAGTATCCAGTGCTGGACACAAACAGGCGATTCCATGGCAGTTTCGAAGTCATACCTTGAGATTTTCTGGGAATGTCCTCAGAAGACCTCTTCATTCCGGATGCTTTTTGCATAAACGGTAAACAGTAAGAGAATGAGAAAAACTTACTAAATACAAAATGTGAATCTGTTAAAATACACAATTTATGTGAAATATTTCCTTTTTCTTTTGAATGAAGCATTTCCGAGATATATTCTATATTATTTGCTCGAATTTACCAACGCTTATACTTTTTTCAAATAGGAATATGTCACTAGTTCTTTTATCTCTTGGCCTTGCAAAGAGAACGGAATTTCAAACACATCATGTAGAAATACGCTCTTAAAACATTAGTCTCACATTCCCTTTGTACCTACAAGAAAATTAGCAATAAGATACTTTCTTCAAATGCTTATATCGATCAAAATGAAGTAGAGAAATAAGCATTTGAAAGAATAGTGTGTATAAGAGTGTGTATAGCTGTACATATATTTGCGAAATTGAACTATATTAAAAATCTGTATTGCAATATGTTACGCGATGATCACTTGCTGTATCTTCTAAGATTATGCACTTCGACTTATCGCCCAATATTGATAGACTTCTTAAACATAAACAGTACCAAAGAAGTCACTAGTGAGCATATGTTTATCGCATAAGATTTGAAAGTGCTTTCGTAAATCAAACGCAACCTACATTTAACCAAACCGTCACTGCAACACAATTGAGTGTTAAAAGACTGGCACAGTCCGCGTAAAGTTGAAAGAGGTGAGTTTTGACGATTTTTTGTAAAAAATTGAATTTTTTTATTTTAGCGTTAATAAATATTACAATCTTTCCTCTATCATATGCATCCATTATTTTTTCAGTTCCGCCATTTTTAAAACTAACAGAAGCCATCCTTTAACTTCATGTGCGTGATATTTAAATGTCCATATACGCCCACTTTTACGATATAATGTTATTGTGCACTGTTACTGTGTCATTTCACTCCTATTTTGAAGTAGGTAAACAGCAACTTGCTAATGATTGGCTACTGCCATTTGTAATGTAATTGAAAATATCATCTGAAGAAACAAACAAGAGGTCTGAGGGGGAGACATATGGTCCAGGGCAATTCTGAGGTCAGTTTATCTTCTTTTGCCGTTTTCTCAGTTTGCAATTTTTCAGCATTTTGCTCTATACAAAATGCTCCTTGCGGAGCATTTCTTATCAGAATGACTTGAAACTTGCACAGTATGTAGTAATATGTACTATAAATAAAACTTTTATTGGGTTTTGATATCAGATGGATTTTAGTGTGTTTTTTATCCTTCGGAGCAGGGTGTTACTCCATATTTTTTAAAAATTATGAAATATAAATATTTACATTTTTCTGTAAGCCAAACAAATAACCAGATATAAAAACCCAATAAAATTCTAATTTATCCCTGTTTAAACTGCATCTATACAAAATTTTTGAATGATTGGATCAAAACTTTGTCGCAAGGGACTTTTTAAGTGCGACTATTAATTTATTTAAATAATTTGCAATATTTATTGAACCAACCAACATACAGAGTTGAAACTTTGCACAGTTGTTTGTTTGTTTGTAGTGTTTAACGCCCGCTTTTACTACTACGGCACCGCAGGCGGTGACACTGATGATACATGGAATGAAGATGGAGCACCGGTGGAATGAGATGGCGGGGGAAACCGGAGTACCCGGAGAAAACCCGCCCTGACGCCGCTTCGTCCACCACGAATACCACATGCGGGTCCCTGGGATCGAACCCGGGCCGCCTAGGTGGTAGGCGAGCGCGCTAACCGCTCGGCCACGGCGCCGCCATAAACTTTGCACAGCATAATATGGTTACAATATAAATATGCACACAAAATTTCATCAAAATTGATTAAAAAATATAGAAGTTGGAAAATTCAGTCATATGTACCCTTAAAAGACTGGCATAGTCCGCGTAAAGTTGAAAGAGGTAAATCGAACCTCCCCTCTATGGCAAACTGCACAAATTGGGTTCGCAAAGCAAGTATAACGTGTTTTTAGTGTGTGAAATTTTTTTAGCCTTTTAACATAGGTTTTTGTGTTTTACGTTTTAGTGTTTTATGTGCTTAGTTTTAATGTGTTTTAGCTTCGATCTTTTACACATTTTAATGAATGGTTTTACCAAGTTTTAACTTAGCGCACTCATGTGCCGTTTGGTGTTTTTATCTGTCTGCGTTTTTAATTGCTATTTTAAACTTCACATTTTAGGCAGTTTTTAGGCGAATTTTAGATTTTTTTTTTTTATTTTCTGACCTAGGGCCCAAATGACCTAGTTGTCGACGGGCCCCTAAACTCCATCCATCCATCCATCCATCTATGGCAAACGTTGGACATTACTGGACTATGCTTTACTTATCTTTGATTTAAGTTGTGAATGTACAGGCAGACTGCAGTATCGTGATAATTTAATCAAAATAGTTAAAGACTAGATGTTTGATAAATACGAAAGGAGTAACAAGCAACGTGGTTGACTGTAAATATCTAATTGGAATACTCAAATTCAGCAATGAGTGGTAACTTACTAGAGGGAAAGGAGTGAAATTGGTGTCACTTATCAGACTAAAACATTGCATTAGTTTGGAAATCAGGACGTAAGGGGCTAAACGAGGTACAGTCTATTTGGTATTGAGCTACGAAATGAAAATGCTGACTCCGGAAGCGGCAAGGATTATTGCACGTAGATGAACAGATGAGTGAAAGGAATTAGGTTTGGGTATTAACTTACAGAAAATAAATTACAATAAATTGACCTGAAGATTCAATTTTCAATAGAGTATTGTGTCGTCCTTGCACAATTTCACTACTTCGTCCTAATCTAATTTTCTTAATTTCTATGATTGGGTTTAGGTTATGAATCATGGAGACATATTTGTATACAAAATATATGCTTTATTATCAAAGAGTCTCTTTTAAAGTCCAAAACCAGTTCATTACATTAAAATAAATATTTCAAATAAATAAGTTATAAGTTAATAAAATTAATCGTGACATGACTGCTGCGCACGGGCCAAATTATTCGTTACGCATAATGGATCTCGTTGATGTTGTTTATGTCATTGAGGTCCTCCAAGTAGAAGCGAAGGTTGTCGGAAATATATTCATCTGTGTTTTGTAATATGGTCACATCGTTGTTTTCATCAACTGCAAGGTAATAGTTGCTGTCGTTATCTGTAAAGCAACAAATGAGGATCATCAATACAATGTCTATAGTACATTTATCTTTGGTCTGATATAACCAACCAGATCAAAGAACACACAATTTCATGCTCAAATATATATATCTTCCTGTAACGGGATACGTTACATTTGCTAACATCTTCACTTTTACCACATTATAAAACTACCTCATGAATAGTTAAGGGTATTCAATAGTTACACAAGGAAAAAATGTAGCTATTAACAGTGAAGCAACAAGAATCTAAAGTAAGAACAAATTAAAAGCTAAAAGCTTCACTTATCTTAGTAATATTGCAAGATTTTTATGCAATTGACACGTTTCAAGTTGACTCCAACTCATTCTCAAAGCTATACAAAACTTTGAGAATGAGTTGGAGTCAACTTGAAACGTGTCAGCTGCATAAAATCTTGCAATATTGCTAAGATAAGTGAAGCTTTTAGTTTCTAATTTGTTCTTACTTTAGATGTATTCAATAGTATTAATGTATGTGTGGGCGTTTTTGAAATGGCAAAAAAGAGTTCTATGATAGTTCTTACCCTTAGCCTACGCAAATTTGGTATTTGAAAATTTAGCTTTAATGTTACTGCATGTGTTAAAACGCGACAATTCGTAGAGAGATTTGAATCGTTGTAGCGGAAAAACAGTAATTTCCTTCTTACATAAAAGCTTGCAGTTTACAGCAAGCAAAAATAGCCTGTGTGAGTACTCTTTTAAGTATGGCCCACAATAGGGATACTCTCCTTGAAAATATTTATATTGATAGCTTAAACTACACGAAATATCCCAGAGAAGTAAATAATAATCGATTGGAAAATGATCGTTTTCATCCAACTTGATGGTAATGGTAATGTGTGGGAGGAAGGAATTTAAGGCACGAATTGACGGTCACGCGGCAGACGTAGCAATGCAATAATTATTAGCAATGTAAAATTGTGCAATATTTGTACTCAAAAAGCTTAATTGGAGAAAATTGTTACTACTTATTGCATCAAACACTTGTAATTGGTTATGCTTTACTAATAAACATTTTTCATGCTTAAACCAAACCACGTTATTTGATAGGACAGTGCACTTAAAATATCAATAATCCCGACAGGAGCGTTCTCCCTTACTGAATTTTTCTCAGGTTAATTTAAGCCTGGAACCTTTACTTCCCAATTTAGCTATTATTTCATTTATCATCAGTGTACATCTGGGGTGTCGTATACAGAAACAAGGACCTTAAACACTATAAATAAAATTATTTTAGTAGCTGTCGTTTACTCACCATTTTCACTCGTAGCTTGCAGTGCGATGGTATTGTTGTCCGTATTCTTGTAGTAGAAGAATCTTTCGTCAGCAACGGTGAACCCCATTGGGGTTTCAACAGGTGTTTCTCTATGAAGGCCCTGTAACAAACAAATTGCAATTATTTGAAACTTCGTGCCTGTATAAGATAGGCAACTTAAAACCTCCTCTGAAACATACATTTTAATAGGTGCTTATATAACTCCTGAGAAAACTAATGTATTATCCTGCGAGTTGACGTATGTATAGTCTTGAACTGATAAGCCATGAGACAAAACGTATTTTCCTTAGTACTTACATAAATTATTTTTATCTTACTGTGTTATATTGCCTTATTTCTTATTAAAATTGAAAATACATTTAAGTTTGGAGAAGACCTAAGCTAATATTGAGTAACGTATGATTGTTTTAAATAACAATGCTCAATAATTTTCATTGTTTCCTAATACGGTTCAAAACTTGTGCTATGATAATTAGAGTGCAATGAAGGTATAGGGGAAATAATTCATGAGAAGTCAGGTATACTATAGGTTATCCAAAAAAGGTCGTCAGGGTTTTGAAGTTAAACATTTCAATATTTAATGAAATCAGGAAGTAAGTATAGTACTTTATACGTGGTTTGAAAATAAATGTAATGTTTTCCTTCTTTTTGTATAATTTAGTTCCTTTTAATATATGCCCCGTTTGTTATTTCATTCAAATATTTAACTTCAATACCATGGAATTCTTGTATAGATAGCTGTGTGTAGAAATCGGTGTGCCAGATAGCAGTATTAGAGATGGAAAAAGTACTTGCTTGATGTAAAGATCATTTAATTGCTGAAAAATATTTGGGGGTTCTAGCGAAGCAAAGATGAAATTAGCTTGAATGTTCCAAGAAGTTGCAACTCACTTGTAAAGACATGTGAAGAACATTATCCAAAAGTGAGTATTACTCCATTTAAACTCGATATTTTGTTAGTGACCGGCAAAGTGAAATTCTAATGCGTTACATTCACAAGAATTTCTCAACATATCATTTATCTCTTTCACAACTATTCTTAGTTTCAAGAAATCTTTCGTTGATCGTTTCATTTCAATTATAAAGGAGGTACAAAAGATTGAAAGGGGATCGCCATTTCTGGCCTGTCTTGAAACGTCACTCTTCGCATGAACAGTGGAACAAAAGAACGGTAACAGCACTTAGAAAACTGTGATTGGTACTGGGACATTAAAATGAACAGCAACACATGTTTTAGAAATGTCAAATAATTACACTCACATTTGGCATAAATAATCGCAAATATTAACAAGCTGTAGATTACTTATGTGTTAAATTTTAGTCTCTCTGTTAAGGTTTACCAGCAAGACAAAAGTACACAAAATTCACTCGGAACAGAGGACTTCACAGGCAGAAAATTCAGAATTTTGTCTTAAATGCGGCATTCTGGAGTACAATAGAATAATTCTTGCACCTACTTAAGGTAGGTGTAAGGAAATTTGTGTGCTATTTCCTTTGGATAGCAAGCTAAGGTCTAAAAAGTAATAATAAAGGTCAATAAATACAGAATAAATAGAATATATCTAGCTTTGTTCATTGTGCCATGATTACACATAGTGTATTAGTGTAGGGAATGTAACTGAAGCACTGAAATATACCTAATTTATTTATTTTTACCTTTACTTCTGTTTACCTATGGTAAGCAGATGAAATATTGCTCTCCATTCAGAAATTCAAGAATGAGATTTTATCGGAAATACACGTTTAAGACCCCATGAATTCAAAAGAAAAGCATTTTTAGAAAAAGATCCATGTGTGAAGTTAGGCATCTTCTAAAGATGTGATCCGAAGAGCTTCAAGGAAATCTCCCCCCCCCCCCCCCCCAAAACTACCCTTTACATGGAGCAACTTTCTAAAATAATTTCCTCAATAATAATTCTAAAAGTTTTGATAAAAATGCTGCAAGTTAAAAATTTTTTCAGGCGAAATAAATCTGTTACTTGAAAATTTTCTGGAACTATTGCCTGAATCTTACTTAACAAACTCATATCTCGTCAAAGCACTTAGTGTATGTCAAATAAAATGTTTTTGTATAGCTAAACATTTTCGAGCCATTCTTTATTATTGGTTTGCGTTTTCAAATATTTCGTATACTTGTCAAAACTGGTAACTCACTATTCCTTTTTTTCTTTCTTTCCTCGTGGTTATGGATGGAATTTCAAAACCGTCACATGCAACACTCGTTTAAAAATCTGACTATCGCTTTACTGGCTGTATCCTACAACGAGATATTTTTTGAACTTTTCTCGTACCTGGAGAGATATTCTATATCATAAGTACATATAGAATAATAAATTCTGTAATAATAGCTTGTAGAAGAATAAGTAGAGAGAGCCATGTGAATGCAGCACGTTTGGCTTTTACTATTTCATGTAAATGCATGTGGGAAGCACCAAAGCGACAGTTGAGGAAACAAAGAAAGAAGTTAATGGCTTCTGGAAAACGTGCCGTTGAAACAAGTTATTCCGGAAATGAGGCAGGATTTCAATCAGCACATCTCTGGAATGCCATGCTCGTTGTGAAAGAAACAAAAGTTTTAAATAGACCCACTCCACTTGGCTTCTAAAGAGTTGCGAGCAAGCGTTCGCTGAAACATATTTCAAATATTGGCCTCCTGCCGCTGAGCATTGCAAATTTGGCACAAAGCTCTCATCGCCCAAGTAGTGTAGGCAACATTTGTTACATCCTAATGTATGTTGTGATTTAGAATGAATTGTAAGAATATGCCAAGTTCGAGGATGCCCACACTGCACATTGATTCTTAAAATGCAACTTATATAAACGGAATTTGGAATATTTTGAAAGAAACTCTTGTGTCAGACTTTCTTAAGGAGAAACGCAAAACGTTAAAATTGATGGATTAATTTATGTCCTGTATTGATTAGAAATATATTTAACTCTTAATTATATTAAATGAATTTAGTTTCTGTTGTGCCAATAGTTCACTAAACATGTTTTAACTGTCTTCATAATTGTTTAAATTGACATATTTTAAAATACAAAAATTTTCAATCAAGTTATCAATTTTCTGAACAAACCGTAATGCCAAGGCTTTGAAAGTTGCTATACATATTCTCGAAACTTCGTCAGAAATGTGGATTTATAATAACAAAGATAAGTCCCAAATTAATGCTGTAAAGCCTTTTTTAATTTGAACAAAATATAAAACTCGGTTAAAGTAGATCAGTAAACGCATAAAACATCAATGTATATTTAGAGTATATTTCCTTATGACATCTTAGGTTTAGAGAAAATGAGTGAATAACTTGGCAGTAGTAACAACGTCAAGACATGGCACTTCATCTCTGCTTAAGTGAGATTGTGTGAAGTTTATTTTTTATTTCTAACAATATTTTATTTTAAAAACCAGGCCACAAAATAGAACAAGAATAGGAATGACCAGCGATCTCCATGAAATGTAGCATTCATTCAGGGTTTAAATTACAAAGGATAACAACCGAGGGATTAGAGCCAAAAGTTCAACAAGTTAATGCCATGGCAGAGAAGCGTCCGAAGTCGCGATTTGAACTAAAATATTTAAAAACGCCATATAAACAGAACAGCTTTAAAAATAAAAATAATAGAACGCAATAGTATGTTGACATTCCCTCTGTCTTGGAAAAGAATGTTAATACTTCGGAGAAAAAAAAAAGTTATTCTGTATGGTTTTGAGAACTCTCTCTCTCTGTCTCAGTCTGCTGTCTCATGTTTTCCTATAAGTCTCATGGTTTTCTATAAGCGAAGCGGTGCAGGATAGTTTCATAAAATTCGATGTACGCTTTTTTCATATAGTATCTTAAACATAAGATCTTTTAATACAATTAAAAATGAAAATATTTTCCATGGAATTTTCTCGTCTTACAGGACTATCATTTTGGAGCTAAAGACTTCAAAGACTGATACACACTTGGACCTTCTTCTAAAACTTATTTTGGAGACAGAATGGGGAGTTTGTGGTAACGTCGATCTCTCCAACGTTTAAGGCTGATGCTATCGTGCATGTTACGAACGTCGTAAATAATGTAGAGTTGGGTTGGAATTGGATTTAGCAGAAACCCTCCGTATGAGAGAAACATGTTTCTAATTTCTGACATTCAGTGAATTTTTGTGAATTATTCAATGTGATTTTGACATTTTAAAATCAACTGTTGGAACCTATCTACAAGAAAGATATTTGTAAACGTGAACGTGCATAAAGATATTATATCCATGTCGGTTTCAAAAGCACGATAACGAATAGGATTATTTATGAGCTTTTCTGACTTGAAGGTATTTACTTTTTTAGTATTTTTTGCAACACTTACAGAAATTTGAAGCTTCTTGTCATTTCCCATACTGAAGCACACGCCAGTTGCTTCGTGAAACAGTAAAACCATTATGGTCTGGCCAGGCTGAGCAGTTTCGTAATAATACAAATAGAAGTCCACTGTAAAAGAAAACAGAAAAATTAATGAACGAGTATCAACATGGACTAAATTACTTACTCTAAGGTCTTCCCTGGATTTTCATTTTGGGTGTGACAGGCATATTGCGCTAAAATCTCATTTTTAACTCCACCAGTCATCAAAATATACTAGAGCATTATCATTTGCATTATTTGTTTGTGTGAATTGAACTTTGCGTAAAGCGGATGGAATTAAGTCCTAAAAGAATACTTTCACTATCACCCACGCTATGTGAAAAATAAAGCTTAAATTGCCTATAACTAACTAAAATAAAATTGATTTAAGAGATGGAATTAGGACTGAAAAATTCAATACCATAGCCGGGATTTGAACCACGGATCTTCCGCTTACCAAGCGGTTGCTCTAACCACTAAGCTATCATGATCAACATTGCCCACACACGGCTTGTGTGTTCAAAAAGTTTGTTAATATAAATAAGTAATAACATTGATTTGCTTTGTTTTAAAACGTTAATCTACTAAAACAACTGAATGCATTCGAATAAAAATTAGGTTTTAACATTAAATGCAAGTTTAATTTAAGAATGTAGTAATTGTACTTATTTCAGTTTAAGCTCCCACTTACGGTCATAGCTCTTTCAGAATTATACCTTAAACAATTAAATTAATTTCGCAGTTCAAGCCACCTGGTGCTCATATTTATTAATGTAGACTCCAGAAGTCCGTGCAGAAATAACATATTGCGAAGGTCACATCAGCTAATTCTTTCTTTGAAATGTTATGTTAATGTGATTTAAGTATTTATATTCTAGACAAATTGTTAACTACTAATGTCGCATATAATGTGAAACGTTCGCATCAAATTCGTAATTAAGTTTATGAAACTAGCTATACCGGTTTTCAAGTAAACAGTGAAAAACAACTGGCAGATTACAAAACAATCGCTAAGCGAAATAAATACTAAATGCCACAATCGATAGCAATAGCAAACTAGTTATATCGATATTACTTACATTCAGAATCCGCAAACTGCCCCATTTGAAGAGTTTTAGTAGCGATTTTGGGTTTGTCTGTGTCAGAATCAGTCTTCACACACAGGTAGACTTCTTGTGCGACGTTCTTGATCCTGTAGACCTTTTGTGATACGTATTTGACTTCGGGGTACGGTCTGTTACTCATGGTGTTGTGTGGTGTTGCGTATACTATGGCTGTTGGCACGTGTGTTGTGATAGAAGCTCGCGCGTTTGCCGGTTTTATATACTCGCTGCCTGGGATACCCCTCTTACGTCAATGGAGACACGGTGCAGTACCTCGCCGACTTCGTGGACAGCGTGCGTGGTCTCGTTGAATTTCCATACAGATGGCATACAGATTAGCACCCACACCTTAGTAGTAAGGGAAAAAAGCACAATTGTGATCATCAATTGACACCGGATTTGTTTGCAAATGAGCATTTAGTTTGTTTTTACTACTTACTAGCTGTCACGGTTAGCTTTTTGAACTGCAGTGACGAATGAATTAACTTTATTCACCTAACCCATTCTTTATCATTATTGTACTATACTCTAGAGCTTTTATCAGTAATCCTGGCCTTTAGCCTTTATAATTGGAATATCGACTATTATAACTAACGTATAAAACTCCCACGATATTCACGCAAAAGAATGACTTCTTCATACGCTGTGCAACATTTCCAGTACTTGGAAAACTGTCGGAGTGAGGTTAAGTTACACTTTGGTGGAGGAACAATTTTGGTCAGAATGATCGAGAAATCCTTATTTAATTGCACTAAATTAAATTTTAAACTTTTCTACCTTCTTTTTGGTCCCATAGTTATTTTATAACATAAAAATACATAGTTTTCACATAAAGCAGAAACCCACCAAGTTTTGGAATAGACACATGGCTTGAGACCATCAAGAAATAAATATAACAGTTATAACATATCGGTTCACTCATTTCTAATGTTAGGAGTTTTGTCTCTTTGTACAAATTTAGCATGCCCTTAATGTTAACGGACTTAATTACGATGTAATTAAAAATCTGATGTGTTGTACTCACATGACTTTCTCTACTCTTGTACCAACTATTCTTACAAACTCTAATTCCTTTATCTTCTTCATGTTAGTTGAGATGAACGTTTGCAGAAATTATCTTATTGCTGATCTGGTAGCTGATTGCTCCTTTATCACCGTTCTTCGATTTCACCTGCATTTTATATCATCCTCTTGCTCACTCTCATACCTGGTGCTTGGCTGACCATCCGCTTCCCGGTCCATAGGTTCATCTGCTCCCCGACAGGCGTCAGACCCTAGACTTGTAAGTCCTAGGGAGATAAAATAGCCCCACCCTAAACTACCCTTTACACGGAAAATTTTTCGAAAATTTTGATTTTCTTGAAAATGGCTCAAACGATTTTGATCATAATGGCATATATTTGAGATATTTTTATGACAAATGAAATGTATATCTTGAATTTTCTGACTATAGCCCTTGTGGTCGTATTTACTCTGGACGACTTTTGCTTAGCTGGTAAAGCGTAAGAGTTATGCCAAATCTTAGCAGAAAAAAATGTAGATCTTGATAAAATACACAATTTACGAGCCAATAATTTTTTTTAGAGTGAACCATTTCAGAGACATGCCTTGTTATTGGTGTGAGTTTTGGAGAACATACTTCTGTCAAATGGGACATCGGTATTCATTTTTATGTTAACCGTGCAAAAGAACGGAATTTGAAAGCTTTAAAAGATTTGACTATCGCTCAAAGTGGACTGTATTTCCATATTTATCGTGTACATACTAGGAAATAAGTATTAAGATAATTTCTGCAAATGTTTATCTCAACTAACACCGTCGGTCTGGTTGGCTCAGTTGGTTAGACGCTGGTCTACTGATCCCAAGGTTGCGGGTTCAAATCCGGCCCAGACCGATGGTTTTTAGTTGTGGTTAAAAAAGACAGCTCCATGTCACTAGATTTACTGGCATGTAAAAGAACTCCTGTGGGACAAAATTCCGGCACACCGGCTAAGCTGATGTGTTCCTTGCAATGACAGCATCATTAAACAACAAAATCAATCACGAAGAAGATATAAGAATAAGATATATACTTAGGCTTTCACGGCCGGTGTCTTGACTATTAGAAATGTTTAGTTCTTCCAGGTTTTTAGGCCGTGGTCTAGAAGGCATTGTAGATACCAACGTTTCGCCAAGTATTGCGCTTGGCATCATCAGGGTAACACGATCCGCTGTCTGCACTGGTCAGAGTTTGAATGTGGAAGCAGAGAAACAGTGGAAGTAAAGACCGTTAACGTCCGACATCGGCCTAAAAGCCCGGAAGAACTAAACATGTCTAATAGTATAGGAATAAGATTTCGTAAGAATGTTTAGTACATGAGAAGAGAAGGTCATGTGAGTGCAACACATCAGGATTTTTTTCTTCCTGGCGTCAGGTGAAGTATCCGCAGAATCAAGGGATTTTAATGTCTCTTCAACACAGAGTAAATTAAACGGGGAAGTGAATATCTGGCCTAGAAAACAGAATTGCGTAACGTTATCTTCCCAGGATGAGGAAAACCCTCATCTCATCTCATCTCATCTCATCTCATCTCATCTCGACAACTCTCCGTAAACCAGATTCCAAATCGGGATATCCGGTTTAGAGTTCAGGCATGTTGTCCCCCAAAACCATATATGATTTTAATGCCTGAGCGTCCTTCAACCGAATAGTAATATAGGACAATGAATGAAAATGAGGAACATTTTGCTCGCACGAGCCCTAAATCAAAAGGGGTTTAAAATATCCGGCATTCATCAACGATATATTGTTGCATGGACGTTTCAAATAGAAAGTTCGCTGCAATGTTTAATTTCTACATTATGGTAAAGAGCTATAGCAAGTTTCTACTCGTGCTTATCACGAATCGTGCTGTTATGTTCACATTTTGCTTGCTTCATAATAGGTTGTATTGGGATTATTATTATTATTATTATTATTATTATTATTATTATTATTATTATTATTATTATTATTATTATTATTATTATCATTATTATCATTATTATTGTTATTGTTATTGTTATTGTTATTATTGTTATTGTTATTGTTATTGTTATTATTGTTATTGTTATTGTTATTATTGTTATTGTTATTATTATTGTTATTATTATTGTTATTATTATTGTTATTATTATTGTTATTATTATTGTTATTATTATTGTTATTATTATTGTTATTATTATTGTTATTATTATTGTTATTATTATTGTTATTATTATTATTATTATTATTATTATTATTATTATTATTATTATTATTATTATTATTATTATTATTATTATTATTATTATGGTGATGATGATGGTTGTCATTGTTGTTATTATTAATTTCATTTTGTAGCCCACTTTAAATTCTTTGGACATACTGGGGGCTCCAACTTGAGAAACAACTGACGCTGTTACTGCTCACTGAACTGAAGGCTTCTTAACGTTGGCTTCATTAGTTTTAACTGTTAGACACTCATATCACTCCCAGATTGGTAGTTTCTGACTCTGTGGGACATGGAACAATTCCAGTTATCTATAATCAATCCCGAGACCTCTGGAATGAGAAGTCAGAATGTTGACCACCCGACCTTGGAAGTAGTAATATTCATGTCAAAAAGTAGTGGTGCCAAATCCTGAGTGAAACATTCGTAGGGGTGCACAATCTCATTTAAAACTAGTGGCAGCAATATTAATATGTGATGCAAAACGTCTTGTATGCACAAGTTTGAAAAGAAGAGACACAGTCTAGCCTTCTCCATTTCCGAGGATTAGTCACGTGTATTGCATACAATTTTTGGGAGATAATTAGTAATTTAATATGACATATGACTTGTGAAATATTAACCTTGAAACATAACATTTATCTTTCTATGGTGTCTTGATAGTTGAACTTAAATTAGCATATATTAACTATAGCATCTTTCGTATCTCTCTTTAGATTTTTCAGGTATGCGAGAAGTACAGCCTATTTGCCAATTTTCTTCAATTTCAGAATCAGCACACTCATTCAATTTGGGTACAGTAGCATTTGGGCACAGGAGTAATTATCTAGGTATGTGACGAGGGAGTTGATGTTTTTCGGTTTAATTGTGAAGGGCATTTTCAGGTAAGCAGATGTCACACTAAGTCACTTTCAATTTGTAACTCGCAAAGATAAGTTTGATTTTTTCCCGTTGCTGACATGGAACTCGTAGAAACAGGTAGGGAAGGGTAAACCTTGTGCACTTTACAATGGATATCGATACAGAGTAGGAAGAGTCAACAAGGAAAACCTTACTTTTTGGAGATGTGTAAATAGTATAAAGTTTAAGTGCTCAGGAAGAATAATCAGCAGTAATAACGGTGTTTTGAAGGAAATGCCGCATATCGCATGTTGTGTTCCGGACGTTGCTGCCACTGAAGTTCAGAAGCGCATATCCCATGCAAGAAAGAGAGCAAGCGAAGAAATTACTTCAGTATCTGCTATTTATACGGAGGAAATGGGTGCGTTATTTAACCGCGGATGTGAACTGGTGACGGAAATGCCCTGTCAAAATTAACCTACACCGAGTTAGGAGAAAATCACAAGGTGTGCAGAAAGAGCCGAAAAGTCCTGAAAACATCATTTTACCACGTGAATTTTTAAAGATGGATGAAGGTTGCACGTTTCTTTTAGCTGACGATTTCTGTGTGCCGCAAGAAAGGATTTTGGCCTTTGCAAGCACTAAAAGAATAACTGCACTAAAAGAAAAGCACACCACCATGGTACATTCAAAAGCTGTAGCAAACAATATAGCCAGATATACACCATCCACGCCGATCTTGGAAGTACAAGCGACGAAACGAATGTTGTACCGGTGGAATACGCTCTTCGTCGAAGTAAGAAAAAAGAGACTTTTAGTAAGAAACACAATTAAAGAGAATATTCCAGACTGGAACCCCAAGGATATAATTGAAGATTAACCTGGAGCTATTCAAGCTTTGAAGTCTGTTTTTCCAAATATACAAATTTCTGGTTGCAACTGTCATTTCAATCAGAGTATTTGGAGAAAGGTGCAAGAATTAGGAACGACACGTGATTACATTCAAAATGAGGAAATCAGACTTCACATAAGGATGTGTTCTGCATTAGCTCTTCTTCCGCTTAACAAAGTTGACGATGGTTGGCTCATTATACAAGAAAACTCACCAGAAAATGAGATCAAGTTTATTCTACGACTACTTTGTGGAACAGTGGCTGCATAATCCTTCATTATCAAAATAAATATGGAACTGCCACGGAAAATGTCACAGAACCAACAATGCTGTCGAAGGATGGAACCACCGGTTCAACAAAATCGTGCAAGACCACACCCTAACATACTCGCGCTAGTTAAGGCCTTGAAGGATGATGCAGAGTACCAGGGATTCCTTTTCGACAGAATGGAACTGAACTTTTAGGGGAGAAAACGAAGAAAGTCTGTAGTTGCACTTGACAAGAGGGTTGCTAATAGCTTGAAAGATCTTGAAACCAGAGAACTAACAAAATGTCAGACAACTCTTGCTTACGTTCATACATTACATTAATGACAAATTTCCTTTTATACGAATGAACTTATGTAATGAAGAAATATGACGAATTCTTACTGAATGAACTTGTAAATAAATTAAAATATAAATATGGACGAAGATAAAACAAAACAAATTGACGAGTACTAACAGAACGAAAACGTACTTTATTAGTAATAACAAAAATATACATTTTTGGGGCGCGATAAGAAATCACGTCCACGTGGTGTGCCCCGGAAACAGTATGCTTTAAATACGCATAGCTGGCTAAGAACCTCTTAAAAACATTTTTCAACAAAATAATAAACATGACCATGCGCAATCAACACTTATGTGCATCCCTTAATACCCAATGCCAGAAACAGTTTTGTTACCTGCTTGACCCATGTGCCCAAATGCTACTCTTTTTTGCCTTGTACCCAACTACTACAGATTCATTCCGTTTAGCCGCCATGATTACTTTGGGTGATTATTGATTTGAGCACGGCCTACTCTGTGTATCTCACGGAACATGTATTAAGATTCAATGACTCTCTGCATAATACCTCCGAAATCATTACAACGAAAGTTGGCCTCATTCCAGCGCTTTATTCTTTTAAATTATAACGAATACAATATAAAAAAATCTGATGTGTTGCACTCATATAACTTTCTCTACTCTTGTACTAACCATTCTTACAAACTCTTATTCCTATATCTTCTTCCTATTAAGATAAACATTTGTACATAATTATGTTATTGCTTATTTCCTTGTAGGTGCAAGGGGAATATTACAATACAGAGGCTTAGCGCGATAGTCAAATCTTTTAAAGATTTGAGATTCTATTCTCTTGGCACACTTAACATTTAAAAAAATGAACAATAATGTTCCATTTCACGAAAGTTGTTTTCCGAAACTCGCACACATAACAAAGAATATCTCCGAAATGGTTCATCCTACAAGAAACTTTATTTAGAGATAAATTGTGTATTTTTAGCAAGATCTACATTTTTGTATATTATGATTTGTTGTATCTCTAACGGTTTACCAGTTATGTAAAAGTCGTCCAGAGTAAATACGACTACAGGGGCTATAGCCAGAAAATTCAAAATATACATTTCATTTATCTTAAAAATATACATTTCATTTATCTTAAAAATATGTCAATCATATGACATTTTAATCAAAATCGTAAGAGCCATTTTCAAGAAAATCAAAATTTTCGAACAATTTTCCATATAAAGGGTAGTTTAGAGTGGGGCTATTTTCTTCAAAATCTTCGTGTCGCATCCTTGAAAGACATTAAACTTAAATACCAACTTTGGTTTTTAACCGACTTTTCGTTTTTGAGTTATGCCGTCCACACACACACACACACACACACACACACACACACACACACACACACACACACACACACACACACACACACACACACACACACACACACGGACCTTTTTTTAAAAATGTTTTTTTTTTTTTTGGATTCAGGGGGCCTCAAAACATATATTTCCGGTGAAATCTGGACATCGAATTTTTCGGTGGAATACAATACTTCGCCTACTTACCAGTAGAGAAAGTAAAAATCGGATGTGTTGCACTCACATGGCTTTTTCTACTCTTGTACTAAGCATTCCTACAAATTATCTTATTGCTTATTTCCTTGTAGGTGCAAGGGGAAAGTCGAGCGAGTCAAATCTTTTAAAGCTTTCAAATTCTGTTCTCTTTGCGCGGTTAACTTATATTGAATAGCGATGTTCCATTTGACAGAACTAAGTTCTCCAAAATTTACATAAATGAAGAGGAATATCCCCGAAATGGTTCATTCTACAAAAAAAAAAAAATTATGTAGACATAAATTGTGTGTTTAGCAAGATTTAGCCTTTTAGTACAGTAAGTTTTGGTCTATCTCTTACGGCTTAGGACGAAGCAGCTTGCGTCATATTTTCATTCAGAATGAAACTTCCTGTTCTCAATGAGTTGAGCAAACCTTTGTTTCCTGGGTTTATCGAATATATCACCGCACGTTATCTACTTCCGTAGCTTTCTTACTACCAGCGTTTAAGGCTTTACGATACAGCGACGCAGCTTTCAATCGTACTATCGCAAGTCTCTTATAACGAAATGAAATCTAAAGTCATGCAGCCCTATTTACTATTGCAAATATTACGAATGATGTAAATTACCTTTTATCTTATGAGCACCTAATCACAATATGTAGAGGAAGTATTGCACTCCACCCAAAAATTCCATGTCGATATTTAATCCCAATTACATGTTTTGAGGTTCTGTAAAAACACTCTGTGTTGCACTCACATAACTTTCTCTACTATTGTGCTATTCTTACAAATCCTTAGCACCTGCAAATGTTTATCTCAACTAATACGAAAAAGATATAGAAATAAGAGTTTGTAAGAATGGTTAGTACAAAAGTAGAGAAAGTTATGCAAGTGCAACACATCAGATTTTTACTAAGCAGTCTCTTTTCACACCAAAACAAAATGGAAGCTACAGCGCAACTGAACGTCATGGCATCATAGCAATGTCGACATCAGTGGCGTGATTTACAATATAAACAATACACTATTAACAGACACCACTCGGACTTCGCTGCCTCATTCATCATGCGACTGAATCCATTGCGAAATAGTTCTAATTTAAACTCTCTTTCCAATTTAACAGCACGTCAGTTGTTGATAAGCAGTATATGATGACAGTGTCATATTTATAAATATTCCTGATATTTCTCCCTTTCAAGAAAAACAATCCCTGGGGCGTCTCCTCTATGCAGAGCTTACCCTCATGCGCCCGGCCGCTGGTCTTCCAGCCGCAGACAAGGCCACGGAGGTGTGCAGGTTGGCGTGGTGGGGGTCAGCACGCCGACTCGCCTGTCCGTAAGTTGGCTACTTGACCTATTAGGGACGCTACCAGACACATAAAGTTGACATCCCATATATTTTCATGGTCACATCTCCAAAAAAGATTTAAATTTTTTTTTTTTTTCGGTTTTTCTAAAACTGAAATAAGCTCATAACTCCTTGAAAATGACATTTATATAATTATTTTCTTAAAATGTATCCTTTAATGGGATAATTTTTATCACGAAACATGAGGCCGCTGGACAAAAGAGATTGACAGAATGTATTTCGATGAAATATGTACGTGTCTTTAAACTTTTTGGTAGAGGAATGTCCTAGTTTCACACACACGGGCACACACGCGCGCGCGCACATACACATACGCACACTCAAATGGACAATCAGAGGAAGAAAGAGAGGGAGTGAGAAAGAGAGAGACAGAGAGAGAGAGAGAGACTGACCCTGCGGTCGATTGGTAAGCGTTCTGGCTTCTCAGACCATAGGTCCCGGATACAATTCCCGACTGTGGTTGGGAAGTCCGGAAGTATCATAGTGGGAGCGGATACGTGTTTAATGTTAAAAACGATGTAAGTCAACGTTAAGAAAACCTGCAGTTCAGCAAGCAATAACACCAAGAGTTGTTTCTTAAGTCAAAACCCTGGGTATAACTAATGAAGTTGAAGGGGCTTTATAAAGAAAGGGGATATTAAAAGGTCATTTTAGTTAAAAAATAACATTTTTTGTTTTTAGAGTGATATTATTTGTCAGTTTCTGAACATTTTGATATACATATAGTCAAGTGTTAGGGTCGCATTATAAACATTTTAAATATATTTTTTGAAAATTGTGCTGCATTTGAGCTTCATTTGCATCGTTACAGAAAAAATACCATAACTTTTGAACCAATTGCGCTAAAAATATGAAACTCGTCTCATTTTATAGCGGAATTTACGCTGCAGCGGTTGGTACCACTGCTGTGAAGATGACCGCTGCCTGTGAGAATGTAAAATAGTCAACATTGAAATTTTATCTTGAAAAAGTGTGATATCATTGTGTTTACTTGTGCCAGAGTGTCGTATACATTTTCTGTTATAAAGGTGCAGTTTTCTCAGGTACTATGAAACACAACAATGTCAAATTTTCAACACATAACAAACACGCCATAACGAAGTTGTGGATTTCTGATTAGTGAAATATTTAAAAACATTTTGCGTATTTTACAGTGAAACTTTAAGAAAAAATTGTTGTTAAAGATTTCTAACATTGACATAAATGTATATTATGTTACAAAACAAGGTCCACGTATTTAAAACCATTGCCTGAAACAGCTGTAAAAATTTCAAATTGATATCTGTAGTAGTTCTTGAGAGAAGTGAACCTTAAGTCAGCACTTTTAACATTAACTTGATAGGGTGTTTAACCTCCCCTAAAATAAAATAAACACACATATACAAACAAGAAAGTAAAAATATCGTAAATTGTGTGTTTTAACGAGATATACAATTTTGTCTAGTAACCTTTCGTCCATCTATTGCGGTCTACCAGTTACGCAAAAGTCATTCAGAATGAAGAGGACTTCAGAAGATATTCCCGAAACATCAAAGATGTATATTTCATTTGTGACGAAAATGTATCATATGGCATTTTAATCAAAATCGTTAGAACCATTTTTGAGGAAATCAAAACGTTGCAAACATTTTCCATGTAAAGTGTTGTTTTGGAGTTCAGAAATTTTCTTGGTGTCCTAATCTGGGAACCTGGAGAAGTTATATAAGTTTAGTATTTAACCGATTTTGTTTTGGTGTTGTGCTATTCTCTCCCCCCCCCCCTTTGTCTCTCTCCCTCTGATTTCTCACTCACTTCTATGCGTAGAAGAGGGTGAAAAACCTGATGTGTTGTACTCACATGACTTTCTCTACTCTTGTGCATGCTATTCTTACAAACTAATACTCCTTTCTCCATCTTCTTCGTGTTAGTCGAGATAAACATTTGCAGAAATTATCTTATTGATTTTCTTGCAAGTGCAAGGGCAATATGGGAATACAGTAGGCTTTGAGCGATAGTGAAATCTGTTAAAGTTTTGAAATTCCGTTCTTTTTGCGCGGCCAACAGATAAAAAAGTCAAGAACGACCTCCCATTTGAGAAAAGTTTATTTCTAAACTCTCACAAATAACGAGTATCTCCGAAATGGTTTACTCCACACACACACACACACACACACACACACACACACACACACACACACACACACACACACACACACACACACACACACACACACACACACACATGCATTTGGACATAATATCTGTGTTTTAACGAGATCTACATTTTTTGTATAGTAAGATTTGGTCTATCTCTTACGGTTTAACAGTTATGCCAGTCATCAAGGATACACGGGACTGCATGGGCTATAGCCATAAAATTCAAAATATAAATTTCATTTTAATCAAAATCGTTAGAGCCAGTTTTGAGAAAATTAAAATTTTCCAAAATTTTTCAACATAAAGGGTAGTTTAGGGTGGAGGAGTTTTCTTCAAAACCTTCGTGTCACAGTCTTGAAAAATATTAAACTTAAATACCAACTTTGGTTTTTAAACGACGTTTAGTTTTTAAGTTATGATGTTCACACACACACACACACACACACACACACACACACACACACACACACACATACACGGGCCTGTTTCTAAAACTTTTATTTTTTGTTCAGGGGGACACATATATTTCCGGTCAAATCTTGACATCGAAATTTTGGATGCAATACAAAACTTGCCTTACTATATGCATAAGAGAAGATAAAAAGCTGTCCGAAATGCTTGCTTAGACCTGCAACTTGCTAATGCTTATCATTCTGACTCACGAGAACCTGCATTACGGAAGGTCAGTGTGTGTGTGATACGAGGTGAGTGGACTGTGTAGCGTTGCCACATAACCAAGTAATACCATTCATTATCTTGGTGCAGCACGTCTTCAATTGTAAATTGTGCAAAATACATGCAAAAGTAAAATCTCCTAGGTATCTTTCAAATTGTCCTTGCATAAAGGTATGATGAAATTACGCCATAAACATTATTTTTTTATGGTGAGTTAAGTGTTCAGACGAAAAAAAAATAATTTTACGAATGTTTTATTTAGTGTACCTTGTATTGTACCTTTTAAGCTTTACTTTGACATCTGTTCATCTTACGTGATGTACACGGAATTTAATTCGAATTCTGTCATTAAATTTAGCCCTCGAGAAAATGTACTATTAAACCTGATATAAATTTAAGACCGTAACTCAAAGGAAACACAAGACTAGATTTTAAATCATAGACCGTAGATGGGGAGATGTGACATGTAACTTGTTTGTAAACAAACGGATCTGGAAAAGACAGGTGGCCTGAAATTTAAGGCCGTAACTCAAATTAATATGTAGACTAGATTTTAAACAATATCGAAATTTAAGACCGTAACTCAAATGAATAACCAGGCTAGATTTAAAACAATATCGAAATTTAAGACCATCAGTCAAAGGAAAAACTGGACTAGATTTTGAATCATAGTCTAGAAAGCATTGACTAGATTATAAACCATATCGAAATTTAAGACCGTAACTCAAATGAATAGACTAGATTTTCGAAACCCAGAAGTTACACAAGAAATCGCAATAGTGTGACGGCTAGACTTGATTGTTCATTTAATAGAGAATGTTTTCCTGGTGAACGAAGATGGAGCAACCATAGAATGTCTATTTCAAATGCTATTATATTTCCTCCTATTTACTTCTTCCTAATTTCGTAAAGCATGTAAGGAACTTAGGTAACGATCGCGCCTACTACATACAATCCGGGTAACTACCTTTCTTATCTTTCCTTGGTTACATATATCTGTAAGGAAAGAGTTGGATGTTGATATCTATTACAAATCTCACAGATGAAATCATGTCAAACACACTCATGTGCAGGTGTCTTGCTGTTGCATCCAGTTTCACATAACTCCTTCTCTATCCAGCGATGTCAACCAAAGCGCAATTCCGTGGCCTGGGCATTAGGGGCCTGCACGGGCCGACATTCTTAGGTTTGGCCCGGCCCGGCCCGAACTCAACCAAGCCCGAGTCCGGCCCGAGCCCGAGAAGAGGTTATAGTGCGAGGGCCCGAGCCCGGCCCGGCCCGATTATTTAAATTTTTTACGATGACATTGTTATTATTATTACTATTATTTGAAACCTTTCAGCAGAATAATCATATAGAATTCTTAGTAAAGGAATGCTGTGATAATTGTGCTATTCTTGGAAAAAAAAAAAATATATAATACATTATTTTGTATCTCTTAAATTTCAAGCACGGGCCCGGCCCGACCCCGACAAACATTTTTCAAATTAGGCCCGAGGCCGTGCAGACCTCTACTGGACATGAAGCGCTCCGAGACACAGGTAGCGGTGCCATTACGTAAAATAGCAAAACATGGGTGTGCGAACTTCGAAGGGAAAATGAAGTCAATTCTTTTATTAATGCGTTTCTTCCTATATGATTTAAACGTATTTACATATTCACATAGATTTTGTGATCAGAAGGTTTTAATATGAACTACGATAATAATGCAATTATTCAAAAACAAATTAATGTTTCAAAAACAAAAGATTAAACCCACAAAAGGTAAGGAATATGTATATAACTTTTAACCTTACAATTCAAATAGAAATAGTGTTCTTGTACCAAAATAAAAATAGCTCCGCATTAAAAACCTCTACTTGTGGTCACACTTTGGACATTTATTATGCCCATTTTGTCCTTTTCCACCATCTTAATATTTGGGAGGGCATTAATTACAGAGGCAGCTCTCAAGGCAGACGTAAGGTGATCTCCAGGGAATTTTGCTTTTAGACGACATTTCGTCAAGTTCATCAAAGAAAAAGAAGTTGTTCGCTGATGTATGTATTGCCAAAGATACACATAATTGCTGCAGCAAATTTGCGAAATCCTGGGCATATTAGACCTTAGGCCAAGGAAAAGAGATCCAGTTTAGATTTGAGAGCTTCCAAATCTGAAAATCTTCCATCGAATTTCTCTAAGAGTGCATTCGATATGTCACGATACTTATTAATTTCTGTGCTTTCGTTAAGGGACAGCAAAAGTGGAAGTGTCTGTGCTTTTCCCATGGTATGTGTATGGTGCAGCCCTTATTAACACTATCCCAAGCAGAGCAAGCAGGTACTGCGGTTACGGGCAACGCGGGCCTGCTAAGCTCCGAAGCTCGCGCTTGCGCTCAAGCACACCGTTTGACATCTCTGCTACTCTAAGAATCTCTGCAAGAAATTAATCATTTTGTTTCTTATATAATTTGCCTTAACATATGATCTATAATACCCATTTCATCGCATCTGTAATAAGGTGTGCTTGTTTCCCTATACTTTAAATAAGAACAAATGTGTCAATACTATGTTAAGCTTAATTTCGATAATATTATGGAAGTTCCTGTAGGAGGAAACATTTTTTAATCATGGAGTAAGATCATTACTATACTCGTATATTGATCCACTAGTCATCTCAATGTTCTTTTAACCACTGACTATTAGATACATTATTCATATAACAATATAACTCTTGTAGAGGAAGCTAAATGGTCGTTATTTCTCAACGTCTGTATTACCTTGCATATGTTTGTGTCCAGCTAACCATACAAATTTTTTTCCCTTTCCATTTACGATATATCCCGCCTTTAACTCCGATGGTCATATCGGCGCCCTATCATGTGGAACATATTGCCTAACGGCAATGGTGTTACTCGTTTAACGGTGGATTTTGAGTAATTAAGGATTCTACGCACACACACATTCACACTCCCATTCATACTTTCAGACTCTGAGGAGGATTGGAAATATTCCTGACTGGAGAAAAATACCCACCCCAGTCGTGAATTGAGTCCGGGACCTCTTGCACAGTAAACAGGTGCTCTACCGACTGAACTACGGGGCCAGCCTTTCTTGGCATTGTGTAAATCTTGCAATTGTTGTATCTTGTCTAATCTAGAAAGTTAGGAACAGAAACCCTCAAAGTGCTCTAGTTAACCGAAACGTAACAATAACTGAAAACTGCCCACAAATTGTGTTATTTGTGAATCAATTTACTTCACTGTTAATAGCTTCAGGTGTGTATATTTAAACTGAAAAATAGCTTAATGTATTACCATTGCGGTAACCAAAACGCTTTTAGCAGTGTAACAGTAAAATATGATAGCACTGTCACCATCGTGTTTTATATCCGTCACGGCTTTCTGGGCATATTCAATTTGATAATCTTCTCGTGTGGAATAATACACGAGGCGTGTTTTTAAACTAAGTGCCGTTTAATTGTTTTCCTGCTGCAGCGTGACAGTCAAAATTTTGAGCATGCGCGATCTTTTCCTTCATTCATTAGGAAGCCAGGTGCAGCCTGAGCGATCGTCACTTTGTTTTGTTCTATTGTTTGAACGTTTCGAAATGTTCAAAATAATCGAACGACCTGCCGATTATGAAGTCAGATCAGCGATTCGGTTTTTTAATACGATAAATTGTGTTACTAAACATTCATCCTCAATTGTATAAGCTTTATGGGGAAACAGTGTGACGATATCTGGCCAGACACAGCCTAAACCGAAGACCTGATCGTATCATTTGGTAGAAAAAAAAATTGCCCATCCTCCGTAATGTCCGATTTGGCACCAAGCGATTTTCATCTGTTATTTCATGTGAAGAAGCTTCCTTGTGGAAAACATTTCAGCCACAATTATATTAAAAAAGAAGTGCAGACTTGGCGTTTATTACAGGCGGCGCCATTCTTAGGCAAAGGCTTACAAAAATTGGTTTCCTGTTACGATAAGGACTAAGTAAGGGCGGTAATTAAGTGTAGATGTAACGAAGGGTGCAAGGTTATGAATGATAATGAAGCATTTGGAAATTACTGTTCCGTTCCACTCACTGTTCCACTCACATGACTTTCTCTACTCTTGTACTAACCATTCTTACAAACTCTTATTCCTATACCTTCTTCGTGTTAGTTGAGATAAACATTTGTGCAAATTATCTTATTACTTATTTCCTTGTAGGCTGTGCTTGTAGGTGCAAAGGGAATATGGGAATACAGTGGGCTTTCAGCAATAGTCAAATCTTTTAAAGCTTTGAGATTCCGTTCTCTTTGCACGCTTAACATATAAAACATGAACAACGATGTTCCATTTCACGAAAGTTTTAAGTTTTCCGAAACACACACATAACAAGGAATATCTCCGAAATGGTTCATCCTACAATAAATCTATTCAGACATAAATTGTGTATTTTAGCAAGATTTACATTTTTTGTATAGTATGATTTGGTCTATGTCTAACGGTTTACACAGTTATGCAAAAGTTGTCCTGAGTAAATACGACTACAGGGGCTATAGCCAGAAAATTCAAAATATACATTTCATTTGTCATAAAAATATATCAAACATATGACATTTTAAAACAAGCGGATATTAAGTTGGCATACAAAGCACCCACTAAACTGCAAGATTTACTGGTTAACGTAAAAGATAAAGTTCCACCACTTAACAAACCCGGTGTTTATGAAATACCGTGTAACTGTGGCAAATCATATATTGGTGAGACTGGTCGAACTGTGAAAGAACGATTACAGGAGCATATACGTCAGTGCAAACAAAATGATATTGAAAAATCGGCGGTCGCGTTACATGCTTACGAAACCAAACACACAATACTGTTTGATCAGACCAAGATAGTAACCAGTGAAAACAGATGGCGACCCAGAAAAATTAAAGAGGCCTTAGAAATTTCCCGTTGTCCTAAGAATTTTAATAATAATGGTGGCATGCACATTAACAAACTTTGGTTTACGGCCATGGGTAGAACAAAACACAAGAACACCACGTCATTTGTGCCGCAGTGTAATGATTCTATGGCAGTGCCGCAGTGTAATGATTCTATGGCAGTGACGTAGCAATGCAGAAGGACTGCCGCAATGCAGAGACTGCCCAGCCTATCAGGGCTCACCATTTACCCACCTTTCACCTGTTTGCCAGTATATAAGTTGACTAGCTGCTACATAGCGGCGCAGTTTGCCTGTGATAACGACCACGACAAGATGGTCGAAACGTCGGCATTTTATAATTTGACGCGGCAACAACCGGATAGCCAAGATATTTTATATGACATTTTAATCAAAATCGTTAGTCATTTTTAAGAAAATCAAAATTTCCAAAAATTTGCCATGTAGAGGGTAGTTTAGGGTGGGGCTATTTTCTTCAAAATCTTCGTGTCGCATCCTTGAAAGACATTAAACTTAAATACCAACTTTGGTTTTTAACCGACTTTTCGTTTTTGAGTTATGCTGTCCACAGACTGACACACAGACACACATATACACACACACACATACATGCACACAATGACCTTTTTCTAAAAATGCTTTTTCCGGGTTCAGGGAGTCTCAAAACATATATTTCCGGGGAAATATTGATTTCTTATCCTTAAGCACATTGGCCTGTTATGTTGAAACTGTCGTCTTCACTTTCATCAGAATTTATTTAGGACATTTCCTAAAATTTACTGTATAATTAGCTGTACAATTTATATTTAGATAAGTCTCTTAGAGCAGCATGAAATCACGGAGTGTTGTGCAGCACTGAAAAGGTTTTCCCTTGAAGTCACCTATCTCCCCCCACCCCCCCCCTCAAAAAAAGAGAGAGAGAGAGAGAGAGAGAGAGAGAGAGAAGCACTCAGCATCTGGACTCTAGTAATTAGTAGTAATGTCTCAATAATGACCCACCTCATTATACCATTGTCACTATCCTCCAGCTTTGTGTAAATCTGCGTACATTTAGAATCTCATAATTTTCATCATTAGTTGCTTCTTTATAATTTCCTTCTCTGATATTTCTGTATCTATTCCTCTAACTATACCCTTTACCATAGAGTTGAAGTTAGGTATATATGATTGAAGATTATAAATAAATAACCCCCAGTCCAACAGCCCTTCGCGGGCCAAGGCTTTACCGCCTGGTCGCTGCGTCCTCCAACTCTGCCCACTACAGGTGTGTTGTGCGGAATCCAATTATTTAATATCATTTTATGGCTAAACGACTTATAAACACGAACAACTCATCTTTTAAAGTTCTACCTCTCTATGCTAATTGCAGAAGTAAATGATAAAGGAATGGTTACATATTGATAATCAAACATTTGAGGAATTCTTTTTATGCAATCAGGCACTATACAGGAAGTTATGTTTCAGCTTAACGTTAGGAAGTCCTTGTAAAGTCTGTGCACTGATGTTTGCATAAAATATCAAGTTAAAGTTAAACCCGTGACACTACAGTCCATATCGGACCAGCGCCTGCCAAACCGACTGCCTGCCTCACGCTCACATACGCAAGGTAGAGGTGGGCGATCATCCAGAACTTTGTTTATTAAGGAAGATAGTGTTAGTTTCTTAATTACTATACCTACAATATTTTAATTAAAAATTTTCAACAATTATTTTTAAAAATAACAAACATGTGATTAACACCAACGTAACTCCACTGCAATCCTCAGAGGTTGTTCTAATTATCCTAAAATTGTATTTAGCTATCTTCAATAGTGTCTGAGAAAAAGTCAATTTATTTCAGAACATTTCACAGAAAAATGTATTAAAAGTAAGAATAGAGACAGCAAACCTAAAAGGATTTTTTTTATTATTATTTTGCGAAATGCATAAGATGGCAGACTTAATCACATGAAAACACATTTCAAACAAATGCATTTTGCATCAAATAAAAAAGTACTCTGTCAAATTCCAATTAATAAGACCGCATGGAACGTAAAACTGCCATTTTATGGCAGTTTGCACTATTTAGCCTTCCACTTAAATAATTGTTACTCACTTTTGGAGATAGGTTAAAATAAAAACCACCTTGTTTTATATTATATTTGTTCATTTATTAAATTACAAAATCTGAGATACAGATAACAAACGTAACTCTCTCACAGTGGGAATTATTCGTTCTTGAGACAAGTTATTTATGAACACATTTTGTAAAATGATAGTTCAGAAATTATGTCTCAGGAACAAATTTCCCTTTACAGAACCCCATTTACCCAAACCCATTTTAAAACAGTAGCTTCAGATAGAAGGGGGAAACATTAACAGTTCACTGCAGATGTGTAGAAGATGTGCTAAGTGTAAAAGAAGACGCTAAGAAACGCACAATTCTGTTGCTTAATTTATATTTTGCTTTTCAAACAAATTGCATTTTAGGCAACCCATCGGTGGAAATCGTAAAATGTACCATTCCTGATCTATCAACTTCAGATTTTAAGGGCATGTGCTCTACAAATAAAGTACGAAATTTGGAACCTCTAGGACTCAGTACACTGCAATTTTAGGGTCTAATTTTGACTTTTTTATAAATGTTCCTCAGGAGAACGATTACAGATTTCTCCTCAAATGATGATTTCTGCACCGCAAAACCATAATCGAATTCTGATTTGAGCTTTTTGGGAAATATTGATTAGTTTGGCTGCAAAACATTCCCAGATATTGATATTTTGCACTAAGTATTTTATTGCGCATTGTGCAAAGGCCCAAATAATTTTTTTTTTTCAGTTCTTCACCAATACTGGGAAATTAAGTTGGTTGAGATTCACGTAATGTGAATATTATAAGATGTTGAATAAAAGTTATGGAGAAATGTATTTGAAAACTGGAGTAATAGTTAAAATATATGTTTTGAAATGTCTGAATTTCTTTATAAATATCACTGGTATTGAAATACCAAAAGCAGAATATGAAACAAGAAATTTGAAACAAAATAACATACCTAAAAATAATCTGAAAATATATTTTGACCACGTTTTAACAGAATTTAATCAATTGGTTGCCTTAAATATTAGTTATGTGATTTACTGTATTTAAATCGCAATTGTATTAAGCATGGCTGCTGAAATGGAAGAATATAATTTAAAAATCTCGAACTGCATTTGCATTCCTGTAAAAGCAGCAGAGAAATATATGTTCTTTAAGATGTAATTTGCTAGTAATCGTAATCAGAATTTATCACACGGTACTTAGAAAGATATTTTTAGTTCTGTAATGTTGATAATAAGAATGCAGAGGCGTGGAAAAAGCTGAGGACTGATAAAAGATTACTTGTGGAAACCGCAATTATCCCGTTGTAGCGGAAATATTAATCGTACAGAGTACTACGGCTTCCTCTAAAGTCGGGCCTGAATGGAGTTAATAAAACTAACACGTCTTTTGAATCTGTTTGCTAGATCAAGACAACTTAGAATTACAGTTCTTCATTCAAACAGATCAATTAAAAATCTACCTAGTATTCATAATTGCTTTTGAAGACGTTCGATAGTGTGATTTTAAAGTCCATTCGTTCTTATTACAACAAATTGCTAGAACCACTAGCGATCGTGGAAGAACGAACAAAAATGTTGACAGTGACATTCCTTAAGGCCCTGATCGGGAATGATGGCTAACACGAATTTAAGCTTAAAGGCACTTTACGCCCAAAAGAAATCCATCGTCCTCCGCAGGGTTTGAACCCACGACCCTAAGAACTAGAGGCTAGCATTTTACCTCTAGACCACGGAGGAAGACGTAATAGTGGGGCCAGCATGTAAGCTCATTCTCCTATAATCAGCCATTGCTCCCACAGTGTATCAAACCCTATTCTAACTTCACAAAATGTGACACATATTATGCATTTATTGCATTAGGAGGCATGTTGAAACATTCGCCGGTAAAATACCACATAATGTTAAAGTAACTGTAGTAAAAAAATTCCATGAGCACTTAACCATTTACAGTACTTGCTGAGATTTTTTTTAAATTTTTTTTTATACTTAAACGCAATCGGAAGAAAACATCTAAGTAGTAAACCGTAAAAGATTTAAACGTTTTTACAGTAATTATGAAATCTTTATTCGTAGCTGAGAAATCGTCCTCTTTCTGCGTTTTAAACAGAGGCAACCGGCCAACTGGTTGGCGTCATAAAGAGGGTGTGATCACCAGAAACGCATCTACATACAATACCAGAGAGTACCAAAACGGAATAACAATTAGTGTAATTAATAATAATGTCAATAAAACTACTGCAGCGTATTAAAACAGGTTGCCCAAGAGCATAAATTCTCAGTAAGGTTACTTTGCTTATTTTACTCATAAATAAATTCTTTCCAACTAGTGAATTGTGCGACCTTCGGTACTTCGAAATAACCCATTAGTATCTGTGCAGGAAAATCGAGAAACGAGATAAGAAGTAGTTCTATCTTCATCACAGAATTGCAAAAAACGAAACTGTAACATAATTTTCATAGATATGTTTAAACAAAATTAGATTAAACAGGAACATTAATACGTAGAAAAGTTCCAGAAGCATGCCTAGTAATGCTCTATTAAGTGTTTGTTTTCACATTTGATCTAATAAAGAACCATTTCCACTTTTGTTTACCCATGAATACACAGTTTCAGAAGCTCTTTTCGAGATAAAGCAGTATTTTTCCCCAAAAAACTCAGTACTTGATATGTTTGAAAGATGTGAACATTCCCATAGCCTCCTTAGGTATTTACACAAATTGGGTTTGTTCCAACTCTGTATAGTTCATAAAATTTAGGGAAATGAACCCAAAAAGAAGGAAACAAAAGTAGAAAGCGCTAAGGGAACGCCCTTATTAAAAAGAGAACACTATCTAGTTGTTTCTGCATTATTGCAGATTGCACTAGGTATTCCTAAAAGCGCTATCTTCATAGTGCTACCATTTTCGTTGAAGATGTTGATCATGTTTACATAATGTTTTCAAGGTCAGAATTCTCTCCACCATAGAGGAACTCATATAGGGCCGTGGCCATGTCATCGTCTTCCGGTTTGGACCAGGAAAGCGAGCGTAGTTCGCTGGCATCTTCTTCAGCACTCATGTCCTCTGCAGAAGAGTATCGTTCTCGAACATCTTTCATGATACACGCTTCCAACTTCTTGTGCTGTAAAAAAAAAATGTTTTCACTATGAAGCTGCACATTACGTCCAAAATTAGACAATTAAAATAATAATGTGTGTTTCTATATGAGGTATAAGGCATTGAAACGGAGGGGAACACCTCACTACTGCAACCTGGCACGGATCTATTAGGACTACCATCCCCAGAAGCCAGACCACAGCCCAAAGGCAGGACGGCGCAGCCAGTGCCACAGAAACATGCCCTAATAGTTGACAGAGAGCCACGTGACACATCACCGCGACCCAGAGAGGGCATCCAAGCGATTATTATAATACTGGTTTCATAGAAAGGATTGATCCTTATGTAAACAATGCCTAAAATGTATCTCTCCGATTTCTGGCTGTGATAGGAGTAACGGACTGCTTTCGTAACCACGTGGTGCCTGGAACTATCATCGCCTGCCTTCGACCCATCAATATCTCTGCACGATAATTTAAAACACACTGCTGGTAAGAAAGCAATTGGGTATAGAACTCTGAACTAAAAACATAAATAACAAACCCGCCTCGGTAGCGTGATGGTTAGTGTGTCTGCATCACGTTCAAGAGGCCGCGAGTTCGAATCTCGCCTAGGGTAAGTACTCCGGGTAAAGTTTTTTCCAAGGTTTTCCCTTATCCTGAGAATACGAATGTCGGGTAACTTAAAACTCCATGGACCCCGGGCTCATTTGAGCATCATTTCACCCGTTTTAGTCATTCACCGCCCGATATGACATTACGTTGGAGGACGTTAGTTAAAAAAAAAAAATAAATAACAAATATATCCTCACGGTCAACAATGTTCTTATCATTTGTTTTCCGGAACTCGAAACCAATGTTAAGTAGCAGCTTATAAAAGGAAGTTTGGAAGGTCGGAGTCATCGTTGACAAACGCAAGCAGTTTCTAGGTTATAGGTACTCATTTATGAGGAAGAATTAATTACTTCTCAACGCACTACATTGGTAACAAATTCGTCACACTCAACTTCTAGCACTTGGCTTTTTACGTTTCCTTGATTTTCCAGGCATGGTTAACTTGTCTGTTTTTAATCTTTTAATTTAAGTACTTAATGCGGACACACCTGTGAACTCTGCTGTCAGGTTAACGACATCCTTGACAGCCAAAGTGAGTTAATTCTCACATAGTTTGTGAAACACAATACATTCTGAATTATAACTTTCTCACCACTTCCCTCTGCGATGTTTTACAAACTGCCATGATGGTTTACTAACGGTATAGCCTTCCGCTCCCAGAGCAGAAGGGAGTCTGCGCATGCTCTTCATTCATTTTCTGATTAAGTGCAGTTAATACTTTGGATTCATTTTGCTGCAGTTCTATACACTATAGAAACATGTTAAACATACTGTAATATAGAGAAGATCCAGCAGTTTTCTGTAGTATTGAGCGAACTACATTTTAACCGATGTACCTTGTAATACACGGCATCAGCCAATGAACGTACGCTTGATTCACGTTTGTACAGTTTTTCTTTACATAGGGACCAATATTTTCGATGAAACCAGTATACCCGGGCAGCGGCACACTGACAAGGGTTTCAGAAGTACTTGACTTATCGTGTTAGTTCGCGTGAGAACATTTATGCTTCAGAATAGGTAGGATAGACAAGGTTTGCTGGAGGGATTTAGCACCTCGACCAATGAAACCTTTTGAGTTTATCTTTTCATCCACTTTCTGGACAGGTTCATTACTGATAAATAATTAGACTGGTAATGACATCTCTCCATCTTTTTCATGCTCATTTTCATTCATATCTTTCAAATTTGATACATCTGTTTTGGCTGCTTTGTTTTTAATGAATACAATGTAGTGGTCTAGATTTATTGAACATGTGTGTTCAATCACTACATATACTGAGTGCAATGTTTCTTTCTCTCTTGACCTGAGATTCACCTTCTCTTTGTTCTCACTGTAGATACTTGCACTCTCATATTCTTCAAAAGTATTCTCCAAATGGTCCTGCAAGTGCTGTAATGTCATATTTACCTCATGGTTATTATTTGCTCCTAAGTGAATATTGCATACATTACACATTGCTTTATTTATGTTGAAATAAGTGCAAGTCTGCTGGTCTATTGTCTGTATGCTGTTTAGGATCACAATCCAACTGTGCACATTTTAGGTGGATCTAGAGTAATTGATTATCTTTTATCGCAGGTGAATCCAATATATCCAAACACTTTTACAGCAATTTTGAGTTGTGCTTAGGTTTTAATCTATTCAAATTAATACCGTTGGTTATTTGAACGCATGACTTTACTCCTTCATGGTCCTTTGGCTTATCCAAAAGAGCACCATGGAACCCTTGTCGTTTCTTCTTACCTATTTCCTACATAAATAATTGACCAACTAACTCTCCGTGACCTTCTTTTACGGACAAACAGGATATAAAAACGTTGTGAAATGGATATTCCAACAAGGAACATTTCACTCCTTTGAAACTAGGATCTCCTTTGGGTTGCCAGCTCAGCTGGTTAAGGTGATCTACTTTGCAGTACATGGAAGTTGTGCCAAAGCGATATTTAGAGTCATCTTCTGCTGTTGACGTTTCAATCCTCTGGCTTTGTGTTCGATACTTTGAGGCATTGATGTGAAGCAGCTTCTTTCCTAAGTCCTCGAAAATTATGGCTTGCAAATCAGAGGCATCAAGAAGTTGACTTCACTTGTTTAATCAAGGACTAAAAATTGAAAATGGACTTTAATCTAGAGAGCAACGGTCAATAATGTTATATACTGTGGTAATTAAAGATAAGACTAAAATATAATCAGAATATATAACATGAAATTACAAATGTAGCCGTGCGAGAAATAACACTGAGTGCACATTGTGTTTTCACAGACTTATTAAATAAACAACTACAATGAAAGCTGGTAATAATCAAGCAGATTGTGATGTATAGAGAAATATTTGCAGTGCATAAGATGTTAAGTGCTACAGTAAAGGTTTGAAAACTAAGTGATAGACATAGAAGTACTTACATTTATAAAATACTCTAGTGCAGATGTGATGAGTTATGCGGTAGTGCAGAGACAGAATAATTTGAAGAGAATGTTGAGTTTAGGGATTTGTATTCGGCAGCTATTGAAAATCGATAGAGTACGTATTATGGTAGATTCAATTAAAAATAAGATTAAACATTAATAAGAGAATAAATTGATATTTGAAAGCAGATCCTTGCGTTTCCTCTGCACCTATACACCCATGAGATAGAACCAGAGCTGGATACCCAAACCCGACTGCTGCCGATGGCGCCAACTGCTGTTGTAGTTGACCTAATGTGCAGGATTTTGTTCCATCAATTTTTCCCTAGCCAGCCAACATAAATCATGTACCTTCCCATTTGGTATAGCTTTCCTCAATTCTGGGCATTCCAGTAGGTGTTCTCCATTTAAAATCTTGTCAGCATTGCAGATCTTACATGCGTTGTCACTCATAAAACCAAACCTATGCAGATGTTCCGCCAGCCATGGCAAGTGGCTAATCTGAAGTGAGCAACTGCTTCTTTCCTTGGGACATTTTTTTATTTTTTGTGATATTTCTTTTATGTTAGAATAATCTTTATTGGAAATTTACTTTGAATATTATGTTGGTATATTTTTTCTACACTAATTTTGAAATTTTTTACTTTCGCATCCAATCCACAAGACTTTATAGGTTTTGAGTGTAACACTGCACCCTTTTTGGCTAGAAAGTCTGCAGTCTCGTTACCAATCACTCCCACATGTACTGGTATCCATTGTAGTATTATCTGTTGAAATTTGGTTGGAGTAATCTATAATAAGTTCTTACATCCTTAATATCATAAGATTCGCACGGATTATCATGTCGTTCAATTGCTTGAATGGCAGAAACTGAGTCTATGAGAACTACTTTATTTTCTTTTATATCAGCCCTTGTCACCAACTGCTTCTTTTCTACATTTCTTCCACGCGACAAAGAGGTCGACTGTTCAAAACCGATACAGATGGCCAAGGTCGTTAAGATACGGATTCATGAACGGGAGACCTGCGGTTCAAATCTTGTTGAGATCGTCCTCCCTGACGGGGCCCTAATGACCAAGTTGTCGACGGGCCCTTAAACCCAATACACTCACTCACTCACTCCTCCCTGACGAAGTGGTTTTCTACGTTCTCCTGATAAAAGCCGGAGAGGTATCTTAAATTTAGGCCTGGAAATTTTCCTTTATAAATTTAATCTTCCAAATATCATTTCGTTGTATGTATCATCAGCGTTCACTGCTTGCCGTGTGTGCCAAAAATGTAAGTGAAACCTGTTCAAAGTCTTCCTAAACTTTAACGCACACAACATATAGTATTGATCCAACACTACTTTAATTTCTAAGGAGTGTCCCTCCTCCTTAGCTAATCTAGCAACCCAAATGAGTGTTTCGGTTTCCAATGGAGCATTCCTTGTAGGCGTAATATTTTTCAACTTATAGTGGTAAAACATAACCAATGAGAAGGCATAGAGTTGCATCACAGCTTCGCATTATGCATTTACTAATAGCGATGCGGGCTGGCCCGAGTGCCTATCTGAAGGTCAATCGTTCATTTTCTTGCCCGCGCTGCAATTGAAGACAGCATGGGACTGTGCAGATTCACTATTTCTTATGGTTTTTACTTCTTACATTAAAGCTATGTAGTAGACAAGTGCTTCACTTGTTAAAAGGTTTCGAAGGTGGGTGAGAATGTAGCCTGGAGAATAAAAGTTAACAAAATTGGCTAGGAAACTCGATAAAAAGGACTTAATTTAATCCCTTAAACCCGTTTTTCACTACATTTCCCTCTGAATATCTAAATTGGCACATATGGTAACAGCTTATATTAATTTCAAAAAGAAGTCCTATGGGTGTCTGATATCTCTGGTATAATTTCAAATCATTTTCATGCAATTTAAAGAACAAATAAACTAAAGATAGAACTGTGTCAATAAAAAAATATCTAGCACTCCTGGAATTACTTAAGAGTGCGGGGATCTTAGACTCACGAATGTAACAGAAGAGTGCGATTGTGTGTGAAAATATTGGACAGGAAGACAGTGTTTAGAAATATGCCAATAACTAAGTGTATATTAATTAATGACAATGCCGTCTATAGAGTATATATGATTAGTAATGATAAAGAGTAAAAGGGGTATCAGAGCATTCATTTTAATAGAAGGTTGCTCCGTACCAAAATTTGAAACTGTAATTTGTAGCCTCTTTAATAGGCAATTCTTTGCATGCTTTGAAGTACCTATACTTAGCAAAACACCACAGAAAATGTTATAAAGAACAAAATATTTCTATGTTACTTATTGAGAAAATGCATTATTCTGATTTATATTGTGGTTCACCATATGGAAACCCCTCCCCACTAACTGCTAAAACTGCTAAATATTTGTTTATGTCCGAATATTTTGAAAAGCTTAAGCTTTTTTCTTAATCCGATTTAATACACGGTCTCTGGAGTTACGACAAGGACCCTTTCGCAACAAAACGGTCGTTATTTCATCAGTGTACCTGTTTGTATTAGAGTTATGATCCTTATGTGAAGTATATCTCTTAGGTAACATGAGGCTCACCAATAATTTCAGGAAATTCATTTGTGTTCCTTCTTTCTCACTTACCTTGTAGCACCTGAAGAAGAACATGGGCTTCACCAACTCACGAGACAGTTGCAATTTATCCTTCCGGGATTCTGGTACACATTGCTGTTACACATAAAAATATTAATCATATTTAATACAAATATTTAACTAATTTTATACATATTAATATATACTAAAGTACATTTCATACAGGTTGGAAGGTACTACTTTGGCCAGACGTTAACCAGGGATTCTACATGATCAGTGTAACAAATACGTCCACAATTGAACCGTTTCGCCGAAAAATAAAAATGTATCAAACATTTGGAGCCATATACCTAGCTTCTTGACGAATGGATATAAATATTTTCTTATTTCACTAACTGTCGCGCAAACATTGTGTGAACAACGCTGTAATGCCTTTTTATCTTAATTCGAAAGAACTTAGACACAATTTAATGTTAAAGTGTCATGCAAAGTTCAATTCCTATGTGAAATATGGCAACATCGTGGGTCACGCTAAACGTACTTGTTGCGTGTTCTCACAACAAATTCGGCCGTCTGCGGGGCTAGGGGAGGTATCGCTTGACGTTGGCGTGAAGGTCGGCAGAAGGATTAAAATGCAATTGTCTGCAATATGGAAGAATTTAGCTTGCGATCATGAACCCGTTCGCATCAAGGGAGTGCTTAGACAGGTACTACTAATTTCAGAGGGAAACTCCCCTTAAGAATAAAAGATAAATATATACTGAAAAAGACAAAATAAAATAAACACGTAACAAGAGATCACGTAAGTAAAGGCAGATGTTCCCACTTCCCCCCCCCCCCCCCCCATCCCTTATCTAGCGAAATAAGTCACTCGATATCTCCAACTCTTCTTCTGTTTTCCTCTTTCAAAAAAAAAAAAAAAAGTGTCTCTTGTGAACTGAAATGCAATTCAATGTTAAGAACTTTAATTAAGTAATAATAAAACCTAAATAAACACCACAAATCGGCATGAATGACAAACATTTTCAGTATTTCTTGTTGTAAAGTGCTCATAAATGTATTTAGACTGTATGATAGCATTTATTTCAAAATGGTGACTGGTACTTGTGTTCTCTGTTACGGGTACGGGTTTGTCATATGTATAGAGAAACTGCATATTGTGTATACTTTCTTTTAGGAATACTATCACTGTCATGTTTACTTGTAGAGAGCGCTTTGTGTTTTTCTTGTTATTTAGGCGCCTTCTTGCCACAGCTGTAATTTATGACGAGATCATTGGTTTTATTTCAGCCCGGGAATATACAGAAGAGCGCAATTGTTTTAGAAAAATAAAGACAATCATTTATTTGAGTATTAAAAGCAATTACTGTAGTTTGCTCGCAGCGGATAGTGATGATGATGATGATGATGATGACGATGACGACGACGATGATGATGAAGAAGAATGTCCAGTATTAGAGAAATCTGTATCCCTTTATGTCAGCAAAATTTTAACCCTAAAATACGTGATTTCGATTGTTTCACTTTTCTGTTTTCTGAGCTATGGAAAACTGAATCTTCATTATTACTTGAATGAATGCATCATTTCAGTTACATTCGCACCTTTCCGGCATAACTTTTAGATTGGTGTCGATCTCCCAAAATAGTGGCCCGCTCAAGCGCACCGCAAGGGGCGAGTTTTGTTTACGTCGAAGCACACGCTATACCGCTCGCAAAAGTTAAAGGCATGTGAACGCTGGCCAATGCTCAAGCAGAGCGCTGTTGCCAAGCGTAGTGCGTGTACCGGTAGAGATTCTGTACATAACAGTGTGTGAGATGCATGCACCACATTCGGCAGCGCTGGTAGGAGGGGCAAGCGTAGGATTCGCTGGAGTCCGAAGTACGCCCCGCCTCCATATGCCTTTAAGTTTTGCGAAGATTATAGTCAGTCGTTTTGTTTACAACTGAGGCAGTGCTAATCACTAGGCACACGCCAGTTATGTGTTTTGTTTACAACTGAAGAACACGCTGGTCCGGTTCAACACGCTGGCGTGTGCGTAGACAGCACAGCGTTGCCATTTACATTGCCGAAAAAATGAAATTTTTACAAAGCGATTAAACCTACCGGAACGAACTTAGCATTTTGTATTTTTACACCTGCAGCTATCAGCCAGGTTATTCTGGCCGACCTTCCATCCTGTATACATACACACATATATTGCTCACTGTTTCATTCAGTAAATTAGAATTAACTCAGGGTCTAATGGAAGTTACAACCTGAATATTTTTGGCTACTTTCAAATGCTCAAAGGAAAAATAAAAACTCTCTGGAAATGAGAGGTATTTATTATACAATGAAATGATGGCTGCAGAAAGTTTTTTAATATTTTTGCTACTACGAACCATAAACCGTTTGTTCACTAGCTCCAGTTATCTGAGCGAGCGTAAGTTTCACTAGGACTTAATCCACCACTGCATTTTAACACAGGAATGAAAGTCCAAGAACAGTGTCTGAAGATCTTCACAAAATGATGAGAGCCGAACATTTTTAAAAAAACAAGAGAGACGTCATTAATAGAGAACAATAAATACCACAGCTTAAGTTAAAATGGAGGTGTTAATTTACCATACTTTTTTTTTTGAATAATTCAAAACTAAGTATTTAAAATTATATTCCGCCATCCACTACTTACATTCAGAGCTATGAGTCATTTCAAAATTATTTAAATAGTTATTTATTTAAATTTAGTTTAATTTAAATGTTTGGTCGGACGGAGAAATTTTAAAACAAGTGTTATTTGCATTTTATTTTCTCAGTTCCAATTTTACATAACTGGTAGTTAAACGTAAAACAGACACTTTATGCCAAATGATTTTTAAAACGAGATATTTATCGTTATTAGTTTATATTTTGAAATAGTTTCACTTTTCTCTAATGGAAAGTCGTTAATTGTTTTTATCTATTTTGGCCATACAATGAGAATGGAATTTCAAAGCAATTACGTATCGAACCGCTCTTAAAACTTTTGACTGTCACTTAAATCTTACTGCATTCCTCTACTCTCCTTGTACCAATAAGAAAATTACAATAAGGCAATTCCTGTAAATGTTTATCTCGATTAACATGAAGCAGATAGACGAATAAACGTTTGTAAGAACCATTTATACAAGAGTGGACTAAATCATTGTTCGAATTCAAATGGTTCCAGTCTGTAGTAGGGAATGCAAAAGAAACGAGTATGAAAGATATAAACAGCTGAACAGTCCTTGCAATTCAGGCATCGTTATTAAGAGAATGGTTACCAGGGAATAAAATACTACTTGTTTTAAAGTTCCTCCACCAAGGAAAATTGACATATTTTTGTGCACATTGGAGCAAAAGTTTTAAAATGAAAGTCCTGTGTAACTTAATTTCTTATAAGAGCTTTCTAGCGTGATAACTTTCACTTACAGCAAACTGTTTGCAGAACTGAACTCCATCGACCATATCTCTCTTCAGTTCTTCTCCGATGGGAAGGCGGTTGATTCTCTCGGCAATCCTTTCGAAATTGGGTTCCAGATTCTCGTCCAACTGAAATTAAAACATGCACTATAAATAAGCATTTAAAATAAATGTCTTTGGATTGTAATGAATGGACACTGGACACTAAATAGAAGAGGTGGTTCATTTTAACTATTCTGTTGCTATATTTGTTAATTAATTTATGTACATTTCAGTTTGCGCATGGAACTGTAAGAGCAGAACAGAAGGGAACCTATTGGTAAGAGCAATACATGTCGGTCATCGAAGAAGAAGAAGAAAAAGAGCACGGAGGAGTGGTGTAAATACATGTATTCCTGAAAGAGAGAATCATATTTGAAGGTGCAAACCGTGGTGGTGAGTGGCCGGTGACTTTTCTTTTAGCAATTAATATATGCCTAATTAATTACAATTTCTCATACCAGAATTTTAAAACATTAGTACGAGCCTTTCTTCAACCATTGTTGATCAACATTATTGGTACCTAAAGCATCAAAAAACAATAACAATTTTAAAGTTGTAATATTAAAATTACTGAGAAAATTATTAATTTGCTTTTAAAAATTATTCTTTAGGAAGTCATAAATAAACAGAAAAAAATCACAGAGAAAAAGTGTTAAATTTACATTTCAGCACCATTTTCTCTAAGCTTTCAAAAAACCACAGCCTTTTATAGTTTATTATTATCAAGATATTTGAGTAAGTAAATGCGCAAGAGAATCTAAGCCATAAAACTTCCAGCAAAATAAGTAAAAGCGTATCTAAATATTTCTAATAAATTAATCTGATGACATAAAAATGCTTTTACATACTTAATTTTCCTTGTGGACAATCCCTTTAAAATAAAAAGTAACAAACCCGGGAGGGAGTGGTGAGTTAAGAGGATACTAAGGTGATCGTACCTGAGAAGAGATAACAGCAGAGGGCAGGGTTCCTAACAGATTGAAACTCCCCGGTGGAAGCTCGTACAACCAGTTCCCCTCCCCAATGTGGAAATGCACAAGTCCTGGGTGGGCAGGACCTGCAGACCTCCCCTGACCCAGAGGACGAGTATTTACAGAGGGCAAACCTTTGCCAACGTGTTGAAACGTAAAGTGGCCAGTCAGGATGAAAGGTGACTAGAAATGGAAAGTGAGGTGAGGTGAGATGGAGGGACGGGAAATTCGGGGAATGTAATTATTCTTCCTTGCGACTCCGGAATCCCCCCAGAAACATGGGAATCGAACGCACGACCTCCCGAATGTAGGTGACAGACACTACCACCTGAGCCTTCCCATTCTGTGGAAAATGTATTAGTCTCAAAATTTTAAGAGATGATTGTTTCTCAAAGAAGAGGAATAAGCTTGGATCTCATTCCAAATTGGGATAAATAATTGCAGCTTTATGTAGCTACCTGCTCTTTTGATACTTCAAAAAGAAAAAAAGGGATCCCGAGAAACTCACTTCAAATGCCATTGACAACGTTATGCAATTCTTACATCACAGGAAATAAAAGATAAAAGTTACAGGAAAATGGAGCCAAGCAGTTCGGCTGATAATGAGACTCACAGTTAATTAATCTATTTCTTCCGGTCCTATCAGAATTTTCCTTGAGGGAACACTGGTATGACCGTCTGGTAAGGGGTTTTCCTCAGTGATAAGAGCAAATGTACTGGTTCTAAGAATAAATAATATGCACTGATTCAAACCTCGTTCCACTTCGCTGATACACCACGACGGTCACCTACTGGAAAAGTAACAGTTTAATGTGTAGCTGTTTGACTTCTTATCATCCTGTTATTAAAGAGGGTGAAGAAGTGAATGCTGGAATGAGTTGCAGGTCCAAACTAAGCTATGCGTGGGCATAACTAAGTGTAACCAGGAGTACTTGGGCAGGTGGTAACCTAGAGTTTTCGAATCCTTTGCCACGGACTGCGAAAACTGTTTCCATGTCCGCGCCTGTATGAAAATAACACGCACCTGCGGTCCCATTTCGCACTCAGGACATAACATGCACACTCTTATAGTACAGGGTTACTCAACCCCGCAACACACGTTCGCTTCCCCTACACATGTTATGTTCCCCGCACCAGTGACCAAGGCAAGGAGAGCCAGATCTGGTAGTCAGAGGCGGATGGAACGGAGTAGTAGTAGAATTGAATGGGAGGACGAATATTCTTGTTTTCGAGATGAAGATGATAATTAAGTGCTTGATTTACATTTATACAATTTCCCTTGCTTACGTTCCGTGTTCACGATAAACGTTATTGTCCTCGAACTTTTGAAGTAATTGTACGACACATTCTCTTCACAATTTAAAAACTAAAAACAAAATTCAACTATTTTGCACCTCTTTGAAGTTTCTATGTAGTGAGGCTCAACACGAGCTACAAAATATGAAACTATTTGCGTTGCAGAATTCCACGACCGTAAAATGTTCTGAGAGAAAAAAGAGTGGGAATGATTTAAGCCTCTGTCCTGCTGTGAATATCCGAGGTAACGTTTGTTTGCATCTAGTTTAATGGCAGTCTTAGGCTTTACTTATATCTGCGAACAAACATTTTTAAAAATGAGCTACATTAAAAGTGAGTATTGCAGCAAGAAAAGTGAAAATCACCTTGCGTATCTTTTGAGACTGTGAAGTAGGGGGGGAATTACTCCGTTTCACTCTAAAATTGGGTAACAACATTTCATTGAAAATGCGTGTTTTGACCCCCATAAATAAAGAAGACGTAAGAAAGAGGATATATCCGTGTGTCTGTGAACAGCATACCTCAAAAAGAAAAAGTTGGTTAAATATCAAAATTAATATCACCATCTTCCAAGAATACAACACGAAGATTTTCAAGTAATTTGCTCAAAAATGGCTCTAACCATTTTGATTACACGTTTAAAATATTTGCATAACAAATTGAATGTATTTCTTGAATTTTCTGGAAATGACGGGAAACTTCACTCTAAATGACTTTGTATAACTACAAACGATAAGAGATGGACCAAATTTTACGTAAAAAATGTAGATCTCGTTAACTCACACACTTCAGGTTAAATGGGTACTTTTTTGTTGGGTTAACCAATTTACGAGACAGACATTCCTTGCTGTTGGCTTGAATTTTTCAACTTAATACTTTTCTCGAATGGGAAGTCGTTATTGATTGTGCTTGCAATAAAGTTGTCAGCGTTCTGGCTTCTCAGCCCAGAGCATCTGTGTTCGATTCTCGGGTGAGGTTGAGAATTTTACTTTAACCATTCCCTGTTCCCACAGAGTCTAGAAGAATGAATGTGGAAGCGAATGTGAATGTTTAATGTTAAAGAAGATAAAAACAAACATTAAGAAACGCTATAATTGAGCGAGGAATAACACCAGCAGTTGTTCAAGTGAAAACTCCCGATATGACCTAAAACGTTTACGGGGGCGGCTATACAAATGAAACAGTTAAAACAGTCGTTATTTGTTTTTGAAAGGAGAACGGAATGTCTAAGCCATCATATAACGTCCAGCTCTTGAAATGTTTGACCGTCAGTTAAGCCTATTATATTCCCCTATTCCCATTGTGTCGGTCTGAGTGGCTTAGTTGGTTAGATGCTGGCCTACTGATCTCAAAGTTACGGGTTCAAATCCAGCCCAGACCTGGGGTTTTAAATTGTACTTAAAACCGACATTTCCATATAGGTAGATTTACTGGCATGTAAAAGAAATCCCGCGGGGCGAAATTCCGGCACACTGGCGCGCTGATATAATCCTGATAATTGGCAGCTCTTTAACGACGAAAATATGTTATTCCCATTGTACTTACAGGGAAATCTGTAAAAAAAACAATTTCTACAAATGTTTATCTCAATTAACAAGTTGCTGACAGAAGAATACCTAAGGTTGTGTATGAATAGTTGGTTGAAGAATGGGTAGAGAAAGTAGTGTGAATGTAACAACTTTTTCTTGTTTCTTTCCTTATTATGAGAGGAGTTTGGAATTGCATGCTATTTTTTGTCAGACTGGAAAGTAAACATACGTCTACAACAAATCGTGGAAATTAACTAGGCGTCATCCTGTCTAGGTGACTCCGCAAAGGAGATAAGCGTGTTTTGTAAACAAGCGGAAGTGCGGGTGTGATAGAAATACTACCTATGATAAGCGATACTACGTCAATCGTGCCCCTAAGAAATTCTGCTTAGTTTAACAAGACACTGTATGATGCCCTGAGGAAGATACCTATTTCCCTAAGTAGTGGGATTTCCTGCGGCGTTTTCGAGTGTTGCATTTCCTTCAAGATGAAACTGAATTGACGTTTGTACTTCCTCCTACACCAATGGAATAAACAAGGTTGAAAAACAAGAACGGAAACAGTTGGGAGCTATAGTATATCCTTATATGCTACTTCCTACGAGCCGAGAATGCAACCACTGTGAAAATCCGGACTTGGCTTTACGCAGAGCAGTATCTCTAGATTCCGTTGTGGTGTGAAATGTAAATGACCACAAACTGTGCAACAAATGGCTTAGACACCCTGTTATCCATATAGCATCTGAGAACCAGGAAAATAAATTCTATTACTTTTTAACTTCTATTTACTCGTAGAATTGTAGATTAGGAATTTGTAGTATTCCAAATGCAACATCTTGATACAAACAACAAACCATCACACCAATTTTACGTATTAATTTTACAGTTCTCTTTCTTATCACTACATTGATCTCTTGTGACCCCTGGGATCCAAATCACTCAAACCCCGAGGTGGCCGAGTTTACATGGATCCTACGTATCACTTAAAGCTTCTTTCCTCTTTTGTCTATTTCTTACTAATTTTTGCTAATTTTTCTCAACACTTGGCTTTTACTCTGGCTGAACTGATGGATTGGTCAGAGGTCCAGCAGCATGGTCCCACCGTTTGCCTGACCTCAATCTATTGGATATTTGACTATGTGGATATTTAAGCGCATTGCTGTATGCCAAACGCATCGAAAATGTGCATACGTAACAAGAGCGTGTGACCAATGCAAATGCCCAAATCCGAGAGTAGCCAGTTATGATTGAAAAACTTCGATTCTTTGAGAAGAGAAGAGTTGAAGCATGTTTAAGAATATCTTCCTTTCTTAGAAGTTTGAGAACAGTGTTGTTATAATCAATATAATTTAAAAAAAACGGCTTCCCCAAAGAGTTAGTAGGTACAGTAAAACGAGCAGAAAAGAAAACATTACTAAAAGAAACTACAACTCTCACAGCAGCAGAAACAAAAATGACACTAAAAAATTCACATATCATCCATGGGCTTTGATAAATTTAAAAAAGTGCTCAAGGAATACAACATTCAGCTAGCACCAGTAAACCATTACTCCATAAAATACCTGCTGCTTTCAAACATTAAACATGCTATTCCACCTAACAAAAACATTGGCATATACCAAATTGAATGCAGTGATAGTAATGAAATATACATAGAAAAAACCAAAAGAAATTTAGAAATTATATCCAAGGAACACGTTAGGAACATCAAGAGTAAACAATTAGAAAAATCAGCAGTTGCCTTTCACTTTTGGACAAAAAATCACGACATAAAACCAGAACCGAAACTCCTCAAACACATAACCGGAAAACAAGAGCTGTCCACATGGGAACAAATCTTCATTTTAAAAAATAGAAACCGAGTATTTAATTTCGACATTCCCCAGAAAGATATTTTCAGTAAGTTCCTTGAACCGTTACCAGAAGAAACATCAGAAGAGGCATCGCCATCTGCACCATGGAAACCCAGTTACTGTCCGGTTGATAATGGAGGAAAGTTAACCTATGAAATGCATTCCGGAAAATCCTAAATGTAAGTGTTGTATAGTGTTATTAATTGACTCACCTTTTAAATTATATGTGTAAGAATGCATGGTAACCACATGGAGCATCTCCTGGAGTAGTATCGACATAACGTGCAGATGTTACCAGAGGACAGAATGGCAGGAATCATCACAACTCCTGTTTGGTGTTTATGGATGTATACCTAACAATTGTTATGTTAGCCGTTTGTAACAGCAAGTGTTCCCTAAAATGCGCTCGTTGGATCAAGTCTGGTGTAAATACAAGTAAAATGACTCATAACTCTAGAAGTATTTGGTTCCTGATATGTTCAAGGAACATTTGTTCTAGTTGTGACCAAACTGAAACCCTGTTGCAATAGCAGGCTCTTTTTTTAAACACCTAGTATGTACCCAATAACCTTTTCAAATTGAAACTTGCAAACATTTCTTGTTTTTCAATATCTTCCAGTCTTAACCTAATGTTCCAAAATGCATTTTATAATGATTCCCTCTCCCTCCACATGTCACTAAAACCTGACTTCACCATGACTTCCTTTATCATCTCATTCAGGTGTCATAACCAAGACTTTCTTGTACTAACAGACACCGATACAAAACATTGTTCATCTATCATTCTCACTCTTATTTATAGTAAACGGAGGAAGTATTGCATTCCATCTAAACATTCTATAGCGAGATTTCACCGGGAGTACACGTTTTGAAGCTCCCCGAATCCAAAAGAAGCATTTTTAGAAAAAGGTCCATGTGTGTGTCTTCGTCTGTCGCTTTGTGAACAGCGTAACTCATAAACGAAAAGTTGCTTTAATACGAAACTTAGTGTTTAAGTTATCATCTTCCAAGTATGCGACACGAAGATTCTCCAAAAAATTCCTCCATCCCATACTACACTTTACATGAACATTTTTTCGAAAATTTTAATTTTCTCAAAAATAGCTTTGACTTCTTTGACTTCTTCACTACCTTCCCATTCATTTTAGCCCATTCGATATTCACTTATTTTGCATGGAGTGTTGAATTTTAAGGCTAATAGTGTGTGGTATATAGTTCTTATCCTCTAATAAATGATTGGTAGAAAGTCGTGTGAAAGTAACACTCAGACCTCTGAAAGACAATAAGAGAGATGAAGAAAAAGATAACTGCTATAGGGAAAACAGTTTGGTGGAGCTTCCCAAAAATTCAAAGTCACTGACTTTACACTAAACTGAGGTACTGTAAACCTTACAATGGGAAATTTTAGTTTCAAGTCAGTCAATAAATCAAACCTTGTTTTGAAACAACACAAGTATATTAAATCACTCTCCAGCGCTAAATAGCTACCCATATTATATTTAAGGGGAAATTTTTTGTAAAAACAAAATTATAGAACAATTATTTAAGTACTAAAACATTTTCAAATAAACGGACACATTGAACACAACGGCTTCTTCCTAACCAACGATTGTTTTGCTTTAAATTTAACAGTTGACGTCCTGCATGATAATGCTTGTACCGCGAAGGTAACAGCAGCCATTCACACCAGATAGACTATATCTCTTCCATTGGTATATTTTAGGAACAATTGCTGGTATTCATATCAACTAAACAAACATAACGTCACCAAAAGTAACCAGAAAGCACTATAATGGAGGAAATGTAACAGTTTCCTTTTGGTGAATTCTAGTACCTTGCGTTCCCATAAACATATCTATATTATAATTATTATTATTATTATTATTATTATTATTATTATTATTATTATTATTATTATTATTATTATTATTATTATTATTATTATTATTATTATTATTATTATTATTATTATTATTATTATTATTATTATTATTATTATTAATGAGGAATGCTCCATTACCATAGTAATACCTAATACCAAACATAAATCAGTTACATAATGTGGTTATCAGAATATAATTTTACAAGTTTGAACAGATGTCTATTTGATATTATAATTATTAGTCTTTCGAGTTTGTCGAAATCAATGGCATTAACAAACAATTTGAAGTGCGTGAAATAAGAATTGATTAATGCACTTTTATTTACTGGTCATTCATTACGAGTTCTATTATTCAGTTTTTGTCTTTGTCTAACATTGAGCTTCCGTAAATTAGGTGATTTTCGTTTGTTCTTGTTTATTGTGTGTGCAGATCTAGAATCTTAAATCTGTGAAGGTAGGTCCTTATTTGTCCGTGTTTACTGGTTATTGGTGTCAGGTTTTTGAGTGTCTTGTGTCAGAAGACTCGAGCGAATATAGAACTACGTCTGCCCTTACAGGTAAAGAGGGTCAACTGTATGAAGATAATAGAAATGTATTAATTTAGATGTAATGGGTAGCAAAACTTCCACGCCAGATACTATGGAAAATTGTGTATCGCGAGAAGATAACCGGATGAATACTTACGTAGCCCAGTTCTTGCATTACGCAGGTTACGTTTCTAATCTTGCCACTGAGTCTTGACGTCAGAGTCTCCAGCTGCCCCCTGATATCCAGGTCCCGCTGAAACATAGGAAATCACAGGGTTAGGCGGACCTTCAAGGTTATTCATACTTATCACTAAGGAAACGTCTCTCCAATCAGAGCACAACATTGGATATGCCCATTTATGGAGTCCACAACTCGTCGTCAAACACCGTTTTCTTAAGGCCACGCCAGTACCTGCGGTTAAATCACATGGTACTCTTATCACTTATGTCGCGTAGTTCAAATTACTTTTGATTCTCATACATTATTCCGTGTACTGCAAAATGTGGACATTATTAGACTCAAGTACATATTAAGTTTTTATTGTGAATATTTCTTTCCTCCAGTAACACCAGTGCATTATTAATTTTTCTTAATGCAACACTTCTCCAACTCACAGTTTCAAAACTCCACACAGAACAAAATATATACATCACATAACTAATAAAGATCATTTAATTTCCATACATGGTCTTGAATTTTCACTGATGATACTGTGGGAAAGAAAAGCTCACCAAATCCATTTTTGGCAAACTTCAAATAAATTTGCCAAAAGTTCATTGAAAAAAAAAAAAAATCTTCATTTATTTTGTCCAATAGTACGAGATCAAATATTCACTCTGTAGTAGTATTTTACTTCTTCTAAAAACAGTCATCTAACTTTGAGTAGTGGAAATTCTTTAAGCATTTTACTCATTAAAGCTTCAATATACTGGAGATATAATTTTGGACAGTAATAACCAATATTTTACTTTGAGTGTAACAATTTTCACACATTTGTGTACCTATGAATGGTTTGAAACTAAGAGTCATTATATTTCTGACATTTTCTACTTAAAGGAAATAAAGGAAGTGCGGCATAGCACCCAAAAATTGGATAGATACCCAGATTTGACCGCAAACGTATGTTTTGAGACTTCCTGAATTAAAAACAAAATAATTTTTAGAAGAAAAAAAGGTCTGTGTGTCTGTGTGAGAACAACATGACTCAAAAACAAAAAGTCGGTTAAATTAACTTGGCATTTAATTTCAGCATATTCCAAGGATGTGGCACAAAAAGCTTTTTTAAAAATACCCCAGCCCAAACTGCCCTTTACTGGAAATTTTTCGAGAACTTTTATTTTTTTAAAAATGACGCCAAAATTTTTACTAAAATACTATATGTTTAAAATATTTAAAAATAGGTTCAAAAAGCGACGTATTTCACAAATAGGAAGCCGTTATTCGTATTTTTTATCTCTTGACCGTACAAAGAGAATTCAATTTCAAAGCCACTACATAACGGGCAGCTCTAAAAAGAGTTGACTATCGTTTAGAGCATGCTGTAGGCTCTTATTCCCCTAGCTATTCCTGCTTAGGACGCTCATTGTCATCCTCTTTTTCGTAATTTAGGCCTTCTTATAGTTATTAATCAGTATAGTTTTAGTTAGTAACTACCAAGGTAAATCTGCGTAACTTTTAAGCTCGAAGCCAGCATCACATCACATTTAATGTAATACGTTATGCCCATTGCTTAAAGGTTTAACTAAGTAGCAACATAAAGTAGTGCAAATTAGTAAATAAAAATTAATGTTACTGTCACATTGTTTCACTTGAAAACACGTGAAAGATGTGTTTATTGAATTTTAAGCTACTTTCTTAATTAAGGAGTTCACATTTGATGTAACCATCAGTTTGTTTGTGAATAACTCTCTTAGCCTGCGGTTATCGCTCTGAAACTTTGTTTGCCCTCTTCCAGTTTATGTTGATTATGGTTTCCATTTTTGTCTTTACAAATAATGTTGTAGAGTTTCGTTCGTGTGTTACGTTACTACTAAAATATTAATCATTGCGTGGCATGCCTAAAATTCAGCCCTTAAATAACAGTATTACATGCGATTATTACCTTCGTAGAATTCAAATGTTTTCCTAGAAAATATTATTTGATTGAGACGCTGCTTTATAGATTCCGAGTAGAAATTAATCACCAGCATAAGTGTAAACGGTCTAGTTAATTAAATTCAGACTTTGTGTGATGTTATTTTACTTTATTATTTTTAATGTTCTATTTATGTGTAGTCTTTAACTGCTAAGGTCATATTGGAGGCTTCTTAGTTTTGGAACAATTGCTCATCAGTAAAGCTGTACACTCGCTTATAGCAGCATTAATATTTGGGTTGTATTCCCTTTTGTTATTAAATTAAACTCACACACTCATTCGCACTCTCATTCATATTTGCAGACTTAACAGTGGATGGGCAATAATCCAGGCTAAAAAAAACTTGCCACTCGCTAGCTGAGAACCGAACCCTGGGCCTCTAGATTTGAAGGTTAGCACGCTGATCATCAGACCACAGAGGCAGTAGTAATTTTAATGTATCAATATGCAACAGGGGTTAATTTTTAAATCATAGTAATCTCTCATATCAACAGAATGGATCAAAGTAGCATATCTAGTAAAATGTCAGAAGCAAAGCAAGAAGGGAAAAGAAGCAAGACAAAACCCAGACAATATAGAGGAAAGAGGAGAAATGAGAAGATTAACTTTGGATCGAAGTAGGTGATTGACGTGTATCGAGTCCTCGACGCCCTTGGCATAAGGGAAGGAAGATGGATGCTTATAACCTCCTTCAATAGACAATTAAAATCAGTAAAGCTTTTATGCTTGTTAATGAATTTCTATAACACTGGCTGCAACGTGGCGATCGCTGAGGCTTATATACGAGATACAGTTTCCGTGATGAAGATCCATTTTTCTCATTTGTACGTTCCGAGAATAACTATATCTCGTGCCACATCTCCCATCATTGCCAGGTAGCAATGGTACCAATTCACTATCAAGATAGTCCTGCGTTCTATCAGTATAATGCTTATATTTAAAGGGAGGGTTGGGTGACAGGTGTTTAAGACATAGGCTGTTGAACGAGAGAACCGTGATTCAAATGTTGCTAGGACCGTGCTTTATCACAAGTGCTTTTTTTTTTTTTTTTTTTTTTTTCAGGTTTTCCTTAGTCCTTCATAACTGGCGAATATCGGAAAGGTACCCTAATTCTGGAACGTTTCCTGTCCAAATTTCCTTTCCCAACTTTCATTTCATTTATCACGAATCGACGGGCCCTTAAACCCAACACACTCACTCACTCACTTTATCACGAATGTCCACCGTTTGTGGTGCCGTATGTAATAAGAGTGGACGTCATACACTACCAAAATAATGAAACTGTAATCAGCATAAAATCGTGGATCTCAAATTCAAGTCCTAGTTTACTAGCCTTTTTTTTTTTTTACTTTCTCTACTGGTAGAGATTTCACCGGAAATATATGTTTTGAGACCCCCTGAAAAAAAGAAAAGTATTTTTTGAAAAAGGTCCGTCTGTATATGTGTCTGTCAGTCTGCGTGTCTATCAGTCTATGGACAGCATACCTCAAAAATGAAAAGTCGGTTAAAAACAAAAGTTGGTATTTAAGTTTAATGTATTTCAAGGGTGTGACACGAAGAGTTTGAAGAAAATAGACCCGCCCTAAACTACCCTTTGCATGGAAAATTATTCGAAAATTTTGATTTTCTTGAAAATGACTGTAACGATTTTGATTAAAATGTTATATGTTTAAGATATTTGTATGACAAATGAAATGTATATTTTGAATTTTCTGGCTATAGCGTATGTAGTCCTGCTTACTCTAGATGACTTTTGATTAACTCGTAAACCCTAAGAGATAGACAAATTCTTAATATGCAAAAAATGTAGATCTCACCAAAAAACACAACTTATGTCTAAATACATTTTTTGTAGAGTGAACCATTTCGGAGATGCTGCTTGTTATTTGTGTCAGTTTCGGAAAACTTAAAACTTTTGTGAAATGGAACATCGTTGTTCACTTTTTTATATGTTAAGCGTGCAAAGACAGCGGGATCTCAAAGCTTTAAAAGATTTGACTATCACTCAAAGCCTACTGTATTCTAATATTCCCCTTGCACCTACAAGGAAATAAGAAATAAGATAATTGGTACAAATGCTTATCTCAACTAATGCGAAGAAGATATAGGCATAAGAGTTTGTTAGAATGGTTAGAACCAGAGTAGAGAAACTCGTGTGAGTGCTACACATAAGATTTGTATTATTTGCATATCCAAAATTTCCTAATAACAGCTCTCAACGTTTTAAATTTATGGAAAATTAAGTTTTAACGAAAGTGCATCAATTTTACCGCCACTTATATCACGTTGGAATCATTAACTTTGTCAATATCTAATTTGCCTTTACGGAACTTGAAAGTTGATGTTCGGAAGGTAAGCAGTACTTACAGACATCCTTTGGGTGGCAGAATAACCAGCATTGCTGCTGGGCCCGACAGGGTAGTGAGGCTGCTGATAATAAGGGTTGGGTACCGGATAGTACGGGTAAGAGTTGAAGCTGGCTGCTCCAGGATAGTATCCTGGGTACTGCTGAGGGTAGTATCCAGCTGATGAACTCTGTAGTGGCGGCCTGTACTGGGACACCAAAGGAACCTGCTGTTGTGGATGCTGTAGGTAACCTGGATACACAGGGTTCTGAAATAAATAAACAAAAACAGGTAAAATACGAATTGTCACACTCACGGCAACACTACGGCAAGTACTTTTATAGTTTGCTATGCATAGAATTCAATGCACGAGATAAAAAGTGTGACGTACCGAGTGATTTATGCAGAACTGCCACATTTCTTTCTTTAGTTATTTGGCTGCAAAATTCACTTAATGAGCGTTTTAACGCTAAATTAATTAGGATATTGGGGAGTTTTAATTTCCTGTAATGAGATAGGCAGATATTAATTCCTTATTCTTATCTTGCAACTTATTGTGACATTTTGTTCTAGTCACTGAAGATGGAGAACACATTAGATCAACGGCTCTTCCTTGTGTAGCAATACTGGATTATGAATTCAGTTACAGTAACACGAAGGGCATACCGGCAGACCAGAGGGAGTTTGGTGTTCACAATCCTTCCCAAAGAAACGCAATACTAGGACTGATAAATTGGAAACAACTGGAACTGTTCATCTAGGCTGTTCGCGATTTTTTTGACGAAGAGTACGATTGGAGAGGTCACTCCGAAAATAATTAAGACGTAAATAAGAAGTAATTAAGAGCTGGGAAAAGTGCAGACCTAAGGCCATAGTCTAGAGTAAGACAAAAGACAAAAGTAAGGAATAAACAAACACTTGCGCATCTCGCTACAGGGCATTGAAACTCCCAAACATCCTGCTTGATTTGACGTAATAAATTGCTCATTAAATAATTTACAGATGAATAATTGAAATTTATCAGTTTTACACAAATCACTCTGTATCATAATACTTTGTTTACGTCTTCACATTTCCTCATGTTTTTTAGGACTTATAATTTTTCATTTTTAAAATTATTTGCGTTAGCAATAAATCGGGATTTCTGGCTATTCTGTTCATGTCAAGTGCATTTATTGTTTGGAATAAAACATGTCCGAGGTATTTCTTGTTATTTGTTTGGAATTTCTAATAATTTATAGTTTTCCTGGATAGGAATACGCGATTCGTCTTTTTTATCTCTTGGTGATTCAAAGAGAACGCAATTTCATAGCCAACTCATAGCAACCAGCTCATAAAGGATTTGACTACCCTTAAAGCCTTCTGTATTCCCAAATTCCCCTTGCACCTCCAAGAAAATCAGCAATAACATAATTATTGCAAATGTTTATCTCGATTAAGATAGAGGAATAAACGCACTTAAGAATAATTTCACAAGAATAGAGAAAGCAATTTGAGTGAAACCCATCAGATTCTTTATCTTGCAAAGAGAATGGAATTTAAAAGCCGTCGCGTCATTGGTGGGGTGCAGTACTGGAGGGTGGGACGTGCTCAGCGCCCCGAGTCCTCCCGGCCAGTTATGCGGCCTTCTCGACCTGGGGCCCCTACTTCTCCATTAAGTAGCTCCTCAATTGGTCCCCCCGGTACTTACGAGGCTGAGTGCACCCCGTGCCAGACTTCCCAGCGGGGGAAAAATCCCCATGCATACTTGTACCAGGGATCGAACACGGATCCTCCGCGCCAGAGGCAAGCGCGCTACCAACTGCGATACGGAGGCAGTCTGTAAATATTAATAGTGAATTAATTAATTTAATTAAATAGTCGGGAACAACGAAATAATAAAGGAAAAACGTTTGCATATTAAATTATATTCAAGAGCAAGGAAAATAAGTGCACGGAAAGACCCAAGACAGGGAAAAACCCCAAATAAGAATAAACGTGCAAACAATGCACAATTTTGCACTGTTCAACAGGATAGCTAAAATCTGTAGGTATGGTAATGAATGCATGTTGGGCAAACAAGAATCAGCAGTAGATAACCATCGACAGGAGAGCCCTTCTTCACAAGGGTTATGCTTAAAACCATATAACGTTGCTCAGCATAAAAAATTGTTTTCAGATAAATGCATCTTCCGAAACATATTCCTACTTTCTCTACTACGTATAGTACTTAGAGGAAGTATTGTATTCCACCCAAAAAATCGATGTCGAGATTTCACCGGAAATATATGTTTTGAGGCCCCCCTGAATCCAAAGAAAGCATTTTAAGGAATACATCCGTGTGAGTGTGTGTGGTGTATGCGCGCGCGCGCGTGTGTGTGTGTGTGTGTCTGTGCACAGCATAACTCAAAAACGAAAAGTCGGTTAAAAATAAAAGTTTGTATTTAAGTTTATTAATCTTTCAAGGATGTGACCCGAAGATATTGAAGAATATTCCTCCACCCTAAAGTATCGTTTACTTGGAAAATGTTGATTTTCTCGGAAATGGCTAACGATTTTGATTGAAATGCCATATGTTAAAGATACTTTTATGGCAAATGAAATGCTTATTTTTAATTTTCTGCCTATAACTCATGTGGTCCTGTTTTATTTTAATTTTTGCAATAATTGGTAATTCGTAAGAGGTAGTATGCAATAGGTGAATAGGCACATTCACTCGTCGCATTTTACAGTGTGATCAATTAAGTACGGTGGTGAAGACGAACGAGTAGAAGCCAGTAGTTTCGAATGTGTCGAATTTTAGAAATAATAAGAATAATAAAATGCATATTTAAACCACAAGTTTCGGCATTAATAATCTAAGTACCTGCAATTTATACCCCTCAGGAAAGAGGTCCACCCTCCTAAAATCCTAGATGTATCATATCACACATCCTAACATTAAATAATATTGTTTCGAATGAACCTCTAAACCTATGCATAGGTGTTCTTTGACTTCGAGAAAGCCTTTGATTTTATGGATGGATTTAAGTTATGGGAAGCACTGTACAAAAAGAAATACTATCCCTTGCATATAATTGATGTTATTAAGAGTTTATATAATTATACAAGAATAGTTATAAATCTAAATGGAACAAAAACAGAAGCAATTAAGAGAAATCAGGGAGTTAGACAAGGGTGTCGCCTGTCTCCAACACTCTTCAATATTTATTTAGATGATCTGGTTAAGAAATGGAAACAAGAAATTAACTCAAGTATAACACTAGCGAAAAATAAAAATATAAATGCTTTACTATATGTTGATGATGTGGTCATACAGAATAGTGAATAAAATGTACAAAGAGCGGTGTTTAAGTTGCATACACTAAGTAAGGAGTATAATGTAAGTGTATTAAAGGAAAACGTAAAATAATAACACACCACGGAAAATATCCTGTCCGTTCTAAATAAGATTTGTATAGAAGGAAAATCTTTGGAACAGGTCCTCCAGTTAGATATTTAGGGTGTGACATAACGGTATACAGAGCATAAAATCAATAAATTCAACAAATTTGTGGAACAATAAATAACACTCTGAGGGATAAGACGCGAAAGAAAACAAAATTGAAATTATATAAGACAATGACGGTACCAGTTTTGTTGTATGGAAGCACGATACACAGTGCATAAATGAGATTTCTGGGCAGTGCTAGAGGTTTTACAAGAAGAGGTCTAATAATAAATGTAGATGAAAACGTAAAAAACTAAAGATTTTTTAATTAAATAACAAAATTGAAGAAAATAAGAACCGTTAGAAGGAGCATATAGAAACAATGGAGGATAGAATACTCAGAATCATGTATGGCTATAAACTTCAATTAAAAATGAAATTATATTGTTGTTTAACGACGCTATCAATTGCTAAGATCACATCAGCGTCGCCGGTGTTCCGGAATTTCGCCCCGCAGGAGTTCTTTTACTTGCCAGTAAATCTCCTGGCATGCAGCTGTCATTTTTAAGCACACTTAAAAACCATCGGTCTGAGCCGCATTTGAACCCGCGACCTTCGGATCAGTAGGCCAGCGTCTAACCAACTGGGCCACCCAGACCAACTATAAACTTCAAGGTAAAAGAGATGTTGGACGCCGAAGGAGGTGGGAATAATTGAGTGAGGACGGAAGAGGCTATCAGCCTAATCCCTGGAGAGAAGAAGAAGAAGAAGAAGAAGAAGAAGAAGAAGAAGAAGAAGAAGAAGAAGAAGAAGAAGAAGAAGAAGAAGAAGAAGAAGAAGAAGAAGAAGAAGAAGAAGAAGAAGAAGAAGAAGAAGAAGAAGAAGAAGAAGAAGAAGAAGAAGAAGAAGAAGAAGAAGAAGAAGAAGAAGAAGAAGAAGAAGAAGAAGAAGAAGAAGAAGAAGAAGAAGAAGAAGAAGAAGAAGAAGAAGAAGAAGAAGAAGAAGAAGAAGAAGAAGAAGAAGAAGAAGAAGAAGAAGAAGAAGAAGAAGAAGAAGAAGAGGAAGAAGAAGAGGAAGAAGAAGAGGAAGAAGAAGAATTAGAAGAAGAAGAAGAAACAATCCAACGGTAATATACATCAAATGACTCATGCCGCCACAATCCCTTGTATCTGAAAGGAAATTATTTTATCATAATGTCTGTTATTGTTTAAATTAAATTAACACGAAGTGTATAAAAGGGTAAGCTTTTGTAATAATAGCTTGTTAAAGAATGGGCAGAGAAACCATGAAACTAAAACATGTGCTGATCATGCAAAATCATTTGCACTCATAAACATATTTATTTAGCAAAATAAATGTATTGATACTATCATGTAATACCTTAGGTGCATTAATTTTGATAGCTATTACGTATATTTTAATATGAAAAATTGATATCTATTATTTATATTTCCTTGAAGTTGATTATTATTAATTTAATTCCAAATTCTCGCAATTGTAATTTTCAAAAGTCCATGTTAATTGTAAAGTTACACTTTGTCTTCCTGGCAGCCCTCAAATGAGGAAACTACAGTAATGAAATGATAATATAATTGTTTATTTCGATAAAGCGCGAAGCATGGCTCGTTCTATTAGATTTGTAGGCCACATAAGTGGTTGGAGGAAGTTCTTTTGACATTGAATAATAGTTTCACAGCCAACGGCAATTCTTAACTGGGATGTAGCTTCATTGTATGACCGGGAATTGATGCTAATGTGATTTGATTCTGCACGTCGTGCATTTGTCGCTGATATCAAAGACCCTCATTGCCAATGATCACACTACAGTAGTTTGAAGTGTTAGGGGATGATAGGGCTTCCAAGAAGCAGTAGTTAAAATTTGACGTCATGCCATGAAGTGATGATTATCAAGGTCAAGTGACACTATATGACAGTTGTGACAAGTTCGCCAGCTATTGTATAATGGGCTCTGATCCACTTTATTGGTGCACCATTAACTTGTTCGCACTGCAAGTGAATGGGTAATCTGGGAACGGGATGTATGTATGCGTGCTTCTCCAGATCATATCAAAATGTTGTTGCGTCTTTCATAATAACAAGAATACTGTTCCAGTTTTTAAGGACAGACGTCACAATCTAGAGCAGCTAATGAATTTTCTGAAAAACTACAGGATGTAGTTTGAGCTAAGAAATGCATAAAAATACGCAGCTTGAAGCCCCATTACAGATCATATTTTTTAAATATAAAGGTGTGCGCCATTGATAACCACGAAAAATTGAACCAAATTCATCAGTGAAAGTTCAATAATTTTAATACTGGCCCACATCTGTGGAGTGGGAGTAGCATGTCTACCTCAATATCACGATGTCGCGAATTAGGGTAGTTACCAATTATATTTGAATATTTATTTGAGCTTCTTGAACTCTTATGTTGTATGTACAAAGATTTACGTTGATTTCCCTAATTCGTTTTGATAAGATGTTTTATATGTAAACAAAGAAAGACAAAATGTATTCGTTCATCATTACACACAAAAAAATAAAAAATAAAATTTACACACAATAAATTAATAAAATCTACACAACTACATACTCTTGAGTTCACTTGGTGTAAATATAGATAAAACATCGTGATTATTAATGTATTATACATAGGTTCACCTATTTCTACTCTCTTTTAATCAACTATATCAAATTTATCTGATAGGCATCCTTTCCAGTATCCAATTTTTTAATTTTTACAATCTCTCTCTTCTATTTTTCTTTCATCCTTCCCAGCAACTCACCTAACTTCCTAATTTCCTCTGTATTGTTGGACTTTCTAATCCTAATCTTTATTATCTCTCTTTGTAATTTTAACCACCTAGCTGGTAGCCATTTATCCCTCCATATGTTAGTCCCTTTACAATCCAAAATAAAATGTAGATCATTTTTACTGGGCACTTGTGTGGGTCCATTCCCCGTTTCATTCCCCTTAATTTCATTGCTCCACTGAACCATGCCCACCCTTCCCTTTCCAATTTATTACCTCAATATATTTTTCCCTGCCCCGATCGTTATTAATTTGTCTGTACATTACCAAGATTCTCTCATCCGTAATACTACTATCTCTTGTATATTAATTAATATCCTCAATTCTCTGATCTCTTTCCAAAACTTTCCTTCTAAAATATCTCTGTCTTTCCATACATTCCCCATTCCCATTTCCTCTATAATCTCCTGTAAAGATAAACCCCAACTATCGGACACCAATATTTTTTCTTGCATAATCATACTTTGTTACCAGTTATAAGGTTCTTTCAGGTTTTCTTTAGTCCTAAAAACACTGACTGTCGGATAAATCCAACTTCCAGGGGCCCAGGATGATTTATACATAATTCCAAGTACTTCGTTCAGTCACCATCCGATATGATTCTATTCGGTTAAAGAAAGTTAAACGTGAAGAAAGAAAAAAAAATGTGTAATGTTAATGCCTGTGATTGTCTATGGGCTATAAACAAAAACAAAACCGAAGTACGAATATAGTTAGGACATGTAAAGATTACGATTACTAATGAAAACAAAGCAATTTGAAAAATCTAATGTGCTGCGCTCACATGACCTTCTCTACTCTTGTAATAACTATTCTTACAAACTCTCATTCCTCAATCTTCGTGTTAGTCAAAATAAACATTTGCAGAAATTCTCTTATTGCTAATTTAACGAGATCTACATTTTTGTATAGTAATATTTAGTCTATCGCTTACGGTTTACCAGTTATGCAAAAGTCATCAAGAGTAAAGAGGACCACATAGCCAGAAAATTCAACATATACATTTCATTTTCCATAAAAATATTTTAAACATATGGCATTTTAATCAAAATTCTTAAGAGCCATTTTTCATAAAATCATACTTTTCGAACAATTTCCCATGTAAAGGGCAGTTATGGGCAATGGAGTACACATACTCCCAGGAGTACGCGAAAACGTTTTAAGGTGTGTGTAAAATTTAACTTAATGTAATTTAATCCTTCTTTATGTAGTACTAAATAAGTTATAGCTAAATAGTATGTTGTTGTTAGCTAATGCTGGATTTCTGACAATGAAGTCATTAATCCTCTTGCTCTCCAATATTTTTCACAATATTGAAGAGAGCAATAGCAGTAATAGTAAGCGCTTTTTAGAGAGCACCACATTTTTATGTTTTGGCGGTCACATCGCTCTCTCACAACCCCCAGAATGCCTGGAGGACCACACCTGCCGTTGGTTTACAGGTAGCTAAATAGTATAATCTATTTTAGATTTGATTTTGTATAATTTGAATTAAGGATAACGTTAGGGTCTGAGCCTAGGAATACAGGCTGAAATGGAAAATTGTCCTTGGGGATACGCGAATAAAAAAGGTTGAATATCACTGGTTTAGCGTCTAGGAATTTTCTTCAGAATGTTTGCGTCGCATCTTTAAAAAAATATTAAACTTAGATATCAACTTTGTTTTATAAGCAACCTTTTTTTGAGTTATACTGTTCACACATACAACACACACACCTTTTTCTCAAAATGCTTTTTTTTTATTCAGGGGATCTCAAAACACATATTTCCGGTGAAATCTCGAAATCGAATTTTTGGAGCGAATACAAGACTTACCATACATAGAGAGAGTAAAAGGTATAGAATGGTCGACACCATTTGGAAGACTAAATTAGATATTTTACAGGAAGATGAGTAGCAGGAACACTTGCCTGCCAGCGCCGAAAATTTAGACTTATTGTACGGTACCCTCCCTGTTTGATTTAACCATGGTCTTCTTCAACGGATTACTCTACTCTTTATAGGACCCCAAACCATAAAAACTTATTGGCCAGTACCTTTGGTCAGTAACCTGTCGAGGAGCAAACAAACTTTGGATCATAACATATTCAGGACGGGTGATCAGATCAATGTTGGTATGGCGGCGAAGAAGGAAATATATATATATATATATTTCAATTAACGTCCTCCAACTTAATGTCATATCGGATGGTGAATGAATGAATTGGCTGAAATGATGCTCAAATGAGTCCGAGGTTCATCGAGCTTTAACTTACTCGAGATTCGTCTTCTCAGGATAAGGGGAAACCTTGGAAAAGACCTTATCCGGATAACTCGCTCTACGCGAGATTCGAACTCGCGACCTCTTGAACGTAGGCAGACACGCTAACCATCACGCTACAGAGGAGGGCGAAATGAAGTGTGGTGTTGAAGGAGATGATATGAAAATTCGTAGATCAAATTATCCAATCCAGCATTGGTTTGACGATCCAGGAAAACCGCAAAAATTATTCGGCCAGGTTTTGAACCGGGACCTCCGAATGCGAGTTGCATACGTTACCGGCTCAGTTCATGTAATCATCACCTTCCTAAACTCTAATTTCTTATGGTCTCAAAAGCCCAGACTAGATTTGCACTAAATGAGGTCTCATTTGCATCTACAACTCCAAATGCTTGCATCTATTCTCCCAGTGCTTCATGCTGGAATATTTAGTGCCAGGCTGTTTCTCCCCCACACCACACATTGTACATTCTTCTGAGAGCTCTATTGTCGGCCGAGGAACCCCATTACGCAAAACAAACATGAACTTGGTCATAATCATTTTATTGCTCATTTTGGCAAGACGTCAATGAGTAAAAAAGCGTATCTAAAATGAGAGAAACATGTTTTTGCAGAAAATGTGTTGAAGATGGCCTTAATACACTGTCCATACATCTCAGATCTTCTTTACTTTACCAATGGTTCACCTTAATCGTGCCAACCTTTATAATCCTCCATTTTAAGTGAAATATCTTGCCTTATTTTGGACGCCCGAGCCTATATTTCACGACTTTGACTTCCCTGAGGATGCCGGACGAAGTTTTCGGCGAAACGTTGGAAAATAAAACTGCTGGACCACGGCCTAAAAGCCCGGAAAGAATGCATAATGGAATTAGCAACGCCGGCCGTGAAAGCCTTAGCATTTATGTGAAATATATTGTGCTTTTATTCGTAAGTCAGCGAGAGTAAAGTGAAAACAATGCATACTTCTTGGTTGCAAGTGCCGCGATCAAGGAAAAACAATTCGTGGAAGTAGGTAGGTTAAGACAGAGCTGGAACAGACCCAAATGCGCAAGAGGCCGCCATGCGTAATCTAAGGATTACTAGGTAAGGCGGCAGGGGAAGCAGGACGTTGTAGGTGTTTAAAGGAATCTCTAGGGATGACTCTTAAGGCCTATAGCAGTGTATGTATGCTTATGAGCGTTCATGGTGCCTGAGTATGTCGTTCACTATATCGGTGTATGCCGCCTAACACAAGAGCTTTCTGAGTTGATTAAATATATTACCCCAACATAATGTTACCTCACCCCACATTGCCTCACTAACCTAACCTAACCTAACCTAACCTAACCTAACCTAACCTAATCTAACCTAACCTAAGCCTCATACTACTATTCGGGTAACCTAACCTAGCGTTACTCAACCTAAGGGGAGCATAAACCTTCCTATTTATTAAGATATTTTAACCTTACCTAAACCCCATACTTCTACTCGTCTAACCTAACCTAACCTAACCTAACCTAACCCAGCTCCCACTATTTACTCCCGTCTTTGATAATTTAACCTAAGCCTCATACTTATACTAGTCTAACCTATCCTAACCTATCCTAACCTAACCTAACCTATCCTAATCTAACATGGCCTAGCCTAACCTAAGATAGATCCTCTTATTATTATTTATTCTATTCTACTAACATGATACGTTTCTAGACATTCATTCTATCCTCTTATCATCTATCCTATTCCCTCCTCTGCTTATCTATTCTATCCTGTCATACGCTACCCTGATCTCCCTCTAGGAATTTCATAAACATTTTTTGATACTATTTTGAGTCCTCTGATAGATCTTTTTAAGCACTTTTAGCATATTCTTGATGCTTTTACAACATATTTAAGAATTTTTCAGACAATTTTCAGAATTATTCAGTCATTTTCATACATTTTTAAGACGTTTCGCCCCATTTTGCTACAATTTTGCACCCTCTGTTAGATCTTTTAGACGCTTTTAGTATATTCAGGGCGCTTTTACAACATATTTAACAACTTTTCAGACAATTTTCAGAGTTATTCAGTAATTTTCATACATTTTTAAGACGTTTCGCTCCATTTTACTGCAATTTTGCACCCTCTGTTATATCTTTTAGACGCTTTTAGTATATTCAGGGCGCTTTTACAACATATTTAACAACTTTTCAGACAATTTTCAGAGTTATTCAGTCATTTTCATACATTTTTAAGACGTTTCACCCCATTTTGTTGCAATTTTTCACCCTCTGCTAGATCTTTTAGACGCTTTTGGTATATTCAGGACGCTTTTACAACATATTTAACAACTTTTCAAGCAATTTCGAGAATTATTTAGAAGTCATATTATATATTTTCAGCGTGTATTGAGACCCGTTTAGACTCGTTGATAGATATTTCAGCCTGTTTCCAGATATTCTGAAGACTTTTACGTCCAGTTTAAACATTTTTCAGAGTATTTTAGACGAATTTGACATTATTTAAGGCAATCCGAGAGTTATTCTGGACGCCCCCTGTCCATTATTGTTTGCTTTAAGCACTTTGAAGGGTAATGGAAGATAATTTTCACGATATTAGGAATACTGAACCGTCTATTTCAAGGCTGTTAGACGTATCTCTACCAGTTAAATATCGTTTCAGCCATTTTAGAGACATTTTAAGCACTATAGGGATATTTTAGACTTTGTCACCAACATTTTGATTGGTTTTCAGAATCCTTTGAAACACTTTTATAGGCGTTAGACGCTTTTAATGGTATTTTTCGAGCGCTAATTAAGACATTTCAGCTCCTTCACAGATATTTTGAGGATTTTCAGGGCATCTTAAACTCGTGAGAAGCATTTTTTTCGACAGTTTGAAGATGTTTTAAGGCACTGAAGCAGGTATTTTTGAAGTTGCTAGGGGTATTTTACTAAGCTTTCTTCAGTAATCGCTTTGTTTTATAGTAGTTGAAGAGCAGTCTAACCTATTCAGTCATTTATTGCATTTCATCATCATTATCAATTACTCTATCTTATAGTCCAACTAAGCTAACCTAACCTAACCTGACCTAATGAGGAAATAGGGATGTTAAGGCAAGCAATGAAATAAAAAAGAATAATAGCAATGAGATAATTTTTATTCAATTTATAGAGATACATACACTAGCATTAACATTTAGAAAACAAGTATACACTGCTGAAAGACGATAGCGCCCTCCTCAGTTCTTCTTCTTATTATTCGCATTATCATTCTTCTTTATTGGTTAGATGTGCCATTGGCGCACGAAGTTCATAGTTCAACAATCTTAATTTTTTTTCTACAGACAAGCTTTAAGTATCCATGTCTAGGCACTATTCTCGACACTGTAATGCCCGTACGCATACGTTGATATTCCATCCTCTGCAATTACTCTCTTGTCATCATGAGGTGATAAGGCTATTTTATTAGCTTCAACCGTAGAAATATTATGATGTCGGGATAGGATTAAATTCATAGGAGTTCTAACAATTTTCAAAGTTTTAAGGCACTCTACATAGCTATTGAAGTTGATGTATTGCTTAATGGCGCTACGTTTTATACCTTTAACTTTTTTTATCACAGAACCATCAATATCGATAGCATACATTTTAGGCCTGAGACCTACAAAACGATGAATGATTTTTCCAGAGGCTTCATCTTTAAACTTTCCCAACACTTTTTTGTTGTGTGTAGAATGACATACATGGTTTGCAGGGTAATCAGATGTATCCAGATGTTCAAGCATACATAATTTATCCTGATATATATCTTTAGTAGACACTCGATGGACGAAAGAATCCGTATCCATATACAAGAGCTTAAGATTTTCAGCTCCATAATATGGAAGTAACACGTCATATTGATACGAATACATTAGCGTCTTGGAGATGTCTAGTACACTCATACCAATGTATATAGGCTTGTTGAACACTATTTTACGAGAAGCCATATGTACAGCCGCAAGATTAGGTCCATATATGGTTCGATCAATGAATATAGGTTTGGCTATGAGTTTTTCTAACGTTTTGCTGTTTGTCACAAGCCGTATATCCATACGATTACGAATATTTTCCATAGTTTTTCCAAACATAGCGTTATTGAATAGTTTATAAAGGTCCTTCTCAAAATCATTTCTAGCTTGTTGTCGCAGTCGGTTATTAAACTCGACGTAAGGTTTTAGCCAACATGATTGATGGAACTGAAGTGCTCGATGAATCTTTGTTAATAGTAGACCATGACCAAGAGCTTGTTTCAAGGCCATGTAGTGTACCACATACTTCTTTCGGCATCCAAGATGAGCAATTAACTTCTTTGAAGAGGATTCTCCCGGTTTCATACTCTCAGGCAGGAAGGGCAAATCATTATGAAGATCGTGGAGCTCGACAGGATATTCGACATCAACTTCTAAGATGTATCCAAGGGGGTCATCTTCCTTCAATAAATCCAGGTCTAGATGATCAGGAGAAACCCACTTAAAACCTCCATAAGGAAGGGCCTTACACATTCCCCAACCGTATTGGTTATTGGCGTCTTCGTATGTAATAAACTGAGAGGGTTTCCGAGAGTCATACTGTGACATATAGATATTATTCGCCTCAGCATAGCGATGAGAAACCTGGCATAAGCCTCCTCTTATACCAGATTCAACCATGAGCAGCTGATCGTAGTCCAGCAGCAATTGCAGCTCAATTCCAGTATACAGCAGCATAGCATCCCATGTAAGCCCTGGAGAAGTGAAATAATGTGCAGGATCTACTTTATGAGTTTTCAGAGTCTGGTCCCTGAATGTTTCAAAGACATCTGCGAGGAGCAGAACATCAGAGATTAAGTAAATATCGCTGTACTCGCCCAAATTTCTTACATTGAACTGATTCCATACATTTGTAGCATGCTCGTAGTCATCGTCGGTAATTTCTTCTTCGTTTAATTTATTGTAGAATGCTTTCCTTGGAGGCAGATGAGTATCATTCAAAACGTCCCACGATGTGAGGTAATCGTAGGGGAACACTCCCTTACGTGTCATCAAGCCAATCTTCTCTTCACCGAAGTACTTCTCTGTTTCGGGATAGGTTTTTCACTAACTTGTCCAAGCTTGTACTCAGGAAACGGAAGGTATCCACAAATCTGAGTTTAATATCTCCAACATATTTTGAGAATGAGATATAGCTTTCTTCAGAGTTTGGTATTACCTCCACTCTTTCGCTTGTGCATCCTAACTCCTTAACAATGAAATGAGAGTCATACCCACTCAGATTATGCATGAAGACAGGTATATAATTAGGTGTTTTACAAGCCAGGTTACATTTATTGTGTAAAGATCCTCTATACATCCCGGAAACATGATCGTGATCGCGAACCTTCCAATTATCTTCTGTAAATTCACGCCTGCACAGGTAGCATATAGTAGAAGCATCGAACGATTCTTGTTCTTCAGCTGTAAGTTTAAGAGGCTTAGCAGATTTATATAAGTCACCAATTTTCTTCGCAAGGGAAGTTAGATACTCTAGGAACTTCTCAGCAGCATCATGACCTCGATACACGTAGGGATGTGTAGGAAGATCGGTTTCTACTTTGTCAACGCTGGATGATGGTTTGACGTAAACAGCAAAGCTCATTGGAGAATGACTTTGATAGGGTGTTGTATAGGAGGTTTCAGGATTAGAGGCGCAGGTATGGTAAGGTGTGAGAATGCTCTCAAAATCAGCGTATATAACATAAGGAAGTTTCAACATTCGTTCGACGTTTTTGAATCTGACGATAGAGTTTTCCTTTGTAGGCATAACGCATCTAGCAATACCATGTTGTCTACATATTTCTCGGTGCTCCTCCAATTTTTTCATTCCACTTGGTCCATGTTGATCATCAAAATGGCTGAAGCAACGTTTACACGTATATATTTTTCCATCATGTTTAGTTTTCTGCTGACGAATAAGTCTCTCAAAATCCTTTATATACACATAGTGATGTCTGCCAGTAGCATCACTTAACAGAAGGAGATCGCGATGATCATCTAATTCTTCATCAATCACCTTTATCGGAAACACTTCATGTTTTTCATCCACTCCAAACACATTTATGGATATATTATTGAGCTTTTCAAATTTAGAGATTTCACCCAAGCTCGTAGGAAATGAGACGCATGAGAAATCGTATTTTTCTTGGCGATCCTTATACTTGCTAACACGATGAGCATTCTTTTGAATGAATTTTGCAAGAACCGCATATATAAAGCATTTCTCGTCACTATAATTTTGAGGGTTTATACAGGCTTTTCTCGCTTCCACAGATGCAGGTAGAGGAATATAGCTGCTCCCTCGAAGGGCATTGTACTTGTTAATTCGGAGTCGAACTCCATCAACAGCCAGTAGAGCCCAATTACTGCCTTTCAACTTACTTTCCTCCATTTCAACACGAAGCTTCTCGAATTTTTTTTCCAAGATGGCGTTCATATCAGTTTCTAAAAACACAGGTTGGTTACGTGTTTTAAATGTTCTGTCACATGTCTCTCCATGAACATTCACAAATTGACAGTCGACCATGATGTTAATTTTCACACTTTTATGTATCGACAGTTCTTTCTTTATAGCTTGAATTATACGAGGTTTTGACTCCTGTAGGTAAGTTTTCATATCCTTGAAGGTGTCACAACGTATATAATATGATTTGAGTCGTCCTTCAAATGATGTTTCATACTCGATCATATCACACTCATCAGTCATTGTCAATAGATGATGCTTGCTAGGTTCAAACTTGATTTTCTTGCGAGATACAGTTTTTTCACATCTTTCTTCATGTACGTCTCTTCTATGCTCAGTATTGCAAACATCACCACAATGTTTACATCTGTAGACTCGACCGCATACCAACTCATGTCTCTTCTTATCATAGTTGCGTAGAAAACGCTTATCACATTTGCTACAGCTATAGTCTGCCATAGCATTCAGAACCGATTCCATCACTCGTCCACTCCACATCTTTATAATATGTAGTGGCAACACTTGTAAATTATATAAATCAATAAATGCTTATAGCGCACTACGCTAGTTCACCTTGATAACTTATCAAAGCTATTGAACGACAATCTCACTAAGAGAAACTCGTCTACTCAACTCGAAGCAAAACCACACAATGAAAGTTCAAGATAGATCTAGGTATATTTATTCCACTAGCACGTACCTTATAAACTACTACGCGAATCAAGATTAAGTTTATATTTAAAAATAGATATATCATTAACTACGTGAGTCAAGGATCAACTTGTTACATTTTTATTTGCCAGTTCAACGTTAACATGCATTTCCCCTCATTTTTAAAGTTTAAACAAGGTAAATTATATTTCAACCACTGTATTTATAGAAATAAATGTTTATAATTTTAATACCTTCATGCCGAACACACACACACACACACACACACGCACACACACACACACACACACATTCACATACGCACAAAGATGCATAGCACACATACATACACACATCCGCAAACACACACATACACACGCCCGTAAACACTCATACATGCACAAACACATACACACACTCTCCCACACACACATACACACAAACACATACATACAACCCAGCCCCCACACACACACACACACACACACACACACACATATATGCATGCACATGCACACACACACACACACAACCACGCACACATGCACAAAGATGTATAGCACACACACATACACACAGGCATGCACGATAATTCAAGATCACGATTGCAGCAACTCATAGCGGCTTCAATCAGTACTAAAACGCACATTCGACCGATTTTATACTCTTTATGACGGTAAATTATATATTAGCCCTCAAATTATAATTATTTTTATGGTTTTCCACCGTTTTTTACGTACTTTGCGACGAATCCGACAGAAACATTAAGATGCGAAACGGCGGTTATGTATCTTTAAGTAACATTTTTTTATCGATATCGGATGACAGTAATGAAACCATCTAAACATTATTTAAACGCTTAAAGAAACAAATACCCCGTATTTTTATAATTCTTTCTCCATTTTTATTCACTTTAAGACGAATCAAGCGTCATATTAAAACATAAAACGATGATTATGTTTCTAAGTACCATCATTTCAACAACAAAGACATTAATTTTAACTATCACCACGAAATAAACCTATTTACACGCGTCTTAACACGCTAACATACTATATGTTACAATCTCTCAACTGAACCCACCTTATAAACGACTACGCATTCAAGATTAAGTTTTGTATTTAAATGTATATAATCAGGAAACTACGTGAGTCAAGATTAACTTGCTTCGTTTTTATTTGATAGTTCAACGTTAACATGCATTTCCCCCACATTTTTTAAAGTTTAAACAAGGTAAATGTTTATAATTTTAATACTTTCACGCAGACACTCACATACGCAGACACACACAGACACACACACAGACACACACCCATACACACAGACACACAAACACACACAGATACACAGACACAGACACACACATACACATACACACACATAAAACACACATACACAAACACACACACACAAACACACAGACACACGCATGCGCAGACACACACATACACAGACGCACACATACGCAGACACGTACATACGCAGACACATACAGACACACACACACAGACACACACACATACACACAGACACATTCCTCTCAACTGAACCTCTTTTAAATTGTCCCAACAGGTAAAGAGTCGTCCTGTCATTAGCGGAAAAAACCCTAGCCTCACACAAAAGGCGTCGGAATTATAACATTAGTGGAGAAACTAGCCTCAAACACAGGTGTCGACATTATAACCAAGTCGGCAGTAAGCTGGAAACCATAAGAGCGATCATATGGGACGCAAAGACTCGACAATGCTTTTAGACATCTTAGGCACATTTTTCAATAATTCAAGATCAGAACATTTAGTTGAAGTGTTTTGACTTTTTATTTTATCATGCTAACAGGGAATATACGCGTAATTTTGACGTTATTACCTTAAATATTAAAATAAAATAACAGCATTCTCCGTCAATTATATCTAAACCGACTTTTTCCGTGTTATGCAAGATTTAAGCTTCTAGAATCAACACGAGGCAATGTTTCTCTCAATAACAGCATTTTATAATTGATTTTGTAAGTAATAACACCAATTTAAACTTTATTACAGATCTCTAAGACCCTAGTTTGCAAACTATTTAAATGGACACTTAGAGATTCGAACTAGACCCCACAGTACAAAAGCTACCATTTTTATCAATAATTCAAGAGCAGATATTTAACTGAAGTGTTTAACTTTTTATTTCATCACGCTAACTTTGTTGATTCGCGAATAAATCGACTTGAAGTAATTGCCCCGTCCCGGTAACCGAACTAGGAGTCTTAAGAATAAAGTTTTCTCATTTGTCATTTTTATATATCGAGTTATCCTACCTTTGCTTTACATTACTATTCCAAGTGTAAAAATAGCGATATAGAGCAAATTTCAATAATTCTCCACAAGATAGGGACCGAACCTACGATACGTCAACTCTAGCATGTTAGAAAATAATCGTCCTTAACAAGTATTATCATATAAAGTTTATTTCAGTCTTCCAACACAACTGGTTTTCGAAATAATTAAATTTACCAAATCAGGATACTAACCCAAGACTCCAGGATCCCGTATACAACACAGAGGAAAGCCCATAACAGTATCAATTTAATAAAATTTATTCGAAGTTTTTATCACTCATAGTTTAGGAGTTATTCCAATAATAATTCTTCATTTGCACAGGGATCGATCGAGGGACCCAAGGGCAGGAATTATTCCAATTATAAAAAGATTGATGTACACAGATTTTCAAAGTTGGCGCCACTGGAGTAGAGTAATTACGAGAGGGCTAGGGGCTCTGACCACGTCCCACCAATATGTCTTGTATACCCCTGACGAAAAGTAGGTGTGGCTGTGCCGATAGAGGGGGAGGGGATGCCAAATGTAGGCGCGGTATGTACACCCCTGGCGAAAGAGGTGTGGTTATGACGTCATTGACTGTCGCGTGGCAGATGGGCGTGTTTATGACGTCATTCATGGTCGCGTGCCAGGTGGGCGTGACCACGTCAGGGGTGTACAAAAGTTGAAAACGAATGTGAACATGACGTCACTGGAGGTGTGTCTGTGACGTTACTGTATTTGGAACTCTCATACTTATAAGGAGGGGGGCGTGGTCGTGACGTCACTGTATTTAGAACTCTCGTATTTATAAGGAGGGGGGCGTGGTCATGACGTCACTGTATCTAGAACTCTCGTAATTACTCTACTCGTGGAAATAAAACATTTTTGCCCATAATTTTTGTCATGGGAATATTCACCAGATTGTATATCTCCTTTTCCTGCCAATATTATCAAAACTGGTAAACCAGAAGGAAATATTATTACATGCAAAATTACCATTGCGCTAACATTTTGTGGTTTAAGGAAAACCCCGTTTTTTCAAGGAATTGAACACAATCCTCCGCTTGCATTGCGGATGTAATTCAGAAACGCCTTTTAAACTCTGCGACTTCCTAACATAAGATACGAATGAATTTTCTCTAAACTTTTGTAAATACGTGATTCATTTGTAAAAAGTATTCATCAATCATAGAGCGTTTTCGAAATTGAAATTCGTTTCTTCTTGCTCAAGTTTGAATGCATTTTTGTTTGTTTGTTTTTTGTTTAAATAGTGGATAGTTAAAAGCCATGAAATTCATTGAAAATATACCAGCTTGAATTAATCAGCTGTTAAGAAATACGACTCGCTGCATACGATGCAAAAGTACTCAGTTTGAATTCGCGACTTCTAGAAAGTGTGGTTGGGTACATTAATCTGATGAAGTCAGAAGTAACTCGCTAGAAAAAGAGGTGACTCACGGTCTCGCAAATTCAACTAAACGATCGAAAAGAAAGATCATGCTCACCACATGGTGATCATTACCCTGCTTCTGCTAGGGCGGTCCGTTTCTGCCGCGAATTTGCTACCCATAGAATAGGAAAGATACGGAGGGAGTTCGGCACTGAAGCCAGGCTTATTGTACCTATGCTCCCAAGGAGGATCCCCTTGTCGGTCTGGGTGGCTCAGTTGGTTAGACGCTGGTCTAGTGATCCCAAGGTCGCGGGTTCAAACCCGGCCCAGGCCGACGACAGCTCCATGTCAGTAGATTTACTGGCATGTAAAAGAACTCCTGCGGTACGAAATTCCGGCACACCGGCGACGCTGATGTGATCCTGGCAATTGACAGCGTCGTCCAACAACAAAATAATTTTAAATTTTGAGGATCTCCGGGAGGAAGAATGAGGTCAGAGGAGACATCCACATCCAAACTAGACACAAACATTGACAGAGGCCCCTAAGGTTTTCCAAGTTTGATGACACCTTAAGTCTTTAGGTCTTCCGGGGCCAACTCAGGGGGGCCTCGACGTGGGGTACAACGCCCCCTCATGCCACCCCCTTTTCCACCCGAATCCAACGGACGAGAGATGGAAAACGTTCCTGTGCGCATATCATCCTTGCCAAGCTGCACCTAATACCTTAGCTGATACGACCCTGAAAGAATCAAGGGCATGAAGGAGGAATGAAATTATTAATGAAACAAAATGGAAGGACAGGAAGTTCGGGGGATGTAACTTTCCTTCCCAGCATTCGCCTGGTGACCCCGAAAAAAACCATGGATCAGAAGTTCGATCCCGGCAATCGAATCCACGACCTCCTGAATGCGAGTCTCACACGTTACCGCGGAGCCATCTCGCTCGGTTACTACCCATCATTCCCTTTCATCTGTTTACTTTTATCTATTCCAGGTTGTAGGAGCAGGTAACGTTAATTGGTTCGTTGCGGAGGGACGGTGGAGTTTGTGCTGTGTATAGGTTTCTCCCTGGTAGTTGAATAGCCGGCAGATACACGATGCTAGCTCACATCCGGTTGCTCTTCGTCTCCCCTTCACCTTTTACTCCCATTGAAGGGACTAAAATGGCCACTTGTGGTGCTGAGTTGCAGTGGCTACGAACTCCTTCCGTCTAGTTAATCCTAATCCTATGTTATTTTGATTAAGAATAATGGGAGGATATGCTGTAATAACGTGCAATTGTTAGTGATATATAACTGTCAGTTGTAAATGCAATCGACGATTATTAATACCTTCAATGGAGGAAATTTATCAGAAGCACAGGAACTGAATACGAATTAGAGACGAGCTGTATATTAACTTAATAATGAAAACTGCTAGCTTAGTAAGAATCATGGAATTGGCTATTCCTTCCCGAGACGACCATTGCTAATAATGATATACACTGTTTCAAAACGACACTGAGTCAATATGTGGACATTGTTGTTCAGATTCTATGTGATACGAAAATATAGCATTCAACAAACACGCACACACGCACGCACACACACATACCACGCGCGCGCGAATACGCACACGAATACACACACATGGAAGGGAAGTCGTTGCATTAATTTAAACCAGCGATAGATCTCGGTATTTGGAACACATTTGTATCTTACATTTTTGCCATTTCCTACGGAGATATTTTAGTTTTCTCGAAAACAAGCTGGCAACACTGCAGACTGTGGCACTTTCTCTAGTTCAGTACATAAACACAGTAACGGTGCTTCTTGAGAACACAAACAAATACCCTGCCTTGTCCTTCTGTGTTTACTGCGCGAGTGTAGGCCAATTACAAGCGTTAGCTCCCAAAACATAAAAGCGAAAGCGAAAGTGCCCAGCCTGTTTATATTCACAAACTATGTCAATTCCCTGACCAACCTGAATGCAACGTTGTCGTCTTACTGCACATATGAAAAGTATTTCTTCGCGTCTTTTAAGTGATTAATTATTTCAAACTCTGTGTGATGTCTCATAATTACTACCGAAGCTATGTCAGAAATAAGTTACTCTGTGCATCTTACAAGTAACAAACTGTTATCTGCCTACATTCCTGTGGAATTACGCATTCAAGTTGGACCAAAAAACATTTATTTTTTCGAAATCGGCTGATCAAAGAACGAAACGCCATTAGACTTTTTGTTTGTAATGCTTCTATGAAGCATATAGTAGAAGAAATGTAATGACTTCCCTTTATATATCACCTCATCCCCAGCGTGGATTAGGCAGTTGCGCAGGAACAAAGTCGCGTGTCTGACCTGCGCTATCGCAAGTTACGCAGGAGGTTGGAAAACGACCCGTGTGCCTTAGAGTGTTTTCATCAACACCGGCATTCTGCATGGTAAAGGAATTCCTTTTTTTGCGAAATCGCGCTAAAGAGCCTACTCCTTTAATAATAATTTGTTTATTCTTCCAGCATATTTCATCATAGCATACAATGAATGAAACAAAATGACTGGTGAAATAAGCTGGGATACATACGTCAGTAATACTATCTTTAAGAGGCAATTTAATGTTAGTGATCATTGGGATGCAGTTAAGAATATCATCAGAATACTACCAAAGAATTGTAGACAATGTTAAACAAAAGTAGATCCCTGTTGTAGTGAGACAAAAAGTTAATTTTACCGTCTTTGACTCGTGACACTAAGTGAAACATTTGTATGTTTAAAGACAACTTCTTGTTGATATTTACAGTAAGCTATTGAGAGCTTAATATTAGGATAGTAGCAAAATTACGTAAAATTAAATCTATAACACCCTTCCAAGAACACCTCTGAGGTGTGGGTATGTGGGCATCTCACATTAGTGCTTCATGCGTTGCCTAATTCAAAATGATATAATTTTCGGGTATTATGTAAAACATATCTGAAAGAGTTTCGAAGCTACGACTTAAACTTCGCACTAGTTAAAGTATGACGCCTTGTTTTGAAAAGTCTGTATGCCTACCTTAGTTCCAAGAGAGAAGATACCCTAGCAACCGAAGAAACATAAGTCATTAACAGTTTTTTCTCTCATATGTGTACGCGTATTCTCTGTGCGCGTTATCGCCCTTAACATTTAGTTCCAAAATGCGGACTTCTCCCTGCTTCATTACGTCCTTAGCTGCAAGTGACAAACGTGAACATTGATCGTCATCGTATCTGCTAAAATATTTACCTGTACAGGTGTTCTGAACCCAAGGATCGCCTGTTGAAGCCTCGTAGGATCGAAAGCTTGTGGTGGCGGTACAGGCTTCCTTCTGTCTGCAGCCGGGTTGGTCGGAGCTGGTGCGGGTGCTGGTGCGGGTGGAGAAACAGCTTGTGCTGGTGCTGTAGGGGAAACGCCGGCACACTTGGCACATGCTGCCTTCATCTCCTGCCGCACCTCCTTGACAACCTCGGGCCCGAAGCAGCTCTCGTACACCTGCAATACATTTGTGTTGTAGAGTTAATGTACATATCAAAATACACAAACTCGTAGTACATGTGACCACATTATGTAGTCCAAAAACACATAGAACATTCTAATCATCGTTAGTCAAATGGACTTTATTAATACTGTAACGACTTAGATTGGTGTTCTTGTTCTTCATGAAAATGTTATTGTTATGCCATTTGGGAATGGCAAGGGATTGTAGAGCAAGAATTTTGCTGTGTAAAATAAATAATGAAATATGTTTCAACAATCAATTTTGTTTAATCAATCAATTGTTCAGTTAAATTAACTTGAAACGATATGTAATATTTTGCCTTCGAGAGATGTAAGCAAATTATTGAAAAGCGCAAAGAATTTAATTTAGAGAAACCTATCCCCTTAATAGATTACAAATATTCCTTTGATGAAATGTCTAGATTAAAATTATGGGAAATACTAGAGAGAAAAACAGAATCCCAAAACATTTAATAAAAGTAATAAACAATATGTGCAGAAACGAAAATCAAGATAAATAATTGAGAACCAATACTAATTTCAAAGGGGGTTTGGTAAGATTTTCCAATGTCAACCGCTCCTTGCTCGTATATAGATGACATGATAATGACGTGGAAACAACAAACAATGAGAGGTATTATGTAATTTACGGACAAGATCAGTAAAAACAATGGCATACGCAAATGACCCAATATTAATAGCAAAAAGCGAGAATGAACATCAAAGAATAGCATATAAGTTATATCAAATAGCAAAAGCATATACATTAGAAATGTGCATAAGTAAAACAAAAATAATGGACCACCAATAATAGTTTTAGAAAATAACATAATTAAACAAGTCTCAAAATTTAACTTCCTCGGATATGGAATAGCATATAAAACAGAATTAGATATTGAAAAAAATTAAATTCAGCTGCATAACAGGTACAATAAAAAGAACCTTAAAGAATAAAGCAAGGAAATATTCCATAATAAAACTATATAAAACAATGGCTGTCCCAATTTTAACCTACTGAAACTTGATGACACAATATAAAAGAAATGCACAAACAGCAGAAATTAAATTCCTTAGAGCCCTAGCTGGATACGCAAGACTAGACAAAACACAAAACGATCAAATGCAACAATTAAAAGTAGAAGAAATGCATAAAGGCCGTATAGCTGGCCGGTAGGGCTCGGGGTGCTGACCATGCCCCACCCTTGAATACTGCACCCCACTCATGACGCCTGTAGTGGGCAGAGTTGGGGGACGCAGCGGCCAGGCGGTAAACCTTGGATCTTCATGGGCTGTTGCGCTGTTTTTTTTAAACTAAACAAAACAATAATAGAATAAAGAACCATTTGGATACGGCATCTAAACAGAATGGAAACAAATGGAATTACCAAACTAGCTAGTAGCTATCAATCATAAGGACAAAGGAACATAGGACGACCGAGGAAAATGTGGAAGGAACCAGACTTTAGAGCTGGAACAGGCTAAATAACCTGAGCCGTGTTGAAGAAGAAGAAGAAGAAGAAGAAGAAGAAGAAGAAGAAGAAGAAGAAGACGAAGACGAAGACGAAGACGAAGACGAAGACGAAGACGAAGACGAAGACGAAGACGAAGACGAAGACGAAGACGAAGACGAAGACGAAGACGAAGACGAAGACGAAGACGAAAGAGGGAAAGGAAGAAGGGATATAACCGAATTACTTCTTCACCGTCACAACTGTTTTCTTTGACTTCTTAACTAAGCTTACCAGAAAAATAAAAGAAGAAACTAAGGTCTAGGCGAACCCAAAAGTACAACTGGCCAAACGGATTATTAGCAAGGGGGTCTATTTTAGTGTCATTACTTATTAATATAGCATTGCTTAGGTTTTTCTTACTTTCACAGTTTGGAAAGTTCACGCTGGGACCAACTTTCACAGGAAAATGTAATTTTAAGCAGTCGCAAATACTCTAGAAAATATCAGGGTGAATACAGAAATACATAATGCACACTACTCATGCTCTCCCATCTTCATACATTTTTCGTCATTATTATATTATGTATTGTTACATCATTTTAAGAATGTATGCGTAGGTTTAACTCACAAACTCGTTTGTCTGCATACTGTTTCAAACATGCTTAGGTCACATTAGTGTGTCAAATTAAACATACTTTTATTAAAACTAAAATACTTTATTGACGTAGGTGATAGAACTTTATAAATTGCTTCGAAAAGTGTGCAATGAATCACTAGGACCAATCAGCCAACTCGATTACCCGTGACATATCACAACGGTGTGATGCAACACCGTTTCGGGGATCCATAAGAAGTATGAAGGTTGTCTCTGACAATCATGTATGGTGCACAACTTTTCCCTTATCTAGCAGGTTCTTGATTAACAGTAACTTGCACTTTTCCCTGTGTCTCATCTGGCCTTTCTCAGTGAGTTTCTAGTTGAGAACCTAGAGTAAGAAGTGATTATCTCGCTGACATCAAGGACTATTCGGCTGGCTGACGCGAGTACTAAGCCTACACAACTACGATCGGATTATCGACGTAAGATCTTAATCCATCTGTTTACCCTTTGAATCCAGGCATTTAGAATGATAATCCAACCTCCTGGTTTGCTTACGTCGAGTCAGCATCAATGACGATGACTGTATATATCGCACTCAAACAAAAATTGGGAACTTCTGTAGTTCATAGTTCGCAACCTAACGAAGGCGTTGGATGACAGTTGTCGTGCAAGCACATAGCGGATTGGCGACTCATTTTTGTTAAATGTTAATGCACTGAATATTGTACATCTTGTCCTAGTATAGGTATATTCTCCTTCAGAATGCGACTCTCCAAGCGGAGCGGATTTAGAGTTCGAAACTTTTCTAATTTCATAAACAAAATTTCGTTAACGAAATAAATTCAAGAGAAAACACTCTGAAACACGCCAGGTAGCACGTGACTATATGTCGGAGAACTTTTGCTACTGCGAGCCGCCTTTGTTCGTTACGAAGACACTGAACTTTTCGAGAGTATGCATTCTTTTACGTGCTGTATTATTAATAAGAAGGCTAAAATGAACTAATACCTGACGAGTAGTTACAGAAAATGTTTCATATCCGTGAGAAGATGCGGAAAGGATGTTGCCTATAGAAGACTTCATTAAATGCTGCAGAAAAACAGGATGTTATTTAGAAATGCCGGTGTGTGTGTGTGTGTGTGTGTGTGTGTGTGTGTGTGTGTGTGTGTGTGTGTGTGTGTGTGTGTGTGTTTGTGTGTACATAACTACCTATAGGTTTAGAAAAGAAAAACTTGTTCATATTGGAGTGCATGCAGGAATTCCTCTCCAGTAACCAGTTTGGCCATCCTGCTAGCGTAGGTCAAAAGGTGTAATCTCGGCTTCTCTGAATCCACAGAACGAGTTTTGCTTATTGTAAGATGCAATTTACGGAAGTTGTGAACTATCCAAAACCTACAGTGAGGAATGTTTAGTTTCTAGCGTTACTTGTTATGCAAAAGGATCGGATACGACTCCCTTTGGGAATTTTTCTTCTCTAATAGTAATTATAATAATAATAATAATAATAATAATAATAATAATAATAATAATAATAATAATAATAATAATAATAATAATAATAGTAATAGTAATAGTAATAGTAATAGTAATAGTAATAATAATAATAATAACCCAAGGTGCAACAGCCCTTTTCGGGACAAGGCCTACCGCCCTGCCGCTGCGTTCCTCACCTCTGCCCACCACAGGCGTCATAGTGGGGTGCAGTACTGGAAGGTGGGACGTGGTCAGCGCCCCGGTCCCTCCCGGGCGGTTATGCGGTCTTATCAACCAGGTGCCACTGCTCAGTTGATCCTTAGGAACCTAACTAGGCTGAGTGCACCACGGACCAGCTCTCCCAGGGGAAAAAATCCCCACGCCGGTACTGGGAATCGAACCCGGCTCTCTCACTTGGTAAGCAGTAGCGCTACAACCGCGCTAAGGAGACGAAGTTCTCTGTTCACTATAATCTACTTTTATATCTACTGTGGCAAGTACCGTTATTGTAGCCCATGAGATTCAGTTTCCTTTAATCAGTCGTCATAAATTATATCATTTGGTGAGTCCTAATTTGTTTTATTCTACACTAAATCATAATCTACTTATTTCGAGGTAAAGCACCGTGAGAAATGAAAGTATGCGCTTCAGTACCTTCATTTTGTGGTGAAAAATGTTTTAGTTTACATAGGACAGCATTTCACAATAATATAAACATAAATCATTAAAGTATAATATTTGTGTCATAGTTATCACACTTGAATGTAATAGAAATTTTGAATCATTGTACCCAGAAATCAATAATTGTAACAATCATATCTAACCTAATTCTGCAGAAAAAATAGCACAATATTTAGATTCACATATTTCAATATTTAATCAAAATAATGTTGTCTATGGTACAAAATAATAAACAATAGTATTAAGAAAGCATCTTAATGTTCTTGCTTGAATCCATTGTTCTACCTCATCTTTAAACATCTCAAATCACTTTCTTTAGCAAAAAATCTGCACGTACAGTGATTCCAAAGCGCATTTTCTCCCAACGAGAATGTGCCTTCCCACTTTGAAGGACTGACGAAGCAGCTTTTTTGGTGACCTGAAGTTTGGAGCTAATGATCCATTCGCGCAAGAAGTCCAACATGGCAACCAGCAACTTATTTTATTTTTTATAACGTCACGTAAACAATGGTACAATGACCCTTATAAATTCAGAAGCGGTCATTGATAACTTGGATTATTTTTAGGTCTGAGTATCAAAATCTGTATTCTCTGAGGCGTAAAATCCTTTTGATAGCTAAGGCAAAAAAGCACCCCATTATTTGGTGCTTTAGGCTGGATATTGTAGAGGTAAATGCGACTTTACAAACTTTCTGCTTATGCTGCTCAGATAAGTTCTTTGGAGGACTAATTCTAATGGCACTTGGAAAGAAACTTTCGAGAGAAATAGAACTTAAAGTATGGCTGTGTTACTGTAATTTATTTGGTTAAGCTTATTCCAAAACATATTAAAAATAAAGTCAAGCGAAGTTAAGAAAAAAATCCATCATAAAGACAGAAAGGAAAATTGCATAGAACACAAATCTATGCATTCGTTGAAAAAAAAAGTACACTGGGATAGTTTCTCGCATAAATAAATTTATTGACATAGCACTCCTGGTGACCGACATTTTATGTAATAGGGCGTAACAGCCGGCTACATTTAACAAATTATGTGGAGTGATTAAGGGAAAGTTTATAGGTGAGCTACAATCAGGCCACATTTTAAATTATATTTAGAATGTTTCACTCTCCGTCGCACATGTCCTTATTGATTGTCCGCGGTACGCCCGTGAGCGCCAGTCCCTTGGCCTGGGTCTTACACTGTGCACCGTGTTAGGCAACGACCCAGTAGCTGTAAATACGGTACTGCGGTTTTTTGCCAGTATCAATTTTGGTAAGCAAGTGTAAGATTTCTTCTATCTTGGCGGATATAAACTTTTAGGATATTTTTACTTGTGATGTTATTTCGTTTTTTACCTTTCAAAGGTTTTATCAGCTTTCGGTTTTAGAAAGTTACGTTTTTATCAGGTGTTAACCTTTAACTTTTTTAGCTCTCGTTTTTAAATCTTTTAACATTTTTCGTTATTTTAACTTTCAGTTTTTAGCTTTTTAGGGTGAGGTTTTATTGTTTGCTTGTTTTATTTTTGGATTTCGGGCCCTAATGACCTAGTTGTCGACGGGCCCTTAAACAAAACTCACTCACTCACTAATTATGTTTAGTTTCTTCCTTAAGAGCCTCATTTCTTCGCAGATTAGTATTTTCTTTTGCACAAACCGTAATTTACGTTCGAAAATATGTCGACAAGCCTGAAGCTCACTGTATATACAGCAAACTTAATATTGTAAACCACCTTTTGCTTATTTTAGAGGTTTATATTCAGGTACAAAATTTACTCGCAAATCTGTTATGAATATTAATGAATTTAATATTGTGCACCATCTTAGTTAGGTACCAAATTTGCTTGTAAATCTGCCATGAAAAGTGATAATTAAGTCAAATGTTCCAGCTATCTGCAAGGAAATTGTATCTTTTAGTTTTAATATTTCACTTAGACAGAAAATTATGTAGCCTAAGATTCTGCTTGAGGCAAAGGACGTCTAAGCAACAATAGAAGTCCAGTACCTACGTATGAAAAGTCAATATTAATTTTGCAGGTAGTAGCGAGCAGTGGTAGCTAAGCTTTTGGGGGCCTCCTGCAAATAAATATTGGGAGCTCTGCTTACTAATAAAGCTTAAAAATGGAGAGATTAAATTACATAGTTACTCAGAAAGAGTAGCATGAAAGTGAAACTCACCTGGTGATGAGCTCTGGAACATTGTGTTTCTCAGAAACGTTTCAATTAGTTTCAGTTTAGAAAATGATCTCTCTGCCGTAGTAGAAGTAACTAGCAGAGTCAAATATAAATGAAGAGCTGTGCATATATCTGGAAGACTGCTTGCAAGAAAAGCATTTTCAACGGACAAAAATCTGGCGAGATCTTTGATTGACAAGATGGTTTCCTTTTTATCAATGTCTTTCCATATGAGCGTTTTGAGACTAAGGAGTTCCTTGGAAAAAATCATGTTTAAATCTGATTCGTATTTTCTAACCAGCTTTTCTGCTTTTTCCTGGATGTTTTGATTTTCCAAGTTGAAGAGATGAATGAGGTGTAAGAAGGAAAAGTAATCGTTAATATTTTGTAGGCTTTTAAAACGTTTGCTTAACTGTTGAATGAAAATATCAAGAGAAGTATTGGAAACATTAACTTTAAAATACTTGAGTGAATTCACAATTCAGTGATTCGAAGAAAGCTCATCAAAATGTTTCTTCACTTTTCGAGGTGGCGCGTTGATGTTAATTTTTGGATCAATGCCCCAAGCTTTTGGCAGAACTTGAGCTTCTTCTATTAACGTTTCAAAATTGTTTCTTAAGGTGGCTAAATTGTCTCTTGAAGTTTGCAGAAGTTGAGAGGCTGTACTGAGATTAGAATTAGGGGACTGCTGTAGTTTAGAAATTAGGTTAATATTTTTCAAAACGTTACTTTGAAATACGAGCAGCAGGACAAAATCGAAGCTTTCCATGTTTTTCCTCAAATTTGAAGCTTCTTCCCTCTCTGTGTTCTTCTTACTCTTAAAACTTATCTACAATAAACAATGTAAAATGCGTATGAAATTTTGTCTAATTGATAACAAGGAATAAAATCTGAAAGATCATCTTGTTGGGCACAGTTTCTTCAGAGTAGTTCAAAGCCTGCCACGTTTATCGGCTGCGAAAGCTTCATTTACTTGTTGCCATCGAAGCACAGAGCTACTAAAGAAAATCGTTGTAGTTCCATTATATTTATGGCAGAGTCATGTAGTACCAAATTTAAGGTATGCGCTAAATAATGTATAAATTCAACAATCAGGATCCGTGCTTTATTTCTTTCCTGCAAACCTAAGTTTTGTACGTTCATAGATGCATCATAGATGCGCTTCTTCCTAGATTTCTTCAATGAAATGGAGCGGATAGAAGGTCGAACATAAATACATACAATGCACTCAATTATAGATCGCGTAAGATGCAGTTAAGTTAGTATGCATGTGGTATCTTACTTCTTCGGAGAATAGGATTCGCATATCAAGAAAATATAACAATATTAAGTACTTCATAGAGGTAGAGTATATCGTCTTGTTCATTTATACACTATAACTTTATATAAGTTTAATTTCCGCAATAGGCCTGTAATTGTAAGCATGCTTATTCGAACATAAATTGAGTTTAACGAGAATGACACAGCTTTCACTTTTATCATAAATCCTTTGTTTAGCTTTATCATTATTTTAACATATTCCTGTCACAGTTACAGGCTGCCAAAAAGACAAAGAATACTAATTCAAAAGTAATAAAATATGTAATAAAACATAAAGAATATAAAACTATCAAACGTTTTCTAAAAATTCTTGATTTTGGATGAACCATTCATGCAACAGTGATCTAATCGACTGCTGCGAAACGTGATATGCGGTTTTGGTCTCACATATAAAATAGAGTATATGGCAGTTTAATTACTCTTGGCCATAGGGAGTTCTAAATAACATTGAATTATATATTCCAATTAAGAAGATGTGTACATCCATTTTAAAACTGCTAATTTATGAATTAAATTAAATCCATTTACACCTTGTATGTAATTTATATATCTAGTGTAAGGTAAAATATAAGATTTTCACTAGGCTGGATAAAAAGAAGAAAATACTTCGCTTATATTCAGCTTCTTTAAAAAATTTTATATCGCAAAACTTTGCGAACAAAGTTTTCAACAACTTTTACTTTCTACAAAATTTCGATCGGATAAACATTTAAGGAAGAAGTTGATATTTTTGCATTACTTTTACCGAGCGGAATGGCTCAGGCAGTAACGTCTGTGGTCTGCATTCAGGAGGTCGTGGATTTGATCCCTGTGGCTGACCTTCCTGACACATAGCCTTTTTCGGAGTTTTCCCCGGTCGCCAGGCGAATGCTGGGAAGGACTTCCATATCCTCAAAATTGCATATCCCTCCACTTCATTACTACATAAATCATTTCATTTCACTATTCATTCCGTTAGGCTTCTTTAAGGTTGGAAGCGTCGGTGAGCGTCGCGGCAGCAGCACGAAAGGGGGAACAAATGTGCTCTGAAAATCTCATCCCCCGGATTGGAAGGCGAGCCACTGGTTTCCGGGCCCCCCTGGGATGGTACAAGCCTGAGGGGCGCAGGGCAGCTAAGCCAGCCTCCGCCGGGATGCTTCTAACTGGGAAAATGTAGGAACCCTGCCACCTGCTCTGTCGCGGCAGCGTTCCGGCAGTCCTTAGCATCCATTCGCCTTATCCTCCCGAGGGGCAGGCATAGGTATAAAAGATCGTCATTCGGTCTAGGTGCTAAGTCCTCCTCCGCAAGTTGTCACAGAGTCATAACTGTTACATTGTGCATACATAAACCTGTTACATAACAAACAGTAAAGTTGCGATTACATCTTATTGAAAACATGAGTTTGTGGGCACAAATTTGTGTACTATTAAACCTTTTAGTGTGTTTAAATTGTTATTAAAGCTTTAGAAAAAACAGTTTTATGACGTGCTTTAAAAACATCGCGTGTTATACAAATTGTACAAAGGATAGAGGAGGAGGTAGGTGAAAGAAGAGTAAGGAATGGAGAGAAGAATCACAAAAATGAGAGCGTGTTTCCGGATTCTGTTAATATAGAACAAAAAATCTTAATAAATGCCAATTCTACATCTGCCCCAAAATTGGTGCTCGAATTCCAAGTATGAAATTGAAACATTAAAGGGAAATTGCTCTTGGAGCACTGCGTCGTGTTGAGGTCGTGCTTCACCGCCTTTTAAATCAAGTTTTAAAGAGTGACCTCAGAGTTAAATTCCAGTGTTACAAGCTCAAGGTCTTGTGTTGTGTGTACCAACAGAGGAACAATACACAAAAAGAGGAATCTTCAGAAAGAAAAATGTTTTCCTGCTCCGGTCGACTGCTTGAACTAATCGCTCCTAAATGCAGATTCACCATCAAGCGAGCACGATTCGTATTCTAAAAGTGTATTCATTGCGTGTTTCAGATGCTAAATACCTTATCCCGATGTACAAGATGACATACAGCAGCATCTGTGTGCCTATGAATAGAACATCTTATTCTCAAGGACATAAAAACAATCTCAACCCATTAAAAGTTCTTACACACGTCTTGTATGTACAGTAGTATTCACGAAAAATGAATCTAGTATTCACGATACATTATTGCCTACAAATAATTTCAAATTAAGCATCAAGTACCTACTTAGTTACACATAACATACTGAAACAACGTTGTGGTGATAATGATGATGATGATGATAAGTACGTATATAAATGACCGAGCGGGATGGCTCAGCAGTTACGTCTATGGTCCACATTCGGAAGGTCGCGGGTTCGATCCCCGTGGCCACGCACTCTGACATGGGTTTTTCCCCATGTCAGGCGAATGTGCATTATTTCACATCACTGTTTCCTTTCCATCATTTCGCTTCATTTCATTTCCTTATCATCCTTCAGGTGTACTTTCAGGCGTGTAGTGTTGGCAGTGCCGGGCAGATGGCGCGGATGATTGCGCATAGTAACTGCTGTTCTTGGCGCTAGGTGGCTTGTGTCCGTTCTTGTCCTCCGTCGGGACGCTCAGTGCGACACCGGAACCGCGGTGTGATGGCTGCTTGGCGGGGCCTGGCGCCGGGATGAAGAGATCTCAGCACTTGTTAAGGACTTCCGCGCGTCTTTGTGGCCTGTCTAGCTGCGACCCTGTGTGACACCTTCGATTCCCTCATTTCATTCCAGCCTCCTTGGGGATGGTAGCCACAATAGATCTGTGTAGATGGAAGTGAACGAGGTGTCCCCTCTGTGTCTGTACACTTTACCGTTCATCCTTTTACATATATAAACGTATTGTTAACAGGATAATCTAAGAATTAACGTTTGAATTACAGAAAAAAGCGAGCGGAGGGAAAAATCGACTTTTAATACCAGAAGAATGAATCGCGATTTACTGCAAAATAACTCAAACAAGTTTTGTTATTGGTATATCCCGTGGACATATCTACTTGATTTATTTTGTAACGGTTATTTGTAACGTAGTATCATTTTGAAAGTGGAACGATCGAAACTTATTGAAAAACAACCATTACGGAGTGCTTGCGCGAATTTTTCTGGAATTGTTCATTGGGTTTCCCCCTGTTTTGCATAAAACGGGTTGATGGAAAATGCTGACTATCATAACACAATGTGTGTGGGTCGATTATCTGATGCCTACCAGAAGCTCTAGGCAGTCAATAAATCCTATCTCAAGTCAACGACCGGCATGGAACACAATTCATTCTTATTTACCGTTAAATACAGATTCTTTTATATTCTTTCTAATCCGGAAGATGGGTGAAGAGGAACTGGTTCTGTCTTCATCTGTTAAGAAATTCGACTTTGGAGATGTGTAATTTCCTGACTAATCGAGTTGAATATTTGTAGCGGCTCCAAAAGTTCCATCATCCAATAATAATAAAGTTAACAGCTGTGGTTTATCTATACAAAATTAATTTTGTTCATGCTATTATTTTTTGTAGCTGATAAACTATAGGAGATAGAATGTTATCACATAAAAATGTAAGGAATCTGTGATAGCTGTATGGTGTTATATCTATATGGTAATATGGGTCCATAACATTCCAGGAAGTACGGAAAGCAATCTGGAGCTGGCTAGTATAATTCCAGGGGTGCATGCCATTTACGCAAATCTGACCTTGGGATACCGTCAAATAACCGCAAAAAAATGCAGGTCACGTACCGCAAAAGTTCAGGTTACAGTACCGCAAACGAATGTGACAAATTAATCATACAATGAAAGTGACCACATAAATTTAGGAAATCTACTTTACCATAATATTTTTAAATACATGGCTCTAAACTCTATGGCATATAAATCGTTCGTAAAAAGGAAGACTGAATCTGGCATTGACCGCCTCCATAGTGCAGTTGATAGCGCGCTTACCTCTGGCGCGGGGGACTCGATTTCGATCCTAGGTACCAGAATGGGGATTTTATCCCATCTGGGAAGTCTGGCACGGGGTGTACTCAGCCTCATTAGTCCTGGGGGGACCAATTGAGGAGCTACTTGATGGGAAAGTAGTGGGTCCAGGCCATGAGTACCGCATAACTGGCCGGGAGGGATCGGGACGCTGACCAAGCACCACCCTCCAGTACTGCACCCCACCAATGACACCTGTAGTGGGCCGAGTTGGGCGACGCAGCGGCTGGGCGGTAAGGTTTGGCTCTTCATGGACTCTTGTGCCGGGGCTTAGTTTAGAATCTGGCATTAATTTATCAAACCGTCTTTTCATTTCTGAATTTACAAACATGCCCATGTGGTACTGGTGTGGCAACACTGATGAACAGTATTTACATCTGCTCATGTGCTATCTGCAATGTTTAGGGAATTCCAGAGCAAAATATACATCTCTATCACTTCTTTGCAGAACGAAAATGTAAGAAACATGTCCTACAGAAACACACATACAACATGAATCTGTGGAAAAATTATTCAACTACACCAAAACTTTGGGACACGTTACCAGTCACAACAGCTCCGAACAAATTGGGTGCTATGACGAATACTTTGGAAAACTCAGTGTAAGATAAGTCTTAGTGCTCATTTGCGCTAATGATATGTAAGATTTTGCTGTATTGTATGACTATGACAACCGACGGAGTGGGACTTAGCAACTCGACCGAAAGGCGATCTTTCTTGCCTGTGCCCCTAACGGGGCACACACCCCCTTGGTAGAATGCATGAGGCCAATGGATCCTAAGAGTGGCCGGAACGTTGCCATGACAAAGTAAATGGCAGGGTTCCAACATTTTCCCAGCGAGAAGCATCCCGGCGAAGGCTAGCTTAGCTCCCCTCTCCCCTCGGGCTTGTAACACCCCACTGGGGGACAGGAAATCAGTAGACTCGTCTTCCAATCCGGGGAACAAGATTTCCAGAGTGCGTTTGTTCCCCCTGCCGTGTTGCTGTCGCGACGCTCCCCGATACTTCTGACCTGGAAGAAACCTAACGGCATGAAGGGTGAAAGGAAATGATGAAGGTAACGAAATGGAGGAACAGGACATTCGGAGGAAATGGAAACCTTTCCCAGCATTCACCTGGTGACCCCAGGATACCTCCAATAAAACCCTGGGTCGGGAAGGTGGGCCGCGGAGATCGAACCCGCGGCCTTCCGAATGCGGCCACATACGTTACGCCTGAGCCATCCCGTTTTCGGTATTGTAAATATACCAATTGGCGTAAATGTAAGGCACTTTTCTTTAAAAGTGCTGCTCCCGACTTAATACATGACCTAATGATGCCTTTAAAATAAATTATGGTTTACTGGCTTACAGAAATTACAGTAAAGAAAAGACTACCACAGGACAACGTCACAATCATTGGCAGTCATGTAAATATTGTAAGAAAAGCTAAACCCAAGGCGCAATAGCCCTATCCGGGCCATGGCCTACCGCCCAGCCGCTGCGTCCCCCACCTGCCCACTATGGGCGTCATGAGTGGGGTGCAGTACTGGGGTGGTACGTGGTCAGCGCTCCGATCCCTCCCGGCGGTTACGTGCTCTTCACAACCTGGGGCCGCTACTTCCTTATTCAATATGGCTCCTCAACTGGTCCCTCAGGGACCTAACGTGGCTGAGTGCACCCCGGCCCAGACTTCCCAGCGGGGAAAATCCCATGCCGGTACCGGGGATAGAATACGTGTCCCCCGCGCCAAAGGCAGACGCGCTACGGGGGCGGCCATGTAAATATTGTAAGTAATACTCATTAATGCAAAAAATAAGGAAATAAAAATATGGGGGACAAGAGAGTACTTCCCCGCTGAGTTTGTGTCGTTGGAAACAACACAAGCTCAGCCAAATGTCTTGTGCAATTTGAATTAAATGTTTAATATTCAGCACCCTACACTTACATCTCACTAACTTTGTCCCTTGTGCTCATATGCGCCTCTCCCCTTTCTGTTTACTCTATAAACTTTTCCCTTTAATAGGAAATGACTACTTAAACCCACTCTATATAGCACTTCAACATCTACCAGACACACATTAAGCTCTTTTGTAATCAAAATATAATCATTCACTGTTCCCATGAGTCTTTGTGGAAGTATATTCTCGGACAGAGTCTTTCCCTTTTGGATCCATTACGATTAAATTCCTCATAAAAAAATAAAAACTTCTTTCCTTACCAGTAACTTTGATTTTATTAGTCCTTAGCACTCCCCTCAATAACCACAATAACGCCTATTAAAAATTTGATCTGTTGCACTCACGTGACTTTCTCTACTCATTATTCCACAAACTATTCCTACAAACGCTTATTCCTCTTCTACTCCACGTTAACCGAGATAAACGTTTACAGAAATTATCTTAATGCTAATTTTCTTGTACATAGGTGCAGGGGGAATATGTGAATACGGTAGGCTGAGGTGATAGTCAAATGTTTCAAATCTAGTAACTGTGCGATGGTTTTGAAATGTCATGTTCTTTGCAAGGCCAAGAGATGAAAAATGAATAACGACCTCCCATTAGAGAAAAGTATAAGTTTTGAAAAATTCAGACAAATAACAGGGATTAGCTCCGAAATGGTGCACTCCACAAAGAAATTCATTAGATGTAAATTATGTGCTTTAAGAAGATCTACATTTTTTGTGTGGCAAGATTTTATCTTATCTCACCAGTTATGCAAAAGTTATCAAGAATAAACAGGATCACATAGGCTATATCTAGAAAATTCAAAATATACATTTCATTTACCATAAAAATGTCTTAGAGTGGATTTTAATCAAAATCGTTAGAACCATATTTAGGAAAATCAAAATTGCCGAAATTTTTTTTATGTAAAGGGTAGTTTAGGGTGTAGGAATTGTGTTCAAAATCTAGTATCACATCCTTGAAAGATATGAAACTTATTATATTATTTGTCTGAACCTTTCAACACTTGTTCATTTTTTAAACTGCTGGCGCTATTCACTTGTTTATAGTGATGTCACAAAAGAGCGTGGAATTTCAAGGTCAGCATTTAGGGACGCGCTTTTAAAGATTTGACTCTCGCTTTACCGGTAGAGGAAGTCGCATGAACGTAACACATCACATTTTGTTTTGTTATTGTGAACTCTTGATGTACGCATCAAATTAATGGTATACCTCGGAAAGCTTTACCCAGTTATCTAACCTGTTCTTAGACCATTTAGAAGCGTTCCTGAGGACAGTGCACTACACTGTGGTCACATATTTTTCCGTTAGAAAACCTGTTTACATGCTTGCTTCACAAAGCCAAAAGATCCTGCTGTGAGCTAAAAGGTAAATTAATGTATGGGATGGTAAAGTAAACACACTAGTGGTTAACAAAGTCAACAGTGCGTTTAGTGCTATTTAATAAACACCTGCGACTCTCCAGAAGGCGGACAGTGAACTTGCTAGACATGAATAATTCATATTTATTATTCTCTTGAACTTGTACATGCACTTGTAGAGGATCCGGCATCCGAATAAGGAAGTTTGCATCTCGTGCCTAGCCATACCATAATTATGTAACTGTAGATGCATGACATAACCAGGCTGGGATATGCAGCGTTGAACTCTTTCATAAAATGCTATACTTTCCACACAAGTTGACCGAACTCGAAAGCGTGTAACGTATGTAATAATTCTGAAGCGATTTGTTTATCTTCCTAAGCGATGTAATGTTATTTTTCTGATGCTCTATCTAAAATAATACTTTTAGATTCATTTGCTACTGGAGAGTAGCCCTCTGTAAACCTAACTCGCTAACAGCTGCAAGTATTGCTGACGCACTATCCTTGGCGGCAGGCGGCAGCCTCTGTTCATAGGCATTTTCCGCACAATGAGACTCGTTTCGCGAGCATTGCTTGTCTTGTGTTCATTTTAGTTGGGAGATTTTGTGATCGAATACAAAGCTGTTTAGTTATTGGCCTTAAAGGTCAAACTTAAACTTTTATTATGACCTGTTTTGGCACCACCAATCAGACTATCGCTGTGAATAATGTGAATTTGACATTTTGAGAGGATTTGTTCACATGTTAAGTGTATTTTATATGGAGGTAGAACTAAAATTTTAAAATGTTTATCTTATATAGGAGGTTAAGAAAATGGATTGATACAGTTCATATCGTTTGAAAACGATGTTAAATTAAGCGTATTTTAAATCGATTCCTCTAAAAAATTAAGGATTTTTAGAATTTTCACCATATATAGCTATAATATATTCATGCAACCGTATTTTCACCACAAAGCAAAAACACTTGAAATATAGTATTAAGCGTGTTGTCTATTTTCCCCATGAACGTTCAAACTCGCCAAAATAAAACGCGAAAATGAAATATTCTTAATAGCTTTCATAATTCTAGGACGAACCTATTTTGACTGGGTTGATCAATGATAAAACGAACTTCTTCAAAAGTTGTTAGTATATGTTATTTTTCCACACTATTTAAAGTACTGGAATGTGTAATGTTTCACTTGTTCATGCCATTGTCTCTGAGAATAACGGAGGCGCAATTTTTCCCACCTGTTGCGTCTGTTATATCTGAAGAGACGCCTGGAGTAAAGTCTTGCAGAAAACTGATAAAGATAATCATTCGTATTCGCATATCTCCTCAACCATTGGGAAAAATAAATACTATATAATGCGATGAGAGCATAATTGCCATTGCACTCACGTTTCACAGGACTATTTATACTCGACCACGTGCCTAAGTTTAAAATATTTAATTTTTTTAAATATTTTACGCTGCATGTTATTGTAACTGGTGCCCTAAATTTTAATCATGTATTTGTTATTCGATTGTATACACGAGAATCGATTACTGCACCTTCAACTGCGAAATTATTGATTTTATTCTTATGTTGGCCTTGACACTGATACTGAAATAGAGTAGTAAGTCCACAAGCTTGATGGTTTCATACTTGTCACAATTCAGCAATGCATTTTCTGAAAATGAGGTTATGCGTTTTGATTTTCTCCAATCTGTAAATTGTGCATAGATTATTCGAGTCCCATCACTGATGATGGGAGAGATGTACACTCCCGAAACGTTGATGGCTCTTCATCACTACACCTGGCTCGAAGCCCGAGAACAACTTGAATATGTTCGTCGCCAGGAAAGCTTCAAATCATATTTTTGTGCATAGATTATTTTTTCATACACCTTTCTTGATTTTTGTAGCAATAAGTTATTCATGACCCTATGGCTTTGCGGTGTAAATTGCTTATAACTTTCACTCGTGTCCATATTTTTTATTTTTCTAAGCTTGAACTAGTTGTTATTCGATTGAACATAGGAGAATCGATAGTTTCGCTTCCAGGTGCGTGGGAATGTGCGCAGACGGCTACAAGTGGATAGCAGTACCACTATGAACGGGTGCAGCTTTCACTGGTGGATAGTAGGACTATTATGAAAAGGTCGATATAATGAGTCCAAAACAGTGGCGTAGAAGCACTCCATTATGGCATAGTCGAATACACAGATGCACCCGGAGATGCGAAATTAGGTACCTTGGTTTGAACGTACTTCATTCATAATAAACATGTGATGCAAGGTCTTATAATACCCAGCAAGATAGCTCCGTGGTAACATGTGAGGTTCATATTCGGGAAGTTTCGGGTTTGACTCCCATAGGTTGGCTTTGATTCTTTTCGTAGCTTTCCCTGGTCGGTAAGCGAATGCCGGTTACACCGGATCTTCAGATTTATTCGGCCATTCCCGCCATTCAATCGTTTACTAATGACATTGTTTCGTAGCGAGTTTATTATTGGTATCTCTATTAGAGGACTAGAGCAACATGAGTGGAAGTAACAGTTTCGAAGTTACATTTGTAAAAGGGACTTGTGTCGTACCTTTTCAGTATTTACATTTGAAGCTTCCTTCACGCCCATCTCGTAAACTCTCTTCAGCCCTTCCTCCTGGAAGTATCCAGAAGCACAATACAGCTTCAAAGTGTCGAAATACTCCTTCGCTTTCTGTTAACCATTGTCAATATTTGCAGTAGGTATCTCCTTTCTTGCTGGACACATACAGTGATGCTCAACTTTATACGAAAGAGGGTAGGGTGGGTTTGCCTCCACCTACTGTTCACCGAGCAATGACGCGTTCATGTGACTCAAAAACAAATATTTCTATTGCTTCGTTGCCTGAGTGAAGGGGATATGCTTCATGCACAAAACGAAGCAGGTGGAGTAAAGCTTGTCGCTGGCATTATTGTAGCAATTTGCGGAGACATGCCTGAGTTATATGTTGTGCCACAGCTTCCTGCTGGAACGTTTTATCAACAGGATACCACTCCTCTACATTTCATATGACACCTACATGCCCATCTCCGTGTTGTGCTCATCTCTGTGTGCCTAGAAATCCGGGGAGCCCGAGTTCATATCTTGTTTGGGGTGAGTTACCTAGATAAGATTTTTCATACTGCAAATGTTGCAGTAACGTATATCTAACGCTTTCATTTCCTTAAGAATCTTAAATAACAAATCAACGAAGACATGTTTTAGTGGGTATTAGTTTAGAATAGTGGGGAAACTGAGTGTGTTACTTATGTCGTTTTTCCACTTAATTGCATGCATCTAAGTCGTTTTAAGAATATAATATTAAAAATTTGCTTTGCTTGCGTCACGTAATGCTTAGTGGGCTGCAATAAATAGAACCATAGTGTTCCTAAAACTGGTTATATACAGCCAAACTAACCTAACCTCGGTATCCACTCTGGATAAAGCGACTAAGTAACTGAAAGTTTTCCTACCATACCCTACCTTTCACTGCATTGTCTTTATTAGTAGAAGAATGTACAAAATTGAATGTTACGTTAAATCTGTCAGAGTTAGTTGCAGATTTTCAGATAGTTATTCATACTGCAGTCACAAAAGTGTTGTCAATTCTATCTCGGCCAAGCATGGCGGAGAAAATCTCAGAATTTAGGATTGCGGCCTCTACATGCTACACATAAAGACTTCCACTCGGATATTGCTTTTTTCATGATTGAGGTTGATGCTGTTGTGGCATCTGTAAGAGCTCCCCCCCCCCCCCCTCCCCCGAGTGCAACACACCATTCTTTGTATTTTACACCTAACCAAGCCCTACCATCGAAATTAAAAGCAGTTTTAGTCAAGCATTTGTCATAAGTAATGAAAGGGACATTTGTTTTTTATGTGAACTATAACTTTTAAATTGGTAGTGAGTAAAATAAATCACATGAATCTTAGACATTAATTTGCATTTTATTATTTATTTATGTCAACAAGCTTACTGCTGGTGTGTTTAAACACACAAGCCGTGTGTGGGTAATGTTTAAGAGGTTGAATCAGAAACTGAAAAATTCAATGCCATAGCCGGGATTTGAACCAGGGATCTTCCGCTTATCGAGAAGCTGCTTTAACCACTAAACTGCCATGCCCAACTTGCCAGTACGACATTAAATTCCCCAGCTGATTTATACTTTTTCCCGGTACACCAGTAGTAAGCCTGTTGGCATAAATAAATAATAATTATAATCTAAAGGTTACTTAAACCCGGGACATAAAGTACTTACAATTGTAAGTCGCCCTGGGGTGATCTGATGTGATATTCCCTTGTGGTTAACTGGGAAGAAGTACGAATCAGCTGGGGAATTTAATGTCGTACTGACAAGTTGGCCATAGTAGCTTAATGGTTAAAGCAGCCGCTCGATAAGCGGAAGATCCGTGGTTCAAATCCCGGCTATAGCATTCAAATTTTCAGTTTCTGATTCAACCTCTTAAATTTGTTTTTTGTTGTAGTACTTTAAATCACGAGAAATAACCGTGATTATACGCTTGGTTAGTAGTAAGAGGTAACCAGCACCCAGAAAGTTTCAATTTTAAGATATGGTTACTGTTTTATTTTCTATTTTTGCATTTATATTTAATCTGCTTCTAACACCTAAGGTCATACGGTGGCATTGACTTTTGGAACAATTGCCAGTTGGCAATGATATTCACTCGTTTATAATTTGTGATGTTCGCTTAGTTTTTCTGTTACATGAGAGTTTTCCTTTAAACACAGAATCAAATTTATTCTAACAGATCCTAAGGAAGACATAGAATAATGCAGCTTAAAGAAAAAGTCCTTTTCTCCAGACTGGAATGGATGCTCTGAATTGCAGGCTAGCGTACCAGGCAGTCAAAGCTCGCACTGAAATTAATGTTATGTTATTGCTTAGTTTCAAATTCTGAGAATATTAAAACAATGAGAAAAAAATATAAAAGCTTGCAAACGAATTAAATAAATCTAAGATAAATCTTGACGTTTTATATTTACATGACTTTCTCAACTCACAATAGTTCATTTTATCACTTTTACAAATTATTCTTAAAAAAGCTTGTTTTTCTATCAAATGACAATCTAAATAAAGCGTGTAGAAATTGTTTCGCCATACATATTTTTATCGTAGGCTCGAGAGGGACACAGAGCTTTAAGTAATAGTTCAAAAAGCATGTCATCATATACTAGCATTGAAATTTCGTACTTTTTAACTGGCGGAAAACAAATTAATGTAAATAATTATCAAGTATTTGATAATTAAAACAGACCATAATTATCCCCATAATTATTACCAAAATAGTGGTTAATGCCACAACAGATTTAATTTCAATTAACTTGTGCTTTAAGGAAATCTATATTTGTTTGCGTATTAGGCTTTTACCTATATCTTATGGTTCACCAATTAAGTAAAAATCGTGCCGAACGTACAGCCTGTTCTTCACAGAAAATTCAAGAGCTATTTTGTCATACAAAACTCCCTTAAATCCAGGGACATTTTATAAAAGCAATTCAATCCAGTTTTACTTTCATTTTTACTTACACATTTTTATTTCAAAAAGAGCACTTTTAGGAAAAGGTGTGTATGTATTTGTCAGTCTGTGGACAGCATAACTCAAAAATGAAAAGTTGCTTAAAAACCAAATTTGGTATTTAAGTTTAACATATTTAAGGATGCGACACGAAGATTTTGAAGAAAATTCCTCCACCCTAAAGTACCCTTTACATGGAACATTTTTCAAAAATTTTGATTTTCTCGAAAGTGGCTCAAACGATTTTGATTAAAATGCCATATATTTAAGATATCTTTATGGCATATGAAATGTAAATTTTGACTTTTCTCGCTGTAGCCCGTATGGTGCTGTTTACTCTTGATGACATGCGTTACTGGTAAGCCGTAAGAGATGGACAAAATCTTGCTATAAAAAAAGTAGGTCTTGTTAGAGAACAGAAATTATGTCCGAATGAATTGTTTTGTGGAATGAACCATTTCGGAGATATTCCTTGTTATTTGTGTGAGTTTCGAGAAACTTAAACTTTCGTCAAATGGAACTTCGTTGTTAATTTTTTTATATCTTATCCGTGCAAAGAGAACGGTATCTCAAACCTTTAAAAGATTTTACTATCGCTCAAAGTCTACTGTATGGGCAATAGATAATTTCTACAAATGTTTATCTCAACTAACACGAAGAAGATATAGGAATAAGAGTTTGTAAGAATTGCTGGTACAAGAGTAGAGAAAGTCATGTGAGTTCAACACATCAGATTTTTTTTTAAAGAGTAGTCTGGAATGAAGGGATTTTTTTGAAATGTTTCGACTTATGCTATACACACATGCGTGCTGATCTTCCCTTTAAGAGGTAATGTACAGCTTAAGGGGTATAAAAAGTAGTTATATTCAATAATTAATTCCTCTGTATGGATCAACCGTAAAAAATTGGTATTTTACCATTGACGTCTTAAAACATAATACTTTTTTCGTGTCAGGTGTACCTAATTTCAATTTCACAATATTAACTTGCATGCCTAATTTAATTATTCAAAATGGCAGCACCTATGCTGGAACCAGCTTTATCCCTAATGTATTGACTATTTTTAAAGACATTTCAATCCTGATGTTTGTAATTTAAAGCTTAAGCTTTGTTTTAGGGAAATTGCAGAATTAGGCTTCTATCTGCATAAACAATATTATTAATTTATTTTCAAATTATCAGAGCAATTTTTAAAGATTATTGAACCACAGAATTTTTTTTCAGAAAATGTACGAAACAGAACAGCGTAATTTCGGTCAGTACCTTGGATATGTAACACAAAAAGTATCACTTAGCTCTCTTCAGTAGTTTTTAAATTCAAAACTATGGTTTAGAAAGATGTACTTTTTGGGACATGAGCTTTAAAACTTTAATACCAAATTTTTGTGCGTGGTGCAGCATCTTACCCTTTAAATAATGACTCTGAAACTAATGCAGATATTTAAATAAAATTCTTTTTACAGGTTACACCTACATGTTTGCTGTATCCAATAACCTATCTTTTCAAAAACATATTTTTTGAACATTTTATATGAGGATTCAGGAGACGTTAAAACATGCATTTCCTATGAAATCTCGGGCTCTACCTACCGTAATTAGGTGCTAGAGAAGGTAAGAAAGAGAGCCTGATTATACAGTACTTAAAATAGATGGTCAATAAGATAAAGGTTAAAGATATGAACTTGACTGAACAAAGGGACTGTGTAAATTTAAATATGTACTCTTCATATGCTCTTTACTATGTTAACAGCATGCTATTCAAACTGGATAGCTTCAGTTGAATTGCTGTGGGCACATAGATAATAATAATAACTTTGGCTTACGGGATTTCAAGTTTTAAATGGATGTTAATGGATATTGACAATGACCGTTCTTTACGCCTTTCTTAGTCACACCCGGAATAACGTCTACAAGCGGATGAGGCGGAGTTTAGGCTGGCATTTGTTTAACGGTTTGAGACACACAAGTAAGTCAAACATAGTAATTTCCCGTGTGTAGGCGGAGGTAGTGCCCTCTTGGGTAACATTCTTCGTTCCGGCCCAGAACCCGTTTAAATGATGTGAAACTGTTTACCAAGAAAACAAGTGAGTAGCGATGGAGTCAAGGTCGTGTAGGTATCATGAAAATACTTTGCGGCAAATTTGAGAAGGTAATGACCCAAGTGATAATTGAACATCTTCCCTTTGTAGAATCAGCGGCGCTCGCCACAGGAACAAATTAGTGGTTTGAAGGCACCGATTACTGAGATGATACTTCTCATTGGTTGCCAAATGATGGTTGAATCGTGATCATTCGATGGCACGGTCTGAGAAAAGTCTTTCTGGTTTCTTCCTTCGTCCTTCATAAGATTACCAGACTTACAATAAGCCCTTGTGTAAGTTACATGCATGCTGAAATTTGTTCAGTTCATCGTGGTCTCAACTTCATGCAGCAATGTTATCTCGAAATTTAAGTGTTGTTTAATTTCAATTTATTTCATAAGGCACATTTCACATTACTTTACTAAGACTAATTTACAAGCAACATAAAATGATGAAATAAAAAATATGTATAAAAAATTAAAATACAATAAAAGCTGCCAAGTGTGTTCGCAGCTTTCGACTGGAGGAATCCATTTTGTTAACATAGTTAAGTGCATATAAAGAGCATTTAGATTTACAGGTCTCTTTGTTCAGTCAAGTTAGTATCTTTAACCTTTATCTTGTTAGCTACCTCTTTTTAAGCGCTCTATAAGCAGGCCCTCCTTATTTTCTGTAGTATGTAGAGGAAGTAATACATTCCCGAGTTGCCATCGAAAATACATGCTTTGATGTCCTCTGTATCCCCCTTCAAAAATTACAGGGAAGATCAGCTCGCGCGCATAAGTCGAATAAACTTTAGGAATATTCCGTTACCCAAACTACCTTTTACACGAAACAATTTCAAAAATGTCTGTAATTACTTCTATTAAAACTCCCTGACTTTAAGGCATTTGTATGACCAAAGGTTTATCTTGGATTTTCTGCGAAGAACAGTGTATGAAGGCATCTTCATTCGGCACGAGTTTTACATAATTTTGTATAACTTTTTAAACATAAGACAGACAAAAGGTAACTACACAAAAATGTACATCTCGTTAAAGCATAACGTTATTATAATAGAATCTGATGTGGCAATAAACTTTTCCGAGATATTTTTTATCCGCAAGAATTATCAAACACCTGATAAGTTCTTTGCATTCATTTGCTTCCAAAAGGAACGCACTCGTTTCAGTCATTTTTCAGTTTTTACAGGATTCCTCTTACAAAAGGTTGTATTTTAATAAAACAAAGTACAAAATACGTGATCGCACAGATTTAAAATAAAGGTTTGTAAATAAAAATAAGTTAAATGTATGTTTTGCTATATTTTCAACTTGTAAAAATGTTATTGCAGATTCTCTATTAGTTTCTTTGTCCCAATTATCATTAATTCTCCGCAACTTCTTCACATGAGAACGTTCTACGATTATCTTCTTTGCATCGTGCATCAACATATGAGGTACTTAAAATGTATTGCAAATAGAGGCCTGCACGGGCCGACATTCTTAGGTTCGGCCCGAGCCCGGCCCGGCCCGATTATTTAATTTCATTATGTTTAAGATTGACATTATTATTAGTTATTATTATCACTATTATTTGAAACCTTTCAGCAGAATAGTCATATAGAATTCCTAGTAATGGAATGCTGTGATAATTTTACTATCCTCGGAAAATATATAATACATTATTTTGTATCTTTTAATTTTCAAGCCCGGGCCCGGCCCGAGCCCGACAAACATTTTCCAAATTAGGCCCGAACACGGCCCGCGGGCCGGGCCGGGCCTAGACCCGAGGGCTTCGCCCGAGCCCGTGCAGACCTTTAATTGCAAGTACCTACAGCCGCGCTAAAAATTCATTGCTATCATTTGAAAAATTTGACACGTAGCTATCTGTTGTGCATATAATAATCTGTCTTAGCCTATCTACGCAAACAGCTGCAGAAAATTATTTGGTTTTCGCGTTAGGTAGTTTTCCGGTTTACGGTATTATTTAACGTATGAAATAGCTCCGTTCCGAGATTTCTTATCCGTTTGTCTATGTTCCCGGTGTCGCGGCGTTCGGTTTAAACACGTTTTACTGTGTAAAAACAAATGACACAAATTCAAAATAAGCTACAATATAGTGTACTTCGCGCGCTATCTGAAAACGGATGTTAGTTTCCGAATAACCCCTGTACTATAGAAATATTCATCAGTGATACCTTATAGTCTTTGCTGCAGTACGTTAAGTGAATGTTCAGTTCATATCTTAAAAAAAAAAAAAAAATGGACAGTCTGATAAAAAGTGTTCACGTGAGGGGACACATTCTTAATAAATGCAAATATAACCTTACGGGACAGTAATTTTGAAACGTTTAAGGGTATTTTCCAAACTTTACTTGTCCTGAAAAGAATTGTGTTGAGACAAAATTTGGCTTAAATGTTTTCTGTAGACAGAAAAGTTGTCTATTTAGTATGCTCTAGTCATGCTGCCAATCCACTATTCGTTTCACATAACATAATTTGATGTTTTGGAGTTTTCTTTCCATACGAAAAAGAAAAAAAAAAAAACCCATAGTTACTATACTGTAAGATAGATGATGCTTATCAGCTCTCTCGTTCCAGTGTGATCCTGTACCCAGCTCGAGCTTATGCGTCACATATTTTAGCTAATTAAATTCCTAACAGTCAGTCATTTTAGGAAGGTAGTACTTGTTACTAAGCGAACCGGGAGCAGTTTGAGAATGTCTACATAAGCAGCACAAACATTTGCTTATGCAGTTATGCTTGAACTATTGTACAACAAGGTGCCAGCCAAAACATTACAAAGAACATTTCTTGATCATCTTTATAAACCACAAAGACACTTATTACTTGCGTTTATTTAGTTAAGTCGTCATAAAATATCGAGCTGTCGGTGTAAATATCCAAATAGTGACTCCTTACACAATTGCCGTCTATTAGTGGGTGTACTCGGATGTCCAGCAGACAGCAATGCGGGTAATAAAAATGTTCTATCTCTGAACTAGGATCTCAGCGGACGATTTACTTTCTTCTTAACAGTTGTGGATTTAGCTTTCAGAGAGTACAGCCAAGTGCAAAGATTCAGTGTTATATTATTAATACCTCTGCTAATATTTTAATTAATGGGTCAGGAATTTACCAGAGTTATCATTGGTGAGATAGAGCTTTTAAATATCCCCTTAAATGTGAAATAAAATATTAAATTGGATTGGTTCCGTAGCTCAGTCGCTAAAACACTGCTGCTGTACCAGGGGTTCCGGGTTTGATTGTTCGGGGGGGGGGATTATTCCTTGTCCTCACTGTAGGCTGGAAGAATGAATAAGGGTGTGGATGTGTATATGATCTAACACATAAAACCCCAACGACAAAACCACTGTACAGGAGTTAACAGCACTTCTAATAGGTAATGTGTTCTAAAGGTAAAAGGGCCGCCTATATGACTCTTGCAAATGGAACTAAAATTCAAATAACAGAATTAGAGATCAGACATTAAAGAGGGGGTTAACATTATCATACCATGAAAAAATGTTCAATTTTTTCTTTCTTCTGAATTAAATTAGAAACACTTCAAAATTTACATCAATTTATTTTTGGTTGATATTGGGATAGTTAAAATACTTGTAATTATGGTAAGTGTATAGGTTTAATAGACATGGCAGGTGTGAATTATTTAAATGTTTTGTATTTTCCATGACTGTTAGTTTTTCTACACATAAAAGTCTTTAATTGCAAAACCATTTGACAGAACTGCACAAAATTTGTTCCTAGTGTGTCCAGATGCATGCTTGTTAAGTGAACCACCTACTTTTAGATATTTATATAAAAAACGTAATTCCGTGACCCAACAGCCGATCCGGACCAAGATCTACCGCCCGACCGCTGCGTCTCCCACCTCTGCCCACCACAGGCGTCATGAGTGTGGTGCAGTACTGGAGGTGGGACGTGGTCAGCCCTCCGATCCCTCCCGGCCGGGTATGCGCTCATCTGGACCAGGGGTCGATACTTTTCAATCTAGTAGCTCCTCGTTTGGCTCCTCAGGGACCTAAGGAGACTGAGTGCACCCCGAACCAGGTCTCCCAGAGGGAGAAAATCCCCACGTGGCACTGGGAATCGAACCCGGGTACCCCGCTTGGTAATAACTAACGCCACCACAGCGCTAAGGAGACCGTCCGATATTTATATACATTTTGTAAAAAAAAAGTTTAAATATGCTAAAATAGTCTGTATTTTGAAATTTTTATGAATAAAAGTTTTTAATTTAAAGGCAAACGACCCTTCAAAATTGGTCGTCTTCAGATGAATTCTAAGACTATTCATGTAAGGTTCTACAAGTATGAAATCTCTAACTGATAATGTGGAATGCAGGCATGCAGATGTGGATACGAGAATGAGTTTGTCACATAGTTTGCCCAGTGTAGAGATAAGTGATAGGACGATAGACGGTAGCATTAAATGAGAAAGGAATGAAAATTACAATATGTATAACTGTAACAAACAGTCGATATAGCTGATAATAACAAACTATGTGAAGTTTAAATCATAAATTTTTTTCTGGTTAATGGATTAGCTCTGTCAGTTAATTTTCATGAAGGTTACTTGAATAACTTAGAAGCTAGAAATTTTAGAATGGGAAAGCGACTGCTCCTGCGGTTAACGCCACCCCCCTTTAATTAGGTATTACATGTGTGTTAGATATACGTCGAAGTAGGGCATTATAAAATTAAGATTCCAATCTTCATCCTCAGCAGTTTCCCTTATCAAACATCACATTACCCTCGAAGCGTGGCGCTGACCATTGCTGAACCTGTTAATGGAACTGCGAACCGTATTTCACATATTACACTTCCTGAATAAGAACAGGTTCATTAGGGAACGTTACTTTCCGACTCGCCACTGGGCTGATGAACTTGCAGATACGAATACATTATTCCAGCGTTCCGCCTCTTATAACAAAACACGATTGAACAACTTGATTACCGGATGTGGAAATAATAATTTACAGGCAACTTATTTCAATCACAAAAGTGTTTTAAAGGAGATATGCCAAAAGGAGGAAGGAATAAATAGTAATAATCAATAATCTTATTGCTATTGGTTACAAGATTCCATTGAGTAGATGTAATAAAATATGAATTACATTGCTTTAAGCTTATACTGCTGTTGTAATGAATCTTCTTTATAGTTTTGTATCCTACCAGATAACCCATGGTAATAGTTCGCACAGCCTTGATAAATATCGGAATAGACCATCAGCTTCATACAAGCATAAAATGTTTTGGTGAACCTATGTGTACTTTTATTAATATGTACAGAAAACCATCATCCTTCGTGGTCTAGGGTAGCATTGCTAGCCACCGGTTCCCTTCGGCGGGCCCAAACCCGCAGAAGGACAATGGATTTTTGCGGGCGTAGAAATCCTCAGCACGGTTTCCTTCGGAAAGCAGGCAAAACCGGTGGGCCCATGTCCGTAGGTTTACGTCACATAAAAGAGCCTAAATCCTGATAAAGAAGCCTCTGAGCAAAATTAGGCGGTCTTTCATGCACAATATAGAATGGGACGCTGAATAATTAAAACAGTAAAGAGCTTCCATAAATAAAACTCAATTATTTTACAGCTGCTTTGTGTGGCAAGATGTTTTGTAAATCTATGAGATTTCCCAGTACCCAGTGTTGTATTGTATCTCAGAAGGTGGCGTCCAGGCACTTCTGACATGCTTGGGTGAATTCTTAGTTCATCACAAATGTAAAACAGAAAGCAAAATAGTTATGGTCACTGACAAAACAGCAGATGAATGAGAATATGACTGACCATGTTTTATTGTACTGTATTCCCCTACTTGAATTATAGCTGCAAGAAAACTGCAATAAAGGAATTCCTGAACATATTCATGTCGATTAACACTCTCCTAGATAGAATAAGACTTTTATTGCAATTTTCTTGTGCGCACAATACCTACATTTCATTTATCTTGAAGACGTCGTAAATATGTGCTATTTTAATAAAAATCCTAGCCTCTTCGAAGAAAATCAGATGTTTTCGAAGATTTTTTTTTTTTTTTTTTTCATTTAAAGGGTAATTTAAGATGCCAGGATGTTCTTAAAAATCTTCTTTGGGAGATGCTGGACACGCGCGCTGACCTTTTTCTACGCAAATTTGGGAAACGTCATTATTAAATAGGATTATTCAAAAGGAGAACATTTTAACGTTTTATATCAAGGGAACTGTGAAATTCAAATGATTTCTATATGTTTGTGGACAAAGGAAAGTTTAAATTATGTTTCGTTAAGAATGTGTGCATTTAAGGAAAATATTTGTTATATCGAAACAGTATTGCGTTTTTCACTACAAGCAAATCAATTAGTTTTCTACAGTGCGTTCGTAGCTCGGCAGGGCCGGACCGGGCGAGGTAGCGGTGCGCCCTTCGCCAGAGTTACACGAAAACGACCGGCAGCTCATGGATATGTAACCCTAACTATCGTACTAACTTACATTAGGCATACCTACATCACAACATATGTTTATATTGATAGCCTTCAACGTGAACACTTTCTCTGTATCTCCGAAAACAATTCTGGTTTACTCGCAGAAGTTCAGGTGACTGCCTGTTTTTCTCTCGTGCCTCTCTCTATCCAGGAATATGTGGAATATGTTTGACTTTTAAGATTTTTTAAAATAAAATTCTAGAATTTCACGTATTTAGTTTATTATTGGAAAATTTCCATACAAAATGATGGTGGTGGTGTTGATGATGATGATGATTTGTAGAACCTTCATTTAGTGACAAAGTCTGCTGTTCAGGGGTGGATTTGTCACAAACAACTATACACAATATACTGTTATATAATAAAGATAAAATTATTAAATCATAACAAAGTATATGACAAAAGAATAAGGCAAAACATTAATTTTAAGTTATAAACTAATTTTTTTAAAAAATCCTTTAGTTACTAACATTCAGTTTTGAAAGGAAAGAAGGTAATACTTGCTAGTAATAATTGTAAAAATAGAAGTATTACATTAATACAAATAATTTGAAGTATACAAATGTCATTTTGGTTATGAACGCGCTTCCTTCCTAATGTTTCATTTACCTTTTTTAAAACACTGTAGTGTATTTGTCTACCCTTGAACCAAAATTGCTTCTTTGGTTGAAGGCTACAAGTTATATCAGTCCATTTAGGTGCATTTAGGTCCAGATAAGCACTAAAAAGAAAATCCTTTGTGACAATCAATGAGAATTTATTCCTCTTCTTTTATTGTTTATAATTTAGTAAAATATAATAATAACGTTAATAGACTGAGTACATTGAATTCAGAGAGCAGAAGTTTTGTATATTGATAGCATTTTTACTTTCTCTACTGGTAAGTAGGGGAAGTATTGTATTCCACCCAAAAATTCGAAGTCGAGATTTCACCGGAAATACATGTTTTGAGGCTCCCTGAATAAAAAAAAGCATTTTTAGAAAAAGGTCCGTCTGTGTGTCTGTCAGTCTGTCAGTCTGTGGACAGCATAGCTCAAAAACGAAAAGTCAGTTAAAAACCAAAGTTGGTATTTAAGTTTAATGTCGTTCAAGGATGTGACACGAAGAGTTTGAAGAAAATAGCCCCACCCTAAACTACCCTTTACATGGAACATTTTTCGAAAATTTTGATTTTCTTGAAAATGGCTCTAACGATTTTGATTAAAATGTCATATGTTTGATATATTTTGATGACAAATGAAATGTATATCTTGAATTCTCTGGCTATAGCCCCTGTAGTCGTATTTACTCTGGACGACTTTTGCATAACTGGTAAACCGTTAGAGATAGACCAAATTATACTATACAAAAAATGTAGATCTTGCTAAAATACACAATTTATGTCTCAATAAATTTTCTTGTAGGGTAAACCATTTCGGAGATATACCTTGTTATGTGTGTGAGTTTCGGAAAACTTGGAACTTTCGTGAAATGGGTCATCGTTGTTCATTTTTTTATATGTTACGTGTACAAAGAGAACGGAATCTCAAAGCTTTAAAAGATTTGACTATCGCACAAAGCCTGCTGTATTCCAATATTCCCCTTGCACCTACAAGGAAATAAGCAATAAGATAATTTGTACAAATGTTTATTTTAACTAACACGAAGAAGATATAGGAATAAGAGTTTGTAAGAATGGTTAGTACAAGAGTAGAGAAAGTCATGTGAGTGCAACACATCAGATTTTTCAGAGATATTTTAGTTTATCTTCTTTGAGTTAAATGCATAACCGCAGTAATAAACGAACTGCGCCATCCTATAATACCATATTGGAGAACCAATGGCCCCAAAGATGTATGATCCATTTTTTTCTGAATAACCCTGTATAGTGTTCTCGTTTCGAACTGCACTGTGGTGTCGTATGTTGTTAACAAAATTCTGAGTCGCTACTACAGATGTATCCAACAGAACGTAAATTGTATTAACAAGTAACAAAGATTTAGGAATGCAGTTACTGATATGGTCTACATTAATGTTGTTCCGATGAATCTTTTAAGAGTTCATTCCCTGTGGGTCAGAATTGCATGTCATGCTTTGAAAGGGAATGTTTTTGTGTCCTCGTGACGTGGGCTAATGGGAAGACAAAATTAATCACCAGAGAGGGTAAAGACCAGAGTTTGTGCTTACTCATGCCTGTAGGAGCACCTCGGCACTCAACATCCGCATTGGACCACGATCTGATTCCGCCAGGAAGTCTACAATGTAAGGGTGATAAGCAGATCTAATTTAGTTCTGTTTCTTTCCGCTCTTTTTATATCATTCGTGCTTTCCAGCTATGATATTAGAGCCGTTTAAGATGCACTAACTTCATGTTTCAAGAAGCGTGAAAAATTAATGCAAAAGATCGTGACAGGCGTGTCATCTGAGCTCCATTATGTGGAAGTAGTAATTATACCTGTGTAATTAGAAAATTACTACTTCACTAGTAATATGTTGTTTATGCTTGCGAGGTGCAATAGCAAACTCGCCGACAATGGGAGTATCACGTGGTCGGGTCAATGCAGATTTGATCTTCCAATATGGGGCGTGTTTTATAACAGAACCTCACCCATTTGTATGCTTTCGTTGATTGGAGATAAATAAGAAACGCTTACACGTACTTATTTACTGATCATTATAGTTACATTCAAACAAAGTATACCTTATTGTTCATAAATTTACATTTAGGGGAATTATTATGAATTAATGAATAATTTATTTGTGCTCATAAACGATGCAATTTAATCTACTAAAATCAAAAATAAAATTACTATAAAACAAACAAAACAATGAACATTATGCCTTATGTAATATATTCTTACATCTTGGAATTTCTTATATCTATAATTTCCCCTTATATTTAACATTTTGGTTTATATATAATGGGGGAGTTTATTACGGCCATTAATTACTTTTACCCCTCATTATCCATTTCTATTTTCCCTATTTCCTCATTGTCCCTTTAACCATTTTAATCTCATTTTTCCTAAATACTTTCCTGCTTTCTCAATGTATTCGTCCGATTTTGAATTTAACATTTTCCTAACTTTTAAGTCTAATGAGACATCATTTCATTTTTTAAGTACTGGATTCTCTCTTCCTTTATCCAACCCATTACAATCCAAAATATAGTGACAATTACCAATCTACAGAACTTTATGCATCTCCCCTCCCCCCACCCCTTTATCCCTATCATGCCACTTAGGTTCATTACCCCCGTCCTAGCCCATGCATACCCCATCCTGACCTCTTTATTGCATACTTCAATGTATTTATCTCTCCCCCATTCCATTTTTAAGGATATATAATCTATTAATGACCTATTGTCGTTAAAGCTACTCAGAATTTCTTTCTTTTCCATAACCTCCACCCTTTTTCTAATTTCACTCCAGAAACCCTCACTTTATTGTTTCTTTCGGCCCAGGGGAATTGGTACACTCGTAATATGTATGTTCTAATTTGCATATTTCTTAGTTCCTATATCAGCAATTAAGTATTCCTCCTGTAAAAAATTACAGCATTTTTATATTACAAAGTGTAGTAGAAGAAATGTTTATAAATCTAATTTATAACCTCTGTCACAAAATTACATATGACGTCATGTCCCATTATAACCTCCCTTCGGGGAAAATAGCTGTCGTGTATAGCTTGTTCTATAAGTGGGAGGATCATATCAAACTTCACAGGAAACAGTATAGTCATCTTTGGGCGAACACGTACACACACACACACACACACACACACACACACACACACACACACACACACACACACACACACACACACACACACACACACACACACACCTCCATATACGGTATCTTTGTTTTCAGGATATCCCATTATAAATATTAATGTTATTTATTTAAACAACAAACTTTTGGTTATTCTTTTATTGCAATTTAGATATGACTGCTATATTGTATTAGCCATAACAGTTAACAGGATCATAAATGGCACATAGTATTACATTTTAGGTGCATTCGCAACATACTGTGTCTTGCATTTTGATATGCAGTAAATATTTTAAGAAGCAATCCTAAACATTGTGCATTTTAATGGACTCAAATAAAATAGTCTTAAATTTGTATCGATTTCAAATTTTAATTACGAATACTCGCATAGGATTTGTTAATATTGTTTATATAACGGTTTCACTTGTTTTCTCGTTGTGTAAAGAATACCAACTTAACCAACATCAATCAATAATTTATATTTTGTACATGGTAAGTGCTATAAGTTATCTGTTTTATAAATCTGTGCGAATTGCCAAGGTTTTACTTCGTTTTAATGATAATGGATGTATTTTTTATTTGTGAATTTATATTAAAAAGTATCTGGAGAACCGTTGCCATTTCAAGAGCATGCCGATGAAACTGAGTTGGTTTAAAAAGTGCAAATTCATGTTAATACAGGAAATGCTTAGTTGTTTCGTTCTGTCAAGTTAGAAAATTAAAATATTCAATTCCTTTAAAGTTGAATATAGCAGATAAACTTGTTAATATTCATTGTGGAATAAATCTCGGTCTTCTGCGTGACAAATATTGGACAGACCATTATACCACACACAGCAACTGTTTTGAATAGAGTCTATTAGCACATTAATAATGCTTCGGGCAGTATCCTGAATTCCACCGTGGCTGTATTCTGCTTCCACTGGTAACAAATTCTAAATAAAGCTAAATAGAAATAAACGTCTAATTATTAAGAATAGTTTGTAGAAGAGATATCAAAATAAGCAATAGCGAGTAGAGAAAGTTATGTGAATGTAACATCTAAGCTTTTCCTCTCTTTCTTGGGGCTCTTCATGTTGAAACCTTCATGTTGAAGTTATTGAAAATCTATTCATATGAATCTAAATTTCTGTCGTAGGGAAACATGGACAAAGCGACGCTGCAGTTGCGCATACCCAAAGACGTCAAAAGCAATCAGAATATCAACAATTGGACATCAGGTATGATAATTTTATTTTTACACTCCTAGCATTATAAATAATTGTCGTTATTGTGGTTACAATTATACATAAATATTCCATTTCTTCCAGGTTTACAATGTCTTTGACATCTTCCTGTACTCATTTAGGAACTATAATTTTCCTCCACTCTTCGTCTTCCCAGGATCCATCTTCTAATTTCTTTTCTTTCGTTGTTAGTATTATTCCTTGTTTCCATGTTAACTTGTGTCTTCTCCTCACCCTATGTCCCACTGGAGCCCATTCATGTATCTTCTTTGACAGTCTGTGCCTCATCCATCCTTTTCACGTGTCCAAACCATCTTAACTGTCTTGTTTTTTTCTTCTACCAATGAACCTTTTACTTTCATTTTTTTTTCCTTACAACTTTGTTCCTAATTTTGTTTTTCCTTGAGATCTTTGCGGATCGTCGCCAAAAACCCATTTCTGTAGAGTTTAATTTAGCTAGAGTTCTTGATTTGAAATGCCAAGTCGCTGAATTATATGGGATTACATTTGTTATAATAGAATTTGTTATATATACTATACATTTGTTTTTGTTTTAATTGTAATATCCTTATCTCATAAAAAACTGTTGAACTTTGATATTGCTGACCTTGCTTTGTTGATTCTGCCATTTATATCATCTTCGTGGTTTCCATCTTCCGTTATTTTGACCTCTTTGGTTTCACTGTTTAATTGTTCATTTACCATTTTCCAAGATTAGGTATTTTGCATATGTTCCTATTGTCATGTAATTAGTTTTGTTTATGTTAATGTTTAAGCCCCATTTTCCATATTCTTCATTTGAGTTTTCTTGTCATATATGCCATGTCTTCATAATATCCTGCCACTACCAGTTGAATATCATCTGCGAATATAGTGAATGTATGGCTTTACCTGCTAATAATAAACCCACTTGGGAGAATTTATTTTTCCAGATCTTTAAGGCTTTTTGAAGGTATATTTTAAATAAGGTAGGCGATAGGGAGCAGCCTTGTCTTAAGCCTTTGGTAACATAAAATATATAAAAATATATAAAATTTGCCTAAAAATAATGAATGTATTAAAATGAGCTGTCTTCATATTTGAATTTTTCCTTAAGCTGCGAAATTCTAAACCTTAAAGAGGTATAACAGCGCTGAGTTAGGTTGTTTGTGGACATAATGACGTAATGTCCCATTCTTGTGTATTCCTACCTTGCTGAATCATTGTAAATCAGGCAAACTAGAAGTACAAATACAGATTTCAAATTGATTTTAAAAGCTCTTTAGTTTCGCCTTTCAAATTGATGGTGCTATTAAACGGCTGCCTTGTAAACAATGACGTCATACTACACCACGTCCATTTGGTGGGTTCAAATACCGGTTGGAGGATGGGGCTTTTCTTTAACTAAGATTGTGCCCCTTCCTCTCCAGAATCTGAAAGTATGCTTGAGAGAATTGAATAGAAATATGACACCCTAATGGCTAAATGTCCCCAACGGCCAGAGGGGCCAAAATAAAATAAAGAAAGAATCTGAAGCACCATGTGCTTGTCATATGACTGTATATGCCGATATTATTCAACAGTTTTATAGCAATAGTAGACACTCATTGATTGAAATTGAGTCATCAGATTGGATTGAGCAACATTACATAATGCAATCAAATTAACTCACGCCCATCCACCCACCCCCACACACATCCTCACACCTACACATACACACACCCGATCGCGCGTGCGTCGTATATTAGGTATTATGCAAGCAAATAGTATAACTCATATCTTTTACAGTTTTTAACAGAATAATGGATTTAATATTGTTTGTTTGGAAAGTACCAACATGCCCCCCCCCCCCCCCCCACCGAAGAAAGTCTGCCGAGCTCATGTAAGCTCCTGTGAGATCTTGGAAGATGCGTTTACGTTAGGGAAAAAGTTGTTAGTATCAGAGACTGCATTTCTTGGTAAACGATACAGGCACGAGGCCTCTTTACAACCACCAAGAACCGCAACCAGAAGAAGTAAAAAAGTTAAAATACAGGTATTGCAATATGAGCGTTCACAGTTAGTGGGAAGTTCTCCAGATTCCCGGAAACGGCAAAGAAGACTTGGTCAAGTTTTAACCTTCTTGTTACCGGAGACGACGCATTAGATCTTTATTGTCTATCTTAGACTCTTCAGTGTATAATTATCCAAGATCGCCGTGACATGAAACACGCGCTAAAGTTCTCTAGTCGCTGGTAAAATGAAACTGGAAGAAATTCTAACAAATGTGCGTTCTGACCACATTGACCATTGGTTTTTCTAACGCAAGTGTCACCTCTAGTTTTTTACACATAACTCCGAACTGGCTATTGCCTGAAAAACAACAAAAGCTACTAAGGGCAGATAGAAATTGATAAACGACAACAGACAACTTAAAAGTAACTTGATTACAACAAAGGCTAACCTGCATCATGTTGACTGAATTAGAAGTAGTTCAGTCACAAACGACTGCGCAAAATCGACTTCCACTTTGTTATGCATATGATCGATATGCCTTCTGGTTCTCGTGCCTGTTGTGGTTTCCATTCCCGAATTATTATGAAGCAGATGTGATGGTATTAATATAGTTGTAAATTTATAATTTTTTTTTCATGTGCATGTGTAAGGTTGTAAACTTATATTGACTATGATACGATTGGTTCATCTATATGTTTATACGGCAAGTTTGTTTAGAATATTTCTAGCATTTTTTGGAAACAAAACAGATACACGTAAGCAGCTGCGGTGGTACCACGTGTCCTTTGAAATCTTCAACCTTAAAAGAGACCAATGCGAATCAAGTACAGTCAGCTTCAAATGTTTTCCAAGTAACATGCTTCTAACCGCGGGGGAAGCCAGGAGGACTTATCTATTAGTTATGCCAGCTGGTCTCATAGGTCGACTTGTCAACTTACATCTGTCCACAAGGGTGAGGGGCGTAATGTGTTCAGAGTTCAAAGAGAATGTAATTCCAACATTTCTCTTACACTTGGTCGTAAGAAAGTAATTTCAATGTAAAGAAAACATCTACGTTATAAATCTAGGACAAACTCGCAGCGAGGATGGAAACTAAATATTCGGCATTAGAGGCGTCATATGAAGTTTTAATGTGGAATAATGAAGTTAAATTTAAAACATTTAAATAATTTTAATATACACGATTTTTTTTCTTTTTAGCTATTCATAGAGATACATGCATGCGCGCTGTAAAATTTACAAATTGGTTTTATTCACAGGACATAAAATCGTGTATTTGACCTGAAATTTTACATTGAAGTTTGAAACATTGAATGGCTGTTTGTCGGAAATAGCAGGAAAACAGAACTTCAAAGGAAAACGAAACTTTAGCGTAACACAAGTAGATAATAGAACTACTGCAAATCGCACGAAAGCATGTTTCAAAACACTATGAGGCATCAACCTACATGTATAGGTTACGACAGTCTCACATCAGAGACAAATTACCTCAATGGTGACTTACTATTGTAAGTACTTTATATCCCAGGATTAAATAACCTTCAGATGGTAATTATTATTTATTTATGCCAACAAACTTACTGTTGGTGTTTTTAAACACACAAGCCGTGTGTGGGCAAAGTTTGAGAGGTAGAACTGGAACTTAAAAATTCAATGCCGCAACTGGGATTTGAACCACAGACCTTCCGCTTACCGGCCTTTGTGGTATACCAGGGGAAATACGAACTGGTTTGAGAATTTAATGCCATTCTGGCAGTTTGTCACAATAGCTCAAGTGGTTAGAGAAGCCGCCCGGTAAGCGGAAGATCTGTGGTTCAAATCCCAGTTGTGGCATTGAATTTTTAAGTTCCAGTTCTACCTCTCAAACTTTGCCCACACACGGCTTGTGTGTTTAAAAACACCAACAGTAAGTTTGTTGGCATAAATAAATAATAATTACCACCTGAAGGCTATTTAATCCTGGGATATAAAGTACTTACAATAGTAAGTCACCTGTAATGTGTAGCACTGGATGTAAAGAACGCTTTTTAAAGAGAACTAATTAAATTAGAATTATGTGACTCATTTTGGTGTACAACAGAGATATTGTAAATTTTTTGTGTAAAGGCCAAGGTCAGGGTATAATTCTCAGTCCAGAGGGACAGATAATCTTTAGACTATTGCGTAACATCGGTCCAGTACTGGGTTCGAAAGACTTAATACTTTGAACCCTTTGCTCATTACGCATTGCGTTATACGCGTAATCAGTCATTACTAGGTACCCCCTACTCTAAATTTACACACGATGTGTGCTGAGCTAACAGCTACGCACGGCACTTGACATGCGCAATGACTTGATGCACACTGACATTGGCCTGATATAAATATTGATGTAAACTGTACTCTTGCTAGGAAAACTTGCTTTTGTTAGATTCCTCACGTACATGTCTGCTGCCTAAATACATCTTTATCTACTGGACTCGTCGGATTTCTCTGTGTTGCTAGCCACCTCAGGTTCTCTGTGAGAAAGACTTAGCTCTTTCTTCTTACTTTACTCCTATCCCAGAAAGAATACATCCCTTAAATTCCTAACCAGAAGCGAACTTCAAGTATTCCTAAATCCTATCTTTAGAAGAAGAAAACTGACCACATCACCTGGTGAACACGTTACATGGTGGCAACGGCGGGATAGCAGAGAGCCATTCACTACCAACCAGAGATTTCTTCTTGACTGCTGGACCAGGCTGGAGGGACTTTGTCTGACCAAGGTGAGACGAAGCCTACTTCGAGGAGTCAACGCTCCAGAGGACTCCGAAGGCACCGCGGTACCTGAAGAAGGCAGTTGGGAACGAGTCCTAGGCAGAAGGCTGCTATAAGCGACCATTGTTGCAGCCCAACAACTTTGGTGACAAGCCAGCAGCAGCACTCGACGCGAGAGGAGACTTACCCTGAGGGGAGGTTCACGGCCATCACTGGGTCTCCGAACTTCGAGGCTCCTGTCTACCCTTCAAACCCAGGTTAGTCCACATCCACTATGGTAGAAAATGACAATGGGGGGATTGATTCAGAACTATATATTTCTGTTATTGAGGCATCTAAACTTATATCTAGAACCTTTGACGGTAATCCAAAACATCTCAGAGAATTTATAGATGATGTAGAGGCAGCTAGAGAAGTAGTACATCCTCACAAGCAACAACTGTTTCTAAAATTCATTGAGTCAAAAATTATCGGGGATGCTAAAGAAAAATTATTAGCTAGAACAGAACGACATTCTTGGGAGGACGTTAAGCCAATTCTTGAGGAGAATTATGTAGTTAGAAGAACATTAGAATACTACACTGGATTGCTTTTTACGTCTCGACAGGGACAAGCAGAAACGGTAGCCCAATGGGGATCCAGGATAGACTCTATGAGAGTCGATCTAAGGAGAGAAGCTCGCAGTAGATTAGAGAGAATAGATGCGGGGCTAGTGGAAGGAGGGTTACGTCTAGTAGGTGAATTTTTAAAAGGAACTTTTGTTGCGGGCCTTGAAGATGAGAGGGTTAAATATATTGTAAAAACACGTAGGGAGGATGACTCATTAGCTCAGCTAGTATAAACTGCTTTGCAGGAGGAAAGTGAAGTAAGATCAAATAGGTTCAAAGGAAACCCTAACCAGGGATGGTCGAATTTTGCTGGTAATGCAGGAAAAAGGGACTTTAAATCTCAAGTAAAGAAGGAAGTAAATATAGCTTCAGTAGGTAACTGCTATAGGTATCAGGAAAAAGGGCATATAGCTAAGAACTGTGGTAATGCACCCAAGTGTGCAAAGTGTCACCGGCAAGGGCATGAGACACGCCAATGCCGGAAGGGAAACTAAAGATTGGGCTATCTGAACAGCCACAGATGGCCCATGTGGTTGACTGTAAGGAAAGTTGTGGCAAGGGGTCACGACTTATAGATAATGCGCGCATTAGTGGTAACAAAAAATGTTACATGGATTCTGGTGAGCAGGGGGGCGCCTCTCGCTCATCAGGTAAACAGGGGGACGCTTCTAGTTTACCAAGGTGTAATATAGGTGTTAAAAATGTGGTTTCATTGCAAGAAACCGAAGGTAAAGGTCTAGGACCATATGAGATTCTTGTACTAAGTCCACAATTAGTGGGAGAGGTAGGAGTAGCTCTTATTGATACAGGCTCACAAATTTCATTAGTTACACAAGAATTCATTGCAAATGTTTAATGAACAAAAGAGTGAGATGGAAATCCAAGGGATACGTGGGAATAAACTAAAAGTCAAAGGAAAGGTTTCTCTTGAGATAGCAAACACATTAGAACCCGTTCAACTTACTTGTTATGTGGTAGAGAAATTACCAAGGAATTTAAATATGATATTGGGGCAAGATTGGCTTTCACAAAATGGCTATGTATTAACTAAGTCAATTACGGTACCTCCTTATAGTGAAACTGTGGTACAGTTCCCTATACAGGAAAAAGGTGTTAGGTATATTGAACATCAAATTTTACAGTCAGGTTTGATTTGTGCAGCTAGTCTAGTTAGGTGTGAAGACTCGTTCACCTGTATGTTAGTTAATGTATCTTCAGAGGTTTTAGTAGCGAATACTGTTCCCAAATTGATAAAACCTCCCACACAGATAAGACCTGAAAAACAAACAGGAAGTCTACTCACTGCACAAAGAATAAAACTTTTGAATGATAATCTAAGGCTGAAGCACATAAACGAGGGGGCCGAAGAGATAAGGCAAATTTGTCAACAATTTGTCGATGTCTTCAAGTTACCAGGGGATAAATTAACAGCTACTACAGCAGCCGAACATTCAATTCCTACTCCAAGTATTCCAAAAGGAAGGGCAATTACACTAAAAAATTATAGATTACTGGTAGCCCACCAACAAGAAATTCAGTCGCAGGTAGAACAGATGTTAGAACAGGGCATCATTACTCATAGTAAAAGTGAATGGAATTTCCCTCTTATTGTAGTACCAAAGAGAGAGGATGCGTCGGGAAAAAGAAAATGGAGAATTTGCATAGATTTCAGAAAATTGAATGAGGTCACAGTAGGGGATAGTTACCCTTTGCCTAATATTCAGGATATCTTAGATAAGATCGGCAGATCCCGTTACTTCTCTGCCCTAGACTGTGCTAGTGGTTATTTACAGGTGCCAATTAATCCTGAAGACCAATGCAAAACAGCATTTAGCACAGGAAGTGGTCACTTTGAATATAAAATGATGTGCTTCGGATTGAAGTCTGCCCCCGCAACGTTCCAGCGTATGATGAATGCTGTACTTAGAGAATCCATTGGAAATAGGTGCTTTGTATATATGGATCACATTTTAGTTTTAGGAGAAACATTGCAGGAACACAATGATAAGTTAATAGACGTACTCTCAAAATTAAGAGAATACAATATCAAAGTTGAACCTGATAAATGTGAATTCTTGAGACCAGAATTACAGTATCTAGGACATGTAATTACAGCAGAAGGTGTCAAACCTGATCCTAGAAAGATAAGTGCTGTTAGCAACTTTCCCACTCCAAAGACGCCTAAAGACATAACATCATTTTTAGGGTTAGCTGGTTATTACAGAAAATTCATTGATCAATTCAGCGCAAAAGCTAGACCGTTAACACATTTACTTAAAGAAGATAAGGAATGGGTTTGGGATGAGGCGGAACAGGCTAGTTTTGACTTACTAAAGTATAAACTTACGCATGCGCCTCTCTTACAATATCCAGATTTTGAACAACCATTCATCTTGACTACAGACGCTAGTGGATTTGCGGTAGGTGCTATCTTGAGTCAGGGTAAACTGGGGCAAGATAAACCCATAGCCTATGCGAGTAGAACGCTTAATACGGCAGAAGTAAATTGCAGTACTACTGAGAAGGAATTGTTAGCAATCGTATGGGCTTGTAAACACTTCAGACCCTATTTGCTTGGTAGAAGATTTAAAATAGTGACGGATCACCGTGGACTGGTTTGGATCTTTAATGTTAAGGACCCCAACTCTCGTTTAATGAGATGGAAACTACTATTGGAGGAATATGAGTACGAAGTACAATACAGGGCTGGTAAGAGAAACTGTAATGCAGATTGCTTAAGCAGATACCCAGTGGAATGCCTTATAGCTAGTAGTGAGGGTTTAACATGGGAAAAGAAGCAAAAAATTGTTGAGGAAATGCACAACTGTCCCGTTGGGGATCACCAAGGCATTCAGAGGACAATTGAGAGGATTAAACTGTACACATCTTGGCCAGGAATTGAGCAAGATGTAACAAAATTAATAAGGGAACGCAAAATTTGCCAAGTTAATAAAGATACTGGACCTAAAATTAAGCAGCCTTTAGAAATTACAGACACGCAAGAGGCACCATGGAACAAAATCTATTTAGATATAGTTGGTCCTCTTCCACAGACAGTTAGGAATAATAAATATTTGTTGACATGCCAAGATAATCTAAGTAAATATATCATAGCTACACCCATCGAGAATCAAAGTATAGAGACGGTACCAACTTCATGAGTGACATGTTTAGACAATTGTGTAAATTACTTAAAATAGAAAAGGTAAATACTACAGCGTACCGATCTGAAAGTAATGGAGCTTTAGAAAGAACTCATAAAACTTTAGTGAATTACCTAAGATGTTTCTGCGAGCCTAAAAATCCCGACTGGGATGAATGGATACAGTTCGCATGTTTTACATATATCACTACTCATTCAGTCACCAAGTACAATCCTTATGAGCTTATATTCGGTAGGAAGGCTAATATACCGGGTGTGTTGCAACAAGTACCACAACCTCTCTATATTTATGATGACTTGGTGCAGGAAGTGAAGCAGAAAATGCAAAACTGTTACCAGATTGCCAAAGAAAGGTTAATACAATTCAAAAAGTCTCAAAGTGAAAGAGTGAAAGCCAACGCCGCTAATTTCGATGAAAGCGACTTAGTGCTGTTAAAAGTAGAGGCAAGAAATAAATTAGAGCCTCTCTGGAAGGGTCCATTTGAAATTAAGAAAATAAAGGGCTTTAATGCGGTTGTACAAGAATTAGGAAAGAGAAAACAACACGAAGTGCATATGAATAGGCTAAAACCATATTTCTCTTCAATTTCAGGTAATAGCAAGCATGATAAGGATGGAGTTTGCAACAATAGCGCTGCTGGCACTATGGACTAGGTGTGTAAACTTGCAAGATGTTCAGAGCGTTGAATCAAGAACAGGCATATACTTCGATGAAGTAGGCACTATCATGTTCTACCCTATGCAATGGAAGGTTATCTCTTATGTCAACCTTGAACCAACACGTTCAATATGGAAGCAAACTAAAGAGCACCAACGTCAGATATCTAAATTCTGTTCAGATTTAAAGACTAAAGCATATTACCATTTGACAGATTGCGGGTCGTTTGAACAATACCTAAGGGCAAAAATTAGGTATATAGACAATTTAAAAGATTTAGTGGGAGAATACCTTAAAAATTCAAATTCAAATCATGCCGATGAGGTTGGGAAGTCAACTAGAACAAAAAGAGGCGTGCTGAATTTTGTAGGTGATGTTGCCAAAATTTTATTTGGTACACTATCACAGTCAGACGCAGAAGAGTATAATAAACGCATTTCTCATCTTGAAAATGAACAGGCCGAGTTTTTGCATATATCCAAGGAACAGTTAACAGTAATTAAATCCACAATTAGTTCAGTGAATTTAACTTTACAAAGAGTTGACCAAAATGAAAGGACATTAAAATCCTACCTTGATAAATTAGTAAAATATACTAATAAACAGATGAGTAGCCTAGAGGAAGAATTTAAGATGGTAAGCCTAATCAATGAGCAAATAAGAGTTATTCAGAGGGGATTATATGAGAGTCAACATGGTTTCGAAATTTTAATAGATACATTTGTTCACGCTGAACAGGGAATCTTTCAGCCTCAGTTGTTAACAATTGAAAAAATTAAGAAAATTCTGCACAGTCATAAGCTGCCAAGTGGGTTGGATTATCCTAACTTTCCTTTTTCAGAACTTCAACGAATTATAGTACCTCACACCTATGCATACAACCAGTATTTAGTTTATGTTTTAGACATTCCTATTATATCTAACACCATATATCATTTGTACAAAACCCTTCCCTTTCCCGTGAAACAGGGTAACAATTATGTTTTTATAAATTCTAACAAAGAGTACATTTTTTCTGACCCTATACATCAACATTTTGGCAAGATGTCTCACAATGAGTTAACGGCTTGTTACAAGCCAAACCATTTACAATTTGTGTGTAAAGAAGAAATCCCAATTCAAACCTATGTACCTGGCACAGATTGTGAAGCCACTTTATTGCATCCCTCTACTATGAAATTTCCAAACATCTGTGAGCTTAGGATGTTAAAAATTCAAAAAACCTTCTGGATACCTTTACATCTAAGCAATCAATGGTTGTTTGTAGCTCCTTACCTAGATACGGTAACAATTCTGTGTACCTTAGAAACAAAAAAGGTGGAGATAAAAGATGAAGGAAAACTCACTCTTGCACAAGGGTGCAAGGCCTTCACTTCCTATATAACCTTGTATGCAATCACATCAACTGATATTAATTCCACAGTAGACTTTATGCCTACTGCACCCCTAAATTTTGATTGTTGCTTCGACAATGACAGAACCAGTGATTTTGATAAGTTACAGTTAGAAGTGCCATTAGTGAATATCATGTCGTCAGCGGATGACTTGCGGATCGCCAGCATCAAGACCGACGAAGTGCAAAAGTTAATAGAAGAACTGGAACACCAAACTTTTTCTAAATGGTATGCAAATATACCCTCCTGGAGTTCAGTGCTGGGAGTAATTATTGTGATTGTTGTAAGTTTATGTTATTGCTTCTGTTACTGCAAATGTTGCAGAAATTGTGTATTTTGGATAAGAGATAAATGTGTAACTGATAATTGCCTTCGGCAAACACAGGAGCGAGTATGTTGTGTTAACGTTAACAATTACAACAATGCAAGGGTTCAGTACACTCAACCAGGGAGTTGTTCACCAGCTGTGTCTCTTCACTCGTTGTCACATCTTAATGAAGCAGCCAATGGAGAAACACAGACTGGAGCAATTTTTATGGGTAAAGAACCCCTCTCTAATAGGACCAGAAGTAAGCAAAAGACCTTTAGGTAATTAAAGTTCTCACCAGCTAAGGTGATAACTTTTTATAAGAGGGGGAGTGTAATGTATAGCACTGGATGTAAAGAACGCTTTTTAAAGAGAACTAATTAAATTAGAATTATGTGACTCATTTTGGTGTACAACAGAGATATTGTAAATTTTTTGTGTAAAGGCCAAGGTCAGGGTATAATTCTCAGTCCAGAGGGACAGATAATCTTTAGACTATTGCGTAACATCGGTCCAGTACTGGGTTCGAAAGACTTAATACTTTGAACCATTTACTCATTACGCATTGCGTTATACGCGTAATCAGTCATTACTAGGTACCTCCTACTCTAAATTCACACACGATGTGTGCTGAGCTAACAGCTACACACGGCACTTGACATGCGCAATGACTTGATGCACACTGACATTGGCCTGATATAAATATTGATGTAAACTGTACTCTTGCTAGGAAAACTGGCTTTTGTTAGATTCCTCACGTACATGTCTGCTGCCTAAATACATCTTTATCTACTGGACTCGTCGGATTTCTCTGTGTTGCTAGCCACCTCAGGTTCTCTGTGAGAAAGACTTAGCTCCTTCTCCTTACTTACTCCTATCCCAGAAAGAATACATCCCTTAAATTCCTAACCAGAAGCGAACTTCAAGTATTCCTAAATCCTATCTTTAGAAGAAGAAAACTAACCACATCACCTGGTGAACACGTTACACACCATTGGGGTAATTTGTCTCTGATGTTAGACTGCCTTTGTGGTTTACCAGGAGAAATACGAACTGGTTTGAGAATTTAATGCCATTCTAGCAGTTTGTCACAATAACTCAAGTGGTTAGAGCAGCCGCCCCGTAAGCGGAAGGTCTGTGGTTCAAATCCCAGTTGTGGCATTGAATTTTTAAGTTCCAGTTCTACCTCTCAAACTTTGCCCACACACGGCTTGTGTGTTTAAAAACATCAACAGTAAGTTTGTTGGCATAAATAAATAGCAATATTACTTGTTTAAATACGTGCAGAAAAGAATATGCTGATTTTTTGTTTGGATAGAACAACATTGATTATTTAGCTTCTTGTTTGCTCCCCGCTGGCCACACATCAGAGGAACACATACAAAAGTAAATACCTCTGGTGAAGTCATCGCTAGACCGGGCGGATCAGGCGCAAATAAATCATAAGAAAATGTTTCGTCTCTTTCCCCTACATCCCCTCGTCCATCGGAAAACATTTAGAGCCGGCTTTACAGGCATTTCTTATGTTTAAATGTTTGTGTATATTCTAGGAATAAAGAAACCAAGCCTAAAAGGCATTTATTTACAGTTTTGACTTCAGTGCGAGCGTTGGGGATGTAATGCCAGCCTTAACAAACCGCGAATATCTAATAAGAAGTTGTTATGGTGAAACCAGTGAAATAAGTATTGTAAGAAGACAACGAATATATAGTATGTATGCAATATATACTAATGAGTTGTCAGAAAAGTAATTTATATTTATATACACTATACTTAACTCCTTACCCGTCCATGACTAACTGGAAAAAGGTGTTAAACTGCTGAGCATTTATATAGCCGAGGCAAATCAAACCCAGCATAAACATAATACACAACTTTAGGCGCCATATTTAATTATCAAGAAATTACTATTCACAAAATCAAGCCACAATCCGCCGCAAAGACTATAATGAATTGGTATTAAACGTTACACGTAACACAAAAAGCCTTCTAGACGACCTTAATTCTGCATGTATATGTTTCAGTGTTTACAAAAAGCGTACTATTTTGAGAATAACACGAGATAGCGTCTGTGAACCTACACGGCATATTATGTTATTTGCCCGTGAATATACACTGGATATGTAGTCATTAGGGCTGCGGAAGTAAAAAAGAGAATTTCTCAAGTGGCAGCAGAAAGAAAAGGTGGAAAGATCACGAGAAAGGAATGTCGTCATTACAAGAACAGAGGGAGTGCGCTGACCTTCATCATGGCGTACTTCTTGATGTAACGGTCATCGGCACCGCCGAAACTCCTCACTTCTGTGGCAGCCCACAAGCCGAGCATCACCACCAGTAACTGCTTCATCCTGAAAACAAAATGACAAACACGTTGCAAAAAGATTCGCCAAAGAAAGATTAATGTGTTTTCTGCAAAGGAATGTAAATAGTTCTTGGTCCCGAAGAACGGAACACAATACCATTTGGTGAGTTTAGCACATTGTGTTTGCTCTAATGTTTCACTAAAAGAATATAAAAGCTGAAAATGAAATTTGAGGATCTTTACCTACACATAGTTCCTTCCCATGCTCATTAAATCAACAAAAACTGTGGACAGATAGGGCCAATTATGTTCTTGGTTAAATACACTTTTTATGACATTTAGCCGCATCTACGTTTGCGAGTATACACACACATCGTAAGTCTCGCATGAAACCATCGGGATTTTCACTTTCTCTGCCACTTAACTGTATTAGATAGAAGTAATGTTTCCATAAAAAAGTCGAGATTGAATTTGTAGGTAACAAACGCTTTAGCATCCCTTAAGTAAAAGAAAGCATTTTAGAAAAATATCTGTGTGTGTGTGTGTGTGTGTGTGTGTGTGTGTGTGTGTGTGTGTGTGTGTGTGTGTGTGTGTGTGAACAGAATAACACAAAAACGAAATGTGTAAATATCAGAATAAATGAAGTTCAGCAATTTCACCAGGATTTCCAAGATTACCATGTAAATTCCCACCCCGAACTACCCTTCACATGAAAATACTAACGATTTTAATTAAAGCGCTACTATAAAGATATTTACTAGGTGATAAATACAATTTAAATCTTGAACTTTCTGCGAATAGCCCATGAAATCCTCTTCATTCGAAATAGATTTTGCAGTCTACTTTTGTACAGTTTGTAAACCATTAGAAGTAAAAACATAACATGTTAAAACAGTTACGTCAAATAGGAATGGTTGTCATTTATGACTTCTGAAACATTTATTGTTACCGACTTTAATTTTCAAATACTCTCACATTTTTACTTTCTCTACTACGTTTAGTAAAGCAGAGGAAGTATTGTATTCCACCCAAAAATTTGATATCGAGATTTCACCAGAAATATATGTTTTGAGGCTCCCTGAATCCAAAAAAGGAGCATTTTTAGAAAAAGGTCTGTGTATGTATGTGTCTGTCAGTCTGTGAGCAGCATAACTCAAAAAGGAAAAGTCGATTAAAAACCAAAGTTGGTATTTAAATTTAATGTCGTTCAAGGAGGCGATACAAAGATTTTGAAGAAAATTGCTCCACCCTAAACTACCCTTTACATGGAAAATTTTTCGAAACTTTCTTCTAAATGGTTCTAATGATTTTGATTAAAATAATTTTTTTTGTAGAGTGAACCATTTCGGAGATATTGCTTGTTATTTGTTTGAGTTTTTGAGAACTTATATCTCTGTCAAATGGAACATCGTTATTCATTTTTTATCTCAACCGTGCAAAGAGAACAGGGTTTCAAAGCTTTAAAAGATTTGACTATCGCTCAAAGCCTACTGTATTCCCATATTCCCGTTGCACGTGCAAAACAACGAGCAATAAGATAATTTCTGTAAATGTTTATCTCAACTAACGCGAAGAAGATATAGGAATAAGAGTTTGTAAGAATGGTTAGTACAAGAGCAGAGAAAGTCATGTGAGTGCAACACATCCGATTTTTAAGTTAGGTTGCCATTCGTTTGTTTCTTTTGGTCAGACAAACAATGGAATTTCTAAACCAACATATAAAGATCCATTTTTGAACTTTTGACTATTGCTTAAACCTCCTGTATCCTCCTTGTACCTTCAAGGAGGCGTGAATATTGCGTACTAAGAACTGTAAGTGTTGTTTATCAGGTCGAGAATGCATTTTGAGAATACGAGGCCCGCAAGGCCGAGTTGTTCCAATAATTTGAGATCTGATAAGTAGCTTACAGTTCGTGGTTAGTCAATTACTTTTTTCAATACTTGGAAAAGCCGTAAAAAGCAATAATAAATCAAAATTGCGTTTCCATATTTTATTGGAAATTAAAAAAATGAATTCTCAATGTGAACAAATGAAAAGCTACATATAAATTACGTTACTACACTATAGGGTGTTACGTCACTTCCTTATGTTACCGTAAGTATTAATGACTAGTTTTAGCCTTGTTGTCATGGGAATTGATAAACGAATTGTAAATTTAGCTTACACTACCAAATATGTGTTAACAATGATAAACTTATACACCAAGTATTGAAAAAAAAAGCAATTTTTGTAAACTTTAATCGCGATTAACAAAAAGTAGATAGAAAAATAAGCGTTTTAAGAAATAGTTTAAAAATTATATAAAATTAATGGTAGAAAAAGTAACATGAATTAACGCATCAGACTTTATCTTCTGTTCCTAGGAACGCATCAAATGTCGATGCTTTGAGTTCTTGAAGTTATAAAATTGAAAATAAACAAGACGGTTTAATATTTCTAACAACTAACTGCTGTTTCTTTTATTCACACATTGTAAATGATCAACGTACATGCTGCCAAATCCGTAGCCCCATCCCTAAGGAAGACAAAAGAAAATTAATTCAGATTATGCTATTTAGCATTGGCAACAACTTAAAAAATGCATTGAAAAGTCATAAAGCAGCAGAAACTTGAAGCCCTAAACTGACAACCGTGTTATTTCATTAATGATTCATGGGAAAGATGTTTTACAATACCGAATAAAAGTATCTCAATGTTTCATCATATTGGTAGTGATTCAAGGTTGCAAATTTCACGAATCTAACGTTTTCTCCCGAAAATCTTTTTCGTGATAAATATGAAAAAGGTTTTTAAACGTGAACTAAAAAAGTAAATATTCTATGTGGAATCCATGATCAAATGTTGCAACGTCACCTGTCGAAACTAGAAGGCTTTCTTGAGAAAGATATAGATGATGTGAAGGTAATCAAAGCACTGGATTTGCTCTTTGAAACACAAGAGTGTAATATAAATGTAGCCTTGGTGAGGAATATGTTTAATAATTTACCTGAATTTCAGAATGAATATGGTGATCTTCGTTTATGTTATGCCTATTAATTTCTGTAATTTTGTCAGAATTTGATATGGATAACAATGATTTAAAGTTGACGTATTACATAAATGCAGACAGTGAAAGATTATTTTCCAAGTATGATTTGTTAGTGATTGAAAAGAGACGTTCGATGAAAGGTAAGAAAATTATAACTTGTTGTATGTTGCAGTTTAATGACATTGAGCGAATAGCTGGAGTAAACATGAACTGAGTGCATTATTTTATACTACCATATACACATAAACCTACAATCCACTTCTGTAAGTTAAATTTACCCAAAATCAACTAGATCATATCAGATTATGATGATATGATAATAGAATTTACTTGAATATGTATACTTTTAACATGTCATACTATTTTTTATGTCCTGTGTAAAGTAAATTATTATTATTATTATTATTGTTGTTGTTATTGTTATTATTATTATTATTATTATTATTATTATTATTATTATTATTATTATTATTATTATTATTATTATTATTATTATTATTATTATTATTATTATTATTATTATTATTATTATTATTATTATTATTGCTATTATTATTATTGCTATTATTATTATTGCTATTATTATTATTACTATTATTATTATTATTATTACTATTACTATTATTATTATTAATATTATTATTACCATTATGAATTAATGATATTTTTTTGCGTCATAATATGCACTGCGTATTTTTATCACGAAATTTTTGTGATGTCATTAACTCAAAAATGCGAAATTTGCAACGCAAAATGAAACGGAAATTTAAAAAAAATGGCTCTGTCTATACAAAACTTCAAGTTTTAACGCTTGCAGTCAACTAAAATGATATAGTTTAACTAATTCAAAATTTTAATTTCAAAAATGTTTATGATCTTCCAATGAATGAAATTGTGCTGTGGATGATATTACCAAGGAATACAGGTGAGAAGTGGATATGAGGCATTATCCCACAGAAATACAAAGGAAAATAATGGTTATTTACCCGAAACAAAACTTGGAGCATGACAGTAGAACTGCTTTCTTGTTAAAGAACATTAGGTTGTAAACTGTCCCATCATTTTGATTCAGTGTCTGGTTTGGATCGTGAATGAGATTTGGGAAGGGGAACTTGCCGTAATAGCATTCTGTGGACCTTATCATTTCACTTTTTTATTTCGTCTAACAACCGGGTTTCTTCTTCCGTGATGTTTTTTCTTGTTTCCTTTCATAGGCAGCGTACATAACATTTTGAGACACTAAAAATGATCATGAGGCTTTTCTGACTATAGTTATCATTTTCTTATTGTCTGTCCTTACTTGAACTTGTAGCATATAGATAATCCTAAAGAATATCCTTGTGACAACGGTTTTCTTAGTTGACTTTTGAAATTTATGCATTTTCTTGAATAAGGTTTCCTTTGTTCATTCCCGGCACGTACTTCTTCCGGGAAATTTTTCTGTACAATAATAATGAAGGTTGTAAATGACACACATATTCCAGTTCCAGTAAGGAAGCGTTCACTCCTTTTATGCGAAACTGTAACTGAAACTCCGTATTTATTTACCTATTTAAGTGATAAATCCAACCAGGAAATGAATACCTCTATAGGGCCGTTAATACGTACGTATACCACATATAAAAACGTTCTAAGTAGTATATTAAAATAAAATGAATATGCACGCCATCTGGTGGTATAGACGCAAAAATAGGCAGTTTGCTACACCACACCTTTCTTTATCAGGCGAAGTGTGATTTAAGATACAACCTATTTGGGTGCCCGACAGACGATAACATATGGGGCAGAGATTATCAATAAACTCAGCTGCATGTTAGAAATATCGACTTGTATAAACTGCGCTGCAACAAGACGTGAGACTTGGGAGAAATATTCTGCTCTCTTAATGCGCTCAATCATTTTTTCCACGGCTGTACAATAAGGTATCTTAAGCGCGACTCCGACGGCACAATTTTCCTGGTGACTAATGGTTCCTTCGTTCAGTGGAGAGAGCCCGTGGAGCGGGTTACCATATGTATTAAAGGCCCTATATATCTATATGAGTATTATAAATATATATTTAACTCTGTGTATGTGTGCATATGGCAACCTCACAATCCACTCAACCGATTTTGATTCTTTCAGCATTGAAAAGCCCAGACATGCTGCTATAAAAGCCATCAAGTTTCATTCATAAATAGTTTTAAAAAACTACGAAGCTCTTTGTACTTAAACACATTAGAGTTATTAAAGAACATGCCTAAGAAGAAGGCCTTGACTTTTAGTTAAGAATGCTATAGAGTAAAAATAGTTATCACTCCACAGAATATCTATGTGAACTAAGATGCAGCGGACATTTCGTTCCAAATATATATTTAGCAACTAAGACACACGAAAACAAAATAGAATCAAATCTGTTTAAAATTCTACGACACGCTTGCTTCACCAATGCCAAAACGTGGCTAACGAAAAAGACAGGCTGCGGGGCGAATTGGGATTAGTAGTAATGGTAGTCTGATATATGGGTAACATTGTATACCATCATAATAAAACTATCTTTTGTATGAACTCAACGAGCAGTTGTTATTATTATCCAGAATATGGATGTATCAGGCGATTGTGTTTTTACTTCTCCTGGACTAGGAGAATTATGTCTTTGCAGTTCGCGCCGTAGCCTGTCTTTTTCGTTAGCCACATGCCAACATATTTAAATAAGCTCTTATGTAAGAAGGTTTCGCTTTATTTCCTTTGTGCTTCCGATGAAATCAACTTTGTTATCACAGCATGTTGAACAGTTGTACAAAGAGACGAAATCGGTGAACTAATACTGTTTAATTACTCGTAACAACTGAGAACATTGTTCTCAATGGTTACGGAACTATTACTCAAGGGTAAATAATGCGGAAATTTAGAACTGAAACCTCCCCTACGTGTGATTCGCGGCCCTGCACTATAAGGAACGCTCTGTATATTGTAGATTTGCTACCGTAAAGTAATTCCGATACTGATCCTGCCCCATTGACGTTATCACTCGGTAGCCTTGATCTTGCCACACTTAATTACAGTTGCTGGCTGGTCTGGAAAGGAGTTATGTCTGTTGACTAGCTGAATACAAATTGAAAGCAACTGGTTTTGGTAAAGCTTGGAGATGTACATATAAAAATAGAATTTATGAGTCACTCCTTGGTCTACTTTACAGCGCTTACTGGTTTTTGAACAGGGGAATCACCGAGACAGTCCGGCTGCCGGCGGCAAGGTGTTTCATGCTACAGGAGATTTATATACGCCCATGTCTAGCTACTGGCTGGAATGCGCGCATTCTCTTGTTTGTTTTTCTTCCGTTAAAGAAGAAAGATTGCTGCTTTAACAAAAGAATGCAACGTAGCGATATGGTGCAAGTCTACATCTCACATTTGAAAGGAATTAAAGTTAAAATACTTATTCCACACCAACCTGACCAGGGATTCTCTCATTTTGTTAACCATATAGTTCTACTCCATGTTTATGTTCAAATTATTTGATCCCAATCCCCTATTATAAAATAAATAAATAAATAAATAAACAATGTGAACGCACAATAGCAACGTTATGGTTGCTCAGCGCAATCAACAGACACAACTTATAGTACAGTAAGCAAGGCCGTTTGTCATAAGTGAACTACTTTTCATAGTTAAATTACAACAAATAGCTAGAATGTTAACGTGTGATATTAGAAGTTCAGGTAAACATAAATAAGCGAATGAAAAGAAAGAGACAGAGAGAGAGAGAGAGAGAGAGAAACACAGAGAGGAAAGGGAGAAAGATAAAGAGAGAAACGGAGAATGCATTGTTGCTGGCAAGAAGGAAAATACAAATGAATGGCTGTTATAAGCTAATATACCAAGAGATATCCGGAGTATCAATAATAAATGCCTGAGAGTTATCAGAAAAGAGTGCGGCCTTATGCATGGAATAAGTGCACTTCTGAATAATGAAAAAGATGTCTTATCTTATAGTAAAACTAAAATCCTATATGAACGGAATAACAATATACGAGTAAATACATAGCATTAAGATTATTTAAATTTGCAACTATTATTTCATTAAATGCATTATTTTCCTAACGAATTACTTTATTAATCTTCTTCTTTACCTGTTTACCCTCCCCTTATGCAGGACTTCCACCCACTAGGACTTCCAAGCCTGTGCCTAGGGTCAGATGCCTATCGGGAAGCAGAGGGACCTATGGACCGGACAGAGTCAAGACCTGGAAATGGGTGGTCAGCCAAGCACCAGGTATAACAGTGAGGAAGAGGATGATATGAAATGCAGGCGGAATGGTCGAATGGGAAGTTATTATGGAGCAAATAGTGGAATGAGTGGCGGCGAAAGCCGGAGAACCCGGAGAAAACCGGGAGAGAACCCGGGCCGCATAGGTGGTACGCGAACGTTCACGGCGCCGTCGACTTTATTAATCACCAAATAAAAATACATAGTATCTAGCAGAAGTATCGGAAAGATTTTCTCCCTTTTCAAGATGAAAAATGATAACATAATCAAGCCGTGATTGATCGATTGACTGACTAAAAGGTACTATTAGTGTGATATGTTTATATCAGTAACGCCCTTATCTGCGCTATCTGAAATTGCAAAAGAATGTACGAGGAATGTGGGTGGTTTGTTATCAGAGATAATCCCTACCTATGGTCTAGTAACAGTTCAACTTTATTTCCTTCTGTCCTGGGTTTAATGCTTAGAAATTTCTATTTGGTGATAAGTATTCAAAGCATTAAATGCTTGCCTCTGGTTCCTAAGGTCACGGGTACAAACCCGACGGATGGCGACGGATATTTTTTCCTTGCGTAAATATCCTTAACATGACTTTCTCCGGAAGGGAAGTAAAGCTGATGGTGCTGTACCGTAGATGTACGGGATGTGAAAAAACTCAAGCCTCGGAGTAAACATTTAGGGTTGATATAGAACGGGACGCCGAGAACCGTAGCAGTTAAAGAGCATCCATAAATAAAATTAAATGAAGCATTAAACAAATGAGGTAGATGGATGCAGAGTTTAGAAAATACAAGTATTAACCGTGAATAACCATGAATGCTTATCAAAAGTAGTACACATTAAATACATTTATAGTCTACTTCAACATGACCACTATATTAAGTGCAAAATTAATGTTTAAATCTTATTTCACACAGAATGCCTTAATAATAGATTTCCAAAAGGATTTCTTAACTCGGATTTCCTGCCTCAAACAACTGTCTCCTCAGAGGTTGAAGACGATACTTGTTAAAAATACTTATAAATTACGCGATTTAAGTGCTCTATTGCGTCTGTTGAATGTCTTGCATGTTTTGTATGTACGAAGCAGGAGGGTTCTAATATATTTTTTCAATGCATTATAAAACTTTAAATTTCCAATAAGTCATTACTTTATAATTTGTAGAGAAAATGTATCAATCTTTTCAACTGCTAAAGTATATATTTATATAAAATTTCGTGTTCCTAAACCTAGACTTGCATAAGGCTGTTTTCTATAGCACAAACTTGTGTACCACGCTGAAAGACATATATTTACAAAATAGTTCAATACCATAGCCGGGGTTTGAACCACGGATCTTCTGGTCTCCGTTCGGTTACTCTTAACTACTGAGCTACCATGGTAACATGCCGGTACGTCATTAAATTCTCCAACTGAATCGAATTTTCCCCGGAAGCCATAAGGAGATCTCAAATTTATATGAGATAACATACCCTAAAGGCAACTTACCAGGTGTAAATAGTTTAAGTCCCAGACCTCATAGTTTAACCAACTATAAGGTGAATCACTGTACATTAATTGCTCTTTCACACTAGCCGTGTGTAGGACAAGTGTATGTTTAGAAAAATGTATTTTTGAGATAACCGCAGTTTAAAATTAACTTCAAAACCGGAACTCCTTAGATGGTTATCTTACAAAATAGTCAAGATGTTAAGTTTTAGCAAAAGCAGGCAGGGTATCCTAATGTTTAAAGAGACACTCAGTCCATTTAAATGTTTTTGTAAGGAGTAAGTGCTTTAAATGATCAATAATATATATTCTGAATCAGAAATAATCAAATTTTTCAATTAAAAACAGAAAATACAAAATTTTGTCATCTTACATTGCCCACCTTGATAGCCAAAGAAAATATTGCATTACACCCAAAAATGTGCCTGCGAGATTTCACTGAAAATGCACGCATTGAGATCCTTGAACCCTTCAAAATGCAGTTAGGAAAGGCCCAGTCGGGCGCGCGCGTTTGAGTGTATGTGAGAAAAATGAGCGAGGGTGAGGGGGGGGGGGGCAGCAGCACAAATCCAAAACAAAGAAATCAAACTTTATAGTCCAGCTTCTTCCAAGATTACGGCAGAAGATTTTCAAGAGAGTCTTACTTTCCATACTACCTCTCATAGGAACATTTTTTCATTATCTTTAATCTTTTTAAAGATAATTCAAACGATTTTGCAAAAGATTCCATATGCCTGACATAGTAACAGGGTGATTAAAGTGTATCCTCGTATAGGTATTGAATTTTATATAAACCGTAAAGAACCCTTCAATCTAGTTCGACTTTGAATAGTTGTGTAACCATAAGAGATAACAAAAACTTCAAAAATACAAACATCCAATTTGTATTAAACAATTTTGGAGTATCTTGAGTCAATTACGAGTAGGTTGAAATTTAGCGGTTTTCAAGCTACAGATTTTTGTTCTGTATTTAAAGACTGTGCAAGAAGTATTCAAAAATATCAGATCCATCACTCATATATAGAGCAAGATTCCTTTTAAAGACTCAACTTTTGCATGCTTTTGTGTAGCTACAGGAAATGTCCATTGACACCATTTCGGAAAACATTTATCCTGAACAGTTTCCAGAAAGGATACCAAAATAAATTATAGCGACAGGAGAAAATGTTTTAACAGATAAGAGGAAGTATTGCATTTCACCCAAAAATTCAATAATTCGATTGTTTAGAAAAAGGACCTCACACGCGCGTTAGCATTACTTCTGTACTAACTACTGTTACAAACTCTTATTTCTATATCTTCTTCATGTTAGTCGAGATAAGTATTTGCAGAAACTATCTTATTACCAGTTTTCTTGAAGGTGCAAGGGAAATATGGGAATGCAGTAGGCTTTGAGCGAATCAAATCTGTTAAAGCTGGTCGGTATATGAAGGCTTTAAAATTCCGTTCTCTTTGTACGGTCAAGAGATAAAAAGATGAAGAAAGACCTTCCACTTGACAAAAGTTAAACTATTGCAAAACTCACACAAATAACAAGGAATGTCTCCGTAATGGTCCACTCCACGAGAAAATGCATTTGGACATAACATGTGCATTTCAACAAGATCTACCTTTTTGTATAGTAAGATTTGGTCGATCTCTTTCGTTTAACAGTTAGGCAAAAGTGATCAAGAGTAAACAGAACTACAAAGTATATAGTCAGAAAATTCAAAATATACATTTTATTTGTCACAAAAGTATCTGAAATATGGAATTTTAATCAAAATCACTAGTCAATTTTAATAAAATCAAAATTTTCTATGTAAAGGGCAGTTTTGGGTGGAGGAATTTTCTTCAAAATCTTCGTATCGTATCATTGAAAGATATTAAAATTAAATACCTAAATAACAACTTTGGTTTTTAACACTTTCTTGAATTATGCTGTTCACAGTGACACACACACACACACACACACACACACACACACACACACACACACACACACACACACATTTTTCTAAAAATGCTTGTTTTGGATTCAGGGGGCATCAAAACATATTTCCGGTGAAACCTCGACATCGAATTTTTGAGTGGAGTACAATAGTTTTCCTACTTACTATTTATAGTAAATAAACTAAAAATATTTTTTAAAGACAAATCACTCCCCTGAAAATTAGATAAAATAGACAATTTGTGCTACAATTCCTTATTCTATAAATATAGAAATTTCAACTCTTTTCCAATTAGGGATTTGTATAAAAAGTGATTTGTGTTGAGCTCGTTGAAAGCCGGCGGATAAGCTCACCTGAATACCTGTAGAGACCACGTCGGGAAGTGCACTGAACTTGAACTTGTGAGCTCACCAAGGATGGCCGCGACTGTTTTATATAGCAAATAGCAGGTCCTCCTCCCCCTCCTCCATGTGGAGGGGAGATGTGAGAGAAGGTGGACGGAGATTGCTCTCTGCTATCTCCTTCGTGAGAAATGCGTAACTTCCTTGCCAGGGTGACTGACTGGATGGATGAACCTCATAGGCGATTGCGCCCCGGGCAACTTTTGGGTTACCGCTGAATGGCGCTTCCATTACATACAACTGCTATCTGCAGTTTAAGAGCTACATTATCTACAATATTAAAATAAGCTTATGTGTCTTATGCCCTCCTCTACATTTTACAAATTCACACACTTCTTTATAAATATTATAAAGAGTAAAGGTTTGTACACCAAATGTGCTTTTACTTTCTCTACTACGTATTACTATACGCAGAGCAAGTATTGTATTCCACCCAAAAATTCGATGTCGAGATTTCACCGTTTTGAGGCCGCATGAATAAAAACAAAAAATTAGAAAAGCTGTGTATGTGTGCCTGTCAGTCTGTGGACAGCCGGTTACAAACCAAAGTTGGTATTTAAGTTTAATTATGTTTTAAGGGTACGACACAAAGACTTTGAAGAAAATTCCTCCACCCTAAACTACCCCTTACACAAAAGATTTTTCCAAAATATTGATTTTCTGGAAAATGGGTCTAACGATTTTGATTAAAATGCCATGTGTTTGATATATTTTTATTGCAAATGAAGTGCATGTTTTGAATTTTCTAGTTATAGCCTATGTAGTCCCCCCTCACTCGTGATGAATTTTGCATAACTGCCAAACCGTAAGAGATAGACCAAATCTTACTATACAAAAAATGTAGATCCTGCTAAAACATAATTTATGTCCAAATAAATTTCTGTAGAGTGAACGATTTCGGAGATATTCCTTGTTATGTGTGCGAGTTTCGTAAAACTTAAAACTTTCGTGAACTGGAACATCGTTGTTCACTTTTCATATGTTAAGTTTGCAAAGAGAACGGGATCTCAAAGCTTTAAAAGATTTGAATGTCACTCAAATCCTACTGAATTCTAATATTCCCCTTGTACCTATAAGGAAATAAGCAATAAGATAATTTGTACAAATGTTAATCTCAACTAACACTAAGAAATAGGAATAAGAGTTTGTAAGAATGGTTAGTACAAGAGTAGAGAAAGTCATGTGAGTGCAACTCATCAGATTTTTAGGGTAATTTCAAAAACCACTCAATAATTTTGATAACTTTTTCACCATTGAAAAATCTAATTCTTACTGATGGACATTGTCTCTAATTTCTCATAAATGGTTGAACAACTTAAGAAATTTACAAAACCCTTGCGCTTGAATACGAAAACATAGTTATGTCGTCCTCCGTGATTTAAAGCTAAAATGTTACCCTCTGGTTACGAGGCCGAGGGTTCAAACCCGACCTAGGGCGATGGATATTTTCGAGCGTAAAAATCCATAGCATGGCTTCCTACGGAAGAGAAATAAAGGTGACAGATTTACGGCATGTAAAAGAAACTCTGGCCTGTTAAAGAGGTCCCTGAGCAAAACTATCTTTCACGCCCAATATAGAATGGGTCTCTGAGAATCATAGTGTCCATAAATAAAAGTTCAATTTCAATTTTTTGCAATTTTAAATATGCTTGCGAAGAACGGTCTTAATTTTTAGTTAGGAATTACATGAAATAAAAACGCAATGTGTTGCACTCACATGACTTTCTCTACTCTTGTAGTAACCATTCTTACAAACTCTACTCTTATATCTTATTGGTGTTGAGATAAACATTTGTATAAATTATCTTATTGTTTACTTCCTTAATTTTTACAAATGTTTATCTAAACGAAGAAGATATAGGTAGGAATAAGAGTTTGTTGGAATGGTTAGTACAAGAGTAGAAAAAGTTATGCGAGTGCAACATATCTGATTTTTGAGATAGTTGTTGCCATAAATTCTTCAGTAGTGTATCAATCGCTTTTTGAAGTGTTAGGTCCCCATTCATTTGTTTTTCGAAATGTACTTAGATGGATAAGAGTTCTTCTTTGGTGTATTTAATCAAAAAGACATCTTGATTTATACTCAGGCATTTTGAAATTATAAGTGACAAGATACATTGTGTTCTATAAAGAAAATTGGAGAAGTTTAAACTAAAATGAGCCGAAAATATGATTAAACATTTAGAAATAAATACTAATATACCTAATTCCTTACAGAAAGTGAATGTTAATTTAAACTTCCTAACTCTACCTACGTATGGTTAGAGCAAAAAATATTTATTTAAATACATTATTGCTTTTCCAATTGTTTATTTGTGTTGGTATAAAAAGAGTGGCTTTGATAATAAGCATGGCATATTTAATACCAGGGCGAGTATTCTTAGTAGAGGCGTACATAATATTACGGAAACACTGGAATTATTCAGGGACAAACTTTCCGTTACGCCCAATGCCAGTAAAAAGTAGCATTCATGATTTGGTGAGGAATCAGCGTGGCCTGGATCCCTTCAAAATGCATCAAGCAGCAACGTGTCGCGAAAAAGAAACGGTCAGTGACAAAACGGGCAACATTTCAGAGCACGTGGATAAATGGGAATGTGGGGATTATAAACTCAGAACTCAGTCGCATTTACTTTAGGCTTACCGCTATATGTGAGCAATTATAAAAAATCTGACGTGTTACACTCACATGACTTTCTCTACCCTTGTACTAACCATTCTTACAAACTCTTATTCCTATATCTTCTTCGTGTTAACATAAACATTTGTACAAATTATCTTATTGCTTATTTCCTTGTAGGTGCAAGGGAAATGTTAGAATACAGTAGGCTTTGTGTGATAGTAAAATGCTTTAAAGCTTTGGGATTCTGTTGTCTTTGCGCACTTAACATATAAAAAATGAACAACGATGATCCATTTCATGAAAGTTCTAAGTTTTACGAAACTCATACACATAACAAGGAATATTTCCGAAATGGTTCACCCTACAAGAAAATGTATTTGGATATAAATTGTGTATTTTAGCAAGATCTACACTTTTTGTATAGTATGATTTGGTCTATCTCTAACGGTTTACCAGTTATGCAAAAGTCGTCCAGAGTAAACACGACTATAGGGGCTATAGCCAGAAAATTCAAGATATACATTTCATTTGTCATAAAAATATCTCCAATATATGACATTTTAATCAAAATCATTAGAGCCAGTTTCAAGAAAATCAAAATTTTCGAAAAACTTTCCATGTAAAGGGTAGTTCAGTATTTTCTTCAAAATTTTCGTGTCGCATAGTTAAAAGACATTAAACTTAAACACCAACTTTGGTTTCTAACCAACTTTTCGTTTCTGAGTTATGCTGTCCACAGACTGACACACAGACACACACACACGAAACTTTTTCTAAAAATGCTTTTTTTTATTCAGGGGGCCTCAAAACATATATTTCCGGTGAAATCTCGACATCGAATTTTTGGGTGGAATACAGTACTTCCCCTACTTACCAGTAGAGAAAGTAAACATGTGTTGCACTAACATAACTCTCTCTCTCTATTTTTGTACTAATCATTCTTACAAACTCATATTCCTATATTATCTTCATGTTAGTTGAGATAAACATTTGCAGCAATTTATTACGTATTTACTTGCAAGTTCCAAGGGAATATGGGAATACAGTAGGCTTTGAGTGAGTCAAATTTTTAAAGCCTTCAAATCCCATTCTGTTTCATGACTAATATGCAAAAATGACGATGTATCATTTGATGAACGTTTAAGTGTTCCAAAACTCGCACAAATAACAAGGAATATCTCCGAAATGGTTCACTCTACAAAAAAAACGTTATTTGGACATAAATTGTGTGTATTAGCAAGATATACAAGTTTTGTACAGTAAGATTTGGTCTATCTCTTACGGCTTATCAGTTATGCAAGTCATCCAGTGTAAACAGGACTACTGGCTATAGCCAGAAAATTCAAAATGTGCATTTCATTTGTCATAAAAAATACCTTAAACATATGTCATTTTAATCAAAATCGTTAGAGCCATTTTCAAGAAAATCAAAATTTTCGAAAAATTTTCTATGTAAAGGGTAGTTTAGCGTGGAGGAATTTTCTTCAAAATCTTCGTGTCACGTCCTTAAAGGATGTTAAATTTAAATACCAACTTTGGTTTTTAACCGATCTTTCGTTTTTGAGTTATGCTGCCTAAACACACACACACACACACACACACACACACACACACACACACACACACACACACACACACACACACACTCACACACACACACACACACACACACACACACACACACACACACGGGGCTTTTTCTAAAAATGACTTTTTTTGGGGGATTCAGGGGGTCTCAAGACATATTCCCAGTGAAATTTCGGCATCGAATTTTTGAATGGAATACAATATTTCCTCTACTTACTATATGTTGTAGAGAAAGTAAAATACTGTAAGATAGCCTTGTCTTTACGAGTAAGTGTAATAGTTTTGAAGTGTCTCGATTAAAAGTGATTTTCATCATTTTTTTTCCAGGGATTGAACTGGAGAAATTATGTTACTGATCATATTGACCTCTTTAACTCAACTTAATAAACTGTCATTTTTAAGACATATTTATGAATTCTCTTCCCCAGCTCTCTTCTTCGCTTAATAAGTGCAGTTTTTCACCGCTAAGTAGGCCTCATCGTGTGCCCCACACTTATGCTCTGATGCTCTCGAAATATCACTCCTCTTGTAGTGTTCTGCCCATTTATTGGACCTTTCTTTCACTCAGGTCCATTTTATAACACCGTCTATTATTGGTGAGAAATTACTTTGTGATCGACACTCGGGTGTGTACCGAGCGAGATGGCTCCACGGTAACGTGTGAGGCTCGCATTCGGAAGGTCGTGGGTTCGATTCCCGTGGCCAACCTTCCTGATCGACTTTTTCCGGTGTTTCCCGGGTGTCTAGGTGAAGGCTGAGAAAGATAATTATATCCCCCAAATTTCCTGTCCTTCCATCTCACTTCATTAATCATTTCATTTACCCTTCATCGCGTTGGTTCTTTCAGGGTTGCAAGTGACAGCGAAGATGTTAGGTGCAGCTTGGCAGGGTTGATATACTCAAAGGAACTCTTTCCGTCCCTCGTTGTCCGTGGTATGCGGGTAGGAGGGACGGCATATGGGGGCTTTGGACCTCGCCAGGTCTCCCCTGCAACGCCCCAGAAGACCTAAAGATCTCGAGGTGTCGTCAAACTTGGTAAATCTTAGGGACCTCTGTTAATATCTGTATCACCAGTCCGGATCTGGCCGCCCGGTGTCTTCTCTCACCTCATCCTTCCTCCCGCTGTGCCCTCTGGGTATCATAGGTACAATAAGCCTAGCTCCAGTGCCAAACCCCTTCCGTATCTCTCCTATTCCTGTGGGCTGTGTTGTCAGCTGACAAGGGCTCGTCAAGTCACTGGCCAGTAAGTTAGTGAAAATGCATTAATGTCAGAGACACATCATCGGTGTTGCAACAACTGTGGGTTCAGTGGAAATTTGCACGCGTTTTCATATGCCTGTAGTAATCTGATTTTGTTTGTAAGCGCTCTATTTAGCGATGTGATTGGTAGTGTTATACATGGTGATACTGTAAGGAATTAATCATTGTTATATTAAATTTAGAACTTAACTATCTTTTATGCCTCCTGGATATAGGTATTGCTGCTACAGACGGACACGAAGTATATTTGGCAACAGCATACTGAGACTGCCACGTGGCAGCACGGATTTCAATCACAAGGTAATTTCTCACCAATAACCATTTTTCTCTGTACTTTTGGCATAGGTAACCTTGTGAAGCGCACATGGTTCTCCTTATCAGTGGTAATTACTTCCATCACGACCAATCACTTTCATCGAAACATAAGCAAACAAATCTATGGCCAAAACAAAAATATGACGATGTCATACACGCGCTACATGACAGGCAGTGTGCGATATCCGATCTTTTCCACATCCTTGGATCCCTTAAAAACAAACCAGTCATACTCAAGCATCAACCAATAATCTGACCGTTTATTTCGCATCATTCCTTTTCACCCACCGCTTTTTTAAATATTCAAGGTACAGAGCGTCTTTTATCAGGACACGTGAACTTACGGCGCAAATTAATGAAATAATCACTAGAATGTCTAGGATGATATTTGCTCAAGAGGTCTAAGTGAGGTCCGTTTCCAATAGTTCCATCCGATTGTATTCGTGAGAGTTTTGGTTAAGACAGTTTGATGAAAGGGTTACCAGCCCCTTGCATGTCAGGTTTAATTTTGGGGTTTACTTCCCCTAGGTGAATAGCCTTCACTACGATTGTAGATTCACCTAACCTCCTCGTACCCTGTGGATTTGGAGCAGATCCTATGATCTGTCAAAGGATGTACAAGAGAAGATCAACTTAGAAATTAACATATTATGAATTAATTAATCATAGGTTTTGTTTTAACAAAATTAATGGTATATAGAGAAAATTGGCTCCAACCTTAGAAAGAATGACTCAGAGAAAATCCCCAAACAAATAATGGGATATAAACCAAGAGGACGAAGGCCAATAGGATGACCTAGGAAACGCTGTATCGAGTGAGACCAGTAGGCTAATCTATGATTGTAGAAGAAGGTCTGAGTGAGTAGAAGGCATTAGCTTTCTTATCCCACTAGTAAAAATATTCATTTGTGCCATAACTTAAAATATCGTCTTCTTGTTGTTTCAATAACTATGAGTGATAAAGGTTAAATAGTTGTGTCATTTTAAAAAGTTTAGGTCATAATTGGAACCCTTACTTTGCTGTTGTTTTATTGCCAAGTAGTAGGTCAACTTGATTGGAGGTCGTAAATGTTTAGGTTAATCTGTTGCCATCCACTGCATGGTCCGAGAGGGATCGGACCTGTTGGCAAAACAGAAAACATCCTATATAAGTTACAAAATGCCTGTCCTGGTCATCATTCATAACTGGTGTAACACGGAGAGAGTCCCGGTTTTGTCACAGTATCGCCTGACCGAGACGGTGCACGCACTACGCATGACTTAACTCAATAGAATGCATACTTCTTTCCCTCATGCTCGGTTAGGTGCTTGACGGAGCGTTAACAGCACCCAAAGGTTTGCCAAGAAGACACTGTTTCAAACTATAAAATTAAGTAAGGAAGGTTACTTGCTTATTTAAATGGTTCCAAACGAACATACATTGCTATGTACCTTTTTTAACTTGTGCAAGTTACTTCCTATCGGAGGATACTTGAATTTGATGTAGAAAAGCATATTCCTTGTTCAAAGTGTGAGAAGAGCTTAAGATGCTATTTCGGTAAACCAAAGACTTTAAGCTGATTTCTGTAGACTAATCGGTGCTTTCCTAAAGGATCCACTATTATTTTAATTTCCACTTTCTCAATTTTCCTACGTAATAATTTTAGAGGCATGAAATTCTTCTTTTACCATTCACATTGTGCACTGGTGTATATGGAATAGTGATTCACACAGAACCTGGCAGACACTTGATGTCCTCTTCAGTCATAATCCTTCTACTTTCCTTTTGCGTAATTCTAGCATACTGCTTATCGTCCCAAAAGTTGATTTGATCATAACACTGCTATAATGTGTGAGGTTTAACTTGACACATGACCTTTCTACTGTTATCTGATGGGCCTAGGAGGTCGGGTGCGCTAATGATGGTCAGAGTACTGAAAAATCCTATCACAGTTAACTTTCATTGCCCAGTTTCTTAGTATTAATAACACTGTCGTGAAAAGCTGCGCTTTTGTCAGTGAAATATGGAAAATAAACTGATATATTTAGTGTCCTTGTTTCAGTTAGATTTTGTATTGTTACAAGCGGATACTGGGAAGCAAGGAAAATCTTTACCATCCAGAATTTAAATAACAAGTTTCATAGTAAAGGCTTTGGGATTAGGCAATTAATGATTACCAACTGCCGTGTGCTTAGGGTGGTCATTTTTTTAATTTCGTATTTCTTCACGTACACCCCTTAGTATTTTTTGCCGTCCTTTGTTTCAAGGAGAAGTTAAATACCTATATTGTTGAAATTGAAAAAGAGGAACCTCTCCGCAATGGCAGAGCGGTTGCGTCATTTTGCTTCTTTCTCCTTATGCATGTGCTCGACTGCTGCCATACTTTCCACCTTCAGTAGAGACTCAATTTCCATTGGGAAATGTTATAAATGTTTATTTACATCATGGCTGGGAGATTAAGAAGTACTGCCACTGTTACTTATTTAGTATATGAAGATACGCACCAGATCGGTGAACATAAATTACCATAAAATCAGCAGGTTATCTTATAGCATAGGCAAAGTGAAATTGACTATCAGTGAAAGTGCTAATTTAGTTACGCGTGAATGTGTAATATATTGAAAAAAGCCAGGATTCCCACATGAGATTTATCTCGCTGCATAAAGAAACTTAGAAACCTGTATTTATCGTGACGCATTGTGCAAAAAAGTGCTCATAAGAAGACTAACACTCACAAACAGCGAGACCTTAAGTTTTCTCCAACTCGAAATAATTTGTTGGATGTTGCCCATGCTAATGCTTTGAACATTGTAAAAATACAAGAGTATAAACTCTTGCTATTATATCAACGACAGCTTGGACGTAGAGGTTATCTTGGAGGTTTTAACTGGGAGTTGGTGGCGAAAGAGGAAAGGGCGAGAATTAGAATTATAAAGAGGAGATGAAAGATGATAACAGTTCGTTGTTTTGGATTCGTGATTCGTCTGAAGAAACAACTGAAGTGAGTGACCCTGATGTAATTAATTTCTTCCAAAACTACTAAAACGACATCTGAAGAAGGTGTCAACACATTGAATTGTGTATCATGTTTCTGGGAACAACTGTGGACTTCAGTCTATAAGTACGGCCGCCTGGAGCTTCGCATCAGAGCGAACAGCCAGGGCATGTCGAAAGACATGCCCAAATAACTTTTTCATTCATTCATTCGCATCATGCAAGGTGGATGGCCAAAAGAATTTATTCATTGAAGATGTTGCACTTTGGTTCTCAGCTGTCTCTCACTGTTAGTGAATTAGATGGACTGAAGAACATCTGTGGTGAAAGCACATGCAAAATGGTGGTTTCCAAGTTTATCAGCAATCGGCGCACATTGCAATGAGTTGTTACTTTCTGAAAGAATTAAAACTGTACAAGAAAGTAAATGCAAGGTTTTTTTCGAGTGTTCTAAATACGTTTTGTTAGCACCTATGGTATGTAAATGAAGACATTTGTATGTTATCACTGTTTGATGACAACTTTAACAATGACAAAAAACAGGTACGGATAGAAATCGAATTCTTGGGGACCGAGCGGAGGTACACTGTCTCACCTGTTGCAGATACAAAGCTTTTGGGTCAGTTTTCTTTTTGGCCTATTATAATACCATAAATTTAAATTTAGTATGTTTGCATAGGCTGTTCAGAACATATAAGCATATTTACTAACAGACTGAGCTTTGAATCTCTATTATTTCTGACAAGGAAACTGATGAGGACATTTCAGTCAAGAGTTTGGATATGTTGAAGAAGTTAAGCAAATAGTTAGATTTTTTAAATAAGGACCTAATTTCTTGGGATTCAAACACTTCCTACCTTAGCGCCAAAGAGACTCTGAAAAATCTTAAGGTGATAAATAATACGGCAGAGAGAGAAAGAGAGAGAGAGAGAGAGAAGTGAAGTTAATACAAGAATTTAATGGACTAATAACAGCCAATGAAGAACAAAAACAATTCATTTTGCGATGAATGCAAAATCAGCGAACACAATACCCAGACTGTAAAAAAGAAACACTCAAAAGAAAATCGTGTTAAAACTGGTATTGATTTAAGCTGCATTTTGTATGTTCTATTACATATTAGTACTTAAATTTCTTTCATTTAAACATTAAGTATATTTGCAAAGCATGTATCGTTGGTTTCAATTATGCATTAGAAAAATTTAGTAATTCTTTCAGTAGTTAAGTTTATTTAGATGTTCAAGTCCATTGCGGTACGGGATAATATTAACTGATTTTAATGAAATTTGGTACATAATCAAAACATGTCATACGTAAAAGAATCTGATGTGTTGCACTCACATGACTTTCTCTACTCTTGTACTAACCATTCTTACAAACTCTTATTCCTATATCTTCTTTCTTGATAGTTTAGATACACATTTGTACAAATTATCTTATTGCTTATTTCCTTGTAGGTGCAAGGGGAATGCTAGAATACAGTAGGCTTTGTGCGATAGTCAAATGTTTTAAAGCTTTGAGATTCTGTTGTCTTTGCACACGTAACATATAAAAAAGAATGAACAACGATGATCCATTTCACGAAAGTTCTAAGTTTTCCGAAACTCACACACATAACAAGGAATATCTACGAAATGGTTCACCCTACAAGAAAATTTATTGAGACATAAATTGTGTATTTTAGCAAGATCTACATTTTTTGTATAGTGTAATTTGGTCTATCCCTAACGGTTTACCAGTTATGCAAAAGTCGTCCAGAGTAAATACGACTACAGGGGCTATAGCCAGAAAATTCAAGATATACATTTCATTTGTCATCAAAATATCTCAAACATATGACATTTTAATAAAAATCGTTAGAGCCATTTTCAAGAAAATAAAAATTTTCGAAAAAGTTTCCATGTAAAGGGTAGTTTAGGGTGGGGTTATTTCCTTCAAAATCTTCGTGTCGCATCCTTGAAAGACATTAAACTTAAATACCAACTTTGGTTTTTAACCAACTTTTCGTTTTTGAGTTATGCTGTCCACAGACTGACAGACTGACACACAGCCTGACACACACAAACACACACACGGACCTTTTTCTAAAAATGCTTTTTTTGGATTCAGGGGGCCTCAAAACATGTATTTCCGGTGAAATCTCGACATCGAATTTTTGTGTGGAATACAATACTTCCCTACTTACCAGTAGAGAAAGTAAAAATGCTCAAATTCCTTTTCACCTTGATTGCCTGCAGCTGTGGCAGAACCCCATCGATGTCGTGATTATACAACAGTAATGTCCTAGACAACTTACTAGTGACATTATTATAAGTTAGCTTCCTGACCAGTTCTAGCTTCACGAATATACAGCCTAAGACAACATAAATGAACAACATCCAGAAAGGAAGTTCGATTCGGAAAACACCGGAAGAATTCGCTGTCGCTGCGTTCACAATACATGTTTACTAGCACCCTGGATTAATTTCAGATCTATGCGATAAGTAGGAAGCTGCCTTTCAGTTTGGCCATACGTATGGTAGCCTAGCGATGAAACGCATGTCTCGTAATTTGGATCAACCTGGGCTTGAATCGTTAATTTGTTTCTTCATATACCGTATTTTTTTCATACACAAGGTATGTTTATTTTAAGATATTCATTAAAAAAGTACAAACTACTCGCTTCGTTTTCAAAATAAGAATTAATGCCTCAGGCGTCTCCCCTATACAGAGCCCGGGTGCTGTGTCTTCCAGCCGCAGTCAAGGCCACGGAGGAGTGCAGGGGTCAGCGCGCCGACTCCCTCGACCGTAAGGTGACTACCTGACCTTTTAGAGACGCTACCTTCCCATCAGGATAGCTACCCAAATTTGCACCGTTAGGCTTATTGCACCCCGGACCAGACCTTCCAGCGGGGAAAAATCCCCACGCTGGAACCGGGGATCGACCTCGGAGACAGGCACGCTAGCACTGCGCTACGGGAACGATCCAAAATAAGAATTGAGAAGTGGAAAATTAAACTGAATATTTAACTGACTTAATTTTAGATGTGTAAATCCTGTCTCATTCTTCGGTTATGAATGGACTGGCGTGATCTGTACGCGCAGCTCACGGACTTTTGAGTTCTGCATGTTAGCAGTCACACTGACTTTTGCTATGGCTGGGCGCACACATTAAGATGAAGCTATAAGCCGATCTCTCATTACTAGGGCAACTCACATTATACTTTATTTGTTTATAATTATCTTTATCTTTTTTATGATTACACTTTAGTTTTATAATGTATTTCTTTCATGCAATTAAGCTTCAGTATCTTAAATATTTTTATGCAATAAAGTAAGTTTGGCAAAAATATAAAGTTATACAATAACAAACTACACAAACATATGAGACCAATGCCAAAATCTTGTCATCTATGTCATACACAGTCTCTGTAACATACCGAAGTTGATTAATTGGCAGCTTTAAGTGAGGTTCAAGATTTTCTTCTGTCAGACACGACTGTTTAGATTTTAAACTCCAGTTGAGCTCTCAACTGAAGTAGATGATGGAGAAATCATTATTCCCTTCATTGCTAGCTTACTTGGTGTAGGCATCTTATTGGAATGCTTCGGCCAGAAGGATAAAGCAGTAATACATTTCTCTATATGATGATATTTCTTCCACTGGAACATCAATGTTACAGAAACTTTTCACTGCACCTGAAGTGAAGATGGAATAAATTTGCTCAGGAGCAGCTAATGTTAGGTTTAGTTCCTGAGCTTCCTCCCAGAATCTTTTGTATGATGGCTTACATTCGTATGTGTCTTGTTTTTACATGCTGCACAGCCAGTCTGTGTTGCATCAGTGTAATGTGATTTCAAAACCTGTATTTGATCACAAATACCATCAGAGATTGCAGATATAGTTCTGAGTTGAGGTTGAAGTGTTTTATTTTCAACCAGTCGTTTTAAATTTATTACAGCAGCACTACCTAGCTGCATATTTCAGGTCGATCCAACGTTTTCATTGTTGACATTTCTAGCTGGAAATATTGTATTTATACATTGAATTTATTGTTAGGTTTTAAACAGGCAGTTAATTCCCAAAAGAATTGTTTTATATTATACATTGTGCTTACTTTTTATGCTCATTGTGAATAAACATGTGCCTTACGCTACTGAACGTAAACTGCACTCGATGATGTGAATCAAAGATGCTTTATTCTGCTTTCCATACGCTTTTGTTGGTGGTGATAACTAATGTTCAGAAAATGTGTGGTATATTAGTTTACATGTAAGAAAAAATTACGGTACGCGAGTGTCTTAATTGATAAGCTACTTAGTAATTACTCGTATTTGTAAAGCTTACGGTAGCTCGAAATTTGATCAAGTACTTGAGAAAAAAGTACTGGTGGTGGTATCATATTTCATCATATTGCTGAGCATCATTTCAACTATTTCGTTTATTCACCGTACGATAGGATCTATCCGGTTAAAGGATGTTAATCAACTATTAAAAAATTAGGAAATAAGACAAATGCCGTCATGCTTCAGCCGCCACTGAACAGGAAAGAGAAATCTTTAATTCGGAAGTTATTTTTCGATGTGTTTTCCAACACGATTTTGGAAATGGGATAATTTAATGGAAAGAATACAAACATAAAATTCAGAACAATTAATTATGAAATTCCGAAACTTTTAGACTGAAATTTCAATTTCTTGCATACCAATAAACATGGTGTTATACCTTGTGACAACCAGAAATAACATGCTAAATGATGAATTAATGAGAGACGTCCTTATTATAATCTCAACGGGATTATTTGGTCTCCTTAGTGTTTATCAGCATCTCCTATAACCAGGTAAGTATGGGCACATACATCTCCATGATTAAAGATATTTGTATTGTTCTGTTTGAGTTAATTTCTTTGAGCTCTAACCAAAAATGTCACCCACAAAACGACTGAGTATGTACTATTTTAACCATTATTTTATTTTCATATGCACATTCAATGCTTTATTCTGTTCTTGATTCCTTTCTTAGCCGCGTCATAATGATATAGTCACAAAGGTTTCAAGTTATCTTCCCAGCAATTTTCTGGAAAACTTTGCTCGTGTACTACTGACTACACAACTTTGTTGATTGTAAGTGAGGTAACCTTTGTGCCTTCATGAAATTGTCATTTTTATATTTATAGTAAATATATGGGTTCTGACACAATTTCCATAAGAACATTGCCAGTTGAGAAGGTCAACAATGTGACATTTACGAGGAGCAAGGTTACAGTTATCTGCAATCACATCGTCCATATATGTCTGGTTACCTTTGTCTGCAGAGCTCTTATTCGCTCATTATTGTTGAACAAAATTACAGCTTGAGCTAGCATGCTGCGGTAAATTATATAAATCAAAAACCGCAAGCAGTTTGTTCCGCATATACTTCCTTCAGGATACTGGAAAGGAAACCAGCAAAGTGAATAAATGAGAACAGCAAACGGAAATATGGTGCATTAAAATTACAGGTCGAATAAGGCTAGTTCTTCTAATTGGAACCTGTTTTAAATGCAAATAATATCCAGAATATTGACATTCTCAAAGATTCCGTATTTCATCGCTACGCTGGGCATTACACCTGTTCATCTTGTGTGAAATTTTCTCATCCTCGAAACATAGGCATTATCTATCTACACAGATACTACCAGTATAAAATGGTTTAAAAATGTCGATTAAAATACCACATTATGACGCCGGGCGCGGCACAAAACAAAGGACGTCAGGGCCAGGTTTCTTCATGCCATATGACGAGCCGGCGAGTTGGCAAAGGCGTTCTAGGCCAGGTGCCTCGCGCGTCTGTTTGTGTGTACGTGTCTAACAACAATCGAAGCGTCTATACAAAAGGGGTTTCTCTGGAGCCTTCGAGAAAGACGCAACTGCTTCACTGCCGGCATGTTTGAAGGAGTTCGAGAAAGGTCCGTGTAACGTCATCCGCACTATATAAGGGGACCAGAAAACAGCTGTGAGTTAGTTTTCCGGTTTCAGACATAAGTTGGTCAATGTGTCAGTGAGTTCGAGATAGCTGTGCTTGTGTCTGTCGTTGCAAAATATACCTCGGTCGTCGACCGATTGCATTGTTGTAGTGAGTGTATGAGAGACAGAGAAAGTGAAGATAGACACTAAAAGGACTGAACAAGGTTACGGAAGTAAAAGTTGAGTTGTTATAGCACGAAAGACTGTAGATTGTGTTAACGACGAGAAGAAAACTGTGTATTTGTGATAAAATTTCAGAAGAAAACAAAATGACAGAAAAGTAACCGGACCGATACTGTCATTTTGTCAGTTTTCATAACGAATTAAATGTAAAACTTAACTTCCTGGGAATAGCCTCTGAAATTCTCTTTATTATGAATGACTTATATAATTTTATTGGTAGGTATACTGTAAGAGATAAACAAAAATTGCACAAATATTGTATATTGTTAAAGTTTACAGTATTACTTTTACTTTCTGTACCAGACACTTAAAATAAGTGGTAGTGTTGTATTCTACAGCCAAAAATTCTTCGATGACGATATTTCACCGGAAATACATGTTTTGAGGCTTCTTGAACCCAAAATAAGCAGCTTTAAAAAAAAAAGCACCTGCGTACGTGTGTCTACCTTTGAATAGCATGACTCGAAAATAAAAAGTCGGTTAAATACCAAGTTTGGTATTTAAGTTCGGTGGCATCCAAAGATGTAATAAGAAGATAAAAGAAAAGGTCCCCCATTCCAAATTACCTTTACTTAAACATATTTTCGAAAATTGAAGTTGCCAAAGCGCTTAACGATTTTTATTAAATTACCTAAGGTGAAAAATTTCATTATTAATTTCACGATTTTCTGGGAATAATCTCTGAATTTCTCTTCATCGACTTTTTCATAACTGTGAGATAGAAAAAATTTGATTACACAAAAATATACATATGGTTAAAACAACAAATTTCTCGCGTATGTGTTATTTTTTTTTAATTTTTGGGTGTTTTTTAACTACTATGGTTCACAGTGTTCTATTCTATAAGTTTTAACTATATCTAAAGCCTACTGTACTCATCGCCATTTTAGCTTTAAGGAAATACGTAACAAAGTAGTGCTTATCTCAATTGACATGAAGTAGATAAAAGAATGGCAATTATAAAAATGGTTTGTATAAGAGAGAGAATATAGAAGATTTGCTAGTGCAAAACATTGGATTTTTAATAAAATTCACATACTCTGCTCAGAGTATTGCATACAGTCTAATTAGTACTCTGCAAAGGTCTTCAAAAATGTGTTTTAAAATTGTTTCTATTTCATATAAAGTCACTAAAACGGAATTATTTAATAAGCTGTACAGAAAATATTGTATGGAACTATTAAATGTTATTTCACATTATTACTTATTTCTTCTTCTGCTCTGCTTGTACGATCTCTTTAGATTCTAATTGCATGTGCGCGTGAAATTGCTGGCTTTTGGAGCGCTTTCTTTTCTTTTGTTTTTTCTTTACCTGTTTACCCTCCACTTATGTAGGACTTACACTCACTAGGACTTACAAGCCAGTGCCTAGGGTCAGATGCCTGACGGGGAGCAGAGAAACCTATGGACCAGACAGAGTGAAGAGGTGGAAGCGGGTGGTCAGTCAAGGTGTTATAGTGGGGAAGAGGATGATGTGAAATGCAGGGAAATCGATTATTGGAAAGGTGACAATGGAGCAATTGACTGAGTGAGTGGTGGGGGAAACCGGAGAATCCGCAGAAAACCCGCCCTGACGCCACTTCGTCCACCACGAATACCACATGTGGGTCCCTGGGATCGAACTCGTGCCACCTAGGTGGTAGGCGAACGCTCCAACCGCTCGGCCACGGCGCCATCCTGGAGCGCTATAATGCATAAATCGACCATGCGTGCTTTCCGTGCGCAGCCTTTCTTACCTACACAAAATATTAAGTCAACAAAAACCAAGTGGGATGGCTCAGGCGGTAGTGTGTGGTCCGTGTTCCGGAAGTCATGGGTTCGCTGCCCGTGATCGACCTTCCTGATCCATAGGCTTTTTCGGGGTTTCCCCAGATCGCTAGGTGAATGCTGGGAAGGATAATTACATCCCCCGAATTTTGCGGTCCCTCTATTTCGCCTGGCTTCTCATTTCACCCCTTGTTTGGGTTCTAAGTGTCGGTGGGAGTTTCAGTATGCATGGCAGGGAATTTTCTCTTTGTAAATGTAAATTCTTGTCCTCCGGATCGGGGAGGTCTCTGAGATATGTAATCCCACAAGGTAACTGGTTGTAAGAGCCGCAACCACGGAGTTTCAATCTATAGCTATTAGGGACCCTGCCGACTACTTTCATATTTCCTCAGGCCCGGCCCCCTTAGTATCCTCACATCTCATCGCTCCCTCCAGGAGGGTGCTCAGTCAGGGGCATACGCACAAAAGATATTCTATAAGTCGAAGTCCTAAGATCCCCTCTCCGAATCTTGTCAGATGTAAATTAACAAAAGCCTTATCTTGCTATTTTTAATGAGGACAATATGCATTACTAAAGATAAACCAAATATTACATTCCTGGGATTTAAAACATTACCTACGTCCGGCCTGCGAAATGCTTGCTTATTAATTACACCTACTATGCGAGACGGATGCAGCTGGCAGTGATAATAAACAAGTTCTTGTCTTGCAGACGGAAAAATACTGGAAGTGTAGGCTATCATAAACTGCATCTCTAAGATGGTATACGGATGTCAATTAAAGAACTCCCGAGATGAGTACACCTTACACTTAACAAGAGCCTCTAGTTTCAACCTGTTATTATTATGTTAGCAAAAAGAAGTGGAAGAGGGTGTGAAAAACCTACACCCACAGTTCTTTGTTTATGGACACTTTGTTTACGGTTATTAAACCAGGAACAACTGTTGTAAGCTTTTTCATAATAGTTTGCGAATAAAAGTACACCAGATAGACAATCTGATTGGTCTTTGCCATAAGTAGATATCCCTTCGTGCGTTAAAAAGGTTGCAGAACGCAACGACGCAATTTCTACGAAGCGGGCGATAATCACGTGAGCGAACTTTGTTCCGCTTGTAAGAGAAGACGAGGGATGACAGATAGATCCCAAGCTTGAACTATCGTATGTAGCCCGTAATAATACACTCGAACAGCTTTAGAATATTTTCCACTTTGCTAACAGCGACTTTTATCTTCCACAGAATGAAGTCACTCCTGTACATGCAACTACTGTCTAGCATTACGAATTACAGATCGTAAATTACCGTAATAAAACCCAATGCAAACATTTATTGTCTATTATCATGGGCAACACACGATAGTTCAAGCCTAGGAACTAGCTCTCATCGCTCGCCTTCTCTTATAAGCAGAACAAAGTTCGCTGACGCCACTGGTGCCTGCTTCATGGGAACTGCGCTGTTGTGGTCTGCAACTGTTTTAACGCACGAAGGGATATCTACCTATGCTAAAGACGGATGAGATGGGCCCCCTGGTACATAAATTGCCGAATGGAATAAGTGTCCACTGCCTTTCCCACAACTGAATGAAAATCTAGTATCCGTATTAATTTCCTTCACAGTGTTGGACTTAACTTTTAACATCAAGTTGAAACATCGTGTAATGCAAGTCTTGTGTTTGAAAGTTTGGCACAGCGACCTAAGGCTTGTTTACTTATGAGCTGCCAAGGCGGCGTCCCCACTGTCCACAAATTCTTATGCAGCACACCAAAACTTTTTAGCATTTATTTCTGAGAAAACAAGAACAGTAAGACAAATTAAAAAGGAATTGAAGGCACCCTGAACTACAGGGGAAAACAGTTGTTAGATAATTTCTAATTGTTGCGCGTCTTTAATTTGCAGAGAGAAGTATTTGAATTATCCGATTTAAGCTATAATAATGGAATTTCATATAGAAAAAAGTATGAACAGTTAAATTAATAATGCGTTCAGACATAAAACAAAAACATGTTCAGCTAACACGGAGTTGGCTTCTTTGACATGACTAATTATCTACTTTACATATATTATTATTATTATTATTATTATTATTATTATTATTATTATTATTATTATTATTATTATTATTATTATTATTATTATTATTATTATTATTATTATTATTATTATTATTATTATTATTATTATTATTATTATTATTATTATTATTATTATTATTATTATTATTATTATTACGAAAAGCAAACCGTAAAGCGTTTGTCTGTCAAAAGTGTAAGATTAATACTTAACAGTTACCGTTTTCGAAACAGTTCATACTACATTCTCAAACACCGAGCGAGATGGCGCCACGGCAACGTGTGCGACTCGCATTCGGGAGGTCCTGGGTTCGATCCCGTCGACCGACCACTCTCACTTAGGGTTTTCCGTAGTTTTTCCTTGTCACTAGGTGAGTGCTGGTGTGGGTTCTCTTCACAGATTCATTTTCCTTCATTTCTCATTTCCCTCCCTTGTTATTTTTCAGGTTTGGTTGGTAGTGCGGTACGTTTCGGCGAATGCAGACATATGGCTCAGATACTTGCGCGCTGGAACCCTTTCCCTGGCCCTGCTGTAAGTTACTGCCCGGGCCGCAAGGTTCGTTTCGTTGTCCACTCCCTAGGTGGAGTACACAGTTCGGTTCTGCGCCAGGTGTCAATACCTGGAACTGTTAGGTGCTTCTGTGCATCGCTGGACTTCGCTGGCTCCACTGGGTGAGAGCGGTCTCACTTCGCCTCATCCCTTCCCCCTGGGTGGTGCTAGCCCGGAAAAGATCCATGTCGGGGTCGCAGTGGGTCGAGGTGTCCCCCTCCGTCACACACACACACACACATACACATACACAAAGTTCTAAAAAACTCGGCAACTCGCTTCAAGTAGCTCATCAGTAGCTTTCATTAAATTTATTCCAACTGAGCTGTCCATTCTCACACACCCACGCTAATATTGTGACAAATATTTCATAATTAACCTCTGGAACAGCAGACAGCAGATTCATCGAAGTCCGAGATAGCGGAGCCGGCGTCAAATGTGTCGTACAAGGTAGACATATTGCTGAAGTGTACCACTCATAATTCTCTTAGGGAATATGTTATCGTAACCAGTTTTCTACGAAAATTCCTTTCGTGCCAATTTAACTATCTAAATATATCGAAGTGGTGTTTAATATGTATATTTGTATATTCGTATATTAGACTATCAAAACGAGACATACATACGAGATTAAACCGTAGGAGTTTAAAATGCTATCTTTCTTGAGAGATTCCTCAGCAGAAATAGGTTATTTCACTTCCCATTGAAGACTACCGGTATCCAAGCGCGATCAGCGAGATTGGCCTACGGAATAATCTAAATTTTCATATTTGCAAGAGTTAAAACGAAATACTGTACATGTGCCCGCTATGGTTTTGGAATATTCCTAACAAAAAGAAAATTTAATAGCATTGTTTTAGATTAGTCTTTGGCCCATCAAAAACGCATCTATAAAGTCCTGTTTCTAAGATGTACCTGCCTCTGGATATGATATGTTTACAGTCGTTTCCTGTTTACATAGTAACTATAATTGCAGCACATCAGAATTAAAAATAAAACGTCAGTTTCCTATACATATGTACATTCCGTTGTTGATACAAAAGAAGCTTTGAATTTGGCCGAATACCATTGATGTTTGAATAGGAAAATTCTAACAATAAAGCCTGCCAGAACATCACGTACATTCTAAGTGTCCTTTGTTAGACTAGAATACCGCTAGCGAGAAAATCACAGATTGTTATAACAAGCGAACCTTTATCTTGGAACGAACAATAACAGCGTTTGCAGACTTACATGATGCGTAGGTGGAGACTTCAACGCTGGGGAAAGACACGAACAGGTTTTGCCATTGTTCACGGTGCTCTCGTCTTGAATTCTTAACATAACATGAGAGCAGATAAACAGATATTTTCCTCCACCCTATCGCCCTTTCTCACGATGATTTAAAGAGATCTATTCTCATGTGTGGAACGAACAATGCACTATGTATGGTTTCTGGAATAATCAATCATTTGACTTATTGGTTTTTACTTTCTCTACTAGTAGAGGAAATATGTATTCCACCAAAAAATTTTATGCTCCGGTTTCACGGGAAATACGTTTTGAGGCCCCCTGAATCCAAAAAAAAGCGTTTTTCGAAAACGGTCCGTGTGTGTGTGTGTGTGTCTGTGTGTGTGTGTGTGTGTGTGTGTGTGTGTGTGTGTGTGTGTGTGTGTGTGTGTGTGTGTGTGCAGCATAACTCGAAAACAAAAGTCGGTTAAGAAACCAAAGTTGGTATTTAAGTTTAATATCATTTAAGGATACGACACGAAGATTTTGAAGTAAACTACCCTTTACTTGGAAACTTTTTCGAAAGTTTTGATTTTCTCGAAAATGGCTCTATTTTGATTAAAATGCCATGTGATAAAGATATTTTAATGGCAAATGAAATATATATTTTGAATTTTCTGTCTATAGTTCATATGTTCCTATTTACTACTGATGACTTTTGCACAACTGGTAAACCGTAAGAGATAGACCAAGTCTTACTGTACAATAAATGTAGACCTTTCTAAGACACGATTTATGTCCTAATAATTTTTTTGAAGAGTGACCCATTTCGGAGATATTCTTTTTTTATCTTAACCGTGCGAAGAGAACGGAATCTCAAAGCTTTAAAAAATTCGACTATCGCTCAAAGTTTACTGTATTCCCATATTCTCCTTGTGCCTACAAGAAAATAAGATTAAATTTCTGAAAGTGCTTATCTCCACATGAAGAAGAAAAAGGAAGATACAGGTTTGTAAGAATGGTTAGTACAAGAGTCGAGAAAGTCATGTGAGTGCAACACAACAGATATTTTATGCCAAGTTGTCAGCACTATCAACTCGTATTTAGACTACTAAAGATGAAGTGGTGAATATATGTGAATATCTTCAGCTTCACCACTCTGCTAAGATATCGAGCGGGATAGCTGAGGCGGTAGCGTCTGTGGCTCGCATTCGTGTCGTGGGTTCGATTCCCGTGGCCAGCCTTCCTGAGCCATGGGTTTTTGGGGGTCACTAGGAGAATGCTGGGAAAGATAATTACATCCACCGAATTTCTTCTCCCTCCATTTCACCTCAACTTTTATTTCACTTCCCCTTTCATCCTGATTAGCTATTGCAGGGTTTAAGCTTTGGCGCATTGCTCTCTGTAAATCTTCGGGCTCTAGAAGTATTCATATATAAACCCGCAGGGGGAAGGCGAGCCGGTTGTACAGCCGTGAATGGGAAACTTCAACCTTTAGTTGTTAGGAACCCCGCCCTCTGTTGTCATGCCTCCTCAGATCCGGTCACTCTTAGTATCCTCACCCATCACCACCCCCTCCGGGGGGGCATAAACACAGAAGATCTTCCATAGGTCGAGATAAGTTCTCCCACCCCTCCGAAACTTCTCACAGAGCCGTCCTAATACTTAGACATGATTCTTTCCTATTTGTAGAGGTGCCACACATTTAATATGTCAGCTCAGGCGCAGTGGGATACTTTAAAAAGTCTGATTTGTTACACTCACATGACTTTCTCTATTTACTCTCCTGCAAACGATTCTTGCAAAGGCTTATTCTTTCTTCGACTTCCTGCTATTACATTCATTATTTATTTACACATTTGATTGTAAGTATAAGAATACAGTAAGCTAAAGCGATAGTCAAATTTTTCAAAGGCGGTGACTATATAATGGCCCTGGAATTCTGTTCTCTTGTATGTACCCGAAAGGGAAAAAAAAAAAAAAAAAAAAAAAAAAAAAAAAAAAAAAAAACAAGAATAAATACTTGTAGTTGGAAAAACACTAAATTTTTAAGAATTCAAATTGATAATAAAAATATCTCCGATATAGCTGACGCCATAAAACAAAAAACAAACAAACAAAAAAACAAATGAAACAAAAAAAAAAAAAAAAAAAAAAAAAAAAAGGACAAAAATTGTGTGCTTCGCGGTCTATATTCTTGTCTAGTAAGACTTTATCCCTTATCGTTTAGCATTATAAAAAATAATTCAGAATAAAGAGGACTTCAAAGACTACGCCAGAAAATTTAAGAAATTCATTTTATTTGCCATGAAATTGCTTAAATATATGGTAAATATTTTAATCAAAATCATTACGGTCAATTTGAGAAAATAAGGGTTAACAAAACTGTTCCAGCAAGGGGATTTTGTTCAAACATCAAGTTTCATGCTTAACCTGCTTTTCGATTTTAAATTATACTGTTTAAAAAGAAACACACACACACAGACACACACACACACACACACACACACACACACACACCGCAAACACGCACATGCACGCATGCGCAAACACCTTTTTTTTTCTTGAAAAAATGAGATAGTAGGGATTGCGGGGAGTCTAAAAACTTATATTTGACTCCCTCTGAAGCAGTAGTTGTAAATGTTTATTCCCTCCGAACAAAAACGAACAGCTGGAATTAAATATTCCGATTCCCTCCGTTAAGTCGATTTGGCCCTTTGTTTTGTGTTGGTAATGCCTACTACCTAAGTCGATAGTAAAGACATCAATCGATTCGTCCTTGGCCTTGGCAGTGGATCTGTTCATGAGATACACCAGTGCAATGGAGTGTAGAAGGTTGTGCGTGTAGAGAATGGTAAACGCGGAAAACAAAAATAAGTGAAAGAGGCAAGGAATTGATTCGTTACGGAACTACAGAAAGTATTGCAGGATGGTGTTAGGAGGTGCGTGTTGAAAACTGTAAGTGCTTCATAAAAGGTGATTCAAACGATGAAATGATCATAGAACAAGATGTGCAACATAATCAAGATTGTGAAAATGACGGAAAACGAAATGGACAAATCATCAGAAATAGTATTAAAAGGAAAGCAGATGTAAATACAAGTAAACACCTATGGAATCTCCTTCACGAAGAGGTAAGCCAAGAACAATGGCATTTTCTTGTTACGATGGATGTCCACTTAAAACCCAACACACGATGGATGTCCAGTAAGGAACTTACAATGTGAAAATAAAAGCAATACTTCACGTTTAGATACTAAATGCATTCAAATCAAAACAAATAGGTGAAAACTTTTTACTGGTGAATAATGTAGAGGGGGAGAGAGAGCCATATTTACTTTATAAATGTGAGTGTTCTGGTACTCGTAGCCGTAGTCGCTAGAGGGTGTGTCTTTTGCGCTCAGCCGCGCAGAGGGTCACGGGTTCGAGTCCCACCTGGGGCATGGTTGTGTTTTCTGGTTGTGTGTATATGCCTGAAAGCACGGCTGTGAGAGTAAATGTGCATGTGTGTGTCTGTACTTCATAGAAAAAATTATCTGCTAAATGGTAATTGAGGACCAAAGGCCAAATGGGTGTGAAAAAAATGAGTTTGTATTTTTAGACGGGACGTTTCAATACTGCCCAAATTTTTTTAGCAAATGTTCACTTTGCACATAGTGAGATCCTTATTTCATTGATTTTCGTGTTATTAACTAAGAAATCAACGAAAGTATACTCGTATAAGATATCATTGTCTTTATTAGTAGAGGAATGAACAAAACTCAATCTTACGTTAAAGCCGCCAAAGTTAGTTGTAGACTTTGAGGTAGCTATTCATACTACAGTCAGGTCGCTTTCTCAAACGTCAATATCAAGTGTAGTCGATTTCATCTCGGCCAAGTATGGCGTAGAAAAATTTAGAGTTTAGGATTACGACCCACTTTTACAGATTATCTCGGATATTGCTAATTATTATTTGAGCTAACATATTTGGGCCCTTCGGACCCCGATCATTCCATGTCGCAGATGCCTAGTTGCGACATGAATATCTGACAGACAATTACATCGAAGACGATCAATTCTATGAGGTGAAAGCATGCTACTGCAGTTTGAATGACTAATGCATAGGAAAATTTCCACGCAAAATACAGTTGCTTTTACACATTACACCTCAAAATAATTGCTTTTTTAATGTTTTATTCAAATTGCAGACGGACAGAAAAATTAAAATAAATTCTTTCGCTATTCACTCAGCTAATATTAAAATTAAATGCAAAATGTGAACTATTTGAAGAACAATATTGAACAATTAGATAACAGACATATCACTCTATTGCAATACTGCAATGTCATGTCTTACAAAGTACTTCACAAAGTCTTTATGTAGAGGATTCTAACTGATTAATTTATATGATTGATTAATGAAAATTATTTTTAATTAAGGGAGTTATTGGTTTTTCCAGTTACTTCTTGGCAGTCCAATGTCTGTAAAGTGTGACGAAAAATCGTAGTTAATTCAGAGCCATGCAGAGTACATGCAGCAGTGCAAGGTGCAAAGTGCAGCTACGAAAAGTTATACTCGGTGCAAACATCCATTAGCTCTCTCCTTACGCTTGTCTCACTCGCTTTGCCGTCTTCTTCTTCTTTTTTTTTTTTTTTTTTTTTTTTTTAATGATTTAGAAAGCACTGGTAAAAATCTCATTTCTGGATAAAGAGTGCTTTTCTACAAGATGTAGCAGCCTCTTTAATTATTATTTCGGTAAATGTTTACAAAACTAGAAAACGAAAGAAACATAGTGCAATGGATGCAGTTTTTATTGCTAATTACGATTTTGAAAGTTTTATTTGGCGCTCAAGCTTCGTTTTTGATCGATGAACAAATTTTGTACGTGCGATGCAGAGTTTTTATTTCGCGTATGTAGTGGATATTTAGCAAATAAATGTTTATAAACGAGTATAATATATGCTAGAATGATTGATTAATGGATTTACGTTGAAATTGTTGCATAAACATTGCGCAAGTTGTAAATATTTCGATAACACAGGACCCTGTTACCCTACTCATATACACACACTAAACCTAACCTAACACGGGCAAAATTTCGATAACACAGGACCCTCTTACCCCACTCATATACACACACCAAACCTAACCTAACCTAACACGGGCAAAATTTCGACAACACAGGACCCTGTTACCCCATTCATATACACACACTAAACCTAACCTAACATGGGCAAAATTTCGATAACACAGGACCCTGTTACCCCTGCTACACCTAACACAGGCAAGACGAAAACGAAGCTTGACCGCCAAATAAAACTTTCAAAATCGTAATCAGCAATAATAATTTGACGTAAACACATTAATCAATCATTCTAGTATATATTATACTCGTTTATAAACATATATTTGCTAAATATCCGTCGCATACACGAAATAAACCCGCTGAATCGCACGTACGAAATTTGCTCATAAATCAAAAACGAAGCTTGAGCGCCAAATAAAACTTTCAAAATCGTAATCAGCAATAAAAGCTACATCCATTGCACTATGTTTCACTCCTTTTCTCGAGCGGCCGATTTTGTAAACAATTACCATTATTTCTCTCTAGCGTCCCGTATGCTATGATTTCATCATGCTTCTGCGTGCACTCTCTTATATTCTCCTTCAACAGATGATTTTCTTAAACACGTAATTATACAATAGGAGGCATTTGCCTCTATCGTCATGACTTTTAAAAAAAATAAGGAAGTTCCCACTCTGATTTAAATGTACTTTCGGTATATTTTGCTTTCTTTGGAGCAATCTGCTCTATTATTAGGTGGTTGTATTGGACCCATTTCACTGATAAGCTACCCGTCTATCAACAACGGCTTCCTCGCTTCTTCGCTCTGTAGCGCGCGAGTTCAGCCGTGCTTAACCGGGTTACCATGATGCACGACGCAAGGAACCGTGTACGTTGGATTGCACCCAATGCTATTTTAAGCTTTGAGAGTCCCTGGGTTAAGCCATAGAGGGAATGGCACTACACTTTATTTAAGCAATATAAAATTGAAAGGGAATATGACTGTACCCTTCTTTGTGAAGGAATCAGAACCTCGTTTTTGGGAGGGAATCGCTGGTGAGTATGGTGGCAGCTCGACAAACCTCAGAAAAAGCAAGGTTTTAATGCTAGGTCGTGCTAGGTCTCCAGCTAAAGAAAACATACTTTCCTTTTGTATATTATGGTTCTATCGGACAATGAATGAAATTAGTGAAATGGTGCTCAAATGAGCCCGAGTTCCATAGAGCTTAAGTTTCCCAACTTAAGAGAAAACCTAGGAAAAATACTTATCCGGATAACTCATCCTAACCGAGATTTGAACTCGGGACCCATTGAATGTGAGGCATACACGCTACCACCAAACCACAAAGGCGGGCAAAAGCTTCATGGCTAAATATCTATATATCATAGATTAAAAGTGTATAATTTGCAATGTGCTCCCAAATATTCTCTTCTACTTTTACATTTCGTCAGCGAAGTTGCAAACCTGAATATCTTAGATTTTGAGGTCTACAATGAAAATGTTTATAAGCGTTTTACCTCTGTTTTCCATTTATTTTTAAAGAAACTCTTTGGAAAGATAAATTTGGCAAACGCGCGCCTCATCTCACAGGCGAGATAGTATTTGCGTTGGAGGGGTAGGTCACGTTTGCCTCTTAGCAGAAGCTTCGATGCGATTCTGAAAGCGATTTGGTCTGCACTATAGGAATGATGTTAACGTTTATGAGCGATACAAATACTTTGGTAGTTCTCAAGACGTTCTCTCTACATGTGCAGCAAATTTATGAAAGGAACTATAGCGGAACTCTTGCTTTAGTTTCAATTAGAAGAGAAAGAAAATAAATGTTTTAACTTAAAAATTTGCTCATGCGCACTTAGAATAGCTTTTAGCAGTATGACAACAGCAACTTGCTGATTTATCATTCTACGAAAACAAAGACGAATTAAATATTTTATTTTGCAATTTAACAATAAATCAAAACTAATTATATTAGCATGTAATATATGAGACTACAAGCCACTGTTTCTTACTTTTATTTGAATCTACAATAACAGTAGTAAAAGTAACGTTAAAATATTAGTCACGCTTTTTTGTAAAGTGTGACACCACAAATGTTGGGCCATGGCTTGGTTGAAACCCATTAACGCTCACAGTAATTACAACTTATCCAAAATAAAAATCGCGAATAATGGTGAAACTAGGCAATCAATGAAGAAATCTAGATAAAAATATAAATAGATTGCTGTTTTGTCATGTGCTCAATAACATTTGTTCTTATTGCTCCGTATTTGAATTAGGGTGCCACAAAAATGTATAGGTAGGACTTATTTTTAGCTTCTCCATCACGTATCTAGGAGGTACAGAAGGTATTGCATTAAAAAAAATTGAATACAGTATTTCACCGAAACAAACTTCTTGAGTCCCCTGAATAAAAAATGATTTTTAGAAGAAAGTTTATGCGTATGTTTACACTATAATTCAAATACGAAAACTCTCATAAATATCAAAAGTAGTGTTTTAATTCAACATCCTCCAAAGGTGCAACACAGATTTTCAATGAAATCCCCCACTCCAAAATACCCTTTATGTGGCAACTGTTTGGCAATGTTTGGTTTACTCAAAACAGTTATGATTCATCTCTTTGAGATGTTTACCTGACAAATAAAATGTATCTATAACTTGAATTCTTTGGAACAGCCTGTGATCTCTTCATTCGGAAGGAGCCTTGTGTAATTTTGTTTAACTGGTAAACGTTAAGAGATAGTAAAATGTAGATACTCTTTAAAACACAAATATTTCTTCCAAATAACTTTCTGGCACTAGTCATTCCCGAGATATGTTATTGTTGATTTGAGTTTTTCGAAACCTTTATAATTTGTCAAAGTACTGTCACTATTCTGTTGTTTCTCACGATATCATAAAAAGTGCATGGAATTTCATGGCCACTCGATTATAAAACATGTATATATTCGATTTCCTCCATCCCCCCTTGTACCTACAACGAGGTGTGTAATGAAACTATTTCTGTCAAGGTTTATATCGATTCATATAAATTAAATAGCTTCCTAAGAATAGTTTATAGTATAAGCTATATGAAAATAAACATTAGTGATAGAGAAGGTCATGTGAATCAACTGTTCATTTTTTAAAGTTTAACGTCCTCTAACCTGGTTAAAGTACATAAGGATGGGCGGGATGGGATGAATTAATGGGTGAAATAATGCTCAAATGAGACCGGGTTCCATGGAGCTTAAAGTTAACCGATATTTGCCTTCTCACAGTGAGTGAAAACCACGGAAAATACCTTATCTGGATAATTCACCCTAACCAAGACTTCAACTTGGGACCTCTTGAATGTAAGACAGACACGCTACACTCACATCACAGAGAAGGGCAACACAGATATTTTTGTGCTAAAAGGATTGCTGATAAACCAAATGCTAATATTGTATTATAATTACTTTCTCTACTATTTATTACGTAAATAGACGAGTAGTTCTACCCAAAAAAAAAAATTTATACCGAGGTTTCACCGTAAATACATCTTTTGAGACTGCTGGAATTAAAATAAGAAAAGCATTTTCATAAAAAGATCCTGTGCTTCTGTGAGTGGTATGTATGTGCGTGTGTGCGTTGCTTGTGTTATGAACAGTATAACAAAAACAAAAACCCGGTTAGATACCAAACTTGTTCAGCAGGTTCCAAAGGGTGACTCGAAGAGTTTCAAGAAATGCTTTTCATAAAAATACCATATACTTCAAATATTGTCACGACGTGTGTGTGTGTGTGTGTGTGTGTGTGTGTGTGTGTGTGTGTGTGTGTGTGTGTGTGTGTGTGTGTGTGTGTATTTGACCTTACTTCCTAAATATTCCATCTTATCGGTTTGAATTTTCAAATATTAATACTTTCTCACTGAAAGTCCTTATTCTTTTTTTGGTTTCCTTTTTCTGGTAGTCATGTAAAAAATGTAGAATTCAAAGCCATCACGTAGCGACTCGCTCTTGAAAACTCTGGCTATCGCTTTACCTACCCATCCTACGCCGAAGCCTATAAATGTGAATTCAAAGGTATGTCTGAAAAGAGATACATAGAATAATAAGTTATTGTAAGAACAGTTTGTAGAAAAGTGAGTGGAAAAAGTCATATGAATACAACCTATCAGATTTTTTAAATTCATTTCAACTCCCACGAGGATGACTTCTTCACCTGTTCCAACCAATATAGATCATTTCTAATTTTGATAAAAGAATCTCGAAGCATTACCTCCTACCATCTTATTTCACTTTAGTGAATTCCAAGCTTTAATTCAGCATTTTGTTTCTTTAAAGCACTTCCTTCTCGTAAATGTTTTGTTTTGTTGACGATGACTTGCAACCGTTTTGCACGGATGCTGGTGGCGTTACTTCTCTGCGACTATAATTCTTTTGCATCCGCAGGAGATTTTGGCGGCTACGTGTCCACGAGCTGTAGCTACGTGGCAACAACCCCAGGAAATAAACGTGTTTCGATTGTTTCGCTCGCAGCGCTTCCCACGCAGTACTGCTATAGCACATTTTGTTCGCGTGCTCGACAATAGAACTACATTAATAACAAAGATGCGCACAGGAAGTGCAGTCAAGAAATATGAATGTAGCGGCTTCTGTTGAAGTAGTCATTTAAATGAGTTCTAATTAAGATATAAGGCTGTAATGCAATTAGAATGCCTCAGTAATTGCTTTCCGGCCCTTGATGGTCGTATTTTGCTCTATGTTGCTGAGCGGGCGCCTAAAGCACGAAAATCTTGAAACATCCGTTACATCATTGGCGGAAGAATTTTTCGCCAAGCTTCTTCAGATATCACAACTGTTTCATGCAAGAGGGAATTAAATGACAACATATGCCCTTTTCCCCTCCGAAGGAGTGTCGCCTTGCCGTGGCGGAGGGGCTCAGTACCCGAACCAGACGGCCTGCTACGTGTGTCTTTGTGACCACTGGTAGGCAAGAGGTGAGGGGAAGCTAAGAACATTCCAACGGGTAGATGAGGCTCGTTAGTCTTGGTCGACGACTCATCTAGGAGAAGAGGACTCCGAAATCAAACTCCCCCAGGGGAACCTACCACGGTAGGTCCGGGTTTGGCGCACCCGGGGCCCCGAGCTGCTCACTATCACTTCACCCCCTCCACCTACATTAACTGTGCCACGTGCAGCATTTTATGTTGTTTTTTATATCACCCTCTTCCTCTTCTAGGTTTATTCCGATTATTAGTTAGTAAGGCCTTAGTTTTATAACTCCTGTCTCACCAGCAGGGATCTTTCCTATCTCCGTGGTCCTGTCCCACGGTTTTCAGCGCGGCCCCCGACTTGTGTGCTCTTCGGAGGTCTCAGGCGCGAAGGTTGTGCGGACCCTTCACACTGCCCCCATGTGTAGCCCTAGGTGCGGAGCCCGTCCACACGTCATGTACACCCACGTAGCTCCTTGAGGGCACGGCCGGTGTTAATCTCCCGACGGCCGCGTGCCGTCGGGTTAGTATCACCGGCCGGACGTGTTACCGCTGACGGAGCCCCGGTGTAACCAACCCGAAGTCCCCTGAATCCACGCTGACTCCGTTGAGGCAGCGTGTGCTAAAGCGGGGAGCCACAGGCGGTTATTCCTGTGGTGGGGGCATAAAACCGGGGTGTCACGTGGTGAACGGTTTACCCATGCGGACAAGCAGTGGAGATCGGAGGGTGGCTCCTCTGAAGTACGCCTTGAGGTCAGTCATGGAGGGGTCTCCATGGCGGCACAGACCGTGGAGATTTTGGTGTCTTTTATCCTTTGACCCCCGGATGGCAGGCTGACGCCGACAGTTCCGGATGGGGGTCCAAATAATCATGTCTCCGCGCAACCCCTCTTCCTTTGACCCTTTCTTGGTTTTGACTTTGGCATGTGACGGGAAAACGATAAAGGACCTTAGCCCATTTTATATAAAACGAGAAGTCGACAGAATATGTGGCCCGGTTAAGAACGCGACCAGAGTTCGAGACGGTACGCTGTTGATCGAAACCAACACGGCAGACCAGACCCAGAAACTTTTAAAGGCGAGTTTGTTGGGCTCCTACCCAATTCGGGTAGCCCCACACAAATCGCTCAACACATGTAGGGGAGTTGTCACCACCTCCAGTCTGGACAATCTGTCGAACGATGAGATTACCACCTGTCTCTCCGACCAGCGTGTGTGTCAGGCTTACCGTCTTACCAAAAAGCAGGATGGTAAGGATGTGCCTTTGCGTACGGTGTTTCTGACGTTCAGAGGAACTAAATTGCCCGAGTACATCTTTTGTGGCTACGAACGTGCCGCCGTACGCCAGTATGTGCCGAACCCCATGCGTTGTTTTAGGTGCCAACGGTTCGGCCATACTAAGACCCTGTGTAATAATCCTGCTATATGTGAGCGCTGTGGTTTAGCAGCCCATGAGGACCCGACATGTACACGGGATCCCCTCTGTGTGAACTGTGAAGGGAAGCATCCATCCAGCTCGCGTCAGTGTGCGAAGTTCTTGGATGAGAAGTGTATACAAGAATTGCGCGTGAAAGAACATCTCACGTTTCCAGAAGCGCGTCGTCGCTTTGAGCAGCTGAAACCTGCTACCACCACAGGTTATGCCTTGGCTGCAAGACGCGCTCCTGCCAGCAGCGTAGCGATCCAGCACGTTCCTGTGTCAGATGCTTCTACACAGACTGACCTACCTGCGAATACCCCTTCACTGTCTCGTGCCACAGCTGCACCTGCTACTACATCTATAGCCGTGCAGACACCAGCTCACAAGACAACTAGCCGCAGCCAGCCTGTTGACAGCCATTATTCTAGGCCTTCTGGTCGCGCCAGCAGTCGCACATCGTCCATGAAGTCCCGCTCCCGCTCTCGTTCAGCGAGCCGCCGGGGATCTTCAGACTCCCGGACGTCGGCGGAGTCACCAGACGATGGCGAATTTAACCTACCCCGTCCGAAGTCGGTTAAGGTAAAGATGAAAAAGAAAAAGATGAAGACGAATCCCTAATTCTTCTTTACCATGGAAATAATCCAGTGGAATGTTAATGGGTTCCGGGCACGTGTTCCGGACGTACAGCATCTCGTTTCGCAACGGTCTCCATCAATCGTCTGTCTACAAGAAACGCACTTGCACCCTAACCACGCATTACAACTTCGTGGTTTTTCGGCATTTAGACATGACTCTGCAGCTAATAGGCGAGCCAGCGGGGGTGTTCCTATCCTGGTGGCGCATGATATCTCTGCCACCAGTGTGCCACTCAACACGCCGCTACAAGCTGTAGCGGTGCGTGTGCAGCTGCAGAGCCTCTGTTTCTCCCTTTGCAATGTCTATCTGCCACCGGTCAGTGTCGTACACACGAACGATCTTCGGGCTCTCTTGGCACAGATTCCGCCACCGCTCATCTTTCTCGGCGATCTGAATGCCAAGCACTCTCATTGGGGCTCCGACATTGACGATGCCCGTGGGTGCCTTGTAGCAGACGTTTGCCATATGTCCGGCCTAGTCATATTAAACACTGGCGTGCCTACTTACTTATCATCTGCCTATGGTACACACTCCGCACTTGACGTTTCTTTTAGCAGTCCGTCACTGGTACCTCTACTCGACTGGTCGGTACTTTCCGACTTATTTGGCAGTGATCATTACCCCATTAGCATTCACCTATCGGGCCACAGTTCTGTGCCAACACGCTTTCCTCACTGGATTATTTCCAAGGCTGACTGGGGGAAGTTTCGTTCCCTCATTCACCTAACCGACGATGGTTTTACCACCATTGACGACATGGTGGATTATTTTACTTACTCTATCCTTCGTGCAGCGGATTCCAGCATTCCTCGTGGTTCCACTACACCTCGTCACGTTCCTGTGCCTTGGTGGTCCGAGGAATGTCGTTTGGCTACTAAAGCACGCAAGCGTGCATTGCGTATCTTTACATTACATCCTACGCAGGCGAACTTTGTCGCTTTTAAGCGTGCTCGTGCTAGGGCAAGATTTATACTTCGAGACGCAAAACGCAAATCGTGGGAAAAGTATGTATCTTCTCTTTCCCGTCGAAGTTCGGCGCAAAAGGTGTGGACTGCTGTTCGGCGAATGTACGGCAAGTGTCGCCGGACGACCATCCCTGGCCTTGCCGTACAGGGCTCCCGTTACACCAGCGAGCAGGACATCGCCGACGCCCTTGCCGAGTGTTTTGCATGTACTAGCCAAACCCAAAGCTATGATAGAGCGTTTTTAGCTATCAAGGAATCTGCGGAGCAGATAGGCCTTAGTTTTAACAGTGCCCAAAGTGAACCGTACAATGCACCATTTACCGAGGCGGAGCTAGCGCATTCCTTGTCCCTAGCAAAGAATTCTTCTCCCGGTCCTGATGACATCCACCGCCAAATGCTGCTTAATCTTCCACCTGCAGCTCTTTCCTTCATGTTGAGCATGTATAACCGCATCTGGCATCAGCAGGTTTTTCCGTCTTCCTGGCGAGAGGGCATTGTCATCCCTATCCCTCGACCAGGAAAAGACCGGACACTTCCCTCTAGCTACCGCCCTATTTGCCTGACGAGTGTCGTCTGCAAGACCTTGGAACGGATGATTAACACTCGCTTAGTGTGGTGGCTAGAGACGAATAACCTGCTGAGCAATGTTCAGTGCGGATTTCGTCGCTATCGCTCCAGTGTCGACAACCTGACGCGCATGGAGGCATACATACAGAATGCGTTTCTCCTGAAGCAGCATGTCGTGGGTGTCTTCTTTGATCTCGAGAAGGCCTACGATACTACTTGGCGCTATGGCATTCTCCGTACTCTACACGGTTATGGTTTGCGCGGTCACTTAGCCGTTTTCCTTTTTAACTTTTTACTCATTCGCCGTTTTCGTGTCCGTATAGGCAACACGCTGTCTCAAGAGAAGATCCAGGAGAATGGTGTACCCCAGGGATCCATCCTCAGTGTCACACTTTTCGCAGTTGCCATTAATGGCATCACTAGTGTTGTTCGTAGCGGTATCCCGATGTCGCTGTATGTTGACGACTTTGCGATCTACTATCGCTCGTATAGTTTGGAGCACATCGAGCGTCAACTGCAGCTGACCATAACCTCCATCGCCGAGTGGGCATTACGCACGGGCTTTCGGCTGTCCCCTACGAAAACACAGTGTCTACACTTTCACCGACTGCGAGGAGTACACCCTCCTCCTGATCTTCATCTGCGCGACACACGTCTTCCTTTTGTACCGCACCTTAAGTTCTTGGGCTTACACCTCGACAGTAAACTCACATGGGAGCACCATATCCGCTATCTTCGTGCTTCGTGCGATCGTTCGCTTCGGGTACTCAGGGTCTTGTCTGGGGCATCTTGGGGCGGCGATCGCACCGTCATGTTGAGGTTGTATGGCTCTCTGGTCCGGTCCAAATTAGACTACGGCTGTTTTATTTATGGCGCGGCGTCTGCGTCTAAACTCCGGCTTTTAGACACAGTACATCACACTGGTATCCGTCTAGCTACTGGGGCTTTCCGCACCAGCAGAATCGATTGTCTGTATGCTGATTCTGGTGAACCTCCACTGTCTGTTCGACGCTCTTTACTACTTTGTTCTTACGTGGCAAGGCTGGCCGCCCATCCAGGTCACCCTTCATTTCCACCCGTGTTGCGTCCAGACCTCGCGCACCGTTATATGCGAAATACAACTATCTCCCGTCCAAGTGGTATCCGGTTTCGTGAACTGCTTGCTGCACACGCCCTTCGACTGCCAGCCGTAGAGCGGCATTCACGTGGCCGATGTCCTCCCTGGCAACTCCAGCGCGCACGCTTTGACCTGGAGCTGTCGGGCTGTGTTAAGATAGCTACCCCTCATTCCGTGTTTCGCCAACTATTCACGGAACTACTGGGGCGATACCGGACTTCCTGTCCGGTATTTACCGATGGGTCCCAGATGGGTAGTTCGACGGGTTGCGCCTTTATATACAACGGTGACGCTCATACGTACCGCCTACCGGACGCCAGTTCAGTATTTACCGCCGAGTTGTTTGCCATATTTTATTTCCTCCTTTTTATCTCCAGTTCAGGTCCTGGAAGTTTTATCGTTTGTTCCGATTCTTTTAGCGCTCTCCAGGCCCTGCAACAGTTTATCGGCACCTCGGCATTGGTTGTTAAAATCCAGACGTTGATTTCTCAGCTACTGTCTCGCGGATACCAGTTTGTTTTTACGTTTATCCCAGGCCATGTGGGTATTCCGGGTAACGAGGCGGCGGATGCGGCTGCAAAGTCTGCATGTCACCTTCCGGAGTATTCCACCCGTACGCTCCCCTATATAGATGTGCAGAAATATTTCCGTCGCCATCTATTTGCTCTCTGGCAGGAATCTTGGGAAGCGTTATCTGGCACTCAGTTACGGACAATCAAGGACACGGTACAACCCTGGCATACCAGCTGCAGGAATTCCAGGCGGGAAGAAGTGGTTTTAACCCGCCTGAGGATAGGCCATACCCGAGCCACGCACGGACACCTTTTGCGTGGTGATCCGGAGCCTGTCTGTACGACGTGTAATATTCCAATCTCCGTCGCACATGTCCTTCTTGATTGTCCGCGATACGCTCGTGAGCGCCAGTCTGTTGGCCTGGGCCTTACACTGTCGTCAGTTTTAGGCAACGACCCAGTATCTGTAAATACAGTGCTGCGGTTTTGTTCCAGAATTGATTTTATGAAGCAAGTGTAAGGATATTTTATTTCAGAGATTTTAGCCTTTTAGATGGCTGTATTTTTGGGTTTTTTAACGTTTTAGTGTTTTTTACTTTGTAGGAATTTTAAGTCTCTGTTTTTAGCATTTTAAATGAAACGTTTTAATAGTTGTTTAGAGGTTTTTTATCTATTTTAACCGTAGATTTTTAGTTTTTAATGGGTGATGTTTTTAACACTTGACAGTATGTAATTTTACTTCTGGACTCGGGGCCCTAATGACCAAGTTGTCGACGGGCCCTTAAACCCGACACACTCACTCACTATGCCCTTTTAAACCACCGCATTGATATTTAGATTTTCTTGAATGACTCCGTATATAATATATTTATTTTGATTGAGTAGAAGCTTAATTACAGTCTAACAAAAACCACAAAAGTCCAGACCAGTTATTTTTTCTCACTTTATTTTCTTATAAAACTTTTCCGCAAGACAGTGCTCTTTTGCTGACCTTAACACAATCCACAGTCTTTCGTGATATTACACCTGTTTTCTTCTCGTAACCTTGACTCACTTCTTTCTCTCTTTCTTCACTTTCTCTGTCTAACAGCTGACTTGGAGGTTACAATCACTCGACTGCTTCGCTATTTTTCGACGCGACACACACACACACACACACACACACACACACACACACACACTTCAAACACATGCACACACAAACACACACATTGAAACCAAAAACTAAATTGAAACTCTCTTGCCTGGTCTCCCTATATAGCCAGGATGACGTAACATGGACCTTTCTCGAACTTCTACAAATACACCGACCTTCAGACACTTCTCGAATAATCTCGAAAACCCCTTTGACGTGCCGCGCTCATTGTCACGTGTTTGCTCATTTGTCCGCTTTTTTTCGGGCGTAGAAATCCTTAGCATGGCTTCCTTCGGAAGGGAAGTAATGCTGTTGGTCTCTTGTCGTAGATTTATGACACGTAAAAGAATTTCAAGTCTCATAAAGAGGCCTCTGAGCAAAATTAAGGTCCTTTTCATGGACAGTATAGAATGGGGAGCTGGTAAAAGCAGTTAAAGAGCATTCACAATTAAAAACTATTTCAATGCTTCGGCAACTTTATAGAAGATGGTCTTAAATGTACATATAATTGCCTTTCCATGCATATGGCTTCGTCTATTGATTTAATCAGGACGTTTTCATTAACCATTGCGTGATATCTGTTCTGTGAATACGTATTCGTAGACAGTGTAACACCGTAAAGATGGCTTCAGTTACGTAGTTACTCTCCTCTATCATCTCCAATTCTGTTATTACAAGTCTTATCCAGTGTTTTCAATATACAATGTATATTTACGAAATCATGGCGGCACACGGAAGTAAATTTTTGGTTGCGAAAAGGTGCTTTTTTAATCCTGTTTGGAGGTAAATACCCTGCTGACCATAGCTATGTTCTACTGTGGTTCCTGCGGCAGTGTGTGGTTATGTTGTAATACTCTACCCGCATAGCGTCTAAGACAGAAGAGGTGTCATTAATTTTCTGAAGGTATTCATTATCTCCTAATAACAATCATTGTCGATTACCAGTTTCAGAATGTTTCTCACACTACTCAAACAGTGGCCGTTGTGTGCAACTTCTCATCTGAATGGTTTGGCCATTCGAAGAAAAGTAAAACGTACAGACACATGTAATGATCGTACGTTAGGAATTCGCATCGTCCTTATTGTCTGTGGTTAGTTTGGCACTCTGTGGTCACAACGGTGCAGTAGTATCTGTAACTTCACGTACAACTCGTAAAGTTATACAAGAGAACAACTTATATCACCAAATTACTGAGCGGGATGGCTCAGACGTCATGAGGTTCCCAAGCTCTTCCCTGGGTTTGGTGACCACTCTTCTTTTTCTTTTGTTTTTTTCTTTCTTTCCTTTTTTTTCTTTTCTCTGTTTCTTTCTTTGTTTCTTTCTTTCTTTCTTTCTTTCTTTCTTTCTTTCTTTCTTTCTTTCTTTCTTTCTTTCTTTCTCTGTCCTCTGTCCTTCTCTTTCCTTCTTTCTTTCCTTTTTTCTTTCCTTCTCTCTTTCTCTTTCTCTCTGTCTTTCTTCCTTTCTCTGTTTCTCTTTCTGTCTCTCTGTCTCTCTTTCTCCCTTTCTCTCGTTCCTTCTTTCCTTCGTTCCTTCTCTCGTTCTTTCTTTCCCTCGTTCCTTCTTTCCCTTCTTTTTTCCTTCTTTCTTTCCCTCTCTTTCTTTCTCTCCTTCCTTTCTTTATCTCCCCTGGTCGATAGATGGATGCTGGGTGTAGCATGAAATTAAAGAACAACAACTTTACATACGTAAATAAAACAAATAAAAATACTGATATGTGCACTCACCTTGTCTCTCATACTCTTATAGAAAATATTCATAAAAACTCTCATTCTTCAATCTTCTTCATGTTAATCAAAACGTATGTTTGTAGAAATGGTGTTATTGCGTGTTTCCTTATGGATACAATGGAACTAAGTTTATGCGAAAGTCAAATCTTTAATAGCTAGTCATTATGGGATGACTTTGACATTCCATTCTCTTTGTATTTCCATGGCATAAAAAACGAATGACTACTTCCCATTTGAAAAAAAATAAAATATATAAGTATTGGAAAATTCAAACAAATAACAAGGAATATCTGGGAGATGGTTCCTGAAGACATTAGGAGTAAATTCAAGATATACATTTCACTTGCTATGAAAATATCTTAAATATATGGTATTTTAAGGAAAATGGTCAGCGCCATTTTTGAAGTAATTAAAAATTTTCAAAAAATATTCCAGGTAAAGGCACTGAACCTAGGCTTGTACCTATGCTCCCAAGAGGCACCCCAGGAGGAAGAATGAGGTGCGAGGAGGTACCAGGTGGCCAAATCTAGACTAACGGCATAGAAACTAGCAGAGGTCCCTAAGGTTTCCCAAGTTTGACGGCACCTCGAGGTCTTTAGGCCTTCTGGGGCCATCTCAGGGGGATCTCGGCGCGAAGTCCAACGTCTCCAGATGCACCCACTTTTCCACCTGGGTCCCACGTGGGATGGAAAGGGTTCCTGTGCGCATATCAACCCTGCCGAGCTGCACCTGACGCCTTCGCTGACACGATCCTGAAAGAACCAACGGGATGCAGGATGTATGAAATGATTAATGAAACGAAATGGAAGGACAGGAAATTCGGAGAATATCATTGTCCTTCCCAGCATTCGTCTGGCGACCTGGGGAAACCTCTGAAAATACCCATGGATCAGGAAAGTTGGCCACGGGAATCGAACTCACAACCTCCCGAATGCGAGCTTGACACGTTACTGCAGAGCCATCTCGCTCGGTTACATTACCTATGTAGAAAAATAAGCGTTTGTATGAAATAATAATTTGTACAAGAATGAGTAGAGAAGGTTAATGCGAGTTGCATATGTGCCAGTGTAGTCGATAGCATGTTTATTTGTATTCCGGTAGGCGAATTCTAAGATCTTCGGGCACCGATCTCAATAATCAATTTTTGTTCATTTTTCTGTACATCTGAGATGTTAAAAGTGCTTTTAAAGATATACAATTTCTTCTCCATTCCCTTACCCTCGCTCACTCTCTCTCCATCCATCCCTCCCTTCCTCTCTCCCTCTTGTAAACTAACCCGATAGCTATAGTAGGCACAGCTTATTGAGATACCCCAAAAGCAACCTTGACATTTCCCCCATGATAGTGCAGTCTGGTTATATTTGGTGATATTCCATCCTTTAGGTTGCATTAGTACCGCCAACTGTTCGTAACATCATGGTAAAGCTATGGCCATAGCTAGCGCAATTGCGTCTGTTATATTAGCACAGAAGCCCTTGTTTATGAACGCGTTGCAGAAAGGCCAACCGATAGATTTAAAAAAAAGATTCTGTTCAGACGCCGTATTAATTAATCTGTAGGCGTACTGCTCGTGCTTGCGTGATTTTGTCTTGAATTCTTTTAGAGCACTATATGCAGTTATAGTTCCTGTTGCTTTTGTGTTCGCTACACAGTAGTGCATTAAATAAATAAATAAATAAATAAACAAGTAAATAAATAAATAAATAAACAAGTAAATAAATAAGTGAATAAATACATAAAGTGTTATTGCAGAACAAGATTTGCCGAAGGTGATTCTTTGTTGTGTGGTAATGATGTTTAAGCATTATTATCGTTTTGAAAGCGTGATATTTAAGGTTAGAAATGTCATTATGTACGTTGGCAGAACTGTCTTTTGGGATACTTTCGTCTGCTGTTTAGTGTAATGTCGGCCATGTTGAACTCTTGGGAACTGCCGATAAACTGTGTCCAATATATGTTGTTATATTTCAGTGACCGTCCAGTGCATATAACTGCCTCTGACGTTTACACTATACCTTCGCCGCTTTTTAAACTGCAGTGTAAACAACAGCACGTGTTTTTTTGTAACACTTTATAGGTTGAACCGCTCAACTTCCATGCCAGCAGGCGTGACACGGAAGTTAACTAACATACAAAATGGCATTGAATTTAAAATAACTACACGAATTACTTGCAAGAACAGTTTGAAAATCTTATAGCAACAATAAATAGAATACATTAATATTCAAATACATTACACTGAACAACAAATTTCAACTTTTGTTTTTGCACTCGAACAAATTAGCTATGCTGAACTCAAATCTGAAATCCAAAATTCTCTATCACATACCGTTTTTTGGAGAGATCGGTTTCAATGTTTCTCTTTTTTTCAAAAATAACGCATACAGTAGATACAATTAAAATAGTGTAATCAATCCTGAGGTGAAATAATTTCATATAGCTCAACATTATAACGAAAAAGTTATGTATAATCCATAAATCACGGTTAAAGGGAACTAATAATCCATATTTAGGTAACTTTCCTGCAAAAAGTTAAAAAGATTACCTATTAATTTCACTCACTTAAAAAAAAAACTTTCGAGAAGACTTCCGCTTGTAGCTGACGTCAGGAGCCTCCCTTATGAGCTGCCAACAATAGTCAGCTAACATTCTAGGTGACCACTTTCCACTGTATCGGTTTTCCATGGCACTTATATCCTGATTAAACCGTTCTCCGTGCTCATCACTGACAGGCCCCAGGTTGGGAGGGAAGAAGTCCAAGTGCGAGTGCAGAAAATGTATTTTTATGGACATATTGCACCCTCAATTTGAAATGCCTTTGGCATGTTCTCAATAATTTCCCTTTAGTCGTCAGCTTTTGTATTTCCCAGAAAATTTTACACACTGTCGTGAATCCCACCCATGCTGCTTTCTCGCTTTTGGAAAGTAGTTTCTCAAAATGCCTGTGTTCCATCAATTTGCGTACTTTGGGCCAATAAAAATACGTTCTATTAATTTTGCTTCGCTTATTCTTGGAAACTTTTCTTTCAAATACCGAAAACCCCTATTCTCTCTGTTCAAAGCCTTTACAAAAAATTTTCATTAAGCCTAACTTAATATGAAGCAGCGGTAGCGAAATTTTGTCTTTGTTAACTAATGCCTCATAATTAACACTCTTTTCACCCGCTATTAAAGCACTTCTTTCAGGTCACTCAGTTACTTTATAATGTTTTTCTTTAGCCCGACTGTCCCACTCACATGTATTACCCCTAGCGCAACAGCCCATGAAGGGCCAAGGCTTGCAGTCCAGCCGCTGCGTCCCCCACCTCTGCCCACTACAGGCGTCATTGGTGGGGTGCAGTACTGGAGAGTGAGAAGAGGTCAGTGCCTCTAGCCCTCCCGGCCAGTTATACGGCCTTCTCGACCTGGTCCCCCCCCCGGGACCTAACGAGGCTGAGTGCACCCAGTGTCAGACCTCCCAAGGGGAATAAAATCCCCATGCTGGTACCGGGGATCGAACCCGGTAAGCGCGTTACCAACTGCGCCACGCAGGTGGTCACCACTCACATATAAAACAACAAAACTTGGTGAAACTACTCTGCATTCCCAGGAGTAACCATATGACCTTTAAATCTCCACAGAGTTACCATTCATACTTTGCATAGTTTATAGCTTTCAAAACAATCTTCAAATTCTCATGTTTCTTTTATCTGGACATCATGAACTACAGGGACGGAAGAATACGAGTTACCATTATGTAATAAAACTGCCTTTAAACTTAACTTCGACGAATCAATGAAAAGACGCCATTTGGATGGCTTGTAATTGTCACTTAGTTGTTCCATGAGCTCATTAACAAAGAAGACCTTTCAAAGAAGTCTTATTTAAGCCCATTGCTAAAATGCTGAAGTTACCTCGCCTGCAATAAAACTCTTGCCAGCCTTGAATGACAGATGTTCAGAGGGCGAGCTGACCGATAAAGGTTGCGGCATGGGAGCAGCATAGCGCAGCGGATTTTTGCAAATCACAAAAAGGACGATATCTATAAAACGTTAGGTGATATCACAAAATGAATTTCAGTTCTGAAATTCGTGCTTAAAATCTATTAGAATCGCCTATATTTGGTCAGGTGCAAATTTCAGTGTTGTACAGTTTTATTATTAACAGCGATTCGAAATGGACGCGGACGAATACAATCTTACATATTGTTTACATTGCAGTTTAAAATAAGGCTGGGAAGGGTATAACAACACATACTTTATTTTCCGAAATATAATTCGATGCGCAGGATTCTGAGTATTGTTAGTTGGAGAATAGGAAGAACTCTCAGTGATCAAGATTTCCGAGTGCCCCAAGGTCTGGTGTAGCCTAAATAACAAGAAAATACTCTAGACCACGAAAAGATAATTTTACAGGGAATCAGTAGAGAATACTGCTATTGCAATTTTCGTCGTGAATGGCAACAGAAAATCGCAGTGTTCCGCGAGCACTGAAAGTGCAGATAGAGAAACGTGATCTTGTCAACTATTGAATTAAGCATTGACAACCAGAATAATTGTACTCCTTTGAGCTCAAGTAATTTACAGCTCAGTGGGTGGTCTGGAGTCTAACAATGAAGTTTATCGATAATAGGTCTATTTTCTGATACGTTCTCCCTTTGTTCAAATATATGAGGCGCATAGAAGTAGCATATTTGTTCAGCTTATTTCGAAAACATATAATTTGCACTGAACATTTCTGAAAGAATTATAGCTATGTTTGTTCGTAGTCGCTCTTAATTTGTAATAGTCACGTAATGTTGCCTGATGTGAATATCAGTATATGGTTTAGTTATCTTTAAAGTCCTTGCCAATAGGAAATTACATTCAGAACAGACATTTAACTAGGGAAAATCAAATTAAAAGTAGCTCACAAACAAACCTTGGCGCATAATCAATTCCTGTGGATACGCTAGCCAACGATGATGTTATCGTTTACCTCACTATGAAAGTCAATACAGTTATCATAAGCCAGTGGTGTCAATCGTGGCAATTTTGATTTGATTTGGGTTTAAGGCCGTTCAACTACTTGGTCATCAGCGCCCGTAGAAAACGGTTCATGGCAAAAGCCTGAGATAAATTGCAATATAGAATATGAGTACTAGTAAAAAGGAAAATAAATATACATAAATATACCAAATAAAGAGATAAAAGCCAAAATTAAAACAAATTTATTAAAAGTTCGAAAAAAACATGAAATTTCAATACCTCAAGTCTTAAATTCTAAGGTTTATGTGTAGATCTGCTAAACACTTCAAAACCTTTTTGACCGCTTGTTCATCGTCCACCAGGACCTCTGCAAGTCTGGCAGGCAGTTGCAAAAAGTCTCGATGGCTTGCTACGGAAATGTAGTCTAGCAGCACGTGATGGACCAACAAAAGGTTGTCGCAAAGTGGACAAAAGGGAGCTGGGTACCGTTTAAAAAGGCAACCATGCAGTTGCCAATGCGCAACCAAACCAAAATCATCTCCTCGCGACGAGATACGCGAGATGAAGTTGACCAATTTATTGCAAGTTCTTTCACTTCTCTAAGCTTATTGCCGCGGAGAGCTACCACTCTTCGTGTCAGTACGACAGCCTGAGTGACAATGCCACACAGCGGGCCATTTGCTGCGTCCAGGGCATAGAGAGCCAATACGTTAGAGACCACTTCATTGCTCTGAGCAATGGTTGTGTCGGAGACTACAGAATTGAATCGCTCGCACTCACATATTTGTCGTAGGCCTTTTGAAACTTATGGGAAAAACCATTCTTATGTAAAGTTGTTGGCGGCAATATTCAGTGTCTACAATGCAATCAATTGCTGTGCTGAAAAATACAGTATACAAGGACATTATGAATAGAAACACCAGGCAGCATACGATGAGCTTAATTTTGGAGTAAATTGCCAACTCCTATTATAGTTCTACTAATTATGTTTTATATTATTCCATTTATTTGGAAATAATCCAGTAATTATCATCATATTTTTAATTCCAAAAATATAATAACCCCTACTTCAAGGATAACATGATTTGAACGATACCGTATTACATTCTCTCTCTCTCTCTCTCTCTCTCTCTCTCTCTCTCTCTCTATATATATATATATATATATATATACTTGCTACCATACCAAAACCGTTATTAATACTGTGTAATTATGCTTTTATTAATTTATTTCAATATTCGATTTTGACTTTTTGGCATCTGGGATTAAAAGGTAGTAAAATACGAGACGTATGTAAAAATAGTTGTGCTTCACAGTTTGAAAACCACTAAGGGCTTGGGCAGGTTTAACAATATATGTAAGGCGAGTGAAACCATCAGAAAGCTGTAACAGAATTTCGTTATTTTAATCACCTTAAATAACTACATAAATCAATAAGTGGTTTTCTATTTATGACTGACACACTAAGAAGCACTGTTCTCTTCATACATAAAACCTGTATCTGTGCTATATATCTTCTAGGAAATTCTGAAGGAAAACATTTTATAAGGCGTATGTAATTAAGAAAGGTTTTACCTGTGGACGCAACCAAATTGCATGTGTACAAACAGATGCGGCTGATAATGCTCTTAGCGTTGATAGATGTTACGTCATTCGGTCTGCGGGCCACTTCTTTGATACTTTGCTCACTTGTGCCCTGAACTGCGTATAACCTTGACACCACTGGACATGTAGGCTTCGGACGCAGTTGCTGTTTCGTTGACTTTGGCCGGAAAATGGTTACGTGGCTCAGGGTTTCACTGTTCTCCCTCCCTAAGCACTGCCTGCCGTTCACCCTAAGCGTTCGCTTGTAAACAACGTATAAGTATTATAGAAGTACACCTATCCTAAATGCATGTCCGAAACCTAGTCATAGGCAACAGTTGCAGTACTTGTTCTGTTCTACAGTTTTGTTGACTGTCAGTGATGTAATTGTTTAATTATTTTAGTTTCGCCGTTATTGGTAAGGAATTGCTATTGTTAAATAGTTAAATGCAAAAGAGTAAATGTCATGAATAAGTGCAATTGATGTGCAAATACGCCTTGAGTAAATTAAAATTAAATGTACACTATAATTTACTTTAGGTATTTCATTTGAAATAGTGTTATTTTGATTACACTTGCATTTAAGTTATAATTAATAAAAATGTAAGCATGTATGATAAATGTTTGAACTATAGTGACTGAAATGTAATCTATAGTACTAATTTCTAAACATGATTACACATTGTACGGTAATTGTTTTGCTATTTATTACTCCATGCATTTATATTGCATTTATTCTTTTATATCAGAAAAGTTTCTGAATTTTCTATTGTAAATTGAAATAAGTTAGTTTTGGCAACTGTGTCCTGACTTAGGAAACTAGATGCCAGGATAAAGCTGTCAGATTTTGAAAAAAAAAAAAAGGTTCTTTTAAAATCCTGCAGTGGTATGAAGTTAAGCAGACATCAGTAATCCTGCAACTCTTGCAAAGTGAAAAACCAGTTGCCAATTGTTACAAACGCAATTTGTTTTTTTAGAATTTAAGAATGTGGTGATTATATTAAACCAGCGCTGGGGATTAGGAGGCGTAGGAAGAAAAGTAAGTGCTATAAAGTTAGATGGTAGGGAACCGAGCGAGATGGTTCCGCGGTAATGTGTGCCGTTCGCATTTGGGCGATTGTGGGTTCGAATCCTGTGGCCGTTCTTACTGATCCATAGGGTTTTTTTCGGAGTCTGCAAATGCTGGTAAGGATAATTTCTTCCCCCGAATTCCCCGTCCCTCCGTTTCACTTCTCCTTCATTTCAATCCGTTCTGTAACGGTTAGAAGTGTGTAGGCAATGGGCGGGTCTGGCGCTGCTGTGTGGAGACTTTGCGAACAGTAATGCTGTTTTCGGCGGATGGATGGCGTTGTAGTCGCCTGACCGGTGGCTTCTTGACGAACCCTTGTGTCGAGACGAAGAGTCTCCAGCCCACGTTAGGGAGACTAACGTTGGCTCGCGCAAATCTACCGTGTTCCAACATGCCCGTAGAGTACTCTCACTTCGTCGCTTCCTCCCAGGTCTGACATACCGTTGGCTCAGTATGGAATCCCCTCCGTACATATTCTACCTCCACCTCTCTAGATGGTAGGGAGGTTATGACCTCTATGTTCATAAATATTTTACAGACGTAATGAGATCCTAAAATGCGAAAAGTCAACCAAGTCCGTGTCGAGCGTAATTTGATAAAACTGCTTCGGCTATAGAGGAAACAGTTTATAGGGATACCACAAAAACCAACTGTGACATTTTCCCCATTATGGCATGGTCTGGTTACATTTGCTGATACTCCATCTGTTAGGTTACATTACAACCACCAACTGTTAGTAAAATATAACTATGGTAAATCTAAAGCCATAGTTGGTGTTATTGCATCCGTTATGTTGGCACGGAAGCCCTGATTTTTGAACCCGTCGGAGGGAAGGCAAGCGATAGATTTTAAAACAAGATTCTGCTTACACGCCGTATTGATTGATTGATTGATTGATTGATTGATTGATTGATTGATTGATTGATTTGTGGACGCCATTGTATGGCCCGTGTGAGCGTGGTTTTATCTGGAACCGTTTTAGAGCGTTATATGCAGTTATGGTTACTATTGTTTTTATTTTTGTGTTCGCAACACGGTACGGCATAAAATACATTACGATATTTAGCATTCGGAAGTGATTTTGTCCAAAAGTGTTATTGCAGAACAAGATTTACTGAAGATGAGTAGGTTTATCATATCTTGTGTGGTAGCAATATTCAAGCATTATTATGGTTTGAAAGATTTTACTTTAACCTTGTGATATTTGAGGTTAGAAATAATGCTTTTATTATGCAGGTTGGCAGTACTGCGTTTTTGTGTAATATCCACTGCAGTTTAGCGTAATGTCGGCAATATTGAATTTTTGGGAACTGCCGATAAGCTGTTTCCACTATACAAGCGTTTCCCTCGTACTGAGGAAGAATTCTCTAGGACTAAAAGAAACAGCAAGAAAATGAGATTCTAGAGATTCTACACAGAAAAAAAGTCCAAATAGAAAACCCTAAAAAAAAAAGCAATAGGCCCATTTTATGCCACTGCAATGACACTATTTATTCACTCTATCGGGCTGACTTTCTTGAAGACATAAATAACTTTTTAAAAGAAAAGAAATTTTTCAGTGGGAGTTAATGTATCATGGAACGGCCAGTTGTTGCAAAAATATTTGGGTTTCTAAGAAAAATAAAAGAGATAAGAGCTTCCGGTAGCCCTATTATTTACTTAGATGAAATATGGGTAGATATAAATCACACTAAAAAGAAAGTGTGAAAAAGCGAAGAGAACGATCTCTTCCTACTACGAATTCCAATATAATCCAAGATCACAGGGCTGCCAGACATTACTTATTTTCTGAGTAACAAAATGTGTCGTACAGAGCAGTATTAGTGCATACTATGTAGATATGCATACCTGCCAGCTTGGGCCGCGGGTAATTCATAGGTACCAGGTGCTAAAGGTACATAAAAACATTGGTAACTTTTCTTAAAGTCTGGGTGCTATCTTTTATATCTATATGTTTTACACAATATCATTAAAAATGAATAATCAATATTGCCAGACAGTTTTCGTTGGCGGTAATTTCCGACAGACGCTTTGAAGTTCAGATAGTAAGTCTGAGTCTTGATTTTTGCATTCTGCAACTATAAACATTTTCTTGTTTAGTTTAAACTGGGTTACATATGCATGTTATACCTGAAAATTCTTATTCCAAAACCGGTTATTAACAATCGTTAGTGGTCATTCCATACAAATTTCAACATTTCGTTTCTGACTCATCAGTTAGAAGAAAAGACTCCGTACTAAAGTCTCTCCATAGAAGTGTCATTCCGTACAAGTGTTCCAATCCCGGGAGAAGCTATACTCTTGTTGAGAAAGTTAAGTAAGCCAAACCCAATTGGCTTTTTTAAAATATAAAATGTAATTGTGAAGGTCTGAGGTAACGTTGGGAAACAGCTTTCAACTCAAAACTGATTGTTTGATTTTAAAGTGATATTTTGTTATTTCTAATATTCTTTAGTTACCTTCCTGTATATTATAATTAAATTCCTATTTGTTTAAAGTAAGTTTGGGTAAAACGGGCTTATTAATAAAAAACAAGAGTCAGGAATCATGTTTTTCCCATAAAGCCATCATCATCCCAAACCTTTGCCATGTGATATACAACGGTACTAAGTATTTATTGAAATATATTGAAAATTATAAATTACCTACGTTTTGGAAAAAATTAAATCAAAATTTCAATTTTTATTATGCATAAATTTCTTAATTATAACCTATGTTACGTTTATATCACTGAAAAGAACATAAAAATGCTACAAAATAACACTTATTCTAGCTTTGTAACTTAATTAGGATACCAGCTAGAGTGATATAAAGAAAGTTTTTACACGCTTTTTTGGCTAGTTTTCGGACATTTTACAGAGCCATACTACAGACACGGTTTAAGATAAAAAAAATCTTATGTGTTGCACTCACATGACTTTCTCTACTCTTGTACTAACCATTCTTACAAACTCTTATTCTTATATCTTCTTCGTGTTAGTTAAGATAAACATTTGTACAACTTATATTATTGCTTATTTCCTTGTAGGTGCAAGAGGAATGTTAGAATACAGTAGGCTTTGTGCGATAGTTAAATCTTTTAAAGCTTTGAGATTCTGTTGTCTTTGCATACTTAACATATAAAAAATGAACAACGATGATCCATTTCACAAAAGTTCTTAGTTTTCCAAAACTCACACACATAACAAGGAATATCTCCGAAATGGTTCAACCTACAAGAAAATTTATTGAGACATAAATTGTGTATCTTAGCAAGATCTACTTTTTTGTATAGTATGATTTGGTCTTTCTAACGGTTTACCAGTTATGCGAAATTCGTCCAGAGTAAATACGACTACAGGGGCTGTAGCCATAAAATTCAAGATATACATTTCATGTCATAAAAATATCTCAAACATATGGCATTTTAATCAAAATCGTTAGCCATTTTCAAGAAAATAAAAAATTTCGAAAAATCTTCCATTTAAAAGGTAGTTTAGGGTGGGGATATTTTCTTCAAAATCTTCGTGTCGCATCCTTGAAAGACATTAGACTTAAATACCAACTTTGGTTTTTAATCGACTTTTCGTTTTTGAGTTATGCTGTCCACAGACTGACACACAGACACACACACATGGACCTTTTTCTAAAAATGCTTTTTTTGGATTCAGGGGGCCTCAAAACATATTTCCGGTGAAATCTCGACATTGAATTTTTGGGTGGAATACAATACTTCCCCTACTTACCTACCAGTAGAGAAAGTAATAAAAATTGAAATTTGGCAGTTTCCTTAGTTTCAGCACCCACTATGAGTATAGCAAATTTTAGCAAAATCTAAACTTGTAAGGTAAAATTTTTATTTGAGGTGTGTTGATTTCATATGGCATGACACGATAGGTTTATAATTAACTTAGAAGATAATTTATATAGTGAATGAAGTACATTTTGAAATTTCAGACAGTGAAGTAGAAGGGGCACAAAAATCAAATTAGGAAGATGAACAGACACATGAAGAGAGACCATCCACCAATGGGGATTCTCCCCTGCCTGGTTCACCATAGGAATGGCTTAGAAACAAAGAGATGGTGAGTATTTCCTTCTTTTTCTAGCAATTAAGAGATAGGTGGAGTATAATATACACCATCAACTGTGGAGTAACTTAATAACTTAAACGTAAGACTAAAAGTCAATAGTAAGCTGTATTTAGGCTTTGAAATGACTTTGTCATAATTTGTTATGTCTTTTGAAACTCTATGAAGAATGTTATGTATATTGCGCATCCTATGGCGCTGATCACGCAGTTCTGCGATAATATTTTAGTTATAAAATGGTGCATGTTAGTAGAAGGTCAGACGCATAGGGGGGACTTTGGCACTTCGACCTCAGAGATATTTTATACCTGTGTCCCGGAGGACACCCCTGGGAGGTAGGGGTGAAGCGAGAGGAGACACAGGATGGCCGGATCACAGGAGCGTAGGCACAGCAGAGGGTTGGGGTCGCTATACATTTTGCCAAAATTCAAAGGGAACCGCTGGGTTGTGCAGATTAAAGGATGAATGATATGACTAATGAAGTGAAACGCAAAGAGAGGAAATTTGTGAGATGAAAGTATCCTACTCAGCATCCGTCTGGTGACCCGGGAAAATCAGGAAAAAAATAAACCAAGATTCAGATAGGCCTGCCGCGGGAATCGAACCCACGTGCTACAAAGATGCATGATGCATGTTACGAAGAACTACTCTAAACGCTCTTCCCTGTTTCAGTTGATACATATTATACATTGTATTTTTATTATATGGTGTCCTTATCAGCGTTCTATACATATCCTCAATGCTTGATTTCATCTATATACACCTTAAATGGAAAGCTAACTCAGAAACATGTTCTTTGGGGCAACTGATAACCTGTGGAACATTAAATACGTCAGGGATAAAAATTGCCAGTGGTTTTTATGCCACAGGTGCTTTGGAAGATACCGAGATGCCATTAAATCCTCTGAAATGTCCTCAGTAATGTTCTCTAGTGTCTGAAAACTATTATGATTGGATACTGGCTGTGTAGTATTTATCAAAATTTGAGCTATAGCGGGTGGATTAATTTACAGTTCATGCCGCGTGACTATTAGATACCATTCAGGCGTATTTATGCTTGGTTTCCTCATTAGGTTATACGTACATAGTTAGAATCTGTTGTTACAGAGATATTTATATTACAAGTTAACACAATTACGGTTTTGTTGTCGGTCTGGGTGGCTCAGTTGGTTAGACGCTGGCCTACTGTTCCCAAGGTCGCGGGTTCAAATCCGGCCCAGGCCGATGGTTTTTAAGTGTGCTTAAAAACGACAGCTCCATGTCAGTAGATTTACTGGCATGTAAAAGAACTCCTGCGGGACAAAATTCCGGCACACCGGCGACGCTGATGTGATCCTGGCAATTGACAGCGTCGCTAAACAACAAAATAAAATAAATTCACGGTTTTGTTGATGCAGAGATGAAGGTTTAAGGGCGCTCAACTACATGGTCATCAGCAGTCTTTAGATGTACCATAGGTTTTTTTTCTCTCTCTCTTCCTTGGCCAAGAGCTCTATCGGAAGCTATACGGCCACACTAACTATACTGAGGTAGTAATGTGTCGTACCAACAGTACGAAATTGAAGATATCATTAACCGAATGATATTGCGGGCACATTCATAAATGCAGAGTAGAAGATCGGAGTAAAAGAAAGAGAAAGAAAAATGTCAAAATCGAAAACCACAACGTTGTATATGACGAAAAATCGCCTGTAAAACGCGCTCATTTTTTATAGTCAATAAATAATTAATTGACACCGGAAAAACTATAAGTTGGGAGTATAGGTCTGAATAAAATCGTTCTACCTTGTGTGCAAGGTTCGGACATCCTAATAAAAGATGGTCTAAGGTGGCCTCTTGACCACAGTTGCAATAAGGTGTGGTCCCACAACCATAGCGGAACAAGTATGCCGGAGTGTAGCAGTGACCCACACGCATCCGCGAGAACAGTGAGATGAAGTGACGCGGGTAACGTAAAGAAGCAAACCAAGGACGATTGAGAGGCTGCAAGGGTGGAAGACAGGGACAAAAAAAAACATGTTCTGTATTTGTAAAGGCTTCCCACTTCCATTGAGAAAGAAGAGAATGTCTGCCAGATCTAAATAATTCCCACGGGGGTATAGTGATTGGAAACATTTTATCGGAAAAGCAAGCAAATTTGGCTAATCGATCGGCGATCTCGTTACCATAGATACCAGAAAGACTAGGTATCCAAGCAAAGAGCACCCTTGTGATCCCTATGGTAAGATGGAGCGATTTGACTGCCTGTACATACCAACAAGTACTGGGTGATAACGAAGGACTCTGTAGCGTCTGCAATACACTCAAGGAATCAGTATAAATATTCGCTGTTATGAATTCCGTATTTCTAAGAAAGTCTAGCACCTTGTAGATGGCGAAAAGCTCTACAAAATAATTAGAGCAAAATTCCGGTAGCCGATAGGTACGTCGTACTTCCAACTCCGGTGAGAAAAAAGTTGATCCTACTCTCGGGGGGTCCCCCTGACGTGAGCCATCGGTAAAAAAAAGTTAGGCGGCCATCTCCTGCAACAGGAATAGGAACCTGGAATAATAGTTGTGCTCGGAAGGCTACAGGATAATCTAAAATACGCACACAGGCCGAGACATACGTAATGGTATGTAAGCCTGTGACATAGTCAAAAGAATAGCATGGGTAAGTTTCTGCACGATGTAAAAACCGGGCGTGGTTTGTCAGAAAGCGGTAGGCTAGCATGAGTGGTAAGGTCATGACTTCCGTATGAAGCCGCCCTTCTGGACAGCGTTCCAGTAACAATTGTAACTTAAGGAATAGTGGAAAGGTTATACTGCCCCAACGGGCGAGAAGATAGCGTAAAGCCACCACCGGGGCAAGATGTTTCAAAGGGGTGAGGCCTAGTTCTCTGTGCATTACCATTATTGGTGTCGAGTGGGCATAGCCCACCATAAGTCGAAGAAATCGTTTGAGGCTGACTTGTAAGGGCAATAATGCACCTGTAGTAGTTATACCCCAGAGAAACATTCCATAGGTGATCATACCCTGCACTATAGCTTTGTATAGGTGCAAAAGTACCTTGGGGTGGGAGCCCCAGTTGTTCCATAATAACGCACGAAAGAAGTAGATCTTACTGTCCAACCTGTTGCGTAACCGAGAAATATGTGCCCGCCAGTTTAGTCGATGATCAAATGTAATACCCAAGAAGGTGTACGCATTAACCTCACGTACAGGTTGGGATTCCTAGTAAATTGGGGCAAGGCGAATGTGTCGACGATTGCGGGTAAAACGTACGAGAGCAGCTTTCTCTTTATTCGCTGTTAGTCCGTTAGAGTCGGTCCACTCTCTCAAGGCTTTTACGGCGTTATTTAAGGAAACACGAGGTTGTGCTACATTGCCACCAGGCACGTATAGTACAATGTCATCCCCTACACCAGCAGTCGAGCATGAGGTAGAACCACCTCCGCCATTCCTGTGATGTAAACCAGAAATAGGAGTGGACTAAGGCATGAACCCTGTGGCAAACCCTCACTTGTAGTCCGGGGTCCCACCAAAGTACCCCCAGAACGCACTGTAATGCGGCGCTCCACAAACAGCTGATATAATAAGTTACAAAATCGCGCAGGAACACCGAGTTGTCTTAACCGGTTAAAAAGTATGAGCAGCAAAACACAATCAAAACCTCGTGCGATATCTAGAAAAAGTGCGTCGAGAGTAGTATTTTCTTTATAGGATAAATAGATATCTGTTACCAGAAGGGATAAGCTATCGAGAGTAGAGCGGCCTCTGCGAAGCCGTTATACCATTTAGGGAAAAAATGTCGGTGTTCCAGCCAATGATACAGCCGGGTGGCGAGTAGGCGTTCAAATATTTTGCGGGGCAAGAGAATAAAGCAATGGGTCGAAAGTTCATAGGTTCTTGAATTGACTTGCATGCAGTAATTCACCAAATCACTCATCTTCCATTAACATGCCTGAAACCCTATTGTTTACCATATCCAAAGCCCTAAAGTGTTATAGTAAAATAAATTAACAGTTCTCAAGTAATAGTTTGTAAACAATAACACTCACACATAAACAAATCTAATTTTCAAGTCTTTTTAATAAAATTATATGCTTGAAAACCTTGTGAGTACGACAAATATAATATTATACTTACATATAACATGATGTTGATTTGCTAAGCATGACTTACTCAATTTTCATGTGTCGCCACTTTTTAACATCGAGGTTTCTTCTAAGGTAATATTGTGGTAGGCCAAGTTTCTTTTAACACGTTGCTGTTTTCGAATTTCAGGGCAAATTTTAGCTGTAGTTTTATGATGGGCATGATACCGTATAAGATGAGCGATTCTTGTATTGTGCACTCATTAGTTTCGTAATTATGAACACATCTGCATTGTCTGGAAGTGTGGCCATATCTGAAGCAGTTATAACAAATGATCAAGGTGAAACACAAAGCTCTACTTGCATTATGTGCTTAAAATGCGAATATGTTGTGGCACGGTTTGCCAGCAAATATCTTTAATTAATTATTTTGCTGTTTAACGACGCTGGATCACACGCAGGATCACACCAGCGTCACCGGTGTGCCGGAATTTTGTCCCACGGGAGTTCTTTTACATGTCTGTAAATCTACTGACATGGAGCTGTCGTTTTTAAGCACACTTAAAAATCATCGACCTGGGCCGAATTTAAACCTGCAACCATGGGATCAGTAAGCCAGCGTCTAACCAACTGAGCCACCCAGACCGACAGAGCAAATATTACTTGATCTTGTAGCTTTAATGGCGTGTGTTTCACTTAGTCACCTACTTTTGTTTTCCTCTTTATTCCGTCAATCCTAATTACTTTATGAATAAGTTTCTTCCATTATTTCTTACTCTTTGATTGAGCATTCTACGCACATTCTTAATTATACCTTCTTTGACAACACAATGCCTTGATATGTAAAATTTAACTTCAGATGCGTTTGAAATGGAAGGAATTTTATTTGCTTATTTATCAGAATTCATTTATACACAGCGTTCTTCATTTAACACCTAACGGGCGCACGGCATTTCGCCTGTGCGCGATTGGGTGTGCCACAGCCGGCTTTGCTCCTACATAAGCTCCACTGGTAAAGGCTGTATAACTCTTACCACTGGTAAAGGCTGTATAACTCTTACCTTATAGAAGATGCTGGAAATATCCATCCTATTTTTCGTTAGCCACGGCGCAAACTGCAGTGACGTAATTCTCATAGTCTGGTCATGGCCAAATGAAGTAAATACACAATCGCCTAATACATCCATATTGTAAACAACCAAAAAATTGCTCGTTAAATTCATACAAAAGATACAGTTTTATCATGATGGTATACATGTGGGCCATGTATCACACTACCATGACTACGTAATACCGATCTGCGCCGTGAGACCTACATATTTTGTACAGTAATATTTGCTTCATTTCTTACGGTTTACCAGTTATGTAAAAGTCGTCAAGGGTAAACTGGACTTTGTGCGCTAGCCAGAAAATTCAAAATATGCAATTCATGCCCAGGCAGACACATATTTAATGTATAATCCCTAGTGCATCTCCTCTATGCTGAGGTTACCCTCATCACCCGGCCGCTACGTCCTCCAGCCGCAGCCAAGGCTACAGAGGAGTGCAGGTTGAGGTGACGGGGGTCAGCACACCTATATATACAAGTAAGGAAAAAAATAAAGAAATTGTTCAATCCAACGTGCTGCACAGTTTAAAGCATAGGTAAGATTTTAATGTTTTAAATATGTACAAGTTTACCAACGGTACACACCTACGCTTGGCAACTGTGCTCTGCCCTTAACTGTTATTCTGTCAAAGATCAAGAAAGATCAAGGACCAAGAAGCACTGAAATACCTATAAACATGATGTATGGATTAAATTTGCAGCAAACTGAACTGCGATGATACAAAGAATCCTTTGTATGAGTTCCGCAGGCCACAAAATTAGCTAAGCACTTTCAGGTTCTCTTGAGATTGCAATTTATATTTCTGTTTCTCGTTTTGGTTGCCGAAATGTTCGTTAACTTTAAATTTTACCTCGTTCTGTTAATCCTTCATTTTCAGATGAATGATTCTTTAAACTGAAGAACAAAACCCAATTGCTACTTTGCCCACCCTGGATACTTTAGTCTCCTTCATACCAAACGACAAGAGGAATACATTTTTACTTTCTCTACTGGCAAGTAGGGGAAGTATTGTATTCCACCCAAAAATTCGATATCGATATTTCACCGGGAATATGTTTTGAGACCCCCTGAATCCAAAAAAACACATTTTTAGGAAAAGGTGTGTGTGTGTGTGTGTGTGTGTGTGTGTGTGTGTGTGTGTGTGTGTGTGTGTGTGTGTGTGTGTGTGTGTGTGTGTGTGTGTGTGTGTGTGTGTGTGTGTGTGTGTGTGTGTGTGTGTGTGTGTGTGTGTGTGTGTGTGTGTGTGTGTGTGTGTGTGTGTGTGTGTGTGTGTGTGTGTGTGTGTGTGTGTGTGTGTGTGTGTGTGTGTGTGTGTGTGTGTGTGTGTGTGTGTGTGTGTGTGTGTGTGTGTGTGTGTGTGTGTGTGTGTGTGTGTGTGTGTGTGTGTGTGTGTGTGTGTGTGTGTGTGTGTGTGTGTGTGTGTGTGTGTGTGTGTGTGTGTGTGTGTGTGTGTGTGTGTGTGTGTGTGTGTGTGTGTGTGTGTGTGTGTGTGTGTGTGTGTGTGTGTGTGTGTGTGTGTGTGTGTGTGTGTGTGTGTGTGTGTGTGTGTGTGTGTGTGTGTGTGTGTGTGTGTGTGTGTGTGTGTGTGTGTGTGTGTGTGTGTGTGTGTGTGTGTGTGTGTGTGTGTGTGTGTGTGTGTGTGTGTGTGTGTGTGTGTGTGTGTGTGTGTGTGTGTGTGTGTGTGTGTGTGTGTGTGTGTGTGTGTGTGTGTGTGTGTGTGTGTGTGTGTGTGTGTGTGTGTGTGTGTGTGTGTGTGTGTGTGTGTGTGTGTGTGTGTGTGTGTGTGTGTGTGTGTGTGTGTGTGTGTGTGTGTGTGTGTGTGTGTGTGTGTGTGTGTGTGTGTGTGTGTGTGTGTGTGTGTGTGTGTGTGTGTGTGTGTGTGTGTGTGTGTGTGTGTGTGTGTGTGTGTGTGTGTGTGTGTGTGTGTGTGTGTGTGTGTGTGTGTGTGTGTGTGTGTGTGTGTGTGTGTGTGTGTGTGTGTGTGTGTGTGTGTGTGTGTGTGTGTGTGTGTGTGTGTGTGTGTGTGTGTGTGTGTGTGTGTGTGTGTGTGTGTGTGTGTGTGTGTGTGTGTGTGTGTGTGTGTGTGTGTGTGTGTGTGTGTGTGTGTGTGTGTGTGTGTGTGTGTGTGTGTGTGTGTGTGCTATCAGTCTGTGGACAGCATAACTCAAAAACGAAAAGTTGGTTAAAAACCAAAGTTGCTATTTAAATTTAATGTCTTTCAAGGATGCGACACGAAAATTTTGAAGAAAATATCCCCGCCCTAAACTATCCTTTATATGAGAAATTTTTCGAAAATTTTTATTTTATTGAAAATGACTGACGATGTTGATTAAAATCTCATATGTTTAAGATATTTGTATGAGAAATGAAATGTATATTTTGAATGTTCTGGCTTTAGCCCCTGTAGTCGTATTTACTCTGGACGACTTTTGCATAACTGGTAAACCGTTAGAGATAGACCAAATCATACTCTACAAAAAATGTAGATGTTACTAAAATACACAGTTTATGTTCAAATAAATTTTCTTGTATAGTGAACCATTTCGGAGATATTCCTTGTTATGTGTGTTAGTTTCGGAAAACTTCAAACTTTCGTGAAATGGAACATCGTTGCTCATTTTTTATATGCTAAGTGTGCAAAGAGAACGGAATCTCAAAGCTTTAAAAGATTTGACTATCGCACGAAGCCTACTGTGTTCCCATATTCTCCTTGCAGCTACAAAGTAATAAGCAATAAGATAATTTGTACAAATGTTTATCTCAACTAACACGAAGAAGATATAGGAATAAGAAATTGTAAGAATGGTTAGTACAAGAGTAGAGAAAGTCATGAGAGTGCAACACATCAGATTTTTTTATATGTAAAGCGTGGAAAGAGAACGGAATCTCAAAGCTTTTAAAGATTTGACTATCGCTCAAAGCCTATTGTATTCTAATATTCCCCTTTCACCTACAAGGAAATAAGTAATAAGATAATCTGTACAAATGCTTATCTCAATTAGGACGAAGAAGATATCGGTGTGTGTGTAAGAATGGTTAATACAAAAGTAGAGAAAGTCATGTGAGTGCAACACATCAGATTTTTCATTTGGAAATGGGTCTTATGTTTGTATCTATTATTGGATTACTGAAGTTGTATGTTTATAATTTGAATTGTTCGTTTGTTCACGTAAATCAGCGTATGAAAGACTAATGGCCTAATATGCGTAGTCACCTTTCTGTACTTTCTGCTTGAGGAACTGTGATAGTTAGCTTTCTGTATCATCTAAAGCGCGTTCCACCCTTAAAAGACAGTACACGTTAAATGGAGCGCAGTGTTGCAACATGTACTAGTTGCGAATCTTTCTCCGCGAGCGACTCGAGGTGGCCAGAGTCCTGCACTTAGTCCTTCAATTGCTACTTGTCGAGACGGGCACTTTTAACTTTGGTATCTCTCCACGCCTTTGTTACTGTATGGCCTAAATTTACAAATGACTCGTCTGCATAAACATTTGATTTCCCCTGGTCCCTAAACCTTTTTATGTTTTTTAGATATTTATGTCGCCATTTGATGATATCGATATCGTCTCTTTCTATTAATATGCACTTGTTACCCCTTCTTTCATATTCGAACCCCAAATCAGAGTGGCCCTTGAGAAATTTGGTAGGGTCTCATCACTGTTGAACTGTGACAAAATTATATTCAGCGTGGGTGGAATATTTGCAAACTGTAAAGAATGAACAATTCGCCGCACTCCACCTTGCACTATTCAATCATATTGCGTTAACCTAGCGTTTTGTGTAGTCCCGCCCTTTTTGCTTTCTTTTTCGATGGCGTTCTTAGAGGTCCTTTCATTAGTTCCTTTTTAATCATACACACTACTGCTTCTGAACACCCGATAGCCTTAGCTGTTTCTTTTACTGCCTTACACGCATTTTACTTCAAAAATAATCTAACACATTCATAATTATTTGGCGTTCCTTACTTCTTAATTTACCAATATATCGTCTCTTCCTAGCTTCCCCCTCCATAACTACAAATATTTACAAAAAATATTAAACAAATAACGCAATAACAGCTCACACTTACACACACGGCTTCTTTGGAACTAATGTTAGTGCTGCTCCTTATACTATCCTCTGTGTCAGGCCTGACGCTGAATAGATGAATACCTTTTGTTTGCCTTACTGGATAAAAGAAAGAGGTTACTGCCTTTTGGTTTATTTTAAAAACTTTCTCCAACCTTCCTCAACATTTGTTCTCGCGGTTCCCTGATGTAAACTCAATAACAAAAAATTTTCACACTGCGTAACTTTTGCAGTGCACAGATATAAAATTTTCCGAAAACATTTAATTTAAAAAATTATAACACTTAACTGGGTAAACATAGAGAATTCAAAGTAGGCAGGTAGTAGCACTATAGTTTACTCTACCTAAGAAAAAAATATAGATTCATTCTAGCTGTTAGTTTCTTAGTTAATGCGTGATGAGTATAGAAACAGCAAATATCGTACTTCTATTGAAAAAAACGTTTTCTGAAGAAATTTGGACCTATAGAAATGTATAATGACTCTGAAAAGGATATAACCTGATAGAGAAAAAAATTCTGCATAGGATAATGTGTTCAAACCTGAAATTTATAACAAATGAATATTTATACCATGCTATTAGTAATCTTGCAACAGCGCGAGGGTAGAAAAGGACGCGGCTAATGGCAACTTGTATGCGCTAGATAGAGACAGAGATGTCCCATTTAACTCCATACTGTCTTCTAAGAGTGGAACGCTATATAGCTTATGTGTTATGGAATGTGGACTTTGGGACCACAAATCTGTGGCTGTCGTCTCTAACGCTCCCCATATATCGTCTCTAGAGTAACCTCATTCCACCAAGCGACTACTAGTCCTATTTCTGAGACAGAGACATCCAGAGGGCAGAGTCCATTCCCTCCAAAATTGGATGATGATGATGAGCAGCGTGTATCATTGAGTCGTGGGGATACTCCACATGAACTAGTCGTGAATCGAACCATGGAACCTCAACACGGGAGCCGCGAACGAAGCTGGGTTACCATGTGTTGTGTTCTTTGAATGTAAATTATTGTAACAAATGGAGAAAACACCAGTTACTGCTATTCACACTTTATTGCCATTTAGTCAGTTAGCGTAGTGCTAACGTTACACTTAGATTACTTTTGTACAAGCTCAGAGCAACAGAACAACTGCCGAATCACAAATAAGAACTGTCAGATTCAACTGCTAGTCGGCACGACTCCTCAACGCGTCTGTTTTCTCCCTCCTCCCGGTGCTTGGCGGAGACTTATATAGGTCCTTAGACAGAGGGAAAGTTCTGGAGGTAGAATATTCGGGAGTGCCTGTGGCGGAACGGTCCAGAAACCGCACCGCCATGTAATAGCTATTGTCTCGTACGCTCCTATTGTTGTCGGCGGCAGGTCGTTAGGCCAGGCAGGCGACTGGCTGGGTCCCCCCTCACCAGTGTAGGAAATCAGATGCGGCGGGCGCGGTGACGTTATGATGCTGGATTTTGTCATGTGTTTACATGGTAAGTCCGCGAAATCATGAAATCAGCTCGGTCATTTGGGCGGGATTTGAACTCCGTCACCTTCCACATGCAAACCGCAGGCGCTGTCACCTAAGTCATTTCGTTCTGTATATAAGAGCTTACTAAGGGTAGGATCAACTTTGGTACGAAATACTAAAAGCGTTTCTGCTATCAAACGTCAAGTAAATACATATTATATTGTGTCTAATAGCTTAATTTCTTTCCTTTTGCTGTTGTTTCAATTCATACATGAAGAAACCTTCGGGAAAGAATAATGTTTGTATGTGCAAGCAAGAGAGAGGGAGAGACAGTGAGAGATGCTTATGCGACAGGTCGAACCGGTCAATACTTCTTGCTGTGTGTTGCCACATTAGACGTAAACAAGAAATACTAGGTATACCTGTGACCGAGTAGAGTGAAGGACAACTGCCGCTTTGCTTCATTCTTTTCTTCAGCAGGCCAATCATAAAGAGGGTTTTATTGTACGATGTCTAATCTCGTAAATAGTGACAACTTTATCACTGATGCGGTTGATGTGTTACATTTCCCATTAAAATTATATTTTTTGTGTACGTTCGTTATTGGTTTTACTTTAATTTAAATAGAATTAGCTTTAACAGTCGTAAGTATATCTTGCTCGAATTCGGCATTTGGAACTCTTGTTACTGGTTGCGAATGTCTAAACAGGTTAAAGATGATAGTGGCAGCATGTTGGTATTATGACCACCTTTTCTTTGTTTAAGGAAATTTGTCTATTTCCGCACGCAGGAATGCGGAGCGGTCTGTCGCAGCCATTAATGTAGCAACAAATGTCTTGAATCCTGTTAGTTGCTGTATATATTCAATATTAATAATTATTTAACGAAATATTGAAGTAGGTGTTTATAAATGAGCTTTTAAACTGTTGTAAGTGAAGATGTGTGACTAATGTTTAATATTGCTTGGCCAATTGTCAAACACGCAGAGTTTCATGTTTGTACAGAGTAAATAAGACATTAAAATGTAAAAATTATGCCATTTGATAATAAGTTAAAGCATGAGCACAGAAGCGGTCGTTTCAGTCACAAATTCAAAAGTGCATTCTGACCATTGTGCTATTTAATGAACTCTTTTTTTTTACTTTCTCTACTGGTAAGTAGAAGGAAGTATTGTATTCCAACCAAAAATTCGATGTCGAGATTTCACCGGAAATATATGTTTTGAGACCCCTTGAATAAAAAAAAGGCATTTTTAAAAAAAGATCCGTGCGTCTGTCTGGTGTGTGTGTGTGTGAGTGTGTGTGTGTGTGTGTGTGTGTGTGTGTGTGTGTGTGTGTGTTTGTGTGTGAGTGTGTGTCTATGTTTCTGTAGGTATGTGGGCAGCATAACTCAAAAACGAAAAGTAGGTTAAAAACCAAAGTTGGTATTTAAGTTTAATGTCTTTCAAGGATGCGACACGAAGATTTTGAAGAAAATAGCCCCACCCTTAACTACCCTTTAAATGAAAAACTTTTCGAAAATTTCGATTTTATTCAACATAGCTCTATCAATTTTGATTAAAATACCATATGCTTAAGATATTTTTATAACAAATGAAATGCATATTCTGAATTTCCTGGCTATAGCCCATGTAGTTCTGTTTACTCTGGATGACTTTTGAATAACTCGTAAACCGTAAGAGGTAGACAAAATACAAAAAATTTAGATCTCGCTAAAACATACAATTTATGTCTAAATAAATTTTTTTGTATAGTGAACCATTTCAGAAATAATCCTTATTATTTGTGTCAGTTTCTTTGGTGAAATGGAACATCCTTGTTCGTCTTTTTTTATGTGTTAAGCGTGCAAAGAGAATGGGATTTCTAAGCTTTAAAAGATTTGACTATCGCTCAAAGCCTAATATTCTAATATTCTAATATTCTTATTCTCCTTGCACCTACAAGGAAATAAGCAATAAGAGTTTCTGCAAATGTTTATCTCAACTAACACGAGGAAGATATAGGAAGAAGGGTTAGTACAAGAGTAGAGAAAGTAAATGCAACACATCAGATTTTTTGTTTTGATCCGTCTGGGTGGCTCAGTTGGTTAGACGCTGGCCTACTGATCACAAGGTCGCGGGCTCAAATCTGGTCCCGACCGATGGTCTTTAAGTGTGTTAAAAACCGACAGCTCCATGTCAGTATATTTACTGGCATGTAACAGAATTCCTGCGGGACGAAATTCTGGCACACCACGACGCTGATATGATCCTGGTAATTCACACCGTTGTTAAAGAACAAAATAATTTTAATTTTTTTCGTGAACTTTCTTTCCCCAACAAAGCAAATAAACACAAATCTATAACTTGCTTATTAATTAGCTATTTAATTTTGTATAAAGAGTTTTGGTGTTAAACGACCAGTCTGGATTGACTGTGTTTTATATTTTTACTTTCTCTACTAAGTACTTAGAGGGGAAAAAAAATTAGGAAGTATTATATTCCATTCAAAATTTTTATGTCGAGATTTCACAGGAAATACATTTTTCAGATTCCTGAATAAAAAGAGAATTTTTAGTAGAAGATGAATGTGTGTGCTTATATGTGTATGTATGAATGTGTTTGTGTATACGTACCTACGCAAAAACGAGAAGTCGGATGAGTAACAAACTTGGTATTTAAATGCTGTATATTCCAAAGATGCGACACAAAGATTTTCAAGAAAATCTCTCCACTCCCAACTACCGTTATACGTGGAAAATTCTTCGAAATTGTTTATTTTCCCATAACGACTCCAACGATTTTGATTAGAGCACTATGTGTTAAAAATATTTACATAACAAATAAAATGCATATTCTGAATCTTTCGGAAATGGGCTGTGAAGTGATCTCCATTTGGAAGGAATTTTATATCATCATTTATAACTGATAAACACTAAGCGATAGATGAAAACGCACTACACAACAAAATATTGACAAGTTTAAAACAACTTATGTCAAATAAAATTTTTGTGGCATAAGCCATTAACGAGATATTTGTTGGTAAAAATTAATTTTGTTCAATACTTCGTCATTCGTTTAGAATGCTTTCGATATTCAGTTGTTTCTCAAGATAACAAGGAAAGTGTACGGAATTTTAAGCCAACATTTAGCACCCAGTTTTTAAATATTTGACTGTCTTGATTCCCTTTGTAACTATAGCGAACTGTGTAATGTAGTTATTTCTACGTAGTTTTATATCGATTAAAATGAGGTAGACAGGAAAGTGAACTTTACTAGAAGTCTCCACTGGTTTTGCAATACTCTGGTCTCTGCCATAACATTTTCACCGACTGGAAAATATATGACACGAATATTTAGATAGGTCTATGTCTGACAGCATAAAGTATTTCTCTGACAGAGCAGAATTTCAACATTTCTGATTCTTTCAGTCAAAGTCTTCGATTCTGGTTGTCTTGGAATACACGATTCTCAAATCTCATGTGTGAGATGTAATTACTTAGTACTTCACCGGTCTTCTAAGACCGTCATAATCGATATGAAGTTATCTGCATATAAGGTAGTGGGGACCTTATCAATTAGGTTACTTCCTCGAATTCTTCCTGTAGTGTGCTACGCTGAAGTTAAGGAGTTTCCGCAGGAAGTGCAAAGGATTTGAAACTATTTTAACACAGGGATTCACGGCACAGTCATGCCGCACAAGTTGCGAGCGTTGGGTGCAAAGTACTGCAGTTATTCACTATTTCCTAGTATTTTCTTCGAAATGTGTATGCGGATAAATATAACATTTCAAATTAAGGGCTATATATTGTATTTTCCTTGTAGGTAGAAATGTGTTTTACATGTCAGTTCCTCGAGCCTCCTACTCTGAATTAGTTTAAATTTAATTTATCCATCCTGTTTTATCACGTATTTGGAGTAGGATTCGTTATTACAAAACCATGTTTACAATAAAACATCTGATGTGTCAGATTCAAATGGTTTTCTTTTCCCATTATCATATAATCGACTCCATAAATGATTTTTACAAGAACCTATTTTTCTGTTGGCTTCGTGTTTTATCGAGATAACTTACTCTAAATTAGCTTTTTTGCACATATATTTGTGTCTGAATCTGTCAAGGGTCTGAGGCAATATAGTTATGTCTTAAAACCCTCCTTATGTCTTAACACCAACTATGGTTGTAGCTTTACCATGGTTATATGCTACGAACAGTTGGCGGCACTAATGCAACCTAACAGGTGGAATATCATCAAATATAACCAGACTGCACCATAATAGGGGGCGGGGGGATATCACAGTTGTTTTTTGGGTATCTCAATAAGGTGTGCCATCTATGGTACTTACCTATAGTACGTAAGGAAGGTATTGCATTCTACCAAAAGTTCGGTACTAAGATTTCACTGGAAATACACGCTTTAAGGCTCTGTATATCCGTCTGTGTGTGCATCTGTAAACACCATAACTCAAAAACGAAAAGTTAGTGAAATACCAAGTTCAGCATCTTTCAAGAAAATTTTCTAGACAACCCTTCCACCCGTTTACATGAAAAACTGGTATTTTTTATTCTATCAAAAATGAGTCAAACGATTGTAATTAAAATACCATTTGTCAAGGATATTTCCTTGACAAATGAAATGTATACCTCGAGATTCCTGGGATAGCCAGTGAAGTATTCTTCATACTAAATGAGTTTTGCCTAACTTACCGCAAGAGATAGTCAAATCATACTATAGAAAAAAACGCAAATCTCGTTTAATTACACATTATATGTCGAATCAAATCTGTTGTTGATATTAACTATGTCCAAACACTTCCACTTTTTTCAAATAGTAAGTTGTTATTCGTTTACTTCTCTTTTTTTTTTTTTTTTTTTGTTTTTTTTTTTTGTTTTTTTTTTTTTCTTTGGTCGGACAAAAATTTCAAAGTCGTTTATTAGCGACACGCTCTTTAAAAATCTGTCACTTAACTTACCGTATCCTACAACCAAATCCGTAAACGTGAATTGGAACTATATAGATTAACAAGAAATATAATAATACGTTTTTGTAAGAATAGTTTGTAGAAGAGTGACTAAAGAAAGTAATGTGAATGTAACACACCAGATTTTTTTCTACCTGTGCTTCCCTTTGAACCCAGAGCAATCAAGTTTGAAAGAGCAACATCACTTCCAGGTTTTTCCGACTACTGGGTCAACGACCTGTTAAGCAACTGAGGAAAACTTGCTACATATGTATAAGACTGTATTTCTACTTGTTCTAAGGACCCAAAAAACACAACAGTGTTAATGGCTGAAAGTCAGAACTTTTGGACTCCAACACTATAACTAACATGACTTGATGGATATCAAAATCACGCTACAAATGATACCACATTGCAAATGATAGCCATATTTCGTAATCCCATTTCCAAACTACCATAACAGTACCAGTTCTGTTTAATGAAAGTTCACGATTGTCTTGTGATATTATTTGCCCACTTTATGCACCATTTGAGGAAAGAAAACTTCTAGAAACAATGGGTTTTAGAAAGATCTCCAAGACTGGTGGTGGTGGGCTGGTGGTTAGCATGCTAATCCCGAGGCTATGTGTTCGGTTCCCGGCTGGAGGGTGGGATCTTTGTTCCTTTACCCAAGATTATTCCATACTCCCTAGAATCTGGAAGTATGATTGCGAGTATAAACCTGTGAGTGAATTTAATGCTCATAAAGAAAACCCAACATAAACAAACTCGCACAAAGGAGTGAACATCATTGCCGATGAAGAATTTTATTGTTCCAAAGGAAAAGCCCCCGATATGATAATATATGTTAAAGGTGGCATGTGAATCGAGCAAAACAATCTTCACGATCAGCCTACATTAGAATTGTATACGTGTCGCAAAGAATTGTTTCGACTAATAAAATAATGCTTTTTAAGCCTTAGGACAGGCATCGGCAAACGTGTACTCAATGAGGTATCAGTATGACGTCTCAACATGCGACCCGCAATGCACATGACGTAATGTAGAACAGGGGATGGCATTGACCTTCGTTCAGTCAGTGCTGGACTCGCTCGCTACAGAGTAAGGAATAGTACACAAACTTGAATCCAGCTATTTTGGTCTACGATACTTTAGGTAGGCCTAGATATTTGAGCAATACATTTCAGTTCACTTCTATTTGCAATGCACCATGAAAATCTAGTGATATATCACAAGTAGCCACTCTCAGTATAGCATGCAAATTATCATCTGTTAATCGCGATACAAGATTTGTTTTTAGATTCAGTTTCTTTTCTTCTACACATTTCTTAAATGCTTGAAATAATTCTGTCCCTGTTGTATGTTCCCTAAGTGGAATGACTTCAAGCATATATTCTTGTATCGAGAGGTTGTTAGTAATTCCACGAGTGAAAATTACCAATTGTGCTGTGTCAACGTTGTCAATGCTTTCATCCAACGCTAGAGAAAGGGCTATAAATTCATGGACCTCGGTTTGTAGTCTTTTCTCGGTTATTTCTGCTATTTTATGTATCATTCTCTGTATGGTTCGTGGTGATAATGCAATATTACTAAAAATAGCATATTGTTCATGGCAAATTATGTTGGCAACTTTACTCTCACATTTTTTATGAAATCTCCATCACTAAACACCTAAGTGACTAAGCAATCTCCAAAGCAACAGCAAAGCTGGCATGAAGTTGTCAATCGTTATAATATTTGAATTAATATTAGGTGTATTATCTGAATATTGCTCTTTGAGCTGTTGCAGTTGGTTAGTTCGATCTAGACCTGAAAAAAAAATGAATAAAGGACACTACCTCAGTATTATGCTACTTTAAATCGTGGTGTAAATTTATGAATACATGCTTGTCTATAATTGTATGGTGATCTTATGACATGTATCATAATGCCGCTTGATGTTCCAATGATGAGTGCCTTTCTGAACTTCAGAGCACAACAAACACCTTACGTTCCTTACATGATGAGAGAAGAAATCATCGAAGTGCTATTCTAGATATCAAATTTAATAGACCAGAAATAATTAGATCCGCTCTAATTCTATGAATGTACTAAGACTTTAAGTTAAATAAACTATATCCTTCAAAGTTATAAATAAAGAAGTTTATCTAATTACAGTTTGACAGACATGTTTAGAAGTGCAGGTAAATACGACAGGACAGTTCGCCCGTGATCGGCGTGTGTGTGCAGTGCCAGTTAAGGCTGCGAGGGAGGGGGAGACAGAGTAAGCGCTGACCCTGATACGTCATAATTGCGAGTCCTCATTGAGTAGATGTTTGCCGATGCCTGCCTTAGGAGACTCGATTGGTGAGAATTGCGCAAAAATCATCAAACATTAAAACTTAGGCTTTTAATTTATTACTACGCCCATTCTCTAGGAACGTTCTCATCAAAATCTGTTTGTTATCGCAATGAACAGAGGGGAGCTACGATTTAAACTACCCTTAACGGATGATATAGTAGAGCATTTGAGGCCTTTTCTGATATTTGTAACATTTTTCTGACACTTCTATAAGTATTGTTGCCGTTTATAAATTTTGCATTTTAACTGAAACGTTTCACTATTTTATTAAAACAGCATAAGTAGAATCTCAGGCCACTTAATATGAGCGAATTTTCCACTGCATTTATCTCGGCTGTAATATTTTATACATTTTTTAGCATATAAAGTCCTACTTATGATGCAGTTTTTAGGCTCTTGGAGTGATACTTCGGAAATATTTTCATAATACATGCTAATTAAATTGTTTATGTTCTTAGTGTGAGGCAAATGTGTTACGCCACATGGGTCACCTATGTTTGGTAAGCATAACCATTTTTTGTTGTTGTAAAAGCTGAAACTTACAATTGATCAAAAATTATAATTTAGAAATCAATTAGTTTGAAAGTATATATCTTATCAAACTTATTTTAGCTCAATTAAGAGACATAATCAGAAATATAGCTTAAAAATTATAAAAATTGTATCATAAAGAGAGTAGGTATGTAATAAAGTAACTTAAAGTGCATAACCAGGAACATATATAAGTCTCGCGAAGTAGATCCATATGAGACTCGTATTCGGCAGGTCCTGTGTTCGATTCCATCGGGCTGGTCACTCTGAACATAGCTGTTTTCGTGGTTTGCTAAGGTCGGAAGGGGAAAGTTGGAGTGGTTTCCCTTCTCTGAGATTGTCCTGTCCATAATTGTCTTTTGTCTATTTCATCTTATAGGTAGGTACGTTTCAGGATTGTAAGAGCAGGCAACAGCGATTGGTGGCATTTCGGCTGTGTAAAGATTTCTCACTGGCCGGATGGGAATCTCTTCCTTGTGGCCCCTTTCGTTCCTTTCCCCAGGTTTAAGCTGGCTAAGTCAAGATCGCCAGCGTCAGAATTGGTGTCATTCTAGAACCGTTAAGAGCCCCGGTCGTCAACCGAATCCAGTTGCCCTTTGGGTTTCCGCTTCATCGTTTCTCCCAGAGGTCACGTTGCAAACACAAAGGCTTATAGAGGAAAAGTTTATTGGAATATCCCATCAACCAACTGTGACATTTTCCCTCCATTATGACGCGGTGTGCTTATAGTTGGTGATATTCCAACTGTTAGGTTGCATTAGTACCTCCAACTGTTCGTAAAATATAACCATGGTAAAGCTACGGCCATAGTTGGTGTTATTGTATCCGTTATGTTGCCTTATTTTTGAACCCGTTGCAGGGAAGGTAACATATAGATTTTGAAACAAGATTCTGTTTAAACCCCGTATTAATCTGTTGACGCCATTGTATTTCTTGTGTGTAGTTTTGTATTACATTGTTTTAGGGCAGTATATGCAGTATAGTTACTCTTGTTTTTATTTTTGTGTTCGTAACACTGTAGTACATTAAATATATATTACGATATTTCGCGTTCGAAAGTGATTTTATCGAAAAGTGTTATTGCAGAACAAAATTTGCTGAAGGTGAGTAGGTTCACAATGTGTTGTGTGGTAACGATGTTCAAGCATTATTATCGTTTGAAAGCATGTTATATTTGAGGTTAGAAATAATGCTTTTATTTTGATAAACAATGGTTATTTTATTTCCTTTAAAGGATGGGTACAAGTATGATAAGTCAGAGAAAAAATAGGAGACAACATTCATCCAATGAAAAAAATATGCGTGCTTAACAGCAGTTTCCAAAATACAATTGTTAATAGTACCAAAAATTAAAAGCTGAAGCTGAAGAAGTCTCTGTAAGTAAAAAAGTTCTAATTTGCAGTACTAGTTTTTGATGTAACATCTGTCACAGTTTAGTGTAAATAACTCCCATTTGAATTCTTGGGAACTGCCGAAAAGCTGTTTTCTCCTGTACTATGATTAATGTATGTGCGGTGCTATGCTCCAGTTACCGGATCATCTAATCTCGGTAGTTGGAGCTCCATCTATTTCATATATTCACACATTTTGCAACCGCACTTCTTTATACAGAAATAAGATGTAAAAAGCTCAAAGCTTAGCAGAGTACTTCGGGTTTGGGAAAATTCAAACTTACGCTCAGGCAATCAGACTTGGGTGAACAACTAATTTTCTAGCTTTATAGTCAGCGAAATTGCAAAATTACCCTAGCATCCATAAAAAGGAAAAAAATACATCTGTGGCTTCGTTTCATCAGTTGTTGATGTGCTTACTGAAAGAGGCAATTTCAGCGACCGACACTAAATTAACAACGGATATTACTTCACCTGCGAAACAAGTTCCCATCTGGAATAGTTTCCTGCTAGATGACCTGCAGACCTTTTTACCGCTACTCGCTCCAGCAAAGTGTTCGCTGACAAGTTTAACAACACTGCGAAGTCCATCTACACAGCAGGATTAATCAAAAGTTCGTGTCTTGCTTTAACAACTCACAAGTAAACTACGCAGTATTACGGCGATGAAGAGAGAAACTCGCAAATCATTTTTTGTTGTGATTTGTCGCCCTGTCTGAAAAGAAAATATTTATTTAATATTCTGTTACTTTGTTCTCTGTCGCTTACCTAAGGTCGAAAATATGTTTTGAGACCTCTGAATAAAAGGCATTTTATATAAAGGTCAACGCGTTAGCATGTGTGTGTGTGTGCGTGTGCGTGTACGTGTGCGTGCGCGTGCGCGTGCGTGCGTGCGCGTGCGCGCGTGTGTGTGTGAGCGCGAGCGCGAACGCGCTTGAGGGAAAGAGCACAACTAGAACCTGGTATTTAGGTTTAGCACTTCCTAAGAACATTTTCAACAAAATCTCCCCTCCCCCCACGATAGCTTTTATTTGCCTAAAAATGTCTCTCTGATGAATTAAAATACCACATCTTTATGATGTGAAGGCGGCAGGGTAGCTCAACGGTTTCATTCGCGCCTCTCGTGCTGATGGTCCGTGGTTTGACTCCCGGCACTGCGGTGGCGATTTTAACTCAGCCCTATCCAAGACTTCACTTTGGTTAGCTCATGTGAAAGTATCTCAAAGACCCAACATGGTTTGGAATTCACGATAAAATCTGTAGGTTCTCTCAGTCGATCATTGTCCTCAACATCATCCTACATCGGAGGTAACGGACTCCGCCCTCTAAGTGACTGCACCTGAGAAATAGTTCTAGACATCGATTGGTGATATTTGACAGACGACAAAGAAAATGTACATCTTGAATCGGAACCTTTTGCATTTTGTTTTTTCGGCCAGGCGCTTCAGAACAGCTTTAGAATTGCTAATATACCTTAATGTGAAAATATGTTACAAGACTCGATAATGGATACACGTTGTGATTTTACATTGTTAAAAAAGATCTCTAGAACTCTTTCTTTACGAGCTATTTTTGGTAGTGTTTAACGCCCGCTTTTACTACATGCGGTACTGCAGGCAGTGACACTGATGATACATGGAATGAAGATGGAGCACCAGTGGAATGAGATGGCGGGGGAAACCGGAGAACCCGGAGGAGAGCTGCCTCTCTGTCGTTTCATCCACCACAAATCCCATATGCGGTCGCCTGGGATCGAACCCGGGCCAGTTTGGTGAAACTCGGCCACGGCGCGGCCCCATTTATGAGTTGGAGCCCACAAAACGGTAAGAGGGATGACTGCGGGTAAACAGACGCTATAGACTCCGAGACGCATTCATTAAGATTTGTTTACCAATGACACTGGATTGCCTGTTAGGTGATACAAAGTTTCTTCCTGTCTCTACAGCCAACAGTATTATTTTGTTTAGTTGCTCCATGCATTACAGTACTCATTTGTCAAGTGGAAATAGAGAAAAGGGCTCTTGCACAGAAATGCAGAATGCACCGCAATGGTTTTTTTCATTCACGGGAAAGCTCGAAGGAATGCAAGGTAGGCGTATGGGATCTATCAACAATGTTACCCCAACAGACGCAACCTAGTCCACATGTTTGCAAGAGTAGAGTGGCGTTTAAGTGAAACCGGCAGTTTACGTCTTAAAACACCATACACGTCAGCGAAGCAAGAATTGACATCACATAACATCAGAAAATTGACATCACAAAATACATCGAAGGTGGCGGCAACCATTCTGAGGATCATCCGTAGTTGATTAAAATGCTAAATGTGTACTTACATTTCAATAGGTATCTCGTTTTACACCTTTCCTAACTTTCACGATCCGAACTGCCTGCATTTTCATTCTTATTCCAGAGATCCTAGCTCATAAGTGTTGGCTGGCCCCGTAGCTCAGTCGGTAGAGCACCTAGCTGCTGTGCAAGGGACCCCGCGTTCGATTCCCGGCTGAAGAGTGCGAATTTTAAAGCTGAGCGCGGAGGCTTAGGCGATAAAATCTGTGGCCCGCATTCTAGAGGTCATGGGTTTGTGGCCGTGCACTCTGACATGGATTTTTACGTGTTTTCTACATGTTACATAGGCGAATGCTGGGTTGCATTATTTTATACCACGGTTTCCTTTCAATCATTTTCCTTCCATTTCCTTATCTTTTAGGTGTACTTTCAGGCGAGTGGTATTGACGGTGCTGGACAGATAGTGCGGATGCTTGCGCATGGTAAATAATGTTCCCGGTGTTTGGACTGCCGCTATTCTCCGTTAGGGGAACGACTGTGCGACACCCATGGGACCCAGGAAGCGCTAGCTCCGGCGGAGGGGGTGGGGTAGAGGGACGTCTATGCGACATCCGTCTAGCTCCAGCGGCTGGCGTCGGGTTGAAAAGATCTCAGTACTTGTTGGGGACTTCCGCGCGTCTCTGTGGTCTAACTGCGACCCTGTGGCACCCTATGGTTGCCTCACTTCATCCCTGCATCCTGAAGGATGGTAGCCACAATAAATCTGTATTGGTCGTGGTGTGCGGAGTGTCCCCCCTTCATGTTTACCCCATATTTAAATAAAGTGTTTCTAGACGTGGGATCGTACATAAAATATGATAACATGGTATCAATATATCACTCATCGAGCCCTGTAATGTAGAATTTTCATAAAATACCACACTTCGTCTATCACGGATTAGTGATAGAATAAGTTTTAAAAAGTCTCTAAAAACACTAGTTTTAAGTTAGTGACATGCGAACCAAGGTCTGCTACTTCTGTTGTGATAGTTCTGCAAATGTGTCAACAAATCTTGATTGCATATGTTTCATAAAGCAACATAAATCCTAAGATTTAACAAACTTATGGAATCTATTACCTGAGAGCTTAAAACGTATACGAAACAGAAATTGTTAGTGTGTAAACCCGTCAGAGAAGTTTTTGTTACGTGTAAATTGCAACATACATCACATAATTTCAAGAATGGGAATTGTGAGCCATGTTTGTAAGCTGACTATAAGCTGCAGATCGCAGAAAAATAAATCACAAGGAACCAGTGAGCCACGTGGTACAATTGTTGAGAACAAATATAATTCTCTTCAAGCAATAGAATCATGTTATCAATTCCATTTCAATCATATTTAATGTCGTGATCGTGCAGTCACAGTACACAAAGCAAGTCCTTGTTTTTGTTAACGGTATACAAAAAGATAATGCACATTTTGATGTCCCATCCCTTGCACCTGGGGCGCTGCGTGAGTTGTTAAGTGTACGGTTTTTTCTTTTTACCAATTTGTACGCGAGCATTCAGCAGCTGGTGTGAAATGTATTGCTTTCTGGAAATAATAGCGCAAGAGTTAACGGACTTGCTGTAATGAATATGATGTGCTTCGGAACCATAACCTGGGGCAATATACGTCTTTGTTGTCTCCGTTATAACTATGTAGCACTTCCTCAGTTGGAATTATGTGGTTTTATGTCGCAATTTTTCATTATATTTGGATTTTTTCTGCCTGAGTTGTTTCAGAACAAGCTTGTTTACTGATCTCGGATAATGATAACACCCAGTTCTGAGCTATATCTCGGCTAAGTAGGGGACTGGAGCACATTCTGGTGAATTTATAAGCATGTTCATCTCCTTACTGCAACTGAAGTTATTGTTGACCTGAATATCTGATCAAGACGTATACATAGTCCACTCTACAAATCTATGAGCTTGTAAAGGAAGTTTCTAGATGTTTCTTTACATTGCATTACATTTTCAAACGATGCTTTTGTTAGTGATGAACTGCCACCCTAGATTTTGTTGTATCTACGCTAGCGACACTGAACATTTCTACAATGACATGTTTATAAAAACAAATTAAATTGTTTTATATTTGATAGCTACTTTTTACATTCTCTATCCATATAGTAAGCAGGCGAAGTATTGTGTTCCACACAAAAATTCGAATTAGAGATCTATCTCACCGAAATATACGTTTTAAGGCCCCCGAATAAAAAAAAAAAAAGCAATTTAAGAAATGTGTGTGAACTCTGTTATGATTTGAATCATGTGAAGGAAATACTCAAATATATATTTTTTGTTGGCCAGTTTTATTATGTGGTCACAGATAAAACATATTTATAGTCAAAACGTTAGCGTATCGTATCGTGAGGGAAGTCACTTTTTGTATGAACACTGTAATATACAGCAATATAATGTATAAGAACTGGTGGTAATGAACCTGGTAAATATAATGTGAATGTGAGTCATCAAAGTTTATGAAATAAGTGAAAAGAGTAGCTTATTAAATCCACGCTAGTCATTATTTGTGTTCTTCGTTAACGTTCCTTCCATTTATCGGTTCCGTTATACGACCTTTTCCTTATTGTTGGTTTGTTTAGATTAACTGCAATTTTTTTCACTTTCCGTTACACACTTTGCTCATAGGAATGCGTACTTCTAGTTTATTTAACATATTTGTTTTGTCGAATGTAAATGTCTGTGTGCCTAAATGTTTCTCGAGCTTGACTATGCAAATGGTAAATAAACACGAACTGAATATGTGAACAAAAAGTAAAGAACCAAAGAAGTGGGAAAAAGAACTTCTCTTTGTATTTACTTGTAGTAGGAAGAAAAATAACATGCATAAGATCCACTGATGAATGGCACTTTAGCAAACGAGGAAAAAACCCTTTGGGACGTGCTAACGGAGATAAATGAAATAGGAATACGGGATAAAGGTAAACATTGAAAAGGCAAGTATTGTGGATACCAGAATAAAAAACAAAAGATGGGTTTCGAGTTCGAGATGGGGTGGATAATAATAGACACTCAGGTTCTACCACTGACAGTAAACTGAACTGAGACAAATGGAAGATTGCAATGAAAAATGAAGTGTTAGAGTAAAAGGAAAACGTTTTAGGGACCACTGAAGAAAGAATTAAAAAGAGGATTAATAAAACATTTTACGTACTTTGCAACGAAGTGGTCAAAAGATTGTATGCATTTGTAATGGAGAAAAATGGAACATATTAAATGTACAGACTAAATAGTAATGAAATTCTTTCAGAAATAATGGACGAGAGGAAATAAATTTGAAACTGATCAGGAACAGGAAAACACGTACCTAATGAAATACTGAGCGAGAAGAAACTGCTTGCCATTCACTACTGGAAACAGTGGTGAATGGGAAAAATGTTCGGGGCTGAATCCCGGGTGGCACACAATATTAAGTTAAAGTGAAGGACTTGCTCTTGGAGATAAAACTATGACGTGATTAATTTTTACATCGGAATAGAGGAAATGTTAATTAATCAGAGCTATTCTAGATATTTGTGCAGCACAAGGCTGGAAGCACTGGCCAAAAGAAATTGTTATTTGGCATTTCTATATCACATTTATCAATTTCAAATAGCGAATATTATCTGTTCTATTAGATGTTGAGCTGCAGTAAGGTTCGTGTTCGGGACATTTAAGTAACAACTGTATTGAACACGGCTTGTCCGACAACACGGTCTGCTCCAAATTGCGATTCCACATTTTGTCCAAAGCAACCTCAGATACGTATTTTTGTTTCTCTAGCAAAGCTTCGTAATTAAAGGATACATACTTTGCCTAGTCGATCTTCTTGTACCATCCGGTGTTGAGGTTTTAAAAGAGTCTTCCATTTCACACGGTCTCTTGCAAGCTTCTTTGCTCCATTCATATCGTCATTTCCCTTTCAAAATCCCTTCAATCCAATCTTTCCAGGAACGTCTGGGCTTTCTTCTTAATCTCCTTGCCTCCACTCTAGCTTGCCAAGCCTGTTTTGGAATCCTCTCTTCATCCATGCGTTGAACGTGGCCAAACCATCTTAGTTGCTTATTTACTATTTGTTGTTGTAAAGGCTGAATTTTGAAAATTAAAGGATTATTCCTCTTTTAATCGCACAGCAACAACTAATAGCAAATTTAAGTGACCTGGTGTAATTGTTTAAAAATAAACGTATACATTTTTAGACAGGTGGAAGTAAAACTAACCCTTTTAACACAAAACGCGCGAGTTAAAGCTGTACTTATGGATTAGATAAAAATGTTATACCACTCAACAGTTATCAACTTTGGTTTCAAGCCTAAGCACATATTAATTACCCTTTGCATTTGTGCAGGTTTAATATACCGACTTGTTCTGATTAGCTTTTCCTTTTCATTATGTCTTTTTACATAATTAATTTCTCATATTCCTCTCATCTTTTAACCACTCCAATTGCCAATTTCAATTTATCACAATGCGTTGTCCGATTGACGTGTTGCTTGTGTTGGCAGCTTTGTGCTTCCTTTGATCTGAATTCGTCAGTTTATTATTTTATCTATGACCCGAATAGTTGATAAAATGGAGGCAGGCACGAGTATGGATGAAATTGAATTCCAAGAGCCGAGCAAAAATTTGGAAGCTGCCAAAGCGTAGATAAAATTAGCATTCCTAAGAGAATCCATGTGATATAGCATACAATTTGCTTTCTTGAGTGGTGTAAGGTAAACACTGCTAGTGAATCAATAAAACACCAAAACATCCACATTTACGCTGCTTGTATCTGTTCATCTTACTCTAGACACCATTTCTCTTAGTTGCATATAGGCATGCCTTTAGTCATTTTACAAATTTCAGGACTGTGAAAAGTAGTGTGTGGCATACACGTTAAAAGTTATTTTATTTTGCTCTTAGGCTTGTTACATATTACTATTCTAAGTATAAAACTCTAATTTTAACAATTGCATCATAAATAACCATTATCGTAGCCTCCATCCTTCCTGGCTGTTGATGATGAATACTTCGATATTGAAGGAAAAACAACACATTTGGGGCTACTGAAAGGCATGTCAACATGTCACTTAGTTATAGGGTGAATTGAGGGTCCGTGTTTCAAATCCTGGATATTACATTAAATTTTACTCTTATTCTAATTTTCCAACATTCATAATAGAGTTATATACCGTTAGTTATTAAATATTTATGATAAAGCTTGTTCCCTTGTCATTATCGGATAGTATAAGTTTGGGAAGTTTATAAAAATAATTAGCGATATTCGATTTCGCGAACTGATCGCCGCACGTAACCGAGTGCCTGCTGTAGAGCGATATTCTCTTGGCCGCTGTCCTTGGCAACACGGACAGCGTGCACGGTTCGACCTGGAACTTTCAGACTATGCTGAGGCTTAAAGTACCACCTTCCGGACAAGAGTTCAATTTTTACTGCCGAACTGTTTGCCATAATTATATTTCTTACTTTTTATGCCCAGCTGGACGTTTTATCATATGCTCCGACTGAGCGCTATTCGGGCCCTGCTACAGTTCCTCGGCATCTCAGCGTTGATTTTTAGAATTCAGACACGCGTCTCACAGTTACTCATCCCTTGGACATCAATGACTTTTTACCATGGATCCCAGGCCATGTGGGTAGTCCCGGCAATGTAGAAGAGGATGCGGCTGTTAACTCTGCATGCCGTTTCCGGAGTTTTTGACATAGATTCTGCCTTATATAGATGTCCAGCAGTACTTCCGTCGCCATCTATTCGCTGTCTGGCAGCAGTCTTGAGAGGCATTAGCTGGCACTTAACTGCGGACAATCAAGGACACCGTACAACCCTGGCTGACTTCTTGTAGACTCCCGCTTGCGTATAGGTCACTCAAGCCACTCAGACGTCTTTTTTCGTGGTGACCCAGCACCTGTCTGTCCGATGTACAACTATGTCCCATGTTTTCTTCGATTGTCCGGATATGCTCAAGAGCACCAGTCACTTGGCCTGGGTTTTACTCTGCGCTTAATTCTATCCAATGAACCGATATCCTAGATATGGTGTTGCGGTTTTATTGCCGAAATCGGGTTCGCAAAACAAGTTAAACTTGTAACTCGCATTTTATTCTTTGTAGACTTTTAGAATGTAATAGTCCTAATTTAACGTTCCAAGGTTTTTACTTTTTAGAGTTTTAATTATTTTGCTGTTTTAATTTTCACTTTTCAACTCAACCACTTAGCTTTTAACTTTTAGCTGTAAAGTCTAGAGGCTTTTGCGCAGTTTTTCTTCCTTTGTTTTTGTTTATCTTTCGACTTGGGCCCGAATGTCGACGGGCCCACAAACCCACCCACTCACTCACTTAACATGTTTAATTATGAGCTTACTCTTCTTTTTTATTTGCTGAAAACTGTAGCTTATGTAATTTCTACCTTTATGTTGCCATCTATTCACTTATCTAATTTGGGCGATACTTGCAAACAAACAATGACGATTCGAAAGAGTTTAACGGACTAAAGTACTTAAGTAGTGTTTAGAATTGTCTAACATTTTCTGGGGCACAACCACTAAATAATGTATTTTTCTATGACGCAGCAGTTAATTCCGACATAGTGCAACGAATCTCCTGGCATCAAGAGGAAGGGATGCTATTTTCTGCAGTTTCCCCCTGGAAGACAATCTTGTGCACATCAAGTATAGAGAATGGGAGATACGTAACCATCCAGCTGATCACATTGCACCAGCGAAGGAATGGAAACCTGTTGTCACAAAACACTCATAGTACTTATTAATAATAGCGGATAGTAATAGCAAAAAGCTTCGTAATTGGAAATTAAAGCATGCTCTTTTTGAGCTTATTATAAAAGGATTTCACGTTATGTAATTACGAAACTGTAACTGTAAAAAGTAATGTTAGCAATCTCCGTTTCCTTCTTCAATTTATCCAATTTGTATGTATTCATCCCAGTGTTCTGTAGTCAGGTTAGAAACGGAAGTGATGTAGTAATTCCGGCGATTATCTAGATATTGCTGGTGCTAATGACAGTTATTATGTCAATTGCAGTAACGACTATTTAAGTAATTTTCTTATTTAGAAAGAAATTCATAGTGTAGCCAAACCTGTTCGTGAGAAGAACTAAAATATTGCTTGGTTCTACAGGAAGACAACCTGTTCCAGCTGATTAATTCAGTAAAGATCGAATTACTCCAGTCTATAATTTCTTTGCAATCTCATTGATAATAGCGGCGGTTATACGTAACGTAGTACTCAGAAGAGATACCGTTGCTTTATTTATTTGCAGCCAACGAAGGAGCTACGCGTGTTCTGTCTAAGCGGTGTACAGGGTACGTATGTAAACACTATAACAACGCCTACAATCCATTAATCTATGCGCATTGCTCAATGTCCCGAGTAATATATCGTACATAAGCATGCGATCGATTCACTCAGGCCATGTCGATATAACAGAAATAGAAATCACCTGGAAATAACATATCAGAGGTAGAAGTAACGGGACTACAACAAAAAGCAGTATTATTTGCTTAATAAACGTTGGAAGCCTACGTCAATATATGTTAACGAAAGTGAAATTACGCTTTTAAATGTAACTCCAAACGAATGACATGTAGCATTTTTGTAACACTTAAATTATACATATGGACAAAAGGTTTAAAATAATCCTTTTAACTTTGTAATTTAACTTTATATGTCTTACACTGTACTTATTGGTCATGTAAGTATCAATACATATTCAGGAAGACAGAACTTCCTAGGGACCTGCTATCATAGGTACGGGTTTGACACTCCCGGTTACTCCAACAATACCTCTCGGTTTGGGCCCCTGTATGAGGTGAGAAGAACATGGAACATCCACCCACGTGTAGACCGTGCTGGAGATTTGTGTTAGTGGAAATAGATATCCTGGTGGATGAGGGCTATGCATCTGAATCTAGTTATTTCTGTCTTTTCAGTTTTCAGGCATGTACGCATTTTCAATACACGACTTTAGGTTGTGCTTCACCCTACTGGGAAGCTAGGGACTAACCTACCTCTGTGCAATCGGCCAGGACTAGGTCGTTAACCAAACTTCAGGAAGACTGAGACATTTTTGTAGTGTTTAACGCCCGCTTTTACTACATAGGGCACCGCAGGCGGTGACACTGATGATACACGGAATGCAGATGGAGCAGGATCGGTGGAATGAGATGGCGGGGGAAACCGCAGAACCCGGAGGAAACCCACCCCAGCACCGCTTCGTTCACCAGAAATCCCACATGCGGTTGCCTGGGATCAAACCCGGGCCGCTTTGGTGAGAAGCGAATGGTCTAACCACTCGGCTACGGCGCGGCCGATGAGTGGAATGGTGAGCAGTATATATTCTGCGCAGCCGTCGTCCCGGTGAGTCGACCGCTCGGTGGGCTCCGTGGTGAGTTGGGAGCGCTGGGGGAGGATTTAACGGTCCTTCTATTATAACTTCAAATCAAATGAATTAAAAAGAAACAACGACAGCAACAGGAGGAAACAAAGGTTAACGTAGTGTGATATTCTACCTAGTCATCAACATGTCGGTCTTTCCAGGAAGACAATCCATTTATCATTCGACAGGGTAGAGATAAGTTTGCTAGTCCTGTGAACACATATACACGGCTGAGAAACGAGTCCCTTTTAGTCGAGACAGCTTCTCAAGCTCAAATTACCACACAACTATCCTGTCCATGTTGGATGACATATTGGAAGAAGAGATTCAGAGTTGCCTATCGGTCCAGGATGTAATGTGTGCCGTGTCCGAAGAAAGCGCAATGTTGTTCAGGTGTCTACTCCTACTTTTGATCAGGTAGATCTCCCTCAGAAGACAAGGAAGGGTGATGAGCTCATTAAAGTTCAGCCATTCATTCCGTGCTTTGTGAGTTGTTTTCAGTGCCAACACCACGAACACAGCACATCTGTATGTTGCATGATGCAGATGACGGAGCTTGTCCATTCCTTGCTTGCTGTATTAACTGTTATATTCAACCGGCGGCTCCTCGCAGATTCCCATCTTTCTTGGACGAGAAGGCTACTCGAGGGCTGCGGATGAAACATCCCTTCTATTTCAACGAAACCTGTAAATGCATCTTTCCATATCAACAGGCTCTAGCAACACTTTATACTAAATCGTTTCTTATTCACCGCACCACTAATAATAGACCTTGGTAATTAATCCCTATTGCGTATTTACACCTGAAAAATGACACATTCCACACAATGATGTACTTTTGAAGTAGGTAGCGAAAACATTATATATGCAGCTTTTACAGAAAGCTTTTCTTTAATTCCCGCTGGTTATTTTTCAGGCATCAGAACCCTTAGCATGGCTTCCATGGCAAGGGAAGTAAAATCGGAGATCCCGTGTGCTAGCCTGATAAAGATGCCTGAGCAAAATTAAGCGGTCTGCCATGCCCAGTATAGAATGGGGCGATGCGAATCATAACAGTTAAACAGCATCCACAAATAAAAACTCAACATCAGTTTCTTCTCACCTGGCTGTTCATTCTGAAAATTTCTCGTACGTTCAAAAATGTGTTGCATTCTATGCTTGTTGCATAAACAAATATTTTGTACACCATAAGAGGTATAGAAGGATAACTTTCTGCTTTTATTATTCCATTCTCTGCCAGAATTATCTATTTATAGTAAGCTTATAATCTGCGGTTTGCTTGGTTACGACTAATTGCGGCTGATTCACCCGGTACAATATCCACTTTATTTATATTATTCACCTCAGTAAAATGTCCTCAGCATGTATCAGTATGTAAAACACTTAAAGTGCTTCATCTTTTAACTTGTCTAACATGCACTACAATAACAATCTTTTGTTTGCAGTCGTGTGATGGAGCTGAAAGTTTCATCAAGCTCTCTCTATACGACAACGTTCAGTAAGTTTAGAGGGGTATACATGTACGTTGGTATCTTCAATGGAAAATAGTAGTTCTCAAATATTTTGTTAAGTTCAATCTTACAATTTTTGGTGTCCGATTCCAATACTGTGCGCCGCCTTTCTCCTCTGATTATAAAACTGAAATTGTGTAAGTCGTACTTGTATTTTCTCTGGTTACGAGCTCTTTCTGTTGCACGTTGGGGATTTGATGTCTTACTGTACGTTTCACCATGATCTGCAAGGCGTTGTTTTCTTCTAGCTATATAGTACTTTGTAGCAGGGTGTTTCGGCCCAGGAAGGAGGTGAATGGAGCTACTCAGAAATTTTGAAAACTCGTGTATTGAATTGAGAATTGTTTTCAATAGCCGGTTTAGAAAATTTGTCCGTCCATTCACGTAATTCTGATTTAAAATTAACCTCTTCACTGCCATCATGATGTTCATTAGAAACAGTGCCGGTTTCAGATGCTACGGTTTAAGAAGCAGAATGTTTGGTTAAGATGCGAGCAACTAATGTGAATTTTCATACCCCTTTCTCCTTGGAAATATCCGCCACAGTGTGGGCATTGAATTCGATTCCGATTTAAATCAGTATTATCTAGAATTTCTTATTTTCCTTTCCTGCGTTGGTTTATGTTCAACAATGCAGCCTTCTAACCTGTACTCATAGCGTTAATGAAATCTAGTGATTTACAGCATTTAACATGAAATAGCAGATGAATAATTGCTGAATTAAATAAATATATGGACTATGAATACCTGCAGATATTTGTGTAGCCTGACGGTGCTCTTATTTTGTTATAACTTTTAAAGACTGAGGAGCTTCTATATTCTTCGTTGTATCTAGACTCAAGGCCTACTCAGATACAAACAACACGCTGTTGATAAGTGGAGTTGCGTTAACCGTAGGCGTGGTGGCGTCAGGTATTTTAAATTAATTTTGTTGTATATTTTTTCATCAAAATTGCCCAAACAATTTATAATTGATTTTTAAAATTTTATAATTTTTAGATGTACAGCGTTTGAAGAGGGCGTTTGACAGGTCCGCTAGTACACACGCACGCACGCTCGCTCGCTAGCTCGCTCGCTCACTCACTCACTCACTCACTCGCTCGCTCTCGCGCTCACGCAGTCGCTCTCGCACTCGCGCTCACGCAGTCGCTCTCGCGCTCGCACTCGCTCACTCGCTCCCTCTCTCACGCTCTCTCTCGCGCTCTTTCTCGCTCGCTCTCTCTTGCTCGCTCTCGCTCTCTCTGTCTGTCTCTGTCTCTCACTCTCTCTCACACACTCTCACTCTCTCCCACACAGCAATAATAATAATAATAATAATAATAATAATAATAATAATAATAATAATAATAATAATAAATTAATAATAAAAATGATTATTTATATATAATCATTTTATTATTATTATTATTATTATTATTATTATTATTATTATTATTATTATTATTATTATTATTATTATTATTATTATTATTATTATTATTATTATTATTATTATTATTATTATTATTATTATTATTATTATTATTATTATTATTATTATTATTATTATTATTATTATTATTATTATTATTATTATTATTATTATTATTATTGCCATTGTTATTATGGTTATTACTACTACAACTACCATTGTTACTATTATGATTATGATGATAATTATGATTATTGTTATTATTGTTATTATTATTATTATTATTATTATTATCATCATCATCATCACCCACACCCAATTCTCGCGGATTCCCGTCCACTAGCACTGCCTCGCACGACGGTCCCGCAAGTGGCCGGCCAATCAAGCAGAAGGGCAATGGTCGCCTGGATGGACAGACATCCAAGGGTCGGACACATCCCGTCGCCAGTGACAAGGGAACCATCCAGCACCATCAGACTACAGCGTCACAAAAGCTTGCAAACCAAGACATCACCTATTATATCTTACGGGTAAATCCGTACTAAACGGGTAGGTACCTTGACAATTCATCTTCCGCCTGAGTTAACCCGGGCGACCTGATCTTACTGTTGGCTCTTGGCCACCGGCAGCTATTAATGCTTCAAATATGACCTCAACGTGTGGCTAGATCTGCAGTGCCGTAAACATTCAACGTCATTACAAATGTTTGAATATACATCGATGTAAAGCTTGCAAAGATGTGAACCAAAACTCCTGTTCGAGCCGAGAGACATTCCTTTTAAGTGTTTGAGTAATAAATTTAATAATTTGACACAAGTAAATGATACGTTATCTATGTACTTTCGAGACGGTACCACATGGCAGTGTTATCAACGCAAATGATTGATGTATGTATGGACTGGAGAATATTGGTTATCAATGAAGGATCTCCCTTTCTCCAGAAACCTTCGAGTGATTGAGTCTATTTAACAAACACACTTAATGGAAGGACATGAAGTACACACTCTAAGTCAAAGATTTTAATATTAAAAAGGCATTACTCCTCAAGCTTTAAACTTTTTTATTTATGTGCCCAGTCCAAAATTTTTAAATTATTTTTCTAAACAATCTGTGCAGAAACATTCATCGTCAATATCTTCTATACTCTCAAAATTGGAGATTATAGTACTTAGAAGCTCCTTTATGAACTGGGTATCTTCTTTTTGGGTAATTTTTTCTTCTACTTCAGTTAGAAGGTCATCCTTGATGTCTTCGGCAACAAAGTTCGGTTCCTTAGCTTTTCTTTCTTCTTCTGGCAGAGTATGCCTATACGCCTTTGGCTCGCATGGTGGATACATAGTAGGCTTAAAGTCTGTCACAACATCACTTAAGATACTCTTTGCCATCTGGTATTCTTCTATCTGTGTAATTTCTTCATCTACCTTTTTCATAATCTCTCTCATGATATCTTCCACAACAGCGTGCGCTTCCTTATCCAGTCCCTCTGGCAACTCCTGCAAGACATTGTAGGTTATGAGGAAGAATAACATATAAACATAAGGGTGCATAATAGGCATCTCCTAGGGTCGCAAAGAAGAAAACGTGTAATCAATTTGTTAATAGGCTTAGGCATAGCTTCAAAAGGTTTAAACAAATTAAGCAGTTGAATTTAAAGCCTCTTTTCTCCAAGGGATTTCGTGTCGCACAACAAGACAGTGTTTAGAGGTATATTTATGGTGTCCCGCTGGAAATCGGTTCTACCATCCTGTTTCTACATATGGTTCGACTAGTGTTGATCCGAGTACTATACTGTCACAGGCTCAGCCAGTAACGTCTGTGACCTGCTTCGGGAGGACGCGGGTTTCATCCCTGTGGCCGAACTTCCTGACCCATGAGCTTTTCCGGAGGTTTCCCTGGGTCGCCAGGCGAATACTGGAAAGGATTTCCATATATTCCGAATTTCCCGTCCGTCCATTTCATTACTTTAATAATTTCATTTCACCCTTCATCTCGTTAGGTTTCCTTCAGGGTTGTAAGCGTGGGCGAGCGTTGTGGCAGCAGCATGGCAGGGGAAACAAATGTGCTCTGGAAATCTTGACTTGGAAGGCAAGCCAACTAGTTTCCGGGCCCTCCATGGGGTGGTACAAGCCCCCGGGGGGGGGGGGGGGGTGAAGGGGCGCAAGCCAGCCTGCGTCGAGGTGCTCCTAACTGGGGAAGTGTAGAAAATGTAGGCACCTGCTCTGCCATGCTAACGTTCCGGCAGCCCTTAGGATCCATTCGCCTCATCCATCCTCTGGGTGGTGCCCTGTCAGGGGCATAGGCGCAAAATATTGCCTTTCGGTCGAGGTGCAAAGACCCGCTCCGCAAGTTGTCATTGCGTCATTATACTGTCGCTAGAGACTCTTAACGTAAAGAAAACTGTGTTGGAGTGTAAATCCGATAATAACACAAGATTCGTGGACTGTACGTTTAGGAACCTCTTTGGGAAATTGCTGTTTCTTGTCACAATGCTTGTAATTTTCTCACGCAACTCCCAAATAGAACTAAGACGAATTCTCTGTATAAAATGTTCCGTATCCGTACTTCATACAGTCTGAACGACAAAAATCAGCGTACTCTAATAAACGTGAAAGTACAAACCACACCAAAAAACTAAAGACTACAGATCTGGATATTCCAAAGTGGTAGCACATGGTATAAATGCTTCCATTTAACCTAATGCGCTTTCGATCGCGTCGCACGACACGAAATCGTTTGTATGAACGAGGCCAAAAGTAAAGTTCAAAATTATATCCTAAAATGAGAACAAACTGCTATGAAAATTTACTAGCAGATTGTAATATTACACAGGATACAGGATTCATTATATGAAAGAAGTAATTAAAAATTAATTAAAAATGAGTTACGCTCAAATGACATTATTTACTCATTCTTCTTATCAATATTCTTACAAACGCTAATTCTTTTATTTACTCCATGATGATCGAGATAGGCATTTGTAGAAATAATTTTATTACACATTACCTTGTAGGTACAAGGGGAATATGTGAATTCAGTAGGCTTAAGAGGTTGTCTATATTTTAAGAGCTAGTCACTATGTGGCAGCTTTGAATTCTGTTTTCTTTGGACGACCAGGACAAGGAAAGAAAATAAAAGCCTGTTCACAACCTTCCGGTAACGGTAATCAGAATGGAAACGAGAACGATAAGCACTCAATATTTTGGTCCACAACAACCCGATAACGAGATGCGTATTATCGATCATCACATCGATAGCAGATGCAGCTCAATATTGCACATATTTTTATAGTTTGCGACTAGAAGCTCTAGCAGCTCTTTTTAGCATGGCCACCTTGATTAATTTTTACAGCGAAAAGTCTTATATGCGCATTATGAATCCAGGCACCAGAACGAGAAACATAAAACGTAGCCAAGTCTTGTTTCCCGTTAACACTCCGATTTTAATGCATGTATCTCAACTTTCTCGTTCTGGTTATCGTTACCGTTACCGGGTGTTGTGAACCAGCCTTAACGACTTCTCGTCTGAGAAAGTAGAAGTAGTTGAAACCAGTTACAAAGAGTATCCCAGAAATGGTCACCTTCATTAAGTTCTTTGACATACCTAAATCGTGTGTTTAAGAAGATCCACTTTTTTATGTCGTAAGATCTTGTCTGTCTCTTACTGTTTACCAGTTACGCAATATTCATTCAGAATGAAGAGAGCTTCAGAGGATATTCCCAGAATACTCAAGATATGCATTTCATCCGTAATGAACATATTTTAAACGTAATAATATGGTAATTCCATTAAAATTTTTGAACCCAGTTTTGATAAAAGGTTCAGATAATCAGAAATCAGAGAGTTGCATGTAAAAGCAAGTATATCAGTTCGAAAAATTAGAAAAGGAAATAATTCTTAGGTTTTGGTAAGTTAGGAAATAAAGGTTGTGTTTTGAGGCGAACTTCAGATTTGGCAATGTTAATGGCAGGAACTTTGGTGGGGTAATCAAGAAGTAGGCGGGACAAGAAGTAGGCTGATAAAAGAGCGTGTATTTATAACATTTGTGTCCCACAGCCTTCTACATTTTACAGAAGTGATTTATTTGGTCGATTATCGGCAGTCCACCCCTCCGAAGGAGTGTCGCCTTGCCGTGGCGGAGGGGCTCAGTACCCGAACCAGACGGCCTGCTACGTGTGTCTTTGTGACCACTGGTAGGCAAGAGGTGAGGGGAAGCTAAGAACATTCCAACGGGTAGATGAGGCTCGTTAGTCTTGGTCGACGACTCATCTAGGAGAAGAGGACTCCGAAATCAAACTCCCCCAGGGGAACCTACCACGGTAGGTCCGGGTTTGGCGCACCCGGGGCCCCGAGCTGCTCACTATCACTTCACCCCCTCCACCTTCATTAACTGTGCCACGTGCAGCATTTTATGTTGCTTTTTATATCACCCTCTTCCTCTTCTAGGTTTATTCCGATTAGTTAGTAAGGCCTTAGTTTTATAACTCCTGTCTCACCAGCAGGGATCTTTCCTATCTCCGTGGTCCTGTCCCACGGTTTTCAGCGCGGCCCCCGACTTGTGTGCTCTTCGGAGGTCTCAGGCGCGAAGGTTGTGCGGACCCTTCACACTGCCCCCATGTGTAGCCTTAGGTGCGGAGCCCGTCCACACGTCAAGTACACCCACGTAGCTCCTTGAGGGCACGGCCGGTGTTAATCTCCCGACGGCCGCGTGCCGTCGGGTTAGTATCACCGGCCGGACGTGTTACCGCTGACGGAGCCCCGGTGTAATCAACCCGAAGTCCCCTGAATCCACGCTGACTCCGTTGAGGCAGCGTGTGCTAAAGCGGGGAGCCACAGGCGGTTATTCCTGTGGTGGGGGCATAAAACCGGGGTGTCACGTGGTGAACGGTTTACCCATGCGGACAAGCAGTGGAGATCGGAGGGTGGCTCCTCTGAAGTACGCCTTGAGGTCAGTCATGGAGGGGTCTCCATGGCGGCACAGACCGTGGAGATTTTGGTGTCTTTCATCCTTTGACCCCCGGATGGCAGGCTGACGCCGACGGTTCCGGATGGGGGTCCAAATAATCATGTCTCCGCGCAAACCCTCCCTCATTGACAGTTTTTTGGTGCTGACCTTGCAATGTGAAGGTAAGACGATGAAGGACATTAGCCCGTTCTATATTAAAAAGGAAGTCGATAGGATCTGTGGCCCGGTTAAAAACGCAACCAGATTGAGAGATGGCACGTTATTGATCGAGGTGATGAATGGAGATCAGTCGCAGAAGCTCTTGAAGGCGAGTTTGTTGGGCTCCTACCCTATCCGGGTAGCCCCACATAAGACCCTCAACTCGTGTAGAGGAGTAGTAACCACTTCCAGCCTCGACGATCTCTCCAACGAAGAAATTGTCACCTGCCTCTCTGATCAGCGAGTCTGCCAAGCATACCGATTAACTCGGAAACAGGATGGGAAAGAGTGTGCCTTACGTACAGTATTCCTTACGTTTAAGGGCACTCAGCTGCCAGAATACATCTACTGTGGCTACGAGCGTGCTGCAATACGACCGTATGTCCCGAATCCCATGCGCTGTTTTCAGTGTCAGAGATTCGGGCATACTAGGACCTCGTGTAACCATCCTGCAGCTTGTGAACGTTGCGGCTTACCGGCACACGAAGACACGGCTTGCACTCGAGACCCATGCTGTGTGAACTGTGGGGGTAACCATCCATCTAGCTCACGTAAGTGTCCTAAGTTCTTGGACGAAAAGAGTATTCAGGAGTTGCGGGTAAAGGAGCGCCTGACATTTATAGAAGCGCGTCGGCGTTTCGAACAACTGAAGCCTGCCACCACCTTAGCTTATTCGTCGGCAGCTCGGCGCCCTCCTGTTGCTACTGTCGGCTTGCAACATGTCACCGTTGCAAATGCCTCGACACAGACTGACCTTCCAGAGAGCACCCCAACAGTTAGTCGAAAAAGCGCAGTGTCTAAAACATCTTCCGCCGTGCAGACCACAGTTTCCAAGCCGTTAGGAAGCGGTAAGGATCCTATCGATGGAAGTCGTTCGCGACATAAAGTTCGCGCAGGTAGTCTCACGTCCTCTCAGAGATCCCGCTCTCGCTCTGCGAGTCGTAGGGGATCCTCTGCCTCGCACACCTCCGAGGAATCGCCAGAGGACGGCGACTTCCACATAGTTGGACCTAAGTCAGCCAAGGTGAAAAAGAAGAAAAAGATGAAGACTAGCCATTAATCCTTTTTCACTATGGAAATAATCCAGTGGAATGTTAATGGGTTCCGGGCACGTGTTCCGGACATACAGCATCTAATTTCTCAACGCTGTCCATCTATCGTCTGTCTACAGGAAACCCATCTGCAACCTCATCACGCACTCTATCTTCGTGGATTTGTGGCCTTTAGACATGATTCTGCAGCTGATCGACGGGCAAGCGGTGGTGTTGCTATTCTGGTGGCGAATACCATCCCTGCCACCAGCATACCACTAAACACGCCGCTCCAAGCTGTAGCGGTACGTGTACAGCTGCAGAGCCTTTCTTTCTCTATCTGTAATGTCTATCTGCCACCGGTCAGTGTCGTACACGAGAATCAACTTCGGGCTCTCTTGGCACAGATTCCGCCACCGTTTCTTCTTCTAGGCGATCTGAATGCCAAAAACACCTTGTGGGGCTCCGACACTGACGATGCTCGTGGTTGCCTTGTAGCAGATGTTTGTGATATGTTCGGCCTACTTCTATTAAACACTGGCGCCCCTACCTTTTTATCATCTGCCTACGGTACCTACTCCGCTTTAGACGTGAGCTTCTGTAGCCCGTCACTGGTGCCACTCCTTGATTGGTCGGTGCTCAGCGACCTCTTTGGCAGTGATCATTTTCCCATTAGCATTCACAATTCTAGTCTCCATCCTGTGCCAACACGATATCCTCACTGGATTATTTCCAAGGCTGACTGGGGGAAATTTCGTTCCCTCATTCACCTTCACAACGATGTCTTCCCCACCATCGATGAACTGGTGGAATATTTTACTTGTTCTGTCCTGCTCGCAGCGAATTCCAGCATTCCTCGTGGTTCTACTACACCTCGTCACGTTCCTGTGCCTTGGTGGTCCGAGGAATGTAGTTTGGCTATTAAAGCAAGGAAACGTGCTCTGCGTGTCTTCAGTTCACATCCTACGGAGGAGAACTTGATAGCCTTTAAGCGTTCTCGTGCTAGGGCTCGATTTGTCCTCCGCTGTGCAAAACGCACATCGTGGGAAACTTTTGTCTCTTCTCTGTCCCGTCGCACTCCGGCACAGAGGGTGTGGACTGCTGTTCGCCGCATGTATGGCAAGTGTCGCCGGACTATCATTCCCGGCCTTGCCATAAGCGGATCGCATTACACCAGCGAACAGGATATCGCCGACGCCCTTGCTACTTCGTTTGCTGCTACTAGCCAAACGAATAGTTACGACAGAGCTTTTATACCTCTCAAGGAATCTGCCGAGCGGATAGTCCTTCCTTTTAATAGTGACTGTACTGAACCGTACAACGCACCCTTTACCGTAGCGGAGTTAGAGCACTCTTTGTCACTTGCTAAAGATTCCTCTCCTGGTCCAGATGACATCCATCGACAAATGCTGCTTCACCTTCCACCTTCGGCTTCGTCTTTCCTGCTTGGTATTTATAACCGTATCTGGCACGAGCAGGTCTTTCCGTCCTCCTGGCGAGTGGGTATTGTCATCCCTATCCCTCGACCTGGAAAAGACAGGACACTTCCCTCTAGTTACCGCCCTATTTGCCTAACGAGTGTTGTTTGTAAGACCTTCGAACGGATGATTAACACTCGTTTAGTGTGGTGGCTAGAGACGCATAACCTGCTCACCAACATTCAGTGCGGTTTTCGTCGCCATCGCTCTAGCGTCGACCATCTGACACGCTTAGAGGCTTACATCCAGAATGCCTTTCTGCTGAAGCAGCATGTCGTGGGTGTCTTCTTTGATTTAGAGAAGGCCTACGACACCACCTGGCGCTATGGAATCCTTCGTGCTCTGCACGGTTACGGTTTACGCGGTCACTTAGCGCTTTTCATTTTAAACTTTTTACGACTTCGAAAATTTCGTGTGCGCATTGGTAATACCCTGTCACAGGAAAAGATTCAGGAGAATGGTGTGCCTCAGGGGTCCATCCTGAGTGTCACGCTCTTTGCCGCAGCAATCAACGGAATCGCTGATGTTGTTCGTAGCGGAATCCCGATGTCACTGTATGTTGACGACTTTGCAATTTACTATCGCTCCTATAATCTCGAGCACATTGAGCGTCAACTGCAGCTGACCATAACATCAATCGCAGACTGGGCCCTTCGCTCCGGCTTTCAGTTCTCACCTACGAAAACTCAGTGTATCCACTTCCATCGAGTTCGCGGCGTACACCCTCCTCCTGATTTTTATTTGCGTGGCACACGTCTACCGTTTGTCCCGCACCTCAAGTTCCTTGGCCTGCACTTCGACAGTAAGCTGACGTGGGAGTACCATATTCGCCAACTACGTGCTTCCTGCGATCGCTCACTTCGAGTACTCCGCCTTTTATCCGGAGTTTCTTGGGGCGGTGATCGTACAGTTATGTTACGATTGTATCGATCACTGGTGCGGTCAAAAATAGACTACGGTAGTTTTATCTATGGCGCGGCGTCCGCCTCTAAACTCCGTCTTTTAGATACTGTACACCATGCTGGTATCCGTCTTGCTACTGGGGCGTTCCGCACCAGTAGAGTTGAGTGTCTGTATGCTGAGTCTGGAGAACCACCACTGTCGGTCCGTCGTTCGATTTTATTGTGTTCGTATGTGGCAAGGTTGGCAGCCCATCCGGGTCATCCTTCTTTTAAATGTGTCCTGCGTCCCGACCTTGCTCACCGTTATCTGCGCAACACAACTATATCGCGCCCAAGCGGTATTCGGTTCCGCGAACTACTTGACAAACACGATCTCCGCATGCCTGCTGTAGAGCGATTCTCTCTAGGACGCTCTGCTCCTTGGCAACTCCGACGCGCGCAATTCGACCTGGAGCTCTCAGGCTATGCTAAGCTTTCCACCCCGCAATCGGTGTATCGACAACTGTTCACCGAACTTTTGGGCCGCCACCGGACTTTCACCCCGGTTTTTACCGATGGGTCCCAGGTGGGTGGAGCTACGGGATGTAGTTTCGTGTGTAACGACGAGGCGCACCAGTACCGACTTCCGGACCATAGTTCGGTTTTTACTGCCGAGCTGTTTGCTATATTTTATTGTTTACTTTTTATTTCTAACTCAGCTCCCGGCAATTTTATCATTTGTTCAGACTCTCTGAGTGCCATTCAGTCCTTGGACCAGTTTATCGGCACCTCAGCATTCGTTTTAAAAATACAGGCTCTCATTTCGCAAATGCTCTCGCGCGGATACCAGTTGCTTTTTACCTGGACCCCAGGCCATGTGGGTATACCCGGCAATGAGAAAGCGGATGCGGCTGCTAAAACTGCTTGCCGTTTGCCGGATGTTGCCACACACAGTCTGCCATATGTCGATGTGCAGCGCCATTTCCGTCGACATCTTTTATCGATCTGGCAGCAGTCATGGAAGGAATTCTCTGGCTCTCAATTGCGGACCATTAAAGACAACGTAAATCCCTGGATGACATCCTGCAGGGACTCCAGGCGGGCTGAAGTTATCCTCACCCGCCTGAGGATAGGTCACACACGGGCGACACATGGGTTCCATTTGCGTGGCGACCCTGCGCCTGTCTGCCCTACGTGCAACATCCAACTTTCTGTGGCCCATATCCTTATAGACTGTCCGCAATACGCTCGTGAGCGCCAGTCGGTTGGCCTGGGGTGTACGCTTGCCTCAATTTTGGGTGACGACCCTGTGTCTGCCTGTAAGGCGCTGCGGTTCGTTGCACAAATTGGGTTCGCAAAGCAAGTATAACGTGTTTTTAGTGTGCGAAATTTTTTTTTTAGCGTTTTAACATAGGTTTTGTGTTTTACGTTTTAGTGTTTTAAGTGCTTAGTTTTAATGTGTTTTAGCCTCGATCTTTTACACATTTTAATGAATGGTTTTACCAAGTTTTAACTTAGCGCACCAATATGCCGTTTGGTGATTTTATCTGTCTGCGTTTTTAGTTGCCATTTTAAACTTCAGTTTTTAGGCGAGTTTTATATTTTTTATTTTCTGACCTAGGGCCCAAATGACCTAGTTGTCGACGGGCCCCTAAACTCCATTCATCCATCCATCCATCGGCAGTCCATATCGCTAAAGGCCACACTCCGGTTATTACATATTTGGCGATAGCTTCAAAGAGATTGGCTCTTCAGCTTTTCAGCGATTCACGACCATTTAAACTTCTCATTATTATTATTATTATTATTATTATTATTATTATTATTATTATTATTATTATTATTATTATTATTATTATTATTATTATTATTATTATTATTATTATTATTATTATTATTATTATTATTATTATTATTATTATTATTATTATTATTATTATTATTATTATTATTATTATTATTATTATTATTATTATTATTATTATTATTATTGTGGAAATTTATTGTAAAACATAATTTTATTGATGCTTTTTATGGTATCAGATATAATACTAGAGTAGTTACAGTTTCTGATGCTAAGGTCTAGAAACTTTCTAATCCTTCATTTTCAGACCATAATTTGCTTCAAATAGCTCATTAGCCTCCATTAAATTAATCAGTCAGCTTAACTGCTGTTGTTTTTCTCACACCAACCCACTCCACCCTCTGAGAAAGATTTCATAGATTACCGCCGTAGAAACCGGCAGCAAATTCATCAAAGATTGAGACACTTCAGACAGCACCAAAGGGTAGCACATAGTGAGAACTACGCTCTCAGCATATGACATAAACGAAATATTACTACACAAAAAATGTAGATACCATTAAAGCATACAATTAATGCCTAAGAATCTTTTGTGGATTTAACCATTTCCAAGAAATTCCTTATTTACTGGTATGAATTTTCCAATAGCTTATATAAGCTGTATTACAACTTTGATAGAGAAAATAGCTTTCCTAGATCTGGGTGTTGTATTCGATACAGTCCACCAAAAAAAAAAAAAAAAAAAAATTGGACAGCCTTATCAAAAATTGTAACTTCAAAGAAACTCTTAAAGTTATTCGGTGTGTACACTGATGTGTATGGAGGAGTACGTTTGAATGGGAAATAAGTGGAAATTTTAGAATGGATAAAGGAATGAAATGAGAAGACAGTCTTAGTCCTTTGCTATTTATAGTATTTATGGATCAAATAATAAAACATTGTAAGATGAGAACTACTAAATTTAAAGTGGGCAAATGGAAATTGAGACCGATATATCTATAATAACTGGTTTTTGCTGACGATATACTACTAATTAGCAGTAATGTTCAAGATTTACAACTAGGGGTAACAGAATGGGCAAGTACACTAGAAGAGAGAGAGAGAGAGAGAGAGAGAGAGAGAGGAATGAAAATAAATACAAATAAAAGTAAAGAAATGAAGATTGGGGAAAACGGAGATATAAAAATAGAATATAACACGAACAAGTAGGTACCATAAAATAGGTACAATCATTTCCACTGACAACGCAATAGACGATGAAATAAACAGAGTAAATAAGGTAAATAGTACATATTATCAGAACTGCAACACAATAATCGGAAAGAAAGAAATATCAAAATATGTGAAAATTAAAATATATAAAACAGTATATTTACCCACTCTATTGTATGGGTCAGAAACGTGGGTAATGCCAGACAAACATAAAAGCTGAGTAACATCTGCAGAAATGAAATATTTGAGGAAAGTGGAAGAGAAAACAAGAAAAGAGTTAGAAACAACATTATTAGGGGAAATTTAAAAATAGAATAGTGGAAGGGGTAGAGAAAAGAAATTTAAAATGGTATGGACACTTAATCAGAATGAATGATTAGTGAAAGACAAAACAAGTAAATGAGGCAAGACCAGAAGGAAGAAGAAGACGGGGAAGACCGAGAAAAGAATGAGAACAATATATTTGAGAAATAGCAGGGAAAAGAGGGATGGAAATGCCTGAGCTGAAGAGGAAGGCACACGATAGGGAACAGTACAGAACATGGATAGAAGGCCCCACGCTGAAAGGCAGAAGGAATAGGTGAAGAAAACGAAGAATTTTCCAATACATGAGAAGCCATTGTTTCTTTTTCTTTTTCTTTCTTTTTTTTTCTTTTTTTTTTTCTTTTTTTTTTTTTTTTTTTTTTTTTTTTTTTTTTTTTTTCTTTTCGTATTTTCTCTACTAATAAGTAGAGGAAGTATTGTATTCCACCCAAAAATTCGATGTAGAGATTTCACCTGAAATATATGTTTTGAGACCCCCTGAATCCACAAAAAGCATTTTTAGAAAAAGGTGTGTGTGTGTGCGTGTGTGTGTGTGTGCGCGCGCGCGTGTGTGTGTGTGTGTTTGTGTTTGGTGGGTTGTCTGTATGTGAGTGAACACCACAATCCAAAAAGGAAATGTTTGTTGAATACCAACATTTTCCAAGGATGTGACACGAAGATTTTCAAGAAAATTCTCCCACCAGCCTATCCTTTACATGGAACATTCAATGAAAATTTCGATTTTATATTAAAAAATACCTCTAATGATCTTGATTAAAATACCATATATTCAATATATTTTAATGTCAAATTAAAATATCCTCAAAAGTCCTCTTCGTTTTGAATGACTTCTGCAAAGCTGCTAAATCGTAAAAGATAGACAATATCTTACTGCACAAAAATGTATTCTTGTTAGAATACAATTTATGTCAAATACATTTTATGCAGCGAACCGTTTCCGAGATATTCCTTCTTATGTCTGAATTTTCCGATAGTTATTCTTTTTTCGAATAGGAATGTGTTTTTCGTTGCTTTATTTCTTGAGCATGCAAAGAGAACGGAATTTCAAAGCCACCACATTGTAACCAGTGTGCTCTTAAAGGATTTGTTTAAGCCTACGTACCTATTCCCTTATTCCCATTGTACCTATAAAGGCATTGTAAAAAACCTACCTATAGAAATGTTTACCATTAACGTGATAATGAAATATCATATAATAGTAATAATAATAATAATAATAATAATAATAATAATAATAATAATAATAATAATAATAATAATAATAATAATAATATTAATAATAATATTAATAATAATAATAATAATAATAATAATAATAATAATAATAATAATAATAATAATAATAATAATAATAATAATAATAATAATAATAATAATAATAACGTGAAATAGAAGAATAATCTTTCCAATAATTGTCTGTTGATGATTGGAAAGTCATGTGGATGTAACAGTTCAGGTTTTTCAAATGCAAAACGGCTCCCTTTTGAAAGAGGACGTCTCGTTTGTTCATGTTTGTGCAGGCAGGTCAGCAAATATAACAAATGTTCAGAGATTTTAAGCGTCACGTATCTTTGTGTTTGGTGTAAATTGTGGAAAATTAAACACAGACCGCGGTTTCGCGATACATTTATCACATTCTAATCACATACTAATGGCAATCGTTACGAAAGTTAAATTACTTTTATGCATTACCAATCACTGAAAGCAATAACATATTTGTTAACAGAATCAATTATTTCAAAATTCATTACACGGTTCTTATTTTTTAACATGAATACTTTTTCCCAAACCATTAAATCTATGGGACCACTTAATTATTTTAGTAATTTAACCTCTGGATTTATTTCATGATTAAACGACCAAAACTGATCTACCACTGCCGATTTATCCATTTTATTTTATTTATCTTATTAATCATGAAATAAATTTAGAGGTTAAATTATTAAACCAATTAAATGAATCCATAGATTTAATGGTTTGGGAAAAGATGTTCATTTTAAAAATAAGGACGGCTTAATAAATTTTGAAGTACCGCCGATTGATTCTGTTAACAAATTGTTTGTTACTTTCAGTGATTGGTAGTACATAGAAAAAAATCTGATTTGTTACACTCACATGACTTTCTGTACTCTTGCAGTAACAACTCCTACAGACTCTTATTCCTATATCTTCGTGTTAGTTGAGATAAACATTTGTACAAATTATCTCATTGTTTATTTCCTTGTAGGTACAAGGGGAATAGTACAATACAGTAGGCTTTGAGCGATTGTCAAATCTTTTGAAGCTTTGAGATCCCGTTTTCTGTGCACGCTTAACATATAAAAAAATGAACAACGATGTTCCAATTCAAGAAAGTTTTAAGTTTTCCGAAACTGACATAAATAACAGGGTATATCTCCGAAATAGTTCACTCTACAAAATATTATGCAGAAGTCATCCAGACTAAACAGGACTCCATAGGCTCTATCCATAAGTGCAAAATATACATTTCATTTGTCACACAAATATCTTAAACATATGGCATTTTAATCAAAACCGTTAAAGCCATTTTTAAGAAAATCAATATTTTCGAACAATTTTTCATGTAAAGGATAGTTTAGGGTGGGCTATTTTCTTCAAAATCGTCGTGTCGCATCCTTGGAAGACATTAAGCTCAAATACCAATTATGGTTTTTAACCGACTTTTCGTTTTTGAGTTATGCTGTTCACAGCCAGACCGACAGACTCACAGACACATACACGCGGACCTTTTTCTAAAAATGCTTCGTTTTTTGGATTCAGGGGGTCTCAAAACATATATTTCCAATGAAATCCCGACACCGAATTTTTGGGTGGAATACAATACTTCCTCTACTTTACTATACGTAGTAGAGGAAGTAAAATTAAGTGATATGGCGTTCGTAACGATGGCGGCAAGTATGAACTAGAGTAGCACCGAGGATGTGATAAATATAACACGAAACCGCGGCCTTTGTTTAATTTTCCACAACTTACAATAAATACAAAGATACATGAAACCTATAGTCCCTAAACATGCATTATATTTATCTTTCTTCCTTTCATAGAAGTTTGAAAACAGTGTTGTTATAATCAATTTAATTTAAGAGGTGAGTCAATTATTAACACTATACAACAATGGAGGAAAGTTAACCTCCGAAACGCGTTCCGGAAAATTATAATGTAAGTGTTGTTTAGTGTTATTGACTCACCTTTTGAATTAAAATGCATTATATTATATACAGTAAGAACAAATTAGAAACTATAAGCTTCACTTATCTTAGTAATATTCCAAGTTTGGTGCCAACACGTTTCAAGTTGACTCCAACTCTTTCTCAGAGCTATACAAACAAATTTGTTACCATAGATACTGATGCTCATTTTAATCACCAATCTCTGAAAACAAAAACCTATAAATACAGTCTATTGGAGGGATTTCAAAATTCATAACATGGTTTTTGTTTTTTAAAATAAATATCTTTTCCCAAACAATTAAATCTATAGGTCCATTTAATTGTTTTAATAATTTAACCTCTGAATTAATTTAATGATTAAATGACCAAAAATGATCTGCCACAGCTGATTTATCAGTTTTTTTTATATTTAACATTTCTAAAATGTTCTTTCATACTTGTTTCTAAATGACGTTTAGTTTTACCAATATAAACCTTATCACAATCCAAACAGTTAAATTGATAAATGCCAAATTTTTTGTAATTTGGAATTTTATCTTTTTTAGAAAAATTTACTAAACATTTCTAACATTTTAGAAATATTAAATATAAAAAACTGATAAATCAGCTGTGGCAGATTATTTTTGGTCATTTAATCATTAAATTAATTCAGAGGTTAAATTATTAAAACAATTAAATGGATTTATAGATTTAATGGTTTGGGAAAAGATATTTATTTTAAAAAACAAAAACCATGTTATGAATTTTGAAATCTCTCCAATAGACTGTATTTATAGGTTTTTGTTTTCAGAGATTGGTGATTAAAATGAGCATCAGTATCTATGGTAACAAATTTGTTTGTATAGCTCTGAGAATGAGTTGGAGTCAACTTGAAACATGTTAGCAGCAAACAACTTTGAATATTACTAAGATAAGTGAAGCTTTTAGTTTATAATTTGTTCTTACTTTAGATTCTTGTTGCTTCACTGTTAATAGCTTCATTATTTCCTTATGCATTATATTTGTTGATTTGTATTGCTTCAACGTTAATAACTTGTGTTTTTCATTGAATTGTACAAGCAGATGTTTTTAGACGTAGCCAATGGGTTTGAAGTTTCATAGACCATAGAGGTATCGGGTTAGTATATCTCTGACTTCCGTGTAGTAAACATCGCGGTAAAGTGCCTGATCGAGTGCCGTGCTCGCTCGCACTACCAGTAGTCTCTTGTTTGTTTGAAGTAGGAAACAGATGGTGTCTTTACCATCAATTTGCATGACGTTACTCGCACAGATCCAAGCAAGGTCATTCACCACGTGTAAAAAATCTGCCTGTAAGATGCTTTAGTATTCCGCTGCTTACCTCTCGGTAGTCTTCTACCCTCAGCGACGAGGGGAACACTATGTTGGCCAAACTGAGCGGAGGTCTTTCAACTTTTGAAGAAGTTGGTCTTTCCACAGAAGACTTCTCTGCGCTGAGCCGCAGTTGTTTCTCCACCAGGGCCTCAACTGCTGGTCGCAACCGTGGACGTTTCGTGTATGCTGCTAAGAAATCGCGTACGTTTATAGGCTGGTACTTGTATAATGCCGACAGCAACTTGGTCACTAGGGCTGTAATCTAGCGGAGAAAAATGTATACATCATTAGCCATTAAACTCATCCACGGGTTTCCTATGTTACTATTAAATAAATAAATACACAGACAGACAAACAGACAAACAAATAAATACATAGATACATAAATAAATATGTAGGTCAATAAATAATACTGTGACAAATGACAATGTCCAGTTACTTCTTTCTGTCACTCTATTTCCCTTAAAATTGAATGACAAAAACACATTCCTCTTTTTTATCGTTAACATGATCCTGCAACTCAAAACTGTTCTGTCCTGTGATAACCTTGACATATACTTTAATGACATTCTATTTTCTCTGTCTCAAAATTTGGTGGGCATAAATAAATAATAATTACCATCTGAAGGTTATTTAATCCCGAGACATAAAGTAACAACAGTAAATAACCATTGGGGCTATTGTCTCTGATGTGAGACTGCCTTTGTGGTTTACCGGGAGAAATACGAACTGGTTTGAGAATTCAATGTCATTCTGGCAGGTTGTCACGGTAGCTTAATGGTTAGAGCACCCACCTAGTAAGCGGAGGGTCTGTGGTTCAAATTGCAGCTGTGGAATTGAATTTTTAATTTGCCCACTCACGGCTTGCGTGTTTAAAAACACCAACAGTAAGTTTGTAGGCATAAATAAATAAGAACCATACTTGGTATTTAGGTTCAGAGTTTCCCGAAGCTCTGACACGAAGGATGTAAAGAAAATCTTCGGTTAAGATTGCTTATTTGCTAAAATCCAATTTTTGTCACAGATACGTTAGCGAATGTTGGTACCGGCTTAAATAAGATTACTATATTAATGTTGTTTTAAGATGATATTGTCTTGTTAAATTCTTAAGAGCACGCAAATTAGCTTTCTTGAGCCGGTTGCGTGTTTCTAAGAGTTTAACAAGACTATATCATCGTAACACAGTATTAATGTACTCACGTTATATATGCAGGTACCCAACATTCACTAACGTAGGTAAGTACTTTTGAGGAAAATTGGATTTTAGCAAGTACACAATATCTTAAATGTGTGCACCTTACCTCAATAAGTGAATTTTACAGACAGATGTGTGTGTGTGTGTGTATATATATATAGCATCATATGAATGTCAATTACCGTTCTAAAGGTGTATTCTTAATACTTCTGCATTAAATCAGTTCAATATAATGCTAAAAGTGCGCCAAAATCTATGTAAAATGTTTTAGCAAATATGCAGAGAAATCTTACCAATCCCAAACTGCCCTTTACATGGAAAAATAGCATATACTTAAGATATTTACATGACAAATAAACTGTACATCTTGAATATTAATGACAATAATCCATGAAATTCTATTCATTCGGGAGGAATTTTGTATAATTTAGTTAAACTTAAAGACCATAGGAGATATACAACAAACGTGATGCACAAAGAAATGCAGACCTCTTTGAAACATGCAGTTTAATTCAAATAACTCTTTTGTAGCATTAGCCATTTCCGAGATGTCCGTTGTTATCGGCTTTAATTTTTAAAACTTCATATTTTTTTCAAAATGCTGTCGCTATTCAGTTGTTTCTCGCAATGTCATGGAAAGAGAACGCAATTTCTAGGTCGGCATACAGAAACTCAGGTATTAAACATTTGGCTATCCATTCGACATTCTCGATCCTCCTTATAACCACAGCAAAATGTGTAATAAAAGCAATTTTGTAAAAGCTTATCTGGATTAACATGAAGCAGATAGAAAATAAGTTTTCGTTAAAATGTTTTGTAGAAACTAAGAATAAATTATATATGTAGAGAAAATCACGTTAACGTAATGCATGAGATGTTTTAAAGTGCAGTCGATATTCAGTTGTTTCTTGTGATACCATAAATAGGCTACGGCACTACTAGTAAGACTATAGATTCAATTTCCTCTATCCCCTTGTATCTATAGTCAAATATGTAATGAAACTATGCAAAAGTTTATCTCGATGAGCACTAAGAAAGATGTTCTGCACTTTCATGTCCTTCTCCAGTCTAGAACAGCCATGGAAAAATTATTGAGCGCATTAGAAGAGCAGTCCCACGTCGTGTTGCAGCGAGGTTTACACAAGTCGATATTTCCAACATACAGCTGAGTTGATTGATAATCTCTGTTCCATATGTTGGACACACAAATAGACTGTGTCTTGAATCACCACTCACATTTGTATACATACAAATTCAAATGCGAGTGGTGGTTCAAGACACAGCTTATTTGTAACATATGAACTATCAATAAACTTGTTCGTTTCCCTACATAATTGAAACATACAAATTAACTTACAAAATTTCCTTCGAACAGAGTCTTGTCTTCGTGATGGTATTCTTCTTTCATAAACATTCAATAAAATTTACCCCAATGTACCCCTACGCTTACCATTATGGCCAGGCCAAAAGTGGGTGCTTTGTGGCTATCATATTCATGGAGTTCACCCTAAAGGGCCGTCAGCGTTTAGGAAATTAAACAGGTTCTGAAAGATTATTGCAGAATAATCCCAGTGCTTGATATTAATTCCAGTATTCCCACCATCAAAAAAATGTATACAACCTTGCTAAGGGATACCATGACACTGTCCGCAATAGTGTCAAAATACTCCAATTCATCTGACATCAAATGTGGAAATGCTTCAATAATGATTGGAAGTTTTTTGAGCAAGTGGGGTTAAACACATTAATTCAATGTAGGTTTTATTCGCACTATGTCACACTTTCGAAACCTAGGAAGTTTTTCGGAAACCTTTGTTCCCATCTTCAGCTAACCACTGACTGATAGATGTAGCTATGTGTCATGCAGTAGATATAGTATTGTTCCAACAGTGCCTCACACAACTCTGCCTTACTTATTTAAAACTCTCAACCCTTGCCAGCTCGCTCTTATAGCCAATTTCTGGTCGTTTCTCGAAACTTCTCTCGTAAACAAGCACGTGAGTAGCTTCTAGAACTGCGTGCAATTGGGTTTTGTTCTGATTGACCCATTGAGATAACTAACAACGAGCTCTTTTGATGTGCGACCGGCGTCATACTTGATGGTGGAGGCCTCTGGTGGTGGTGATATGAACCTCCTAAGCTAGTTTGTTAGAGAGAAATCGAAATTAATAATTCTGTCCTTGTTTCTTATAATGTGTATGTTTGCCATACTGAGAGCTCAGCTGCATATCCTGCTGTCCTAAGAAGATTGGCTTCCAGATAAATGGCATGGTGGTTGTTCCAAACGTGTCCTAATTTTCGGAAGTGAGGTATAGTATAAGCAAAACTTGCTTTCAGTTAATGGGAATGATTGCTTATGTATGGTATATTACTATATGCCATTGGAATGCAAATTTTACTTTTGCTTCTTCATCAATAAAATAATACCCAAGGAGTTACAGCGATATAAACACACCTTGTAAGCGTTGTGGCGAAGTGAACACACAGATTCATAAAATAACTAGTTGTACAAACATCAAGGAAATATGACGGAGCAAAAAATTAGACAAGTAAATTAATCAGCACCTATTTGGGACATCGCACTACTTTACTGTTATTAGCTTGGAATTTTCAGAAAGGAGGCTACAAACATTAGACAATGGTGCTCTACCATTACTGTCTGCAGAAGGAATCCAATATTGGCTTCGATTAGAGAAATACCAGACTCCGGCGACCAACTTGGATATGGAATGTTTTTAATTTGCAGTTAGAACACCGAAGGTTAAAACCACGTGGTCGCTCTCCTGCAAGTTCTTTTTAATGTTTAAAGTTGTAATTTATAAGGCATATTTAACATGTAACAGTTATAGAGCTAAATAGCCCAGTCATTTGATATGGTGTTTTTAAACACACAAGTTGTGTGTGGGTAATATTTGAGAGGTAGAATCAAGACTGAGAAATGGCCTAGCCGGGTTTTTTTTCAGTCTTGGTTCTACCTCTCAGTCCAACCAAATGCTTCCGTGCGAGGAATTTACAGACAATATTCCAAAATTTGCTAATGTGCGTATTTAAGTGAAATACGATGGCTACCGTTTAGCGTTATCAGAACCAGCAAGCGCACCTAAAACAAATTCAGAATTAATGTACAGCTTACCGCGTTTGTCTGAACAAAATCAATTTATTCTTAGCTGTAATGTGTAATTGTGTTGCATCATAATGTCAAACATTGAGAATAATTTGAACAGTTAACTAGGTAAGGGTGAACTTAACGTGTTGCCACCTCTGTTGGCAGCAGTATGACTTATACTGGCGTCCGAGAAGTCATCTAGACTAGGGACCAAATGTGTAATGCTTACTGATGCTACCTAGTGGCATTTGTATAAATTACATGAAGCTGCTATGCATTGGTGCCAATAGCTCAACGATCAATAGAAATAATTGTATGTAAAACCGTTATTAATGATGAAAATATGTTTTTAATTGTCCACGTGAAGTAATACTAAACTAAGGAAGAGAAGTTCTACTTCAGGGCTGTCCAACGCAGCGCCCGTGATGTATTTTCTGGCGCACTTCATAAGCAAATGTTTACTCCGAAGACTTCTAATATTAATTCAAGTTTCAAGATAAAACCATTTCCTTCCGAATATCTTCCCAGTACACACCCATGAAGTATGTATGTGTACACCTAAAGCTGTATACATAACTTCCCTAACCAGTGCATTCCCTTTTCCCTCTCAAAAGAAGGATACTTATCCTAACGGTGGTTGTGATGGCGTCCGCGCCTCCTTAGGCACGAGTTAAATCTGCACTGCTCTACTTAATGAAGAATTTAGCGCTTTTTTAATAAGAGGGTGAACAAGTATAAGAAAATTAGCTCCGAACTTTAAAATTGTATAGCTAATTATGTAGCAGCACCATTTTAAGATTAATTAATACAGCACAATGTCGGAAAGCTTCTGATATACCAGGTGAATCAGCTGCCCCTTAACTTTTTGGAAGGTAGGCCACCCATCAAACGGCATGTGCACTTTAGTCCAGTTTTGTGCTTACTAAAACGCATTGCTTGACGTTCTTAGAGAGATGAATGCGCAAAATTTAGAGGGACGGCGGTTTAAGGGACAGGACGTACCACTCGCTAAAGTACACCTCAAAAACATATTACTCGTTAACTAAGAGCGAATTCCGGGTTTCCAGCCGATGTTACAAACTTTTGTTAGAGTATGCATATCAACGCAATTCAGTAAACGCCTCTGATAAAATGAACCTTTCCTCTGAGTGCACTAACAAAATTAACTAAAAGGAAAATGGTAGATTCCTGTACCTAGAGCCTGGTTGGTTGCAACCTCATCTACCATAGTCCCGTACAATCAAAATGCACATGTTATTAAATAACGGTTTATTTAAATTTTGACGTAAATTATGTCTCGTCATTTCAAATAGCATGTATTATAGCTTTTGCCATCTAAGTAATGATATTAAAACTCCCAGCAGAGTTAAAACTGTCTTAAAAGGCTAAATTAGGCACTAAAAGTCGCAGGTAGCCATGGCATAGCGCCTGCATGCAGTTTCTACGGTAGAACTCGGAATGTGCTTTCCGTCAAGCGTCCAAATAGCTGGATAGAATTATAGTGTCCTGTGCGCTAACCTCAGGGACACGGGTTCACGTGTCGACGTTGTACAGTTGTTTTTCCTGCTCATCAAAGCTTGCAAGCCGAATTCACAATAATCCAATTTTGAAGTCCCTGACGATTTAGGACATTATAATTTAAATCGCTTTTGGTTATTTATTTATGCCAACAAACTTACTGTTGGTGTTTTTAAACACACAAGCAGTGTGTGGGCAATGTTTGAGAGGTAGAACTGGAACTTAAAAATTTAATGCCACAGCTGGGATTTGAACTACAGACCTTCCGCTTACCAGGCGGGTGCTCTAACCATTGAGCTACTGTGACAAACTGCCAGAATGGCAGTTTAAAAACACCAACAGTAAATTTGTTGGCATAAATAAATAATAATTAGCTTCTGAAGGTTAATTAATCCTGGAACATAAAGTACTTGCAATAGTAAGTCACCATTGGGGTAATTGTCTCTGATGTGAGACTGCCTTTGTGGTTTACCAGGAGAAATACGAACTGGTTTGAGAATTCAATGCCATTCTGGCAGTTTGTCACAGTACCCCAATGGTTAGAGCACCCGCTTGGTAAGCGGAAGGTATATGGTTAAAATCCTAGCTGTGGCATTGAATTTTTAAGTTCCAGTTCTACCTCTCGCTTTTGGTTGTCTGCATTTTGTAATAGAAGAGGTATAATGACTTCAGCTCCATTGGACTAGCATGGTCAGTGTGTTATTATTAAAACTACAATTCTTAGTTACCGTGTACATGGGGCTGTTTCGTTCAGTGCTGATGGCTGGCCTCTCGGTCTGGGCGAACACATTCACGGCATAACTGACACTCCTACACACGATGCGGTACTAAAAATTGTGGCTTTGGTTGTTATGAACGCTGACTCCCTCCATTCTCCACGTGTCACATGATATTTTGTGACGATATTTATTTCCTTGTAGGTGAAAGGGGAATATTAGAGTACAGTAGGCTTTGAGCGATAGTCAAGTTTTCCGAAACTGTCACAAATAACGAGGAATATCTCCGAAATGGTTCACTCTACAAAAATGTATTTAGACATAAATTGTGTATGTAGTTCTGCAGTTTTTGTTTGGTACGATTTTGTCTATCTCTTACGGTTTACGAGCTATTCAAAAGTCATCCAGAGTAAACAGGACTACATGGGCTATAGGCAGAAAATTCAAAATATAAATTTCATTTGTCATAAAAATATCTTAAACATGTCATTTTAATCAAAATCGTTAGATTAATCTGACAGACACACACACGCGCACGCGCGGACCTTTTTCTAAAAATGCTTATTTCTTGTATTCAGGGGTCTCCAAACATATATTTCCGGTGAAATCTCGACATCGAATTTTGGGTGGAATGCAATACTTCCTCTACTTACCAATAGAGAAAGTAAAAATGAAGCAACACTACCAAGATATACTTTATGGGTAGGAGTATAGTTTAAGACAATGTGCAAGAAAATAATGCGAAACGTCAGTGAAATATAACACGTTTCGGAAATCATGTGCAGTTTTATTGATGTAAGGGGAATGTCTCCACTTTATAGTACATCATGCCAAACGCCAATATTCTGCGACAATAGTGTTTCCAATTCGTGGGTACTTGTACTTAGAGTGTGATAAAAACATGGCACTAATTAATCAGAAATCTGCAGCTGAAACGCCAGAAGACTGGGCGGGTCATTTAGGGGTGCCAGAAATAAGCCCTTCCCTTTCCATGTAACCGAAGTTGATCAACCAGTGATTTGTCAATGGACCAAGTTTTTTACCCCTTTGTACAAGGCCGATAAGGAAACTTGTCATCTCTATTGAATATCCACGATTCATGGAATACGGCCATTGCAAAAGATCTGTTGTAAATGTTCCAAAATCAACCATATAGTTCCCAGAAACACTAGATAATGAGTCTGTTCTTCCAGAGACATCTTATGAACCTAAGTACAAGACTTACTGCACACGAAGTTGCTCTACATCCGCAAACATGCTGAGAATATTGAGAGCTTAAATTTGTAATTTCTATTTCAGGTTTTTATCCAATCTCTGAAGCAAAATTTAGTGATCTCTAAGTCCTTAGATCATTTGGTGGACCAGAGGGAAGATCCTTCATTGATACACTTCCTCACTATTAGATTATTTGATGGACCAGAGGGAAGATCCTTCATTGATACACTTCCTCACTATTAGATCATTTGATGGACCAGAGGGAAGATCCTTCATTGATACACTTCCTCACTATTAATTGACAGGTGTAATAATGCTATTTGTGGGTTGTTAAAAGTGGCATTCTTCTTTATTTTCATGATACTGTGTTGATAACATTGATATTCCCACTTTATTTTGTGACAAATGTGCTTCATTTTCCTTTTTTTTTTTTTTTTTTTTTTTTTCAATTATAAACATTAATTCTACATTTTCATTATTATCTATATACAATACCAATACATTCGGCTAACCTTAAATAATATAATGGTTTATGTACATGTACTCTTATGGAAAACATTAAAGGTAAAAACTTTCAAATTCAGTTATCTGTTTGTTGAAAATGACATTTCCCCATTTTCCATGCAGGCTTCATATATACACATCCTTTATTTTAAATAACACGTTTATGGAAAACTTCTATATAAATTGAATGTAATATTTATTTTAAATAATAGGTTTACAGGATGTTAAATTTAATGGCGAAACCTTTGTAATACACCCATTGAATTACTTTTAAACAATAATTGCATAGAAATTGAATTTGATTATTAATCTGCTGTACATATCTAAATTGGCTATACCATGGTAAAAAAGACAGCAAATTATCCATCAAATTCAATTTCGATAAAGTTTGGTTCGTTATATTAACCACTTTTCAGTCATTCTGTCACTCGTATTACGAGTATTAATTATTGGTAAAAAGAACGTGGCAGTTACAAGAGCTAAGTCAACAACACTAACAACAATAATAGTCATAACAATAATAATATTTCCACTTGCTCCATTTCCCCCTAGTTGTTTGTTGTGTGAAGCAGTTTTAGTGAGTGTGATCGTCAAAGCTAGTTGTTAGAAGGGGCAGAAAGGCAGTGTATGGCAGTGTATGGCACGGTTACGAGAAGATAGACTAGCTGTGAGTCGCAAGGTCATTACGAATCGTGTTAGTAATAAACTAGACACCCGTGTTTTTGTGAGTCAGTTTTATAAGAGAAACAAATCGACACAAAAAGTAACTGAAAGTGCCATTTTTCACAATATGTTGGCAGCCCTGCACTCGCATTTGCAAAACGCATGAGGATGGCATCTGTAGGGAATCTCGGAAGTCATTTTGAGAGGAAAGCATTATAGTTTATACCAATTTTCTACCAACTTAACAAGAGGGTAATATGGAGAGTTACACTAATTATGCATCAGATCTACCTAGCTGGTTTTGTTATGTGTTTCACTGTACTTGTATCACCTCTATTATTTTCTTACCTCAGGATGTGCGTTGAGATACAAATGGTTTTCTCGTAGAGTGCGAACCTTGAGCTCATTCAGCTTCCTCTGCTGATTCTGAGACAACACCTTATAATCATATCCCGTGGAACTGGCAGGTGGATCTGAAGAGCGATTTTGAAATGGCACTATAACGTCGATCGTATCATCAGCCATAGTTGAAATTTACATGAAGTAAAAGCTTTGATAAAAGATAAACATGGAAATAAAACACGTTTGAGAAACACATGAAAGTCAGTAGTATTACGCAGTCGATCAGTCAAGCCATCGATTACACTGCGATGGTGGCAAGCAAGTTTGTTAGCATAAGGTTAGCAAGTTATATGTTCTGTGATTAGCAGCAACTATATTGTTACTGATGAGAGCGCATGAAGACTAGTCTCTTAACTCCAATCTCTTTTCTCGAGCAACACATAATTAATGTTTTAAGAACAGCGGACAATGGACTTACATTTTAAGAGTCAAGTTTAGTACGACTGAAAGAAAAGATAGCCCACACGGGTTGCAGAGTAAATCTTCCTTACGTTTTTATACTAAAATCCACTATGTAAACACACAGCAAGTCGTGAGTTCATTGCTCTATAACCATAACACAAGGGAAAAGCAGGACCTGATTACTCAAAACATAGTTTAAGTTTATATGAAAAAAGCCTATTACTTAGGCAATAAATTATATAATAAATTACCAACATTCCGATGGTTCATTTCTATTTTAATAGCTAACGCGGTAACGCTAATGTTATACAGTTTACCATAGCTCATAAAATTTTTGCCCAAGGAGGATGAATCTAATACTTTAAAAGTATGCTCTCGCTGCACTTTGCTATTTTTTTACAATTTCGCTCCTTCTTTAATTTCGTAAGAAAAAAATTAAATGGTTGGATGAGGAACAACTGCAAATCCTTGAAATGTATATTAGTGGACCCTAGTTTCACCACCACACGTTTAAATCATTTGAAACAGATACTGCAGCTGCTACAGAAACATTGTGGTCTCCTCCGCCTGCTAATGAGCTCTAGGGATGCGAAGCTTACATTTCCATCCCTGCTGGGATGTAAGTTATACACATTACAGAAATTAAATATAACGTTCGTCTATACCTACAGTTAAGTTGAATGAATAATTATTATTCAACTGTTGTGTCTAAAAGTGATAATGTGGGTTCCCCAAGAGTTAACTGAAACCATTTGTGGCAGATACATAGAATACTGAACCTAGTAACTTAGTGATCTATCTCCAACATTTTTTACAAGCTTTATTCATTTTAAATTATTTTAGTTTGAGTAGTTTCTATCCTAATTTCAGTACAGTCAAACAAAATATGCTTCTCACTCTCTTCCTCCCTATAGATCGGATAAAATCCCTGATCCACTTTCTTCCTAGAGGCTTTGGATTTTCATACTCCTAGTTTCAGCTATGCAAACCCTACTCTTACACACACTTTACGTCAACGTATCTACTATTACCTTTTAGAAGCAATCTTAATAGTTGCATAAAATGATTTATAAACAAGAACCAGTTTATGATTGTGGTGATTATTATTGTTGTTATAGAACACAGGCTTTCATGGCCGGGGTCAGTGTAACTTCCAGTTATATTATTGTTATTATTGTGACACCGGGCACGACGCAAAACAAAGGACTCTCGGGGCTAAGCTACTTCACACCAAATAACAGGCCGGCGAGCAGACAAAGGAACAAGATCAAGCTTCCCCACACCACTCATGTGAGCGAACACGTGACAAACAACAATGAAGTGGCAACACAAAGGGTTTCCAGAGCTTTCGAGAAAGCTCTGGCTACGTAATCGCCGACGCTTTTGTGGCAGTCGAGAAAGGTCCGTGTGGAGTCATCCCCTCTATATAAGGAGGCGAAGAAACAGCACAGAGAGAGAGGGAGAGAGAGAGGGTCTGAGTTACAGTATCTGTAAGTGAGTGCGAGACAGCTGTGCGTGTGCGGTACATCGCGTCGAAGTAAGGAGATTTAACGAGCGTCGAGTGATTGCATTGTCGGAGTTAGCGTTTGACACGAAGTAAGTGAAGAGAGAGAGTGAAAGGAGTGAGTCAAGGCTACAAGAAGAGAATAGTAATGAGTTGTAATATCATAAAATATAATACACTGTGTTAACGTAAGTAGAAGAAAACTGTTTTTGTGCAAAGGTTTCGAAGAAAATAAAGTGATAGAAAAGTAACTTGATGGATTTCGTCATTTTGTCACATTATTAAAGAAAATTTCATACTCTTCAAACACTTCGCAGCCTTTGAACCAGTAGTCCGGTACATCAAAGAGGACGCCCTGATAAAAACGTGAACTAAAGTATTGTAGCACGTTTCTAACCAAAAAGTGTTCTTAATAAAACCCTGTGCAAATGTGCGGTTATAAATCAGGAAGGTAATTGCTGTGACCAGCTAGAATAATGACGCCTTTCAGTGCTTCTTGGCGTTCATGGTCAGTTCTTGAGATCATTAGGCTGTTACCGAGCTACTAATAGCGGAATTTAAAGTCATATTTTATAAATACAGTTATGATACGGCATTGTGATCTTGTTTTACAAAAGAAGGTTGTTTAACCGCTGGAACGTCCACTCTTGTGTTCCACTTGGAGGTCCTTTGTCCTGTTTTGTTGACAGTTACTTGTCTACACTACCACCTGGCTGGGAGACAGTAACATTCCCCAACCTAAAATAAGCAGGTGCTATTATCGTTAATATCGTACTGTTCAAAACAATACAACGAAAGTCTGATGAGTAGCAACAACACGACTCTCAGTTGTTGCCATTTACAGCTAATTATTCATACAACAGATTTTTATTTTCCCTGTGTACTTAAGAGGAATTGCACTCATTTATTCTTGTCGAAATGAAGCCCTGGCGGTGCCGTGGCCGAGTGGTTAGAGACCGCCTACCGACCCGGGTTCGATCCTAGGGATTCACATGTAGGATTTGTGGTGGACGAAGCGGCGTCAGGACGGGTTTTCACAGTGTTCTCAGATTTACCCACCTCTCATTTCACCAATTGCTCCATATCACCTTTCCAATCATCGATTTCGCCTACATTTCATATCATCCTCTTCCTCACTATCATACCTAGTTCTTGGCTGATCACCCGCTTCCCGGTCCATTGTTTCCTGTGCTCCCCGACAGGCGTCTCACCCTTGGGACTGGCTTGTAAGTTCTAGCTAGAGGGTGTAAGTCCTACGTAAGGGGAGGGTAAGCAGGTAAAGAAAAAGAAATGAGGCCTTCTGAACACCCAAAAAAGCACTCAGAAAAGATGTGTGTGTCTATTTGAACTGCATATTCCAAAAGCGAAATGCCCGATAGATACCAAGCTTGGAATTAGCTTCGGTATTTCTTAAAGAAACGACACAAAAATTTTCAAGAACATCCTCCTTCCACAACTACACTTTACATGTAAGATTATTTTTAAAATGTTGGATATTTTAATGTGTAGGTGTGTCTGTGTGTGTGTGTGTGTGTGTGAGCGTGCGTGTGTGTGTGTGTGTGTGTGTGTGTGTGTGTGTGTGTGTGTGTGTGTGTGTGTGAATTTAATGTAAACATTAATCCAAAATAATAGAAACCCAAAGTCTAAATCACCCCTAAGCGAGCGAAAACCATTGCTCTTGAGCAATTGTCCCAAGAGGTTGAAAGGAGTAACAAAGACCTATGACAAATTTTGATTTTTTTACTTTTTTGTATATAATGAAAATATATTCTACTCTGATTAAGTTATGTTTTCTTACAATAGACCAATATTTAGTGTTTTAAAGTAATTTATATACATATAACTGCAATCCTTTATTATTTTTACTTTCCCAACTATGTATAGTAAGTAGAGGAGGTATTGTATTCCACCTAAAATTTCGATGTCGAGATTTAACCGGAAATATGTTTCCAGGCCCCTCGATAAGGAAAAAAGAAAAGAAAGAAAAAACACATTTTTAGAAAAAAGTGTGTGTGCGTGCGTGCGTCCGTGTGAACAACGTAACTCGAAAACGAAAAGTCGGTTAAAAATCAAAGTTAGTATTTAGGTTTAATGTCTTTCAAAGATTCGACATGAAGATTTTGAAGAAAATTCTTCCACCCTAAACTACCCTTTACATGGAGAATTTTTCGAAAGTTTTGAATCAAATGCCACATGTTTAAGATATTTTTATAGCAAACGAAATAAATATTTTGAATTTTCTGGCTGCAGCCCGCATAGTCCTGTTTACTCTTGACGACCTTTGCATAACTGGTAAACCGCAAGAGACATACCAAATGACTATACAAAAATGTGGATCTGGTTAAAACACAAATTATGTCCAAATGATCTTCTTTTAGTGAACAATTTCGAAGATATTCCTTATTTGTGTGTTTTGGAATACTTAGCTTTCGCCAAATGGAAGATCATTATTCATTTTTTATATCTCAGCCGGGCAGAGAAAACGAAATCTCAAAACTTAAAGGCATGTGACTAGCGTTGAATAATATAAATATTTTGCTTGTCTTGATTTTTTTATGTAGTTGAGCTTTTAGAATAGTTTAATAATTCGTTATTGACTAGCGGAGTTCTGATCCTCCATGGTGGAGACAAAGAGAACAAATATTCAATCTTAGCTCATAGAGCTTAGCACTGAATCGTGGCAGCCATTTCGCTCATTACTTTAACATGACTAAGTTACAACTACTTATAGCCAAAAATCGCTCAAACAACTAGTCCTAAAGATGTGAAGGTTTCATATATACATATATACTCTCGTGTTATATTCTAAACACAAATATTGACTTACACTGCTATCTAGTGGTTAAGCTGAAAGCTTGGAACGACAACCACAGAAATATAAGAAAAGTTATTTATTGCGCTGAAAGTTTCCAGGTGGCATCAATTACAAACTCTCAATAGTATCGCTCGTTCAAGGAACCGATCCTGAAATGACAGTTCCAAAAAAGAACGAAATGTTCGCCATGTAGGCATAGGGCATTTTGCAGTTCGAATCCCGGAGAACTTAAGCTGTCCATCGAAGCGCGGGGGTGATTGCGGGAGGGAATGTGACCCCCACCGCAAACGTAGCCATCTTGGAAAACTTATGAAACCATTTCTGCAAAGATTTATCTAAATTATAATGAAGTAGATGGAAAAACACTCTTTCGTAAGAATAGCTTGAAGGAGTAAATAATGGATAGAGAAAGCCTGATAATGTAACATACCAGATTTTTAGTTTCTCTATTGCATTCCACCAAAAATTGTGACTAAAACTCCTAGAAACTACTTACAAAGCTACATAAGCATTAACAAGGTAATTTGTCATTCAGATAATCTTGCACAGAATAAAATAATTTTTAGCATAGATACTCGTTAACAGCAATTTTAAAAGCATTGAAATTGTCTACCTTTTCCCTAAGATCGCTGGGAAGAGCATTACATATTTTATGGTTTCATAGTGTACACTTTCTGGAAGCAAGAAAGTTTTGCACTGGAGTGATGGAGTGAGTGATATTTAATGACCCGTCGACAACTAGGTCATTTGGGTCCCGGATGATGGATGGATGTCGCCCTTTTGTCTAGTGTTTATTTCAAGAATTACATTGTTTGTGATAAATGTAATTCGATTGCATATGAAGCGTAAATGGGAAAAAGGGGGAATGTCATACTTTCAGCAAACGGGGACAATTCAATTTGAAAGTTTCAACTTTTAATGTTGACAATAATAATACATGTACATCATTGTTATATTGTTTAAGGTGAGCCAAATATTTTATATTGTGCATAGATAATAATAAAAATGTAGAATTAATGTTTAAAATTGAAAACAAAAATTAAAATGAAGTGAATAGACATTGTTTCAGCTGCAAGTTTCTGATTAATTAGTGCAATGTTTCTATCGCACTCTAAGTATGAGTGCTCACAAAGTGAAAACACTATTTTCGCAGGAACTAGGCGTTTGCCATGATGTACAACAAAGTGCAGAAATTTGAAAGCAATCCAGTTCTTGTTCTGTCCACATACAGAATCACAGAAGATTGTCAAGTGGCTTAGCTCTTCGCCAAGTTCACAAAATATAAAATGATGTAACACAGAACACACTTCTACTGCTTTGTGGGCAACTGTCTCTGGGTACGTATAGAATACCAAGTGTCCACTAGACCAAACATGTGACACCTATATTGAAGGACAACAGTAAAAGCTGTCTGCTCTAATACAGGGCCTTAGTGGATAAATTAAGTATGCACAAATTCTTTTGAAAATCCATCGCTATTGCTTCCCTATCAATGAAATGGCCCTCGTAAGTCGCTTACGTGTATAAAACTGTTCAGCTTACTTAAAATGTCCCTCTCCCTCCCCGGGGCCTACTACGGTAGTTACGGGTCTTGGCGCACCCGGGTTGAGGAGCCACTCACCACCATTTCACCCCCATCATACCCATCAACTGTGCCGCGTGTAGGTGCTTTGACTGCTACTCTTCATCACCCTCTTCCTCCTCTAGACTTACTTTGATTCTAGTTTGTAAGTTCTTAGGTTTATAACTCCTGTCTCACCAGCAGGGACCTTTCCTATCTCCGTGGTCCTGTTCCACGGTTTCAGCGTGGCCCCCGACTTGTGTGCTCCCGGAGGTATCAGGCGCGAAGATTGGGCGGACCCTTCCCACTGCCCCCACATGTAGCCTTAGGTGCGGAACCCGTCCTCGCCGTCATGTACACTCACGTAGCTCTGTGTTAATTCTCCGACGGCCGCGTGCCGTCGGGTTAGTATCACCGGCGAACGTGTTACCGCTGACGGAACCCCGGTGTAGCCAACCTCAAGTTCTCTGAATCCACGCTGACTCCGTTGAGACAGAGTGGCCTAAAGTGGAGAGCTACAGGTGGTTATTCCTGTGGTAGGGGCGTAAAGCCGGGGTGTGTATGGTGAACCGTTTACCCGTGTGGAAAAGCAGTGGAGATCGGAGGATAGTCCCTCTGACGTACGCTTTGTGGTCAGTCATGGAGGGATCTCCATGGTGGCACAGACCGTGGAGATTTGGTGCCTTTCTTTTCGGGTGGCAGGCTGATGCCGACGGTTCTGAAAGGGAGCCCAATCTATCATGCATCCGCGCATCGTTTCACTCGTTTTTGGTTGTCACCATCGCATGTGACGGGAAAACGTTAAAGGACCTTAGCCCCCTTTATATCAAATGGGAAATAGACAAGATTTGTGGCATTTTGAAAAAGCGACTAGAGTTCGAGACAATACGCTGTTAATCGGGGTGAATTCTGCAGACCAGGCGCAGAAACTTCTAAAAGCGATTTTGTTGGGCTCCTACCCCATCCGGGTAAGAGTCGCTCAACTCATGTAGAGGAGTTGTTACCACCTCTAGTTTGGACAACCTGCCAAATGAGGCGACAGTTACCTACCTCTCCGACTAGCGTGTGTGTCAATCGTACCTCCCTCGTTTCGCAGTTACTCTCGCGTGGATACCAGATTGTTTTTACCTGGGCCCCAGGCCACGTAGGCATTCCCAGCAATGAAGCGGCTGATGAGGCTGCTAAGTCTGCCTGCCGTTTGCCGGAGATTTTTACACGCAGTCTTCCTTACACGGATGTGCAACGGTACTTCCGTCGCCATTTTTTATCTGTCTGGCAACAATCATGGGAAGCGTTGGATATCACTGGCACTCAATTGCGGACGATCAAGGAAACCGTGCAACCTTGGATAACATCTTCAAGGGATACCAGGCGGGCAGAAGTCATCTTGGCCCGCCTGAGAATAGGTCACACGCGCATCACGCATGGACACTATCTGCGTGGTGAGCCGGCGCCGGTATGTTCCACCTGTGGCGTTCAGCTATCTGTGGCCCATGTCCTAGTTGATTGTCCGCGCTACAATCGTGAGCGCCAGTTTGGCCTGGGTTCTACTTTAAAGTCGATCTTAAGCGACGACCCGGTAGCTGTGGATTCAGTGCTGGGGTTCGTCGGCAGTATTGACTTTGGTAAGCAAGTTTAAATTTTATTTCGTGGTTTTACTTTTTACCTTTTACATTTTATCTGCTTACCGTTTTAGATCATTTTACACGCTTTTAACTATTTTGAGCTTACCTTTTAGATAAGTTTTAAGTTTTAACTGTTTTAGCTTTTGTCTGTTGTAGCTTGCGTTTTAATATTTAACTTCGAGTTTTAAGTGGTGGTGAGTTTTATCCGTTTTTTATCTTTTGACTTGGGGCTCTAATGACCTAGCTGTCGACGGGCCCTTAAAACCTAATCACTCACTCACTCACTCACTGATACGAAAGCATAACGGTAAAGAGTGCCCTTTACGCACGGTGTTCCTCACCTTTAAAGGCACTCAGTCACCAGAGTACATCTTCTGCGTTTACAAGTCAGTGGCAGCTCGTGACATTTAAATGTGGTAGGGCACACAAAAATCGACATTCAGTAGTATATAAGGAAAATAAAGCAATAAATTACGATGTACGGCTTACTTGTTATTTTTTGTATATGAGCTCAATCCTCCTATTTTTGGCTGTAGAAAATTCCTCAATACACGTCTGTTGAAGTCTGGAATGATGTTTATCATCTTCTTCTCTATTGATAGCATCGACAGCGCGTTCAGTCTCTCGTTCCCAATAGAATTTCGTAAGAATGTCTTTATTCTATTGAGGGTAGATAATGATCGTTCGGTCTCTACAGTCGTCATTGGAAGAGTAACAATTATTTTTAAAATCATCACACACTCAGAGATGTTCGTGTCATGTTGTTTTCACATAAAAACTGCAGAAGAGGCGTTGCACCGGATGCTCTATTCAAGACTATACAGCACTTCTAATTCAGTTTGAAATTTCGGACCACTGATTGTGCGATATAATTTGAAGGTTGTCTGAAAGGCACTTTCAGGAAATACATTTCAGTATTGGGGAAACCTGTCAACCAAAAACAGCTTCGAGACACTCAAATGACCTGAGAAGTGAAACTTATCGTTGATAGTGCTTCTAATCATGTCACAAACTTCTAGATCTGCCACCCTATTACTCCTAGTATTGCTGTGTTCAACACATTGCCTCTTACTTGGGGGTTCGTATACAGACACTTGTTCATGTTCATACATTTTCCTAACTTTCACTATAGCATTAACTAAGTGCTTGACAAGCTCACTTAGTTCAACAACATCGATGTCTTTTTCTAGATACAGTCAAAGAATACTGCTACATGAGGTATAATTTTGTGATAGAATTCAAGCCAAAAAGTGAATTCAGAGTCTCTCAATGTTCGTACAAATCCTTTGCTTCGCTAGACGCTTTTTTATCATTTAATTCGTTGCCTCTTATATGTTCCAAACATTTTAGTAGATTATCCAAAACTGCATTAACAATGCGATACTGAAAATACCACCTTGTCGGTGGGACACTGCCAAGTTTTTTCTGAACAAATTCAGTTAGATAATCCAACCATAAGACCTCGAAAAGAATGTCCCTATCCCCTGTAAGTCTTGGACAAATATTCTGGTGTGAGATGAAGATGACGTTGCACTCTGAAGGATAAGATTTCGTTGATGTACATAGCAGTGAATGTAGTTTGCATTAGGATACCTCTCGAAATATCCCCAAAATCTCTCAAATATTTTCCCTTCAATTTGATATCTTACAATTAAGGACAGTAAAGTTTTACATGAATTGGCTGTTGTTTCATCAGCCTGAAGGAATAGAAACTCTAAATCACATAGGTCAGATAAGATATAGTTTCTGCAAACTGATAAAATTGCGTCTAAAATGTCATTCTGAACTATTTTGATGTACCTTTAAAGACAGTACAATTTTCTAAATGATCTCTCAAAATATTGTCAAGGGCCGCGGTATAGCTTATTAGACCTTTAAAAACACCTGGGTTAACGGAATCATCTGTTTCGTAGTGGCCACGCAGGGCTAGCTGAAATTCGCCACAGAACTTAGTAGCATGAATAATGCGTGACAAAATGTACCTATTTTTATCAACAAGTTCATTGTGTTTGCGGACAGACACCCTGTAGCTATCATCAAGATGTATTCTAACATCAGTTTTGCGTAGTACAGCAAGGTTAATTTCATTATGTAAATGAGTCTTTGATAAACTATGTTTCTTGCTTTTTTTTCGGCAAATGTTTCAAGCTTTTACGCTGGGTTTGGTCCACGTGTTATCCCCACAAATAACACACAAGGAAAGCAAAACAGTGCATTATCCACAGAACACCCGCACATCCATTCCCATTTTTCATACACAGCTTTATTAAAATGTCTTGTATGTTCTGCCTTTATCTCTAAAAACCTGGTTTATGCAAAGATCTGGCCTAGGAGGTCCTAATTCTTTTGCTAGCAATCGGTCCTCGGAACTTAAGGTTTTAGTTTGTAAGAACTTCACCTGATTGATTTTAACAGTTTCGCTCACTATACATTAGCGATGTTAAATTATATAACCTTAGCAGTTGAATAAGAAAACTATTATAGACAATTTTATTCAGAGTTAAAACTAAAAGATATATTATCTACACTGCACTACAACGGACACTACTGCAGAAACTGAACAATGGCGCTTGTAACGTTTTAAACGAAACAAGCCGGCGAAGGAAGGAAAACATTCACAAGTTTTAGTGACAGCGCCGCATAGTGTCAGATCTCATCACTATTGTGACCATATGAAAGCGAATTCCTCATAACCGCCGTGTCACTTCCCGCCGCTAAGAGTGAGGGGATGACGTTAAATACAAGAAGTTGGAAGTTCGCACGGAGACTGTGACCGCGCAGGCTTGCCAAGTTTCGTAAAGCTTACAAACGTGAATATCAAACAAAAATCAATGCGAATAACACATTTAAAGAAAAAATAAAACATATTACAGTTCTATCTAGAGCACCAGAACATGATTGGAGGGGCACGTGACCTTGCGACCTAAGGGTAGAACCGCCCCTGCCTCAGACATGGTACTTAAAGCATTTGCTTAAATTGCAAATTAAGTTCAAAATTTCGCAACTACTGCACTATGCATCCCGGAGTAGCTGTGCATAACACAGCCAGTGCCTGGCCTTGCCCTGATGTTCGTGTGATCATAACCTACAGTGCTCTTGTGGGACCGGAAAGGTACTGAAGTGCCTCGCCCTGCTTAGCATATTCACAGCAGGTGGAACAGTGTCCCCCACTCTCTTATTATGCAACTGGACTGGTTAGTGGTGTTGCGCATCTTTGTTTCAGGAGTGGAGGACTGTAATGACGTTTCAAACAAGCTGTAATTTTGGGCATAAAAATAATCCTTGTCTTTTTTATGTGAATATTTTGGTCAGGATTCACCTTTGGATGTCCTTAATGTAAGTACATTATTAAACCGAACCTTTGCATTTATTTCACTTGTATATTTTTACTTTATGCTTCTGTAAACAACATGTCTCCCAGGATTTTTATTTTTCAATTTCGAACAGTTTTATAAACCTATTTCCAAACTGAGATAAATATTTCATTCTGTATCTCAAAAAAGTCTTCTGTTGCATTCAGGTGGCTTTCTCTACTCTTGTACTAACTATTCTTACAAACTCTTATTCCTCTATCTTCTTATGTTAGTCGAGATAAATATTGGGAGAAATTATCTTCATGGTAATTTTCTGGTAAGTGCAAGAGGAACGTGGAATGAGCGATAGTCAAATCTTTCAAAGCTGGTTGCTAAATGAAGGCTTTGAATTTCCTCTCTCTTTTTATGACCAAGGGATAAAAAGTAGACAATGACCTTCCATTTGAGAAACGTTTAAGAACTGCAAAACTCACAAATAACATGGAATATCTAGGAAATGGTTCACTCAAAAAAAAAAAAAAAAAAAGGGGGCATTCGGACGTACATTTGTGGGTTTTTTTTTGGGGGGGGGGGGCATTGTAAGATTTGAGCTATCTCTTACGGCCTTACGGCTTACCGGTTATGCAAAAGTCATTAAGAGTAAACTGAACTACATAGGCTCTAGCCAGAAAATTCAAAATGTACGTTTCATTTGCCATAAATATCTTAAACATATGGCATTTTAATCAAAATCGATAGAGCCATTTTTGAGAAAATAGACATTTTTTAACAAATTTCCATGTGAAGCATAGCTTAGGGTGGAGGAATTTTCTTCAAAATCTTAGAATCGCATCCTTGAAAGATATTAAATTTAAATACCAACTTTGGTTTTTAAAGAACTTTTCGTTTTTGAGTTACAGTGTTCACACACACACGCGCGCGCGCGCGGACCTTTTCTAGAAAATTGTTTTGTTTTCTTTTTTTTTTTTTTTTTTTTATTATTATTATTTAGGGGGTCTCAAAACATAGTTCAGTGAAACCTCGGCAACGAAATTTTGGGTCGAATACAATACTTCCCGTACATAATGTAGTAGAGAAAGTAAAAAAACAGAAAACAGTAATTCAGTTTATTTTGAAGCCGTTTTTCGAAATCTAACCTGAAGTTTTTCAGTTTGACATATCTTTTACCTCTTACGTGTTTTCAAATAGTTGTGCTGAAACGGATAGATTGAAAGCTTAACCCGCCACCGCAGACATTCCATCAGTGATGGGTACAACGAACTAAATCTAAATATATTTATTGTATCTCCTCGGTTGAGTTTGTCTAAAGCACAAAACCTTAAACTGTTAGCTGGCTTTGGGTTAAGTGAGGCATGACGATCATAATTTATTTAACCGTTTTCTTTAGCTTTTTACAGTGAAGACTACCGATCTGAAAACTGCAGTGGTAGAGAAGATGCAGGAACCTATATCTTATTTTTCCTATTTCGACTTTTGTGACTTATACGAATTACAGACATTATACTTCTTTAACATGTAGGTTTTTATATTGTCAACAACCTCTGTCTTGTTCCTTAAGATGTAACTGTCCTTCTCTGTTTGGGATAGCCATTGTATGCGCGATTTCCTCATCCAATGCAAAATACGGCCATATATTATTTACTTTAACCTACAAATATGTAAAAGATACATACTAATGCAGGAGTGGAGCATCGCACGTAGGCTATTCAGTCCTTCATGATTTTATTGTGACCGCAGAGAAGGATAAGTTGCGAGGACGGGGCTCCTAACGTCATTAGTTCAAACGTATTCTCCGCATATTAATAAAAACTAAAGTAAAAATAAAATCTGCATATGCATTGTCCTGACATCTAGAATCTACACCAGGAAATAGTATCCAGCGATTTTATTTTTATTAAATTCTTTATCAATTTATATATACATATAGTCTGCATTTTGCAGATCAGATAACTAGTAACAAACATAACAAAGAAAAGAAAATAACATTTGTTTTGTCTATTTATGGTTATCTTTCCTTCTCCAAGACGCCTCCAATCTTCCAGTTGAAATCCAGAATTGACGTCTTATGTTAATTCAAAGGGGTGGGCTGATCGTCCTCTCGCTCTCTGAGGTTGTACATCTCTAGTGTTCTTTTGAGTTCTTGTGGACCTCCTTCATGTTTCTACAAGTGAAACTCTTTTCAGCTTCTATTTTCCTGGTTATATCCGTTTCTCGTGTACTTCTCCATTGCTCATGTGGACAACTTGTTCGTCACTTCCTGCAATATTGGGAAATCCTTACCTGATCTTGTGATGTTCCTGATCCATTTTCCAGCTAAATATTGTCTTCTTTCCTCCAAAAGAGGGAAAATGCATGCTCTAGTGTGTCCAGAACATTGCACAAATCACACTTGTCGGTTTCAACATCCTATTTCATTAAAGTAGGTGTTAAAAGCTCCATGTCCTGTGAGAAACTGAATTCCATGTTTTGTAGGTTTAAGGTGTAACATCAAACATTCCTTTGCGTCTGGATAGATATTGTGCATCCTTCGTCCTTGTTCGATGTTTGACCATTCTTCTTAATATCATTCTTCTTAATATCGCGGTTTGTGGTACAATCTCTACTTACCCGATCATATTTTCTCTTCTTGAGCCATACTGTACTATACCTACACTTCTAACTAGCATTTGACGTTGCAGCCTTCTTAATATGTTTATATTTTTCTTTAGACTGACCCTGTGCGCCCATATTCCCGCACCATAACAAAGAATTCCATCCGTGTTACTCCGCTGTACATTTCCATAGCATCCGGAAGTCCAGAAGGTGTTCCCGCCCGATAGCACCTGCAGATGGGTCCTAATTGAGCAGTCCCGATCGAGACCAGGTGGACACTACTGCAAAGCCCACCTCCACCGCCCAGCCGCAACACACAGAACACCGTCGCATGGTCCTACAACCCTGAAACAGAAGACAATAAAGAAAACGATGGCACCGGAAATTAGGGATAATAAAGGGATGTTAAAAGAGAAACCTCCTAGCATATGCCAACGATCCAAGGAAATCACCGAAAACCCATAGTCAAAGTGGGCGATCACCGTGAATTGAGCCCGAGATCACCCTAATACGAGGCCTCGGGTGTTACCGCGAAGCCATCTCAGTCGGTTTAACTTATATGTAATAACCTTTAAATAGTTACTTAGGGTATGAAGCATAATACTTTCCAAAGCTTCGTTGGTGGAGTACCTGCCTTCTGTGCGAGGGGTCCCGACTTCGAATTCCCGAGTGGGCATTTTTCTCAGCCAAGATTATTCCCTATCCTGCCAAGTGTCTGGAATGAGAGTAAGAATGTGTCTGTGAACTAAGGTATATATCCAAAGATAACTTTGGGACCAAGCCGTTGCCGAGTGGTTAGACCGCTTGAGTCTAACCAAAGTGACCCAGGTGCGATCCCAGGTGTCCGCATGTGGGATGTGTGGTGGTCACACAAGCGCAGGGGCGGGTTTTCTCCAGGTTCTCCGATTTCCCCCGCCATCATTCATCAATTGCTCCATCATCACCTTTCCTATAATTTTTCACCATCCTTTCATATCCACTTCCTCTCTCTCACACCAGGCTTCGGACTGATCACCCATCCTGGTTCCTCTGTGGTCAACTCCGGTTACGAAGACCACATATACTGGCTGGGACGATTCGGGGCGCTGACCACTTCCCACTCTCCACCACTGGACCCCACTCATGACGCCTGTAATGGGCAGAAGTGTGGGCTCCAGTGGGCGGGCGGTAGGCTAAGGCTACACTCAAAGGGCCGCAGTGCCACAGGAGAGACAGATAAAGATAACTTACACGAGTTCATACCATTACCGAAGTGGCAATATGTACCAAAGTTAAAAGACCACCAATATGATCATTACAATTAAATGAACCTTCTCGAAAAGAACACTTTTCCCTGTGAAGTTGTCATTGTTAATATTCAGAAAAAAGCAAAAGAAAAATAAAAGAAATTACCGATTATGTGTTCCGTATTTTTACTTTTCCTACTGCTAAGTATTCCACCCAAAAATTCGATGTCGAGATTTCACCGGAAATATATCTTTTGAGGCCCTCTGAATCCAAAAACAGCATTTTTAGAAAAAGGTGTGTGTGTGTGCGTGTGCGTGTGTGTGTGTGTGTGTGCGTGCGTGCGTGCGTGCGTGTGTCTGTGTGTGTCAGGCTGTGGACAGCATAACTTAAAAACGAAAAGTCGGTTAAAAACCAAAGTTGGTATTAAGTTTAATGTCTTTCAAGAACGCGACACGAAGATTTTGAAGAAAATTGCTTCACCCTAAACTACCCTTTACATAGAAAATTTTTCGAAAATTTTGATTTTCTTGAAAATGGCTCTAACGATTTTTACTAAACTGGCATATGCTTGAGATATTTTTATGGCAAATGAAATGTTTATCTTGAATTTTCTGGCTGTAGCCCGCGTCCCACCCTCCAGTGCTGCACCCAACTCATGACGCCTGTGGTGGGCAGAGGTGGGGGTCGCAGCGGCAGGGCGGTAGACCTTAGCCTGCAAAGGGCTCAAGGGCTCTCGTGCCGCGGGGTTAGGTTAATTAGTTTTGTGATTCTTGGAAAATGCCACCGGTTTTCAATGTTTGCCTTCTCTACTACTTATAGTTTTTAACAAAACATATCTCTGTCCCACTCCGCTACCAAAGACGACATTAATTTGAGGTATGGGTTTTACAAGGTTTGCGGTTTAAAAATATAAAGGAACCACAAGACGGCTCCATTTCCTCTCACCCTGTTTGTGAGGGTTGCCTTTTGTTGGATAATGGTTACAACGCAGCTACAAAGGAGAGAGGTTTCCTTTGAAATTTTTCTGGTTTTGGCAAGGACTATGTATAGTGAGTATCGCATTCCACCCAAAAATTCGATATGGAGTTTTCACTGGAAATACGCGTTTTGAGGTTCCATTAATCTGAAAAAAAGTATTTACTGAAAAAGAACTGGCTGTGTGTGTCTGTGTGTGCGTGCGTGCGCCTCGGTAAGCATAACTCAAAGTCGAAAAGTTCCTATAATACCAAATTTGGTATTTCAGTTGGGCGTCTTTCAAGGATGCAACATGAAATTTTCAAGAACATCTCTTCATCGCGAACAACCATTACATGGTTAAATGCTCGTTATTTTGAATTAGAGCCAATTTTCAGAAAATCATGTGTGAAAAATATGTGTCGTAACCTTATAAGAGGCTGAACTTGAATACCAAGTTTGATATTTCGCAGACTTTTCGGCTTTGAATCGTTTGTGGGTTCATAGACAAATACAGGCATGCGCGCGTCTTTTTCTAAACATGCTTATTTTTATTTAGAAGACCTCAGAACATTTACTCGAAATCGAACTCCAGTATCGAATTCTCGTGTGAAATGCAATATTTCCTCCAACTACAACAGACAGCTGCTAGATTAAATCGTTACTGGTTTAAGGATTTAAGTTTGTAGGTCAGCAGTCGTGGCCGAGTGGTTAAGGCGTCTGACTAGAAATCAGATTCCCTCTGGGAGCGTAGGTTCGAGTCCTACCGACTGCGAAAGTTTTTTTTTTTTTTTTTTTTTTTTTTTTTTTTTTTTTTTTTTTTTTTTTTTTTTTTTTCTTCCTTTGCTAGATTATTTTAAGGTGTTTGATTAGTTGTTAACTCCTTGGCGATCATGCCGCTTTTACATTAATTCGTTAATAGTGTATCTTGAAACAGTAATGCTGATTCTAGCTAAGAATATAATGTCCAATGGCCGCTCTAAAGAAACCAACCAGAGCTAAGAGTCGACCGCTCATCGGACGGTTCAAATACGTACATTGGATTTCTTAATCGAACATAAGTTAGCGCTGTGCGGCCGGTCTCAGTGCCTTGGTCTTTCCAATACGTAGAGGCAATGTGGATACAAGTACACAGAGCACAAATAATAATAGACATCTAATTTCTTGTGGTCTTTAAGGGCATTTATAGGGTGTGTCTTCACTTGTGTCACCGCATAGAAAAGTGAAATGTCTTTAGTTCTTCAGCTTTCCTCGGAAAACCGGAGATTCGGCGTAACCGACTTTCGGCTTTCCTGAGAAAGATACCAATTTAAATGGACGAACAACCAGAAACGAACATCTTGGGTTTTGCTAAAATTAGTTTTCCAGAGCAATTGTTCTTCAACTTGAACAACAGAAAGGTAATCATACATTCTATATTATCTTCAGTTTTCCGAGGAAAGCAGAACGAAAAACATGCTTCACTTTTCTTTGGGTATATGCAAGTCAAGGTGACAGTATCAGCCAAGAAAATGAAAGCATGGCGTAATATGTTACCCTACGAACGGCAAGAAAGTGCTAATTTCTTTCCGTGCTATCTGTACTACATTCACTGCTCAGAACGGAATGTTTACCTCTATGAGAATCTGTCAAGTACATGTATTTGTACTGTCCAACGAAAGAGGACACCTCCTTCCATTGAGACCCAACGTGCTATTGTCTGCTACCATACCGCAGGGTGAAGAGATGAGGCGAAGAGACACACAGGCCAGCAGAGGGCTGGTACTGAGCATGACACACCGATAGCTCCACAATCACAAGTGAGGCCTGGGGAAAAAGCGTTACACAGCGCAAGCATCCGCGCCATCTGCCCGCATATGCCACGCCGACAATTAGACCTGAAAGTGACAAAGGAATGAAATGAAAAAGGGAAGGGAAGGAGCCCGTGAATTAAAGAAACCACCCCAGGATTCACCCGGTGACAAGGAAATACCATGGAAAAAACATGTCAAGGTGGTCGATCGACGGGGATCGAACTTGCTACTTCCCGATTGTGTTACTGCCTCAGACATGCCGCTGGTAAGGTCTATTACGACTTGAGCGATGACGTCCGTCCGATTAGCAATCGAATTTACTTAATGCACCTATTATTTTGGCAGGTATTTATTTAATTGTGTCGGAGTGAAATGTCTAATATCTTTACACCATATAACTCGTCGCAGAAACAAAACAGATACGACGTTTGTGCCATTTGAGTCCTTTACTTATCTTTGAATGAATGACAATAGAAAACAAAGCAAAACAGCTGTAGTAGTGTTTAAGTCGACGTCTTTTAAGCCGTTCCTCTACAGTGAAATCATTTGGCTAAGACAGAGCAACCAACTCTGGTCCCGCGGGCCAAGTAATGACCCATCAAAACAAGCCTGCCGGTAGATCAAGATCCTATACATTGGTGCAGTTTTTATAAATGATTATTAATACATATAGCAGCAGGAATAATGTTCTTGCTGAAAGATGAAATACTGTGATAGCAGACGCGATTCCTATCTACAGGGTCGTGGTAACAGAATGGAATGCATAAATCAATGTTCCTTTATCACAACATATTTATTTATTAACACTTCTTTGTTTTACACTCCCAGCACCATATTAAATATTCAAAAACCTTCACACTTAAATGATTTGGTAGAATTTACACTGGATAAAAGTTTGGTGAAAGTTCCATGTCCACACGCTACCAGAACACGTCTTATCACCTTGAGCATACAGACGCTACTGAAACTAGTTCTCGGCGTCGCTTTGGTACGACACACCGCCATTTTTCTTTTCATCCGCGGTATTCGTCCGCGCAAATAGTTTTTATTGTTAAAACACAAACAAACTATCTAGTAACAAGAAAACATTGGCTATCCTGAATATTAAAAATAAGTTCCTGATACACCCAAACAAGAACTAGAAATTTATACACTTTTAACAAACATTTATATGAACGATTTTCTATTGGGGTCTAATATTCTGTCTCAACATATAAACCTATTTATCATTATAAACTCTTGCTCTTTCGAATCTGAAAAGAGTAACATGGATTAATCTTACGAATCTGAGATCACCAAATTTTATATACCCAGTTTCCCGCTAGTTACATTTTTCTTTATAAAATGTACGTTTTCTCAGGAAATATTGGATAGAATTGCATGCATGGTTATTATTAGATATGTGATTTGGAAACTGGACCTAAAACACTACCCATTCTGCTAAACACTGCATGAAAAAAAAAAATTAAAAACTTGGAAGTTGAATTAAGAAAATTAAAACATTAGTTTAAAAATAATTAAAGCACAAGTTGCAAATATTATAGTTTCAGGTTATTGAGCACGTATATGAGATAGTTCGTATAAGTGTTGGAGTTATAAGTTTCCACTCCACAGTATATCTCTTTTTATTATTAACAGATGAAACTTCTTGTAAAACGACTTGCCTTGGATATAAAACATTGAAAATTATGCAGTAGTTAGTTCTGATAATAGTAAGCGCACAATATTTAGATATATCTGCCCAGAGATATGATATTTTTCTGTCAACGGAGGTAAAAATACATTTTGCAAGTTAACGTTAACTTACTAGTACTTTAGCTCAGTTTCAAAACAGCTATGGATATAAATTTAGTTATACGGTCCTCCAAAACAGCATACCAATTTACCGGTCCTAGCACAACGCAACCCAACTTTTACTAGTCCATCAACGGTGATACAAAACAAGATTTCCGTAGGCACTGAGTTCCGTTAGCATCGGTGGTTCAGTGGTAGAATGCTCGCCTGCCACGCGGGCGGCCCGGGTTCGATTCCCGGCCGATGCATAAGTTTTTTAATGTATGTATTCATGAAGAGTTTCATCATTATAAATCAAACAGCTGGTTAAAAGATCATCTCAACCGAACTGTGTAATAAAATAATAAATTCATTAGATGAGAAGCATTTAAATGTTCTCCTGATTTGATCTACCTGTTTTCATGTTGAAATCATATTTGTTCATAATTATAATTAATAATTAAGAGTACACTATAATAGCATTTAATAGTGGTATTCATTAAATCATAACGAAATAGACATTTCCCTAGAAAATATAACACATCTTATAGAACTAGCAAGCGTCTAATTTTTTTTTTTTTTTTTAATTTATTTATTATTTGAAGTCGCTTCAACATAAAAGTCATATCACGACTAAACATTGAGGAAAAAAAAAAGGAGGAAACATATCATGAAGTTTACAATGAGTTTAAATATTAAGTTTGCATGCTTTGATGAACTTGATTATTTTCTTATGATACTGTTGATCACCCAAAGTTAGCTGAAGGTTCTCAGGAATTCCATACTGAAGTCGCTGGTGAGTGTATCTTGGGCAAACAGTGAGCAGATGCTGAACGGTAAGAGTAGAATCACACAGAGTACATTTAGGAGGAAGTTCACGGGACAGAATGTAGGAGTGAGTAAGCGCAGTGTGGCCAATGCATAATCGGGTTATTAGCACCTGGTCTCGCCGGGTTAGTGTTGTAATTGTTGTGGAGAGGTTAGGTATTGGACAGATATCACGCAGTTTGCTGTTGGATGTAGTTGTCCAATCTGTCTTCCATCGGTGTAGGATAGTTCTTTTAAGATGCCGTAAATAGTCTTCATGAGGTAGCTTAAGATCTGGTAAGCTTGGAGGATGCTTGGTAGCTTCTTTTGCGGCAGTGTCAGCAAGATCATTTCCTGGTATGTTACAGTGAGATGGTATCCATGCCAAGATTAGTTGTTTACCTGATGAAATAAGCTCACTGTATAATTCACGTATCTCCCTTACCAAGGTGTGGCAAGGAGATCGTTGTTGTATAGCCATTAATGCACTAAGGGAATCTGTGTATATAATGAATGATTTGAAGTCTCCATTCTTTGATATATAGTCCATGGCGAAACGTATAGCAAACAGTTCACTAGAGAAAATGGTGAGAGTGTTTGGTAGACTATACATCATGGTTTGGTTAGGAGCAACCACCGCACAGCCATTATTGTTGTCACACCGGGAACCATCGGTATAAATTGGCTCAAAATTGGCATACGTGTCACACAATTCTTTGAACAGCATGGTAAAACAAGATTTTTGGGTATGAGCCTTCACATATTTTGTCAAAGTGGTGTTGATGACAGGTAATTTTATTCTCCATGGTATATCATTTATGCTGAAGGTACGGGAAATGAAAGAAGGAATAGTCAGATTAAACTCTTCAAGGTATGTAACAATTCTTTGGGAGAAGGGTTGGATAGGGAACCCTTTGGGTTGAGTATTATCTTGGCGTGATATATGAGCAACTGCACCAGAATTAGGTCTGGTTAAGGTCTTGGTAAAATAAGTAAGACTTAACATTTTACGTCGGAAAGAAAGTGGTGGTTCATCTGCTGCAATTTTTAGACTCTCTGTAGGACTAGTATGGAATGCCCCAAGTGCAATTCTTAGAGCTGTGGTTTGAACAGTGTCCAGCATTTTAAGACTTGATAGTTTGGCGGAGTTATAAACAATAGAACCATAATCCAACTTGGAGAGGATAGTGATTCTGTAAGTGCGAAGTAGAACACTGAGATCGGCTCCCCACCCTTTGGCAGATATGACTTTTAAAAGATTAAGCCGCCTAACACAATCAGCTTTAAGAAGCTTAAGATGGTGTATCCAAGTCAACTTATGATCAAAGTGCATGCCCAGTATACGGACGGTATTTACCACTGGGAGTTGGCAGTTGGTAATGTGTAGTATAGGGTTTGGGCTAGGAGTTTTCAATCTGGAGAAAAGAATAGCTTGACTTTTTTGGGAAGAAAAAATAAGGCCAGTGTTGTGGCTCCAATTTTTAAAATTGTTGAGTGTTGATTGTAGTAGCTCTTGTGTAGTAGTAATATTCTTTCCTTTACAATATATTGTCAGGTCATCAGCAAACAGTACAGCCTTTACTGGAGGTTGAATACATGAAAATATTGAGTTAACAGCCACTAAAAAAAGTGTTACACTCAATACCGAGCCCTGCGGTATACCTTTATCAAGGACAACACTTTGTGACAAGACACCATTGGTTCTCACACACATCCTTCGATCTTGAAGGAAGTTAATAATAAATGCAAGCATATTTCCTTTGACGTTGGCCTTAAGGAGTTCTAGAATGATGTGTGGACGTTTCACCGTATCATAGGCTTTAGAAATGTCGAGACACACAGTAAGCATGTGCTGATGGCTGGCAAAAGCATTGCAAATTTCAGACTCCAGTATCAACAAGGTATCTAGCGTAGATCTGTATTGGCGGAAGCCACTTTGTAAATCGTTGAAGAATTTGTTGTGTTCCAAAAACCATCGCAATCTTCTGTTAATGATCTTCTCTAGCAGTTTACACATGGTACATGTCAGTGAAATGGGGCGATAGTTGTTAGGATTCGAATGATCCTTGTTTGGCTTAGGTATAGGAATCACAATAGATGATCGCCACTGACGGGGAAAGCGTTGTGCTTTCCAGATGTAATTGAATACCTTCAATAAATACTGTAACCCCCTGTGCGGCAGTTCTTTAAGAAGCGCATAAGGAATGTTGTCAGGTCCAGCGCTTTTGCTCTTACAGTGATGTAATTCAGCAAGCATTTCATCCATTGTAAGGTCTTCGTTGAAGGGCTGACTGAAATCTATGGAAGCCGAGGAAAGAGTTGTTTGTAAGGGGCAAGGGGTTAGAAAATCTGCCTGGTTATCCTTGGATTCACTGGATACAGAAGAAAAGGTAGATGCAAGAGTATCTGCAATAATCTGTGGTTCAGTGATGGCTTCGCCAGAGGGTGTTCTTCGAAGATGATTGATCGAAGGTTTCCGACGTGTACCACATATAGCTTGGAGTTTATGCCACAGTTCAGTCTGAGAAGTTTTGTTGGTAAGGGATGAGACGTAGGTCAACCAAGATTCCCTTTTACTTCGCTTAATTTCACGTCGTGCAGCAGCTCGAAGTTGCTGGAACTCAGATTTAGTGACTAAGGTAGGGTTTCGTTTGTATTTATAGTATGCCCTATGTTTTAATTTAATAGCTTCTTGGCATTTTTCATTCCACCATGGAACAGTTCTGTTGTAGTTGCCAGTTCTTGTTGTAGGTATAGAATGTTTTGCCGTCCCAACTAGAGCGGTAGAAAATTTTAAAACAATTTCATCGATATCCATTTGTGGAAACAAGTCAGGAATTGGAAGCTGTTGCAAGGCTTTTAAAAGTAAATCTTTATAAAGATTCCAATCTGCTTTATTAATTTACATTGCTATTTGCAACCACAAATCCTTGCAGAGAGTAAAATTAATTATTTATTGGTAAATCTTTCTGCACAAAAGAAGTTAAAGGGTCATTCGAACAAATTTGAGGCAATTTATTTTATTCCCAGTTTTTAGAATGTCTCATAGATTCGGCAAATCTGCAAAAAGGAATATTAAAACAACCCCTGTTCCTCGTAACAATAATGATGATACTCACTTTGTTGACCTTATTTAGGAATACAATGGCATTTTAAAAGAGTATGTCATTGTTTCCACGGAAATTCGCTGATACCCGCATCTGTGGTGTGGGTGTAGTGTGTCTGCCTCGCATTCAAGAGGTCTCAAGTTCGAATTCCGGTTAGAGTGCATTATCAGTAGCCTTCGAAGCTTTATACAGCTATCGCGAAATGACGCGATCGCAAGTTACCTTTCACATGGGTAGAGCATGACGTCAATGCGCCAGTACAAGGACAGCACAAAACACACTGCCTAAAGTGCATAGTGTCTCGAATGTGTTCACTAGTTCCACACAGTAAAATGCCTGCAGCACAAAAATCGAAATATTCACGTGTTGCTGAAGTTGTACAAACATTTGGGAGTAAATATCTTAATGCAAGTGGGGACAGCATTGAACGTAAATTATACAACTTTATTTACGTTTGTGTGTCAAGTGTATCTGGCCTCTCTATGCACTGATCATGTGACAGACTGACTCCCTCCTACTTCCTATCGGATAAACTCCTCAACTTTTCGTTCTCTGTATGAAGGCTCGTTTCCTAGTTATCAGGATAATTTTTTTTCCCCGGTGTTCTCTTATCCTGAGAAGACAAATATCTGGTAATTTTAAGCTCTATGGAACCCGGACTCATTTGAACATCATTTCACCCATTTTATTCATTCATCATCTGTTATGAATTAACCAGATTAAAGGACGTATTTAAGTTGCGTTATTAATTTTCAGAGCAAAAGTGGACTTTAAGAGAAATATAAATTTATGACAATATTATAAATTTATTCATGTTGGAGCTAGCACAAAAACAATATATGACAATTTTGTATATAATGATAGAGAAATAACACGGATATTTTAAATAAATATTAATTTTAAAGTTCATCGTATGGAATATTTAGTATTGACTAACAACACCCATTTGGTATTTAATTTCCCCTTCCAGAGATGAGACATAAAGATATTTAAAAGCATTTTTCCGTCTCAAACTGCATTTTATGTGGAACATTTTTCGAAATTTTTGATTTGCTCAAAAATAGTGAGTCAAAATCTTACCACACAGAAACTGTAGCTCTCGTTAAAACACAAGGTTATGTGGTGTTAACCATTTCTGATATGTTTAATCTTATTTTGAGTTTTCCAATAGGACTTATGCTTATCCCTAATGAGAAGGCGTTATTTATTATCTTCTTACTATGTGCTTAAAATAAGTATATGTATTGTATTGCATCTCATCCAAACATTGTTTCGGAGATTTCGACCGAAATGCATGTTTTGAGGGTCCCTGAACCCAGAAAACGCACTTGTAGAGAAACGTCTGTTCTATCTGCAACAGCCCAAATCAAACAAAATGTCGATTTAATACCAACGTCTTCCAAGGATGTAGCACTAATATTAAAAAAAAATTAAAATAAATAAATAAATCCCCACCCCAAACTATCCTTTTAGTAATTTTGATTTTCTTAAAAACGGCTGACACAACAGCCCATCCGAGCCAAGGCCTACCGCCCGACCGCTGCGTCCCCTACTTCTGCTCACCACAGGCGTCATGTGTGGGGTGCAGTGCTGGAGGTGGGACGTGGTCAGCGTCCCCGCTCCTCTCGCCGCTTATGCGGTCTTCTCGACCACGGGCCGCTGCTTTTCAATCAAGTAACCCCTCAATTGGCCCCTCAAGGACCTAACTAGCCTGAGTGCAGTGGGGAGAAAATCCCCACACCAATACCGAGAATCGAGCCCGGGTCTGCCGCTTGGTAAGCAGCTACGCTATCACCAGATATTTACTATATTTTCATGATAAATGAAATGCACATCTTGAATTTTCTTCGAAATATCTCTGAAGTTTCTTCATTCTGAATGACGTTTGCATAACAGATAAATCGCAACAGATAGGTACAATCTTAATACACAAATAATGTAGATCTCGTTAAATGACGAGTGTATGTAAATTGCATTTTATTTACTGTTTATTTTTTTTATTTTATTTTTTCTTCTGGAGTTACATATTTCCAAGATATTCATTGCTATTGGTTTGCTTTTTAAACTACTTTTTACTTTCTCTGCTACGTATAGTAAGTAGAGGAACTATTGTATTCCTCCCAAAAATTCCATGTCAGGATTTCACCGGAAATATATATTTTGAGGCTCCCGGAATCCAAAGAAAAACCATTTCGAAAAAATGGCATGTGTGTTTGTGCGCCTGTGTGTGTGTGTGTGGAGTGAACCATTTTGGAGATATTTCTTGTTATTTGTGTGAGTTTAGGAATACTTAAACTTTCGTCAACTGGAAGAACGTTATTCATTGTTTATGTCTTAGCTGTGCAAAGAACGAATCTGAACTATTGCCTAAAGCCTACTGTATTCCCATATTCCCCTTGTACCTACAAGGAAATAAGCAATAAGATAATTCCTACAAATGTTTATCTCAACCAACACGAAGAAGATAGAGGAATAAGAGTTTGTAAGAATGGTTAGTACATGTGTAGAGAAAGTCGTGTGAGTGCAACATATCAGATTTTTTTCAAGAGACGTGTTTATTCGTTTTTTATGTCCTGGACATGCAAAGAAAATGGAATGACAAAGCCATCATAAAACATTTGACTGATATTTGAATGCCCACTGCATTCTATTCCCATTCTACCTATCACAAGGAAATGTGCAATTAAACATTTCTACAAGCGTTTGTCTCGATTATCATAAATTAAATAGATAGGTATAAGCATTTTTAAGAATAGTTTTTACAAGAGGTAGTAAAGAAAGTCGTGTGTGTGCGTACATTCTATATCTAATTCAGGGAGTCTCAAAACCTCTTTCCAGGGAAATCTCCACATCTAAGTTTTGGGTGGAATATAATGCTTCATCTACATACCACAAGTAAGCAGCAGAGAAACTAAAAACGCTCGATATATGTAGAGTTTCCACATTTTATGAATCGCAGTTGCCGTAAACGCAACAGTAAAACATAGTCGCCAAGATAAAGCTCGGCTATAAACATGAAAACGCTATAAACATTCCTTTGTTTTATCTACACAGTTTGAAATTACAACTAAATTTCTGCACCTATCTAAATTTTAAAGTGAACAGTTCCTTACGCTTTTGGCTATCACGGATTTGGGAAATGTTGCACGAAATTTTAGAGGATACTGTTGTTCAACTTTTGGGAGAAGGCTTCGCTCGTCGAGGCTGCACTTGCACCTCTAGGAGGAAAACTGGAGTCATCCTCGATTTTGGAATAACCTGGATCAAAGTATGTACCTTTGCTTATTTAACTATCACTTTTTCTGTCGCTTCACTTTCTCCAAAGTGGAGTAATTAACAATAATAATAAAGATCTGCATTCATATGTCCTGGTGCCTTGAGTCTATATCAGGACTCTTAAGTACGCAGATCCCCTTTATTTATATTATTTATCATCAAAAATTGTTTTTGCAGATACATTAAAATAAACAAGCTACATAAAATAAAATATTTGGTTTAAATATAAATTACGATATAATTAATACATTTATACTAGAGGTGTTTGAGCTCAGGATGACAAATCAGGTGATGTCTAGTAGGTGTTTACTTCTCCAGTCCCTTCTGCCCTCGGGGCCTCATTGGTAATATCTATTTCATCGTGTCCTTCTGGGACTGCGGGATGTATAGATGTGGTTGGTGTTGTTGACAGTCTGACTGACCTTTGGATTATAGGTGGTGTTGTTGCGGGTTGGTTTGGAGGAACTGGGGTGTGTGAATTAGAATAACAGGACTGTGGAGCTTTTGTTTGGAGATTTCATTTGTGAGAACATTAAGATTCTGCGTTAAATATTTGTCACGTAAGATGGTTTGTATAAAGTGGAGTAGTTGTAACTGTAACATGGCTACCGCAAGTCCTTCGAGTGTGTTTCATGAAGCAAAATTGCTGAAACTTAATATGAGTTATGTATTTCTTAAGCTCATTTAATCGTTTTCAAAAATGTGGAGAAAATATAGCTTCCTTTAGGTTAAACTGAGAGTTTTCCGCAAGTGCTTTGGGTAAACTACGTCTATAGCTCCCAAAGAAGTATCTTCAACTAGTAGAACTTCAGGAATTGCGTTTAGGGTTGATATTAACACTTCTGGAACCTGTGACCTACACGCCCTATTTACGCCGCTTTCTTTTATGGAAATACAGCGGTATGTCAACAAACTACATCTTGTTGCTATAGTGCATGTGCGAAGGCGAATGCCAACCTAGTGGATTGAAGTCCGCTAGATTAGTAAACCACTTTTCCCCCCAGATTAAGTTTTTTATGGACGCTCAGTGTCGGCGGCGCCGTGGCCGAGCGGTTAGCGCGCTCGCCTACCACCTAGGCGGCCCGGGTTCGATCCCAGGGACCCGCATGTGGTATTCGTGGTGGACGAAGCGGCGTCTGGGCGGGTTTTCTCCGGGTTCTCCGGTTTCCCCCGCCATCTCATTCCACCGGTGCTCCATCTTCATGTATCATCAGTGTCACCGCCTGTGGTGCCGTAGTAGTAAAAGCGGGCGTTAAACACTACACAAGAAGAAGAAGACGCTCAGTAACTGCTTTGGTTCTTAGCGTTCCCATTCTATATTGGGCGTGAAAGATCGCTTCATTTTTCACCACTCTTGAGGTTCTTTTGTGTGCAGTAAATCTACGACTCGGGACCACTGACTTTATTTCCCTTCCGAAGGAAGTCATGCTAAGGATTTTTACGCCTGAAAAAAATCCATCGCCGTCTTTCGGATTTGAACCCGCAACCTCGGGAACCATAGGCTAGCATATTACCCCTAGATCATTGAGGACGAGCTTTTCCCCCAGTAAGTTACAGTTCGCATACTCGTTTGCCTCACTTTAACAGATAATTATCTGTTATTCGAAACTATTGTTTCCATCCTGGGTCGTCTCCTTTATCTGATTATCCTTTCCTTATATAAGAATTACAAACCAGCGCCTAGGGTCAGGTGCCTGTCGGGGAGCAGACGAACCTATGGACCAGACATAGTGAAGACCTGGAAGCGGGTGGTCAGCCAAGCACCAGGCATGAGAGTGAGGAAGAGGATGATATGAAATGCAGACGAAATCAATGAATGGAAAGGTGACGATGGAGCAATTGGTGGAATGAGTGGCGGGGAAAACCGGAGAACTCTAAGAAAACACGCCCACACGCCGCTTGGTCCACCACATACGGGTCCCAGTGATCGAGCCCGGGTAGGCGGACGCGCTAACCGCTCGGTCACGGCGCCGCCCACATCCTGGGTCATTGGGTTTTAACTTCACAGATCCTACGGCTACACTTTGTTTTCGCTCCGCAGTTGCGGCTTGCTTCATCCCTGTACTTATATAAAACATCCCTCGCTACACTTCACGGCTTACGGCCTTCAACTTTGGGTTATGCTTCCCAGTTTTACATTTATAAAGTATGTTAAATATTCAACCTTTTCATAGCTATACATGTACACACTCTAGATAGTGTTTTAGTCTTAATATAAACTTGTGTGCCTTTAATGTACATTTCTTTCATGCAAACATGTAACCCATTATGCTCAGAATACAAAATAATCCATGGCCAGGTTCTGTGGGACATTCTTTTCAACATTGCTGGAGTAATCTGCCTGAAAGCAAGTCTCACAGTTTCTTTCTATAGAATGGGTGATTTGAATAAATTATAGTTTAAAAAACACAAACTGAAGTAAAAAGTAGAAAATAATTTTTAAGAATGAAGGGTTTGTTCTATAGTGATATAAAGTTAACTAGTTCATTGCATTTCAAAATTTCGTAATAAGTTTAAAATAAAAAAAGTTTATATTAACAAAATAACAAAGTTACTGTAAACCAGCCTTTTACAATAATTTCATCATAACTTTATTTTATAAATAGCTATCAATTAACTATTTATAACAATTGGTGTCAGACACCATAATAAATATTGTAAAAAAACATGGGGTGCTTTTTATATATTTTTATTATGTATTTACTCTATATAAATAGCTACCAGTGAACATTTTACAATGTTTGATGTCAGACATCCCATGCTTTTTACTTTCTCTACTGGTAAGAAGGGGAAGTATTGTATTCCACCCAAAAATTCGATGTCGAGATTTCACCGGAAATATATGTTTTGAGACCCTCTGAATCCAAAAAAAGAATTTTTAGAAAAAGGTCCGTGTGTGTGTCTGTGTGTCAGTCTGTCAGTCTGTGGACAGCATAGCTCAAAAACGAAAAGTCGGTTAAAAACCAAAGTTGGTATTTAAGTTTAATGTCTTTCAAGGATGCGACACGAAGATTTTGAAGAAAATAGCCCTGCCCTAAACTACCCTTTGCATGGAAAATTTTTCGAAAATTTTGATTTTCTTGAAAATGGCTCTAACGATTTTGATTAAAATGTCATATGTTTGAGATATTTTTATGACAAATGAAATGTATATCTTAAATTTCCTGGCTATAGCCCCTGTAATCGTATTTACTCTGGACGACTTTTGCATAACTGGTAAACCGTTAGAGATAGACCAAATTATACTATACAAAAAATGTAGATCTTGCTAAAATACATAATTTATGTCTCAATAAATTTTCTTGTAGGGTGAACCATTTCGGAGATATTCCTTGTTATGTGTGTGAGGTTCGGAAAACAGAACTTTCGTGAAATGGATCATTGTTGTTCATTTTTTTATATTTTAAGTGTGCAAGGACAACAGAATCTCAAACATTTGATTATCACACAAAGCCTACAGTATTCTAACATTCCCCTTGCACCTACAAGGAAATAAGCAATAAGTTGTACAAATGTTTATCTTAACACAAAGAAGATATAGGAATAAGAGTTTGTAAGAATGGTTAGTACAAGAGTAGAGAAAGTCATGTGAGTGCAACATATCAGACTTTTTACAATAACATTTATTATTTTGTTAATACAAATTAGTTTTTCTTTTAAACTTATTACATTTTTAAATATAATGAACTAGATGACTTTATATCACTATAGAACAAATTCTTCATACTTAAAAATTATTTTCTAATCTTTAGCTCGATTTGTTATAATAGCATGTTTCTTTTGCTCTTTTTTAAAATTATAATTTATTTTTAATTCTTTACACTCAAATTTTTTGAAAAGTTTTCATATGAACTCTTTTTAAAATTTCTGAATTAAGAATTGCTTCCATTTCTTTTTTGAAAGTTTTCAAATCACTTTTTTTGGAACAGTATTAGATTACAATTACTGTTTTAACTACACTATTAGCTATTGTGGACTTCTGGGCCCTGGATAAACTTCTGCAATCCTTCCCCCGAAATCTCGTGTCTCTCTCAGGTCCCCTCTCCAGGCATCTGTGTCTCTCTATTTTCATTTTGTTCATTTGTAGAATGGAGCTCTCTGAATCCAGCTTGACATGGGGAAATTAAATTTTGTGATTCTAGAAACCAATTTAACCTATTTGACACCATTCTTTCCATCACTATTGCTATTATGCTGGTAAGAGCTATTGGTCTATCATTTTTTATTTCTGATGCTGTTTTATCTTTCTTCAAGAGTGGGACAGTTATTGCTTTTCTCCATTCGGCAGGTGCAGTGGTTTTCCAAGATAGATTGTAGAGTTTTAGTAGTTTTTGTTTTGCTGTTTTTCCAAGACTTTTCATGAACTCTGGATGTGCGTGACCTGGTCCAGGAGACTTTTTGTTTTTTAGATTATTAATTGCAATATTCAGTTCTTGCATATTAAAATTTTGAAAAAAGATATTCTATTGAGTGTTAGGATCATATTCTCTTTCTTGTTTCATATCTTTCTTAAATTTCTTACATTCCTTTTTATTATTTCTTGTTTCTTTATGTGAATTAGCATAATGTTTATTGAATGTTTCGGCTATGACTGCTTCATTTGTTAATATTTTGTTGTTGTGTATGATAGGTGTACTATTGTTTTCTTTCCTGTCCTTGACATTTTTATGAACTTATGAGCTTTGTTACCATCTGTCCTATAATCCATTTTTTTAAGAAATTATTAAAGTGATTCTTTTTAGCTGTATTAATTTCTTTTTCTAGTGAAGTACATTTCTTTCACCATATCTGATGTGTTTTTTGTTTGTTCAGCTGTATTTATAGCTATATCCCTTTGCCTTTTCAGTAGTTCTAACTGGGGGTTCCAAAAGGGTTTCAAATTTCTTATTCTTCCACAAGGAATATGGGTTTTTGCAGTTTCTAGGATGACTTTACAGATATTTTTGTTCAAATGATCTGGTTGGTCATGCAGCAATGAGTTTGTTTGTTCTTTAAATCTATGTTCCACTTCAGTTTTATATTTGTTCCAATCTGCTTTTTTGAAGTTCCAATACAGACTCGTGTGATGTTGACTGTTATTTGTATTATCTAGTTTTATATCAGCAATTATTGCTCTGTGACCAGAACTTGGGTCTTCTATAACTTGTTTTTTAATTTTTGAAACAATATCTGTTGTAGCTAACAAGAGGTCTGGGTTATTGCCTACTCCAGAGTAATGTATGAAGGTTGTGGGATCTTCTTTATTATAAATCAGTTCAAAGGTTGTGATATTCAAAAATTCTTCTACTGTCTTCCCTGTAGAATACACTTTTTCATAATCCCGTCTTTTGGAATGGGCATTGAAATTCCCAATTGTGATTGTTTTATTCAATTGGCCAATAAGTAAGAGATCTGGTTCATTCCTGGGAGGATTGTAAATACTGTATAAATGAAGATGTGTTTGGTTATCCCAAAAATTTAGCTTTATTAATTCAGCTTTATTTGTGTTATCCACTTCTTTAATTTGAAAGGATTTAATATCCTTTTTGACTCCAACTAATATTCCACTACTTATCTGTCTCATTTTGGGTAGTAGGGTTAATAAGCATCCAGTAAAATTGAAGTATTTAAGTAGATCATTTGTTAGATTTGCTTCTTGTATGAAAAATATATCTATGTTGTAGTTAAATACAACTTTATTGAGATCTATTCTTTTTGTTTGGGTGAGACCACCTGCATTCCATTGAAGAATTCTGATGTTAGACTTCTATTAATATAATCTTTTGGTTCTTGAGAAGTAGTCCCCACCCAGGGATCTGAATAGGAGACTATTTTAACTCCAGAACATTTTACCCCTCGAGTCACATTTCATAATAGTGATATTGAAGAGAGCAATTGCAGTAATAGTAACTGCTTTTTAGAGAGCACCATATTTTTATGTTTTGGCAGTTACATTGCTCTCTCACAACCCCCAGAATGTATGGAGGACCACACCTGTTGTTGGTTTACGGGTCTCACTGACCTGAGCGGGAGAATTATCAAAATAAATTCACTGACCATATCCTTTGATTACCAATCAGAGGTTAGGGATTAAGAGCTTATAGAGAAATTAGAGAAATTGGAAAAATAAAGACTCCCTAGCCCCCGGGAACCTAATAGCATCGGGGTCGGAAGAGAACAAGAGATGACCAAGGTAAGGTCATATAGAAAAGCTACAGTGAGTAGCAAAACACCAGTAAGTGGAAGTAAAGTTCTGCTCAGCTTGGGTACCTTGTAGATGCCATTCACATATCTCCAGATGGGGACCTCTGAGGGGGTAAAATATATATACACGGATATAAAGATACGTTAGAAAAAAAAAATTAGATTATTGTGAAAGTGAAGCCAGTTATGTTTCAGGCTGGAGGCGATTAAAGGAAAAAGTTGCTGGAGAGCTAACCCGAATGATTTTGGATAGTAGTTTAACAAACATAGTTAATTCACCTAATATATACAAAGCCATGTAGGCAGTGAAACTTTCCAAATGTTTTACAAGTAAATGAGTTGACCTATACACACTTACAGTTTCCCTTACACCCACCCTTGTATACATATCTTATATATTTAATTAAAGCAATTTTCAGGGTACATGTAGAAAGGTGCCTCAGCAACATCTAAGATGTCATAATTGTACTATTTTCTATAAATTTAGTTTAGTCATTCTTTATCCTGATGATCCTGGTCAGGGCATAGGGACAAAGTCATGATAATTAAGGAAATTGAAGCTATTAACCGTGAAGCAACAGGATTCTAAAGTAAGAACAAATTACAAACTAAAAAGTTCACTTATCTTAGTAATATTGAAAGTTCTTGGTGCAAAGCTGACTAAAGTTTCGAGTTGACTCCAAGTCATTCTCAATTTGTTTGTATAGTTTTGAGAATGAGTTGGAGTCACCTCGAAACTTTAGTCAGTTTTGCACCAAGAACTTGCAATATTACTAAGATAAGTGAATTTTTAGTTTAATTTGTTCTTACTTTAGAACAAAGTCATGATATTATTGTATTCTCATTGGTCCTTAACATGTGTGCAAATTTTCAAGTCAATCAGACAACTCTAAGTTGGTGAAAATTAAGTTGAAAGATCCTGTTACACTGATAAATTTATCTAAGTAATTTTATTTATGCTGATGATCCTGGTTAGGACATTAGGACAAAGTCATGATATTATTATTGTATAGCCATTGGTCTCTGACACGTTTGCAAATTTTCAAGTCAATCAGACAACTCTTAGTTTGTGAAAATTACATCGAAAGATTCCTTTGCATTCATACATTTAGCTTAGTCATTTTTATCCTGAATATTGGGTTAGAGAAGATAATTAGGAAATATGAAATAAATCCTGGAGGAACAATCTAGGCAATATCTCGCTTATGCCTATGATGCAGTACTTTTAGCCAAAAATATAAATACCTTGAATGAGACTAAGTCAGTTGCAGACGAGACTACTTCAGCAGGACTGGAGATAAATTATAATAAAACCAAATACATGGTAATGTAAATAATGAAAATGATATAATACTAAATGGAGAAAGATATGAAAAAGTCAATTCATTTAATTATTTAGGATCAATGATGAATAAGGATAGTGGCATATTGAAAGAAATTAAAGAGAAAACAGCAAAAGGTAACCGACGTCTCCATGCTCTCAGTAATATAATGAAAGCCAGGTATACTGGGAAGAAAGTTAAAATAAGGCTGTATAAGGTGATAATTAAGCCTATTGCAACATATGGAAGTAAAACTTGAGTGCTAACAGAGCAAGCAAAAACAATATTGGCAACATGGGAAAGGAAAATATTAAGAAAGATATTTATGGTCCAGTATGTGATGGTGGAATTTGGTGTATCAGAACAAATAATGAAATAGCAAAGCAATATAAAGATTTGGATATAATGAATGGTATACAAATCAGAAGGCTTCAATGGCTGGGCCATTTGATAAGTGGAAGATACAAGGATCCCTAAAATCATACTAAATGCAAGGTTGGATAATAAGAGGAGAAGAAAACACCCAAAGCTGAGATGGATTGATGATGTGGAAGATCTGAGAGCATTGGATGTGAGAACATGGAGGAGGCACAGGACCAAGTCGAATAGTGGCATATTATTAGGGAGGCCAAGATTAAACTCCAAGGACTGTAGAGCCATAGGAAGAAGATAAAGATCCTGGTCAGGACTTCAGGACAAAGTTATAATATTTTTGTATTGTCATCAGTCCTTGTTGAAATCAATCAGACGATTCCATCATTACATCAATAGATTCTGTTACATTCATAAATTTATCTAATTTGTTTTATCCTGATCTTGGTCAGGACCATACAACAAAGTTATGATGATATTGTGTTGTCATTGGTGTTTGACACATGTGCAAATTTACAAGCCAATCAGACGACTGTAAGTTGGTGAAAATTACATCAAAAGATTCCATTACATTAATAAATTTAACTAATTAATTTTTTTTTATAGTGATGATCCTGGTCAGGATCTTAGGACAAAGTTATATTATTGTATTGTCATTGGTCCTTGGCATGTATGCAAATTTTCAAGTCAATCAGATGACTCTAAGCTGGTGAAAATTACGTTGAAAGATTCTGTTACATACATATGTACCTACTTACAGGTGAAGCTAATATAAAGTGTGTAAAAAGGAAACAAGTCCACTTTTTGCAAAAAAGTTGAAATATACATTTTGTCTCTCACTCTTCAAGCTATTAATAAGTGTAAAACAGAAACTTGTTCTTTGTAAAGAACCCCTACAGCTGATTAAGGGTTCCATTGATTTGAAAAGAGAAATAGGTCCAGGATTAGTTTCTCTTTTATACTCAAAAAGGGCATTGATGCTGGCAGCAGAAATATTTCAAGAAGACAACCAAAGTCAATAATGTAATTAATGTTTTTTCACACAATAGCTATGTATAGGACATGATTGGAAAGGGAGACTGAAAAATTGAATGCTATGACCAGGATTTGAACCACGGATCTACCAGTTATCGCCCAGCTGCTCTAATCACTAAGTTATCATGGCCAACGTGTTGATATGACATTAAATTCTCCAACTCACTAGCATTATTCCTGGTAAGCCACACAAGGAAATCTCAAAACATGTAAGTACTTAAGTTCCGGGTTTCTAGTTTAACCAACTATAAGGTCAATTAATGTAATTAATGTTTTTTTACACAATAGCCGTGTGTAGGACATGATTGGAAAGGGCAGAGTGAGACTGAAAAATTGAATGCCATGACCGGGATTTGAGCCATGAATCTAACCGGTTACCATCCAGCTGCTCTAACCACTAAGCTATCATGACCAACATGCCAATATGACAAATTCTCCAACTCACATTATCTCAAATCTTGGTAAAACACAAATGTATCAAATATGCCACATTTGGTGATACAGGGTTAAGTTTACGTGGTTATTTTGATTATGGGGCACACTTAACCTTGGAAGACCTCGTACTTGCAACAATAGAAATCCATGCAACTGCAGTGAAATATAACCTCATCAGTCTTCTCGGAAATGCTAATGTCACAAGCTCAAATCCCAGCAACTGCAGTCAAAGGTGCCTGTGGTAAAGGATGGGGAAGGCCAAAGTAAAATAACTGCTATAATGGCACGCTTGGAAGTGAAAATAATGAAAAGGAAAAAAGAAATTACTAACGGATTTTTACCTATTATCATTTGCATTTTTAGTTAGTGTAGAATTGCAAAACTACCCCCAAAAATATAACTATAAGACATATGTACTTCAGGAACCCATTTACTTGCATGTTATCCTCACTTCAAAGAACACAATATAAAACACCAGTTCACTCTGTTTCAAAGATAAAACCTGTAGAAGACAAATAACACACGTGGTAGATGCTTGCATACTATTACAGAAGTAACAATGTTGCTGTCTGTTGTATTGTGTTAGGGTTTCTGTGCTGATGTGTGATAACACTTGTGCCCAGCAGTCTATAAATAGATTACTTGTTTCTAGGCTCATATTTCTAGCATTAGAATTACTTGTGTTGGCACATTCTTTGTGTGAGCAATAATACAAACCTTTATTGACAGTTTATTATATTGTAGAAAGTTGGGAGGGAAAAGTACAAGGAAAAAAAAACAATAATATGCTTTTAAAGGCACTACAGTCATTTGTGAATTAATAAATCACACAATATTCTACTTTTTAAGAGACAATAATGTGTTCACTTAATCAGATACATCAAAGATGAGATACATGGTCAAAATAACTCTTGAAAATCTATGTAAACTAAAAGGTAAAGGGTAAAGATACAGAGGGGACACCTCGCTCACTGTGACCTACACAGACCTATTGTGGTTACCATCCCCAGGAGGCAAGGATGAAGTGAGGGAACCGAAGGTGCCATCAGGGCCGCAGCTAGACAGGCCACAGAGACGTGTGGAAGTCCTTACAAATGCTGAGTTCTCTTCATCCTGGCGCCAGGCCTCGCCAAACAGCCATGACACAGCGGGTTCAATATCGCACTGAGTGCCCCCCTCACCTCCGACGGAGGACAAGGCTGGCTGAACATCACCGAGCACCGAGAACAGCAGTTACCATGTGCAGTCATCCACGCCATCTGCCCGGCACTGTGAACACTACAGATTTGAAAGTACACCTGAAAGATGATAAGGAAATGGAATGAAGGGAAATGATGGAAAGGAAACCGTGGTATGAAATTATGCACCCCAGCATTCGCCTAGGCGACATGGGGAAACCACAGAAAACCCATGTCAGAGTATGTGGCCACAGGGATCAAGCCCACGACCTCCCAAATGTGGGCCATAGACGTTACTGCCTGAGCCATCCTGCTCGGTATCCATGTAAACTAAATAAAAAAACAATATCTGTAGTGGTCTATTAATAGACTGCTGTGTGTTAATGGGTTAATATTGAAATATTGCTACAACGACGTGCACATCCAAACATTGCTTGACACAATAGGAATTTCAACCAACTGCATTGTACTCTCCAGGAGCAAAGGTTTCAAGAAAAATGTTATATATGGGTGGAGTATGTATATATGTTAGAAATGATTTAACATATAAAGTTTTAGATATAGATATTCAACCAAGTTTTGCAGTGAACAACACCTCAAATTCTGTGCAGTTTAGTTAAATGAAAGTCAAATGAATTTAATTATAGTAGCCCTTCATCAATCTCCTGTTGGCAATTTTGAAATATTCAGGAAGCAACTGAAGTATGTTTTAACTTAATTAAGGAAATTGAAGCTATTAACAGTGAAGCAACAAGATTCTAAAGTAAGAACAAATTAGAAACTAAAAACTTTACTTATCTTAGTGATAACCAAGTATGTTTTAACTGTTTATTTAAACATAAAAGAGAATCATATATGGGGATACAAATGTTGATTATGTGAAATCTAGTCTTCAAAGAAAACAACTCATCTTCTTATTTATGACATACCACATGGCACATTCAGTAAACTTTCTAGCAAGAATCCAAAATAGTTCTTCTACAGCTATAGATAATATTATAAATTCAGACAGAATTAAGTTTGGTGCAATCTCGTTAAAAACTAATGGACTGTCAGATTATGATGCACAAGTTTTATGCATTAAACATATAAATTTAAAATTTAGACTTATACATGTCTGAAATCTAGGGAAATAAATGAAAATACTCTGAACAGGTTTAGCAAAAAGCTTAAACTTAAATCATGGAATCAAACTTACCAATCCAATGGGACCAACAATAAATATAATAACTTTCTTCAATGTTTCAAAACTTGCTTTGAATCTTGCTTCCCAACCAAGTTCAACAAAATATCTAACTTCAAAAGAGACAATGTCCAGATCACCTTAGGAATTAGGATGTCTTGCAGGCATAAAGAAGAACTATATCAGCAAGTAAGGGTCAACAAGTTAGATTTAAAACACTATTTCAAAAAATATTGTACACATCTAAAAGAGGTAATAAAAGCAGTTAGAGTACTGCATTATACAGTATGTTTACTCAAAACTTGACCTCCTAGACACGTACTGTACAACTTGGCTGGCAGCCACAGGCCTATCTGCCGGTCACACATACATGGACGTCATATCACATTAAAATTATCAGAATAAAAACAAAACATGCCTTATCACAGGAGATGTTAGAAATGCAATCCATCTGCAACAATACATCTATGGTATCTCGACATATCCATTCATACACATTAGTCCAGCTCAGTTATACCATTAATGTATCTCTTGATATTTTGTTTTAATTTTGTCTTATGCAAGACAACTAAGACACTTTTGAGATGACTGTTCTAATCTTCTCCAATTTCAACTAGTTTCTGCTCCATAAGCACATGCACATGCCACAAATTGCTACCATCTCCCTGAATTTATTTACAAGCAAATGAATGGTCCCTCTACTCGGAACATGCATTCCAGGAAATTTAGCTTCAAATTGCTGTACAACTTCCCTACAAGATGATGTAAGCACATTGTATCGTACATAAATACTATGTATACTGCAATCAATTCATTTTGAAAACACTTCGAACAAAACTAAACATTTTTAAACACTCCTAATGTTAAAATAAGAACAAATTAGAAACTAAAAGCTTTACTTATCTTAGTAATATTGCAAGATCTTCCAGCACTGACTGGTTTCAAGTTGTACCCAACTTATTTTCAATGTGGTTTGTATAGCTTTAAAATAAGTTAGATACAACTTGAAACTAGTCAGCGCTGGAAGATCTTGCAACATTACTAAGATAAGTGAAGCTTTTAGTTTCTAATTTGTTCTTATTTTAAATTCTGTTACTTCACTATTAATAGCTTCAATTTTCCTTAACTCCTAATGTTATTCATGTATGAACAGGACTAGAACAGCACAGAATACCTACTTAAAAGAGGTAAGACAGACGCATGTGCGACGATTAGCTGGTGCATGCAGGGGACTCTAGTGAAGTTCACATACATGTGCCATGTACGGGCCAAGTTTTGTAGTAAACATACTGTATTAAACTGATTCACTAGCCTGACAGTACAATAAAAATTAGTTGGAACATAATAAAAAGAGAAGCAGGTAAATAATCATTACAAAATTATTCTTTTTGGGGGTAAGTAACAAACAAATATTAATTATGGAAGTAAACAGACAGTATTAAAATTTCTGAGATCAAGTTTTACAATTGAAGTGCCGAATTTCAGGTCGTCAGACAATAGCTTCTGAAATACATAAAATGATTGATTCTTCTAAAATCAAGAATTCTTCTAGCTATAATGAAAATTAATAACAATTTTAAAATCATGTTCATTTGAAATTAGCATTCCCCTTGGTTATTTATGCAATGAATAACTGGAATTTTCCCTGACAGGACAAAATTCTCAATTGTTAAACCCCTTTTTAAAAAATCTTATGTGTTGCACTCACATGACTTTCTCTACTCTTATACTAACCATTCTTACAAACTCTTATTCCTATATCTTCTCTGTGTTAGTTAAGATAAACATTTGTACAACTTATTGCTTATTTCCTTGTAGGTGCAAGGGGAATGTTAGAATACAGTAGGCTTTGTGCGATAGTCAAATGTTTGAGATTCTGTTGTCTTTGCACACTTAACATATAAAGAAATGAACAACGATGATCCATTTCACAAAAGTTCAAAGTTTTCTGAAACTCACACACATAACAAGGAACATCTCCGAAATGGTTCATCCTACAAGAAAATTTATTGAGACATAAATTGTGTATTTTAGCAAGATCTACATTTTTTGTATAGTATAATTTGGTCTATCTCTAACGGTTTACCAGTTATGCAAAAGTCGTCCAGAGTAAATATGACTACAGGGGCTATAGCCAGGAAATTCAAGATATACATTTCATTTGTCATAAAAATATCTCAAACATATGACATTTTAATCAAAATCGTCAGTCATTTTCAAGAAAATCAAAATTTTCGAAAAATTTTCCATATAAAGGGTAGTTTAGGGTGGGGCTATTTTCTTCAAAATCTTTGTGTCGCATCCTTGAAATGCATTAAACTTAAATACCAACTTTGGTTTTTAACCACTTTTCGTTTTTGAGCTATGCTGTCCACAGACTGACAGACTGACACACAGACACACACACAGACCTTTTTCTAAAAATGCTTTTTTTGGATTCAGGGGGTCTGAAAACATATATTTCCGGTGAAATCTCAACATAAAATTTTTAGGTGGAATACAATACTTCCCTTACTTACCAGCAGAGAAAGTAAAAAAGTACACACAGAACGTTTCAAATTATAGACCACTTGTCAATTTTTTCAAAAGTCCTTGGCTAAGAATAGACTGTATAAACACTTTGAATTTAAAAACATATTTTGTCACGGATCAGAAAAGGTTTATTGATAAATAATGCAACTTATAAACTAACACATGAAGTTTTGACTGTCTTAAACAAAAAAATACATATTGGTGGAATTTTCTGTAACTTAGCAAAGGAATTTGATTGTGTTAATTTTATTATGACATTCTCATTTACTGCTTAGAGCCGTGAAGATAACTCTGATAAACTGGGTAATCATATCTTATATAACTTGTCGCAAGGAGATGATCTGGGCTTGATTGCATATTGGCCACAGTAATTTTATGCACAGTTATGTGGCGGGGATTTATTAAAAATATGATGTTGTATTAGCGTGAATATAGCAGCAAATGGAGCATTGTTTTTGCTAAAAGGTGGAAAGTTTGTTAGAGCAGACGCCACTCTTTTCTGCAGGGGATGTGGTCGTAGAATGGAATGCAAAAGCCAACGTTCTTTTATCACAAACACATTTATTAGTTATTTACACTTCTTTTCACAAAGCAATTAGTTAACAACTCTTAGATTTCGACAGCGTCTACGCTGGTTAAAAGTTTGGGTGTAATTCACATATTCACACGCCATCAACAATTATACGTCCTTACACTTTGAAGTCACAGACGCTAATGAAAGTAGTTTCTGAGCGTCCTATGACGCAACACCGCCATTCTTATGTATTCATCCGCGCAACAGTTCTCATTGGTCGAACTCAAACAGTTGAGAAGTCATTGTCTATTTTGAGTATTATCAAAAGAAATAAGTCCCTGATACACCCAAATTAAAAGAATTAGAAATTTACACACTCTCACAAAAATATTTACATGAACAATTTTCTATTAGTCAATATTCTGTCTCATATGCCCCTTGTTTTGTTTTTCAAATTGTCACCTTATTTACAATCTTGAAACACAATACAATACTTCTCCCTACTTCTATGATTCAATCACTTTGTACAATATTTTTTTTTTTTTTCTTTACAGTCTTCTTTACTGTTTGTCTTTGTCCTTTGTTTTGACATAATACAACATGTCTTTATAAGTTTCACATATTCGGTTACTACACAATGCATTCGGTTATTATACAATACATATCCAGTTATTGTACAACACATTTAGTTATTACACAATATGTCCAATTATTATGCAATACATATTCAGTTCTTGTACAATATACCCAGTTATTATATCACATATGTTGTTATTATACAATACACCTTCAGTTATTATACAATACATATTCAGTTATTGTACAACACATTTGATTACTACACAACATGTCCAATTATTACACAATATATATTCAGTTATTGCACAATATGTCCTGCTATCACATCACATATGTTCTGTTATTATGCAATACATATTCAGTTATTACACAATACATATTCAGTTTTTGCATAACATATTTAGTTATTACTCAACGTATTCAGTTATTACACAATATATCCAGTTATCATACAATACATATTCAGTTATTGTACAACACATATTCAGTTCTTATACAACACATACTCAGTTATTGTACATTTGACATTGACACAAATATAATTTAAGTGTTTCATGCGGTTTTTGACTTGTATTCATTGCTATAAGGAGAGAAAAACAGGATACAAATTTTGAGCTAATGATTATGATCATGTTTATGGCAATACTTTATTCAGTTCTTTGCCTTCTTTGTCTTATAAGCTTGTTATGTATAGACAGGTTATTGAGTTGGTTCTTAAACCCTGATGTTACTAATGGTACTAATTTTCTTGATTGGGTTATTATTCATTGTTGTTTGGTTCAACATTTCTTCGAGTTAAGCATTGGCTATATTCATCTCAATTCATGGGCATTGTTTTTCTGATTATGGTTTTCCTCACTTCACTAATTGTCATTTCTTTGTCTCTTATTTTTATAAGAGAAAACTTCTATACTTACAATCATTCTGTAATTGTATTATTTTTCTTCTCAATTTACCCTCGACATCTTTGTGTCGAAGTATCATATCTTTTTCATCATAATTGATTCATTTTTATTTTTTTTTGTCCCTGACATCCTTATGTCAAAAACATATTATCTTCCGTCGCTATGATTCATTTATTTAATGACAATCAGTGTCCTCATCTGTCTTTGTTGACAATGCTCTTAGTGGTCGATATAGCCAATGACTATGTTGATCTTCTTCCTTGTTGTAATCCTATTCTGAACATGATTTTCTATAAGTAACCCATCAAAAATTGTTATCTTCTTTCATCTCTGCTACTCCTGCCTTACACATTTGTTGACGAAGGCTATTTGGTTCTTTCCTTGTATGGCTTCAATTTATTTTTATGGTATCTTCCTACCAACTTGCCATTTGTATTCTGTAGCTCATATGTGTGGTCACCCAGCTGTTTTGTTATGACCAGTGGTCCAGTATACAATAGCTCCATCTTTCCAGATCTTTTTTCAGATGCCTTGGATGCTTTGTGGCTTTTTAAGAGCACCTTTTCTCCAATTTGTGGGGACCATTTCCTGACGAATCTCTTCACCTTGTTCCTTCCTTTTTCAGCCTTCTGCTGTAATCTTCTGAATGCCAATTGACATTTTTCTTTCTCTGATAATTCTCTTTGGGCAGCCATGGTAGTGTCAATGTCAATTGCTAATTTTCTTGGTTTCGTGTTGGTCATTAGCTCGATAGGTGCGAACTTGGTCGTGGGGTTCACCGAATGGTTAATCACCTCCTCTATATATCCGCATTTTTCCGTCCAGGAAGTGTGGTCTCTGTGGCAGAGCAAACGAAAATAAATACTAATATCCCTCATGATTCTCTCAGTCGGGTTTCCCTGGGGATAATATGCTGAGGAATAGTACAATTTTACTCCTAATGTTTCTAAGGTGTTCTGAAACAACTTGCTCTTATGCATGGTCGCATTGTCCGATAGAATACATTTTATTCTCCCATATTTTGGGATGTAGTCCTTGACGATTTTATCTAAGCATGTTCTGCTTTTGATGTTCTTAATGGGGTATATTTTGGTGAATTTTGTAAAAACATCAAACATGACAAATATGTATCTGTTTCCATCTTTACCCCTTGGCAGCTCTCCATGCTCGTCAATACACACCAATGCATTTTTCTCGTTCCTCACAATGGATTGTGGGATGACATCGTACTTTGCATTGATTGGCTTGGCCTTTTGGCATAGGTCACATGAGGAAATTAACTTCCTGACCTTCTTGCCAAGATGTTTAATGTACAATACCTCCTCGATGGCAAGCATTGTCCTCTCAGTACCGGAGTGAAGCATCGAGTGGTGGAATGCTAAAATGACCCTGTCCTGTAAGGAATTTGGTACCATCATTTTCCATTTCCTTACGTCGCGACCATGCAGTTTAAATAGGATGTTCCTAAATTTGCCTATCTTGGCATCCAATCTTGGTATTATGTCTGGAGCCTTGTCGAATAGCCTCTTCAATTCAGGGTCTTCTTGTTGCAGCTTCGCTATGTTCTTGAAGTCTTGCAAGATCTCGTTGTTTTCTTTGCTACTTATCTGCATAATTTTGATCTCATGGTGCGGACTGTATATCGTCTCGGGTATGTGACTCTCCGACCTCAATCTTGACAATAAGTCACTGAAGATGTTCTCCTTCCCCGGGATATGTTTGACCTCTATGTCGTATGACATGATCTCATGTATGTACCTTGAGATTTTGGAGTTGGTCAGCTTGCATTTTTGAATGAAGGACAGGCTTACATGATCTGTATATATAATTATTTTATAGAGATATATATATTGTCTGAACTTTTGCAACGCAAAATGGATTGCACCTATTTCCAGTTCGGTTATGCAGGCATTGGCTTCTATTTTATTTAAAAATCTAGAAGCTGTGGCAATCACATGTTTGTTGCCATCTGCATCTTCTTGTGCTAATATCGCACCATATGAGTGCGCACTAGCATCAGTGTATACTAGAAAAGGTGAATTCGGATCCGGTCGTTCCAGGAGAATACTGTGCTTGAAAAGTTCTTTGATATTCTCAAAGGCCACCTGGTGTTCAGCATTCCATTCCCACTTAGTATCTTTTTTCAACAGTGCTCTAAGGGGTACCAATTCCTTAGCGTAGTTGACCACGAATTTCGACTGGTACTGTAAAATGCCCAGAAACCTTCTTAACTGTTTTAAGTTACGTGGGGGTGGTATATGCTCTATGGCCTTGACCCTCTCCGGATTAGGTTGTATACCATCAGGTGTTATGATGTGGCCTAGAAATTCAGCTTCTTTGACGAAAAACTCACACTTTTCTAAATTTAGGGTCATGTTGCTTTCCTGGAACCTGGATAATACATAATCTATGTGATGTAAGTGCGACTCGGGATTCTCACTGTATATTAGAAAGTCGTCTACATATTGCGTCACAAAAGTCTCGATGGTATCTCCAAAAACTTTGTCTAGAGCCCTCAGTAGTGCACTGCTACTGGTCGATAGTCCAAAGGCACATTTTGAAAAATGGTATACCTTTCCTTTGTGCAAGAAACAGGTATATTTCCTGACATCTGGATGAAGAGGAATTTGCCAGAACGATGCTGTCAAGTCAAGACTAGTGAAATGTTGACCTCCCTTCAATTTCGATATTAGTTGGTCTACCCCCTCAGGCCTGTAGTGATCCGGCAAGGTATGTGTGTTTATCTTCCTTGCGTCGATGGTCATCCTCAATTTTCCCCCTTTCTTATGGACCCATACTACTGGATTCACATAACATGAGTCCGACGGCTCTATTATTCCGTCCGCTAACATTTTCTGGATTACTCTGTCAGCTTCCTCCCTGATGGAGTTGGGGATGGGCCTGGATTTGTGTGAATAGGGGGTTATATCTGTTACTGTAAAAGTATGTACGTACTTGTTACACGTACCTGGCTTTTTATCGAAAACTTTCCTGTTTTTAACCAATATTTTCCTAAGTTGGCTTCTTTCCTCTTCAGAGATGCCATGTGCCCCCCAGACCTTCTCATCGATTAGCTGTAGCATCGATTCTTCTCCATCTGTTGGTAGTGGTTCAGGTTGGTAGTTGTCCCAAGCAACATACTCGTCTTCTGTGCAGATCCAATGGCTGCAAACGTTAGTTTCTTCATCGCTCGTCCAACCTGTTTTCTTCTTATTTACCCTTAGGTCTACCAATCTATTCTCGTGGACATTGATGTTCTCCACAAAGAATTGTTCATCCGGATGGATCCCTGTCTGGTCTGGTTCCTCCTGGCATGTTTCTTCCTCCAGGAACTTCGCAGTGCATTCTGAGGCTCCTTCCTTAATGATAAATTCATGTAGGTCATAGTTAATTACCGACCTCCAAAGGTTAAGCAAATCACTGCCAATGATTAGGGTAGCTGTTAATCTTGGTATTACTAGGGCAATGAAATCGAACTTCCAACTTCCGATTTCAATTACCAACCTTACCTGGTATTTAACATGTTCCTTCTTCTTGCCAATTGCTGTGCTGCAATATACTCCACACACAGGCAAGAATTCGGCGTTTCTTTTAGTTATCAGTTCCTGGAACAGCTGTTCGTCACATACTGATGTGCTGGCTCCTGTATCTATCATTGCTGGCAATTCGATACCCCATACCTTCAGCCTAATCATTGGTGGATTGGTTATCTCCTTTCTTTCACTCGCCTGTCTTCTCAAGGTACCTACATTACATTGGTCAATATCGCCCCTACTGCCACACAGGTCAACTTCCGGGACACAAAGTTGACTTGTACTTAGTTTTCCTGGACGTTGGAGGTGATCGTCGTCTCTGTGTTCTGTGCAGTATCGGTCCTATCCGGCATATTTTCATTCTGTTCCTGTTGTCTTACGTTGTCGATGTTCCCTTGGTTTCTGCCCCTTTGACGTGAACCCCTATTGTACGACGGCCTATGGCTATTCATGTATTCCCTACAGAATCGTATATGATTCACTTGATGGGTACGTTCTCCTGGTCTTCCACGATCATACCTGTGCGTTCTGTACCTCGATTCACCCCTCGGTATTGTGTCGTGGTACCGCTGTCTTGTGTTCTCCATCCTCTCGCCATGATTATGTGGTTGTGGGAAATGGTGTGCCCCTCTCCCCCTTTCATGGGTACTCCTAGTATTTCTATGTTCTCCTTCGTTCTGGTTGTTCGTAGTCGTGTTCCGGTTTAGGATGGGTGAGTTTGGGTGACCGTTCCTATGTCTATGCTCATTAGTCCGACCATTTTGTGTTTCGAAGGCTGTCAGCAGTTCTATCATATCTGCAAAATCTACTGGCCTCGCAACAATTAATCCTGTTCTCACTGTGTCTGGGAAATGTCTTGTTATACTGGCAATTAGTTCTGCCTCCGACAAGTTGGGGTCTAATAGCTTTCCTTTGTTGGCTACTTTCATAAAATAGTCGACTAATGACAACCCTTTGGCTGGATCGTATCTACCTGTCGCTAGCTCTACCCTAGTTTGGTTTTGTTTAGCTGGGCCCCAATATCTTGATAGGAATAAATTTCTGAATGAGCTATAAGACTCGTGACCAGCTAGTGTTAACCTGAGCCATTCTAATGCCTTGTTTTTTAAGCTTTTCTTAACTATCATCATCCTAAGCTCGTTTGGTATCCTTTTCACTTTAAAGTATTCTTCCATCTCTTTAACAAAGAGTTTTGGATCGTCTCCCTTCTCCTCGTCAAATGTAGGTGGTGTGATTTCATGTAATATGCTGTTGGTGTAACATGTGTTATGTGTTGTGTCATTGTTTGGTTGTGAACCTCTTTCTCTATATGGTGAGTCAACATTTTGTACGTTACTCAAATAACTCTCATCTTGTACATCACTTACATCTAAATCATCTTGTCTTTGTAATGCCTTCACAACATCATTTACATTAGCCAAATTTTCTTTCCCTTTTTTCATTTCTTCACAAATTGATTTTAAATCATTCTTTATTTCTAAGTGGCTTTGTTTCATATCATTTATAGCATCCTGTTGTGAAAGCATCACATCATTCATTGTCTTAATTTTAGGAATTACAATTTGTTCTACAGTTTCATTAATAACATCTTTCTTTACTACCTCAATCTCTTTCCTTAATTCCTCAGTTATTTCTGCTTTTACATTTGTTATCTTACAGTCTACATTTGTATTACATTCTGTTATTTCATCCCTACATCTAGCAATTTCTCCTTCTAACACAATTTTATTCTCTTTCATCTCTGATTCTATCTTTCCCATCCTATCTCCTACAATTTCTATCCTAGCTTCTAAGGCTTCCTTTGTTTCATTTAAGTTTTTATGTACTAATTTTAAATTAGTTTCCATTACTTTCATATTTTCTTTACACTCCTGTCTTCCTAATTCTATTTTCTGTTCTAGGTTCTGTCTACCTAATTCCATTTGCTGTTCTAAGTTCTGTCTACCTAATTCCATTTTCTGTTCTAAGTTCTGTCTACCTAATTCCATTTTCTGTTCTAAGTTCTGTCTACCTAATTCCATTTTCTGTTCTAAGTCTTTTCTCACTTCCTCCATTTTCTGACCTAATTCTTTTTTATTATTTTCCAAGTCCTCTCTCACTCCCTCTATTTTCTGACCTATACTCTGACTTAAACTTTGTTCCAGTCTTTCAAACATCATCATCATTAACCTTTGGTCTTTGCTTATTTCCGCCTGTTCCTCCCCTTCTAATTCTATCTGATAACTAGGCCTATCTGCCCCTTCCCCCACTCCTGTTTCTATCTCTTTTCGCGACATTTTAATTCCTTTATCTAATTCTTTTAATGTTGAAAGTCCTGCTACTTTTCCACTTCTAAGCAGCATGCACAATGGAAATAAACTAAAGACAACAATTTTGGATCCTACTTTTTTTTTTCTGCTGGTTCTTCGTCCAGTTATTTACGTCTCCTGGGTAGTTGACTTCGCCAGATGATCTCCGGTGTTTTTCCCACGTTGATTCTCCGTGTATCGATGTTTTGACGGATCGTTGATATCAAACGATGTTCAATGGCGTCTTTTTCCTGCACGATTAGATAGCGTCCTTTTGATATTTATCGTACTCGTAATTTTGCATTCCATTCTTAATTCGCGCTCCACGTTGGGCAAGCCATTTGTGGCGGGGATTTATTAAAAATATGATGTTGTATTAGCGTGAATATAGCAGCAAATGGAGCATTGTTTTTGCTAAAAGGTGGAAAGTTTGTTAGAGCAGACGCCACTCTTTTCTGCAGGGGATGTGGTCATAGAATGGAATGCAAAAGCCAACGTTCTTTTATCACAAACACATTTATTAGTTATTTACACTTCTTTTCACAAAGCAATTAGTTAACAACTCTTAGATTTCGACAGCGTCTACGCTGGTTAAAAGTTTGGGTGTAATTCACATATTCACACGCCATCAACAATTATACGTCCTTACACTTTGAAGTCACAGACGCTAATGAAAGTAGTTTCTGAGCGTCCTATGACGCAACACCGCCATTCTTATGTATTCATCCGCGCAACAGTTCTCATTGGTCGAACTCAAACAGTTGAGAAGACATTGTCTATTTTGAGTATTATCAAAAGAAATAAGTCCCTGATACACCCAAATTAAAAGAATTAGAAATTTACACACTCTCACAAAAATATTTACATGAACAATTTTCTATTAGTCAATATTCTGTCTCAGTTACATTTTTAAGGGAGACTCCTCTTTGTCTGCTGTGTAGCAAACTTTTGTCAGTCCGTCACATGCTGCTGCAGTGTGTTTCTCTGGTGCATCTTCAGGACTCTTTGCAAATGCTGGTTACTCTTGCAGACAAAGAGCAAGTGGTTAAAAGAGTTTTGAACTTTTTATCAATGGTTAACATCAACCTAAGGATTTAGAATTTCAGGTATTGACATTTCATATCTTTTAGACTTTAAACTTGTTTTACTTCTGGCTTTTGCCTCATTAGTTTGGTATATTTATCTATATTTGTTCTTTTATTGGATTTTTATTTTATATTGAACATTATTTGCGGCTTTTGCTATGATCCATTTTATAAGGGCACTGATGATCAAATAGTTGAATTCTCTAAAATTTATATTATCGTCATCACATTCTCATTGAAAAATTGGAATTCTATGGACTAAATGAAAATCTAAGTTCTTTTGTGTCATACCTAAATGAAAGAAAAGTGTGTTGAAGTAAACAATGATATTGGTTATGAAAAAAAAACATCAAATTGCAAAACTGTAACACTGTGTAACAGTACCTTAGAATCCGTACTAAGGCCTTTACTATTTCTGATGTATGTATCACTTTATATAAAGGATATTGCAAGTATCATTCTGTTCGCTGATGATGCTAGTGTGCTGAGGCTAGTAAAAACTTAAATGAGAGTGTAAAAAAATTGAATTATGCATATCATATTGGTTTAAAGTTAACAAATTGTCTGTAAATCTAGACAAAACAAATATTATTAATTTTATAACTAGTGAAACATCACGCACTCCCATAGAAATTGGGATAGTGTCATGTTATTAGAATAGACAGACAATATTAAATTGCTGGGCATGCAAATTGACAGGTAGTATTGGAAAGCTCACATTAAATATATCTTTCCCAAACTCAGCTCTGCCTGTTATGCTATCTGAGCACTGGTAAATGTAAAAATATTTCCTAATAAGGTGAAAGTTGATAATTTCAATGCTTTTAAAATTATTGCTAAAGAGCACCTATGCTCAAAATCATTTTATTCTGTATAAGATTATCTGAATGAGAGATGACTTGAGTGTCAATTCTCGCTATTGAAAAATAAATAGATGATCTGAATGACAGATTGCCCTGATAACACTTACGAGGCTCTGTAAGTGGCATCTAGCTGTTTTAATGATAACTCTCTGCCAATTGCATTTAATCCCTGCTTGAAAGCTATCTAAATGTATGGGAATCAAAGAACTGAAAATAGACGCTATGCATTGTAAATCAAATACTACTGAATGATGAGACTCACAGACTGTGAAAGCCTAGCAAAGTTTTAAAACAATAAAATATTGCAATTTATGTGCAGCTGATTGTACTTGTATGCATATACCTACATATTATGTTAGACTTGTGGTGACGCCGTGGCCAAGCGGTTAGCGCGCTCGCCTACCACCTAGGCAGCCTGGGTTCGATCCCAGGGACCCACATGTGGTATTCGTGGTGGACGAAGCGGCGTTAGGGCGGGTTTTCTCCGGGTGCTCCAGTTTCCCCTGCCATCTCAATCCACCGGTGCTCCATTATCATTCCATGTGTCATCAGTGTCACCGCCTGCTGTGCCGTAGTAGTAAAAGCGGGTGTTAAACACTACAACAACTATGTTAGACTTATAACCGTAGGGATGTGTTTGATACTGTTTCCTACATAATTAAAAAATTATCCCTGCTCTGTTTTCATGTGACCTGTATATAATTCGTCTTATGTTCAATATTCAAATCTAATGCTTAATATTCAAAGCTGATATTTAGTATTCAAATCTAATGTTTATGTGCAACTAAACTGTACCTTTCCTTAACAAGTTCCATGTTCATAGGCATTTATGGCTGTCAGTGAACTTGCTGAAAGCAATCCAATGCATTCCAATACTACAGAGAGACCCAAAAACATGGGAACCACTGCACGATGTTTTTCTGCTGCACACACAGAAACATGATAACACAGCTGCTGTACACATGGTCGCACAGTTGGCTTGTTTTTCTCTTCTCTGAAAGTACAGTATTGAGCTGACGTGTAGTTGAGTCATTACCAATGTGCTTTATTATTTTTTCCTGTACTTAGTCACAAAGTGTATTATGGCTCATCTACTACACAGCGTGTATTTATTTATGATTTATATGTGTTAACTCAGTCAGCTCGCCAAATGAAAGTTCGATTTTCAGAAAGATTTCCAGGTGATTGTGATTGCCATCTCTGGGGTAACTTAAAGCCAAAGTGCACAAGACAAACCCACACACTCTGGAAGAATTAAAGCAAAATATCTGCCAGGAAGTTGCCAGCATTTCTCAACGTGAGCTATGGTGAGTGAAGTATAGTTTCCTAAAGAGGTGCCTATGGACAATGGTGGCCACTTTCAGCATCTCCTTTAATAAATTGGTTAGTAAAGCTTTTAAAAGCAGTTTTAAAATGTTGTATGGTTTCATCCACTGTTCTATGACAGTGGCATTTGGTGATGAGCAGCAAGGACATATACAGGCAAAACACAGTGTAGCCAGTTCAAAGTCTTTTGGATCACCCATTACTTGCCCAACCTATTTCTCATAAATGTGACACATTCCCTGTTGCTAGCAACTAAATTAATGAAAACCTCTAAGAATGCTATTGAATTAGGTCAGGTGGGAAAAAATGCTACTATATTTAAAAATAAGGGATTTGGAATCTCTTTAGGTGAAAGGAGATAAGCTTTAAAATTAGTGTAAAGTTTTTTTAATGGAAAAAAAGATAAGCACATTCTTCTACTAAATTATCTGTGTGGCTTCTGTGATGCTGAAGTTAAGTAAAATTTTAGTGTCCAAAAGATTTGTAAGCTATTATAGAATTTGTTAAGTTGAAGAATAAAAGAAAAGAAAGCACTATTGAAGAAACAGGGAGAAGGCCTCAGTTTCATAATTTCAGAGTTCAATCTTGCAGATCTTGTATATAATTAAAAAAGATGCATGTCCTAATGTCCGTTGGCCTGGGTCTTACACATGGGCATCGCGAAGGGGGGGCAAGGGAGGGCTGCGGCCCCCCCTTGGAAATTAATGAACTTAATGTGCTGACTATTAAACTATTATTTTAATTTTTACGTAAAGAACAATTTCTATTTAGCGTAAATTTATACGGTTATCCGCAACAAATACTATAACTTTTGAGAACAAAATAATGAATTAATATTATCTGATTGCAAAATTCTAACATTTGGCACCCCCCTGAAAAAAGTCTGCCGACGTTCATGGTCTTACACTGTGGTCAGTTGTAGGCAACGACCCAGTAGCTGTAAATACAGTGCTGCGGTTTTGTTCCACAATTGATTTTATCAAGCAAGTGTAAGGTTATTTTATTTCAGAGATTTTAGCCTTTTAGATTGCCTTATTTTTGGGTTTTTTAACGTTTTAGTGTTTTTTACTTTGTAGCAATTTTAAGTTTCAGTTTTTAGCATTTTAAATGGACCGTTTTAATAGTTGTTTAGCTACTTTTATCTATTTTCACTTTAGATTTTTTTAATCGCGTAAGTCCCAGCCCCTGGTTATCATGTAGGATCTGTGTACGTATCCGCTGATAAAGGTCAGTCCCGGGGAGGGGCCATTGCATGAGCTGATGCACTCCTGAAGGCGATTGGGTCCCTCTGTCTATACATTGGGAGGTGAGACCCTAGGGTGAGGTGAGCAAGGTCCAGGCCAGGACTCTCACCTAAGCCGGGGTGGCGCCCAGGATGTGAGCATGCCATCGGAGACATCTGCAATGGTGGAGGATAACATCGCCATGAGTACGAAAACTCATAACAAAACCAAACAAAGTAAAGTCTGTGTAAAGGAAGTAGCAGAGTCGAGTGGTCCTCGCTACTTAGTCATATCTAGAACTAAGGGAGATAAAAAATTCCTATCGGTGAGCCCATTTACAATTCAAAAGGGTTTGGATAATATTGCTGGTCCAGTAAAATCTTGCACTAGATCTCGCAATGGAACGCTCCTGGTTGAAGCACATTCAGCTACCCAGGCAGCTAAGATATTGAAAGCGAACATGCTAGCAAGTTATCCAGTATGCGTCGAGATGCACAGAACCTTGAACTCCTCGCGCGGTGTGATAAACACCCGTGCATTGGAAGGATTATCCAATGAGGAGATTCAAGAGAATCTGGAGGAACAAGGCGTCATACACGTTTACCGGCTTCAACGTAAAGAAGGTGGTGAGTTAAAGCCAACTAATACCCTGTTCCTGACCTTTGATCGGGTAGATCTCCCACAAAGGATTAAGGCAGGGTATGAATCCATCGAAGTTAGGCCGTTCATCCCGAACCCACTCAGGTGTTTTAAGTGCCAGCGCTTTGGTCATACAAGTGAGCTTTGTAAGGGACTAGCTACATGCCCGCAATGTGGAGATGAATCCCACGATGGTGCATGTACTACAGCTCCTTCATGTGTGAACTGCAGAGGTGAACATCCATCTAGTTCCCGAGACTGCCCCCGCTTTGTAGAGGAAAGAGCGATCCAAGAGATACGGGTCAAAGAGAAGGTGCCCTTCTCAGAAGCCCGGAAGCTCTTGCGTCTACGCCAACCCTCTGTTCCCAGATCCGGAACCTATAGCTCAGTTGCAGCTAAAGCGGTAGCGAGCAGAGAGATCGCAACTCAGACCAGCGATTTCAATGGGGCAACAATTTCTGAAAAAACACTTGTTGCCCGTAGCTCTATACCAAAGCCTTCAACATCAGCGCGCACATCTGTATCAACGTGTACAAAATCTGTTGGTGAAAAAAATTCAACTGTTCGATCACCAACGAAAATGCCAAACTCGACACAGAAGACTAGCAAACCCGTTATTTACAATGGCTCGCCGATAAAGTTTAAAAAGAACTACACAAAGAACGATTTCCTCAAGGAAGATAAGGCTCACCCCAGTACATCAAATGGGTATAAGAGTCCAAGGAGATCTCCTCGAAGATCCTCTTCTGGGGAATCTTCAGGGGTGGACTCAGACCGGCGTCTTTCATCTTCGCCGGTCCCCATTAGCAACCGGTTCGAGACACTCGAACCCAAGTTTGCTATGGGAAGACGCACGTCCTCGGCAGAGGACATGGATCTGGACCAATCTGCCCACACTGGGAGACCCCCAGTGGAAAAGAGGCGCGAAAAAGCGTCCGAAAAGAACGTCAGCCCAAGAGAGAAAAGGGCTAAATTAGTTCGACAACCGCCTGCTCCAAAGTAATGAAGAGTTACCTTGGAATTAGCTATCCCATACACAATGCAATATGACTATCCTACAATGGAACGTACGTGGCATTCGAACTCAAAGGCCAGAACTTGAGCTCTTGCTCAAAGAAAACGAACCTCTGGTCGCATGTTTGCAAGAGACTAAGCTGCGTCCTCGAGACGCTTTCCATCTAAGGCGATACACCCCAATACGGTGTGATGTTACACCAGAAGAGGGTGTACCGGCACATGGCGGCGCTATGGTACTGGTCAGAGATGACGTATATATGCAAACTCTACCTTTGCACTCTGATATACAATCAGTTGCTGTATGGATTAAACTGCCAAACATACATTTCACTATCTGTAATGTTTATTTGCCTCCCTCCCATGACTTCTCGCACATTGATTTAGAAGATCTAGTTTCCCAGTTGCCAACACCTTTTCTGTTGGTGGGAGACTTCAATGCGCACCACCCACTTTGGGGTTCAAGTCGCGCTTGTGCGAGAGGTACACTCATTTCCGATTTTTTGGACAGTCACAACCTAGCTCTCCTCAACACTGGAGAGCCTACATTCATTTCGGACTCTCATAACAGCTTCTCACACCTTGACCTTGCAGTTTGTTCACCTCAGTTGGCAGTCTCCTTACAATGGAATGTCATCTCTGATTTACACTCTAGTGACCACTTCCCATGTCTTATTCGTCTCTTGACGCAACATACGTATTCCACACGTATGCCCAGATGGCGTTTGGACCATGCCAACTGGAACCTCTACACCCAGTTGGCTGTCTTTACGTACAACGAGCACGACTCAGTGCATAATTTGGTGCAGCATCTCACGGAGACGATTCTCTCTGCTGCTGAACAGTCGATTCCGCGGTCGACTACACACCCCCGTCGATTTCCCGTCCCCTGGTGGACGGAAGAATGTCGGAATGCCATTCGTGCTCGAAGGCGTGCACTTCGGGTTTTCCAACGTCACCCTACTTTGGAAAACCTGATTGAATACAAGAAAATGCGCGCCAGGTCCAGACAAGTCATTAAGGATAGCAAAAAGTCATCATGGAGCAAATTTGTAGCTTCATTTAACCGACACACACCTTCCTCGGTTGTGTGGGATAGATTAAGGCGTGTTGCAGCTAAAACGACCCAAATACCAATAGCGGGACTAAAAACAGCCACAGGAGCTGTTGTTGATTCATTTGAAGTGGCCAATACCTTTGGCAGTGCTTTCGCACAAGTGTCTAGCTCGGAAAACTACTCCCCTGAGTTCCTTCCATTTAAAACTCAGGTGGAATCTCAAGGCTTCACGTTTCGTTCTAGAAACGTAGAAGATTACAATCACCTTTTCACCATGGCGGAGCTGGAGCATTCCCTGAAATCTTCGCGATGTTCAGCACCAGGACCGGACGGTATTCATGTACAAATGTTACAACAGCTCTCTCCTGAAGGTAAGGCATTCCTGCTCGAGGTCTATAATCGTGTTTGGGTTGACAGTATACTCCCAGAAAATTGGCGGGAGGCCACCGTTATTCCCATCTTGAAGGCTGGGAAGGACCGTCATCTTCCCTCCAGCTATCGTCCTATTTCCCTCACCAGTTGCGTTTGCAAGGTGATGGAACGAATGATCAATGGACGATTGGTATGGTGGTTAGAAAGTCGTAACCTACTGACTAACATCCAGTGTGGTTTTCGACGACGCCGTTCAACTGTTGACCATCTTGTGTCAATATCGACACAGATAATGGACGGCTTTATGAAGAACTGTCAAACCGTTGGCATATTTTTCGATCTTGAGAAGGCTTATGATACGTGCTGGCGAGCAGGGATTCTACGTTCCCTGTATGCCTGGAACATACGTGGACGCCTACCACTTTTCATTCAGGAGTTTATGAAGGACCGCTTTTTCCGAGTAAGGGTCGGCTCGGTTTTTTCTAATTCTTTTGTTCAGGAGGAGGGAGTACCTCAGGGTTCGGTGCTAAGTGTCACGCTCTTTGCTATAGCAATTAACTCCATCTGGAAATGTGTTCCACCTGGAGTTTCGTCATGCCTATTCGTAGACGACTTCGCTGTCTATTGCACTTCTCAGCGCACGGCGTTCTTACAACGGCGCCTGCAGCAATGTTTGGACAACCTTGGAGAATGGAGCGTGAAAAACGGCTTCCATTTCTCAACTGAGAAGACAATCTGCGTTAATTTCTGGCGCCGTAGGAGACGATTACCACCTTCGCTCCGATTTGGTCCAGATGAACTTCCCTTCGCAGAAGAGACGCGCTTCCTGGGTTTGATCTTGGACAGGAAGCTTAGTTGGTCGTCGCATATTGCACAGCTAAGAGCGAGATGTGACCGTTCCCTAAATATTATGCGAGTACTGAATGGCAAATCGTGGGGAGCGGATCGAACAATTTTGTTGCGAATATATCGCGCATTGGTCCGCTCCAAGCTAGACTATGGGTGTATTGTTTATTCGTCAGCACGACCATCTGTGCTGAGAAGATTAGACGTGGTCCTTAATAGGGGCATCCGCATTGCAACAGGAGCTTTTCCAACAAGCCCAGTGGTGAGCCTTTACGCCGAGTCCGCAGAAGCTCCTCTGCAATATCGGCGTGAGATTCTCTTGGCAAATTATGGTTGTGCGCTTAGATGTATGCCTAAGCACCCAACGTTCGCTTCTTTTTTCACCACCACGCTAAGAGAACGATATAGAAATAGCACCCTTAATCCAAAGCCTGCGGGGTTCCGTTTCCAAGAGCTCCTAGTGAAGCTTGGAGTGGAACTGCCTGTGATGTTCGCCAAGGGCGAGAGACTTTACCCCCCTTGGCTATCTGGTACGCCCCATGTAGATCTTGGGATGACCATACACCAGAAGTCCACGATGCCAATTTCAAGTATCCGCACGTGTTTCTTAGAATTTTTGTCAGGCTACTCTGACCGTAGATATATTTACACCGATGGATCAAAGAACACCAACGGTGTTGGATGTGCTTATGTTTATGGAACCGAACCATATACATTCGGTTTTCCAAATAGCACTTCCATTTTTACTGCAGAGCTTTATGCCATCTATCGAGCCGTTTTGTATGTTCGCCGTCGTAAATTAGGTGACTGCCTGATTTTGAGCGATTCCCTTAGTGCACTGCAGAGCCTTTGTCAGTTGTACAACCCCCACCCTATTGTACAACGTATCCAGGATGCCCTCCATGTTTTACACGCTTCTGGTGTTGAAGTGGTGTGTGCATGGATTCCTGGTCACGTAGGTTTGCCTGGGAATGAAATGGCAGATTTAGCAGCAAAGACGGCAACTACAGAACCCAGAATTATCATCTCACGTGTTACTTCGGAAGACTTTAGGCTTGAAGTGCGGAGAGCGGTGCTGTCGTCCTGGCACGACGAGTGGTCAGCTCTCCGCGGTAATAAGCTTAGAGAAGTGAAAGAACTTTTGATAAACTGGGTAACTTCCTGTCGCACATCTCGTCGCGAGGAGGTTAGTTTGGCTCGATTAAGAATAGGGCACTGCAATTTTTCGCACGGTTACCTATTTAAAAGGGACCCTGCGCCTCTATGTCCGCTGTGTGACAACGTTTTGTCGGTTCGCCACGTGCTCCTATAGTGTTACTCTCTAGCGCACCTTCGGGATTCTCTGCAGCTGCCTGCCAGACTTGCAGAGGTCCTAGCGGACGACAAAACAGCGGTTGATAGAGTTTTTAATTTTTTAGCGCAGTGCAATATAAATTTGAGGATTTAAAATTTTTAATTATCTGTTTCTGATTTTGGACATATTTATGACCTTGTTTCATATCTGGCTATTGCCACTGCTTTTTACCTTGTATATTTTGTTGTTTCTAGTATTTTTATTTTTTGAGTGAAATTTATATCTGGCTATTGCCATGAGTCTGTTAAGGGCGCTGATGACCTAGAAGTTGAGCGCCCTTAAACCAAATCCAACCAATCAATTTAGATTTTTTATGGGTGATATTTTAACACTTGACAGTCCGTAATTTTACTTTTGGACTCGGGGCCCTAATGACCAAGTTGTCGACGGGCCCTTAAACCCGACACACTCACTCACTCACTCAATGTCCTAATAGAAAAGAAATACTTAGCCTGGCAATGTTTGTATGCTCAAAGAACTATGCGAGAAAATAGCCTCAATAGTAATTAGGCTCAAGACTTTCTCTCTCTCCTCCTTCCTTCTTTCTCTCCCCCTTCCCCATTCTTTCCCTTCTCTCTCCACCAGGGTTGCCAACATTTAAAAGTAAAATTATCGTACCAGCCACTCAAAATTATAGATTTGGATTCAAAATTATCGTACATCATAAAGCAAACGCTACAACAATAAAAATATCAGTATAATACTTATGAAAATATAAGAGTAATGATGTTTATTATATCCACTTACAAGATTGATGACCTCAACAAATATTACAACTTTAGCACTTATGTTTCTTGCACTATTCATCTGAAAGTTCAGCTTCCTCAATCGTTGCAACATTGCACAAATTTGTTGTGGGGGTAAACCTTAACATCTTCTCGGTGACTTGCAGATTTTAAGATCTACCACGTTCTTTCATAAGTTGAGATGACGAAATGAGTTCATTTATCGTATCTAGTGCCAATCTGTTTCAAACTTTGGTTTTTATTAAACCCAGTTTAGAAAAAAAAAAAAAAAAAAAAAAACTTTAACAACAGAAGTGTTTCTGTGGGGCAAAGAAGCCACTGATAATGCAAGGGCCGCCAGTTCTTTGAAATCAGTATTTCCACCAAGGTGACATGTGTTTAACAACACTCCAGAAACTGCCAGGTTCAGGCATGTTCTTTATTTCACACGGAATATCACATGTTTCGAGTTTTCTACATTGATCATCAATTTTCTGAACAGTGCCTTCTTCTTTGAGATTATCAGACCTGGGCATACTGCCATTAAGAGGATAAAGAGCAGCAGGCTTAGTAGCTGTGGGGTGGAGACAGACAATGAGGACAAAAGTGGTGTTATTTGTAATTAGTTTCACTTCGCTGGAGTGGCAAACCAGTGAAAATGATATTTCGCCGATATCGAACTATCATACATTCAAATTATCGTACACCCCCATAATTATCGTGCGGGTTAACAACCATCGTACAAACATTAAAATTATCGTATGCCCCCATAATTATCGTACAGGTTGGCAACCCTGCTCTCCACCTTCCTTCTTTCTCTCCCCCTTCCCCATTCCTTCCCTTCTCTTTCCAACTTTCCACCTCCTCACACTTTCCCCTTTCTTTTTCACTGTGTTTGACAGTTTCCCAGATGAATTAAATCAACTGGCATTTTAACTTTTGTGTATGCATCTTGCTGCACTATGGAATATACACATATGGACATAAGTATTCATACAGCAATGGTAAGCACAGAATAAATGAGGAGCGTTTTTTCAAAACTCGATAGGTGCACAAAATGTGTTTCTGAGAAAAGCGTTTTTTTCTATTTATTGGCAATACTAATTGATTAGCACAGCAACTATATTAATCATTCAGTTCTCCTTCCTGATACTGTCTGATTGAATGTGAAAAGAAACAAATAGCATAGTTTAACTAGTGCAAATTTGAGGTTAGAAAAAGCGGAGTTTTTTCAAAAACCGATAGATGCTGATAACTTTTCTGCACGAGCGAGAAATTAGCACATGCAGTTTTGTTATTTTTGTCATTTATTGTTTTTGTTGCTTTTTATTTATGTAATTATTATTCTTTATTTATTTTCACCTTTTTATAATACATAATGTACTATATAACCAGCCTATTAATGTTTATAAGGATTATTTTATTAGGTATAAACTTAGAAACTAAGTACTGCTACAGTCGCAATAACAATCTATTTTGTTTTATTTATATAACAAACATATTGAATACACACAAAGATAGTTCAAACAATATGAATAATTAAGCTTTCACCTTTATTAGTGCTTGTGCAGTCTGTACATGGTTCTTAGTTCGTTTCTCTTTTCCACATATGCCTCTGTCTTAATCTTCATCAGTCCCATTGAGCATGTGTCAGTGTGTGATGTACGGAATGAAAGATTGAAGAAGTTGTAAAATATGTTTTTATATTTTGACAATGAGCAGACTGGTAGATTTATTAATCTTCTTTCTTGCAAAAGTTGGTCCACATTTTTCTGATATTAAGTTCTGGAGGTAAATATCCTCTCCTAGATTTTGCTCTTCCATAGTGGCTTTCTCTACATCTCTACTTCTTAATGTCTTGCTTTATAGCAGCAGTAATGCCCTTCTGTAATATTCCTGTTCTGTCATCTCCTCTGGTTTCCTTTGGTGCATTCCCAGATAAGTGAAATTTTCTAGCCAGGAGAGATAATCTAACTTTTGACACCCCTGCGATTCCTTGAAAGCTTGTAGCACATACAATAGTCGGCCATCATTACTTCTCATACTGTATTTAATGCTAACAGTCTGCTTTCTTTTTGTAGCCTCTTTATTCACCACTCTGCAATTAGGAGATGTAATACTCATATATTTCATAAGGAATTTATCCTGATCTATTTTGTTGAGCATGGAAAGGTGTTGGTGAAATCCACTTATATTACAAGTCAAATCAGCTGCATCACATTGTTTATGCCCTTTACTTTTAGGACTTCGTGGAGTACACTCGAGACCATGTGAACATGTATTTGCTGGAGTATGAGCTTTCCTTGACATGCATTTTGATTTCCTTTCCTTGTTTTTGCACATTCCACGACTGGCACAATTTCACAATCTGAGCTCCTAGCCATTGTGCATAGTACAGTGCAGTGTCTCAACTAAGAATAAAAATGCCATGTAAGTATAACAAAGCTTGAAGAAGCACCTGCCTGCTGTGCAAGGGGCTCCACATCGATTCCCGGCTGGGGGGTAGGAATTTTTCACCAGCCAAGATTATTCCTCATCCTTCCCTGAGTCTGGAAGCATGAATGAAAGTGTGAATGTGTGTGAATTCAACGTATAAAAACCCCCAAAGACAGAAAAACCCACTGTTAAATGAGTAACACCATTGCCAATAGGCAAGGCTGCCGATGTGACCTTTGCAGTTAAAGGCAGGATATAAATGGAACAAAAAACAAAGCTTGCAGAAATGAATGTGAAATCCAAGCACACAACCTGAGTTTGCAGTTATTGCCAACAATGCAGCAGTGTACAAAGCTTACAGAAATGACTGAGAATTCCAAGAATTGCAACAGTGAGATGGCAGTCAATGCTAACATGCGTTTCATAGAATTCAGGTTGCTGCACTCTGGATCATAAAATTGCATATATCGACCTTTGCTTTAACTGAGCAAGTGTATCTATCAAGTTTTGAAAAAACTGCTAGTATTCCCTACCTTCTACACATGACACGAATTGAATTTTGCAAAATCTGATTTCACAGAACGATGCAGAAGGTGAAAATTATGCTGATACTAGATATAACTCAATTTTGTAAACTTTTGCATCTATCGAGTTTTGAAAAAAAAACTCCTCAAATGGTTAGCTGATAATCCACAATGTTCTGTCACCTGTAGCTGCAGTACTGCATGCTAGTCGTGCTATATTGAGTGACTGGTGAGCCACAGAAAGTCAAAATGGGTTGCAAAGGAAAGGAAACATCTTTAGACCTAAGGGAAATGATTGTTTCATTACATTAACTGAAATATCGCACACCATATGAAGAAGCAGTTTGACAGTGTAGAGTGTTATTAAACATTTTAAAGAAACCCATATGCTAATAAATGAAGAGAAAGTGTGTCACCCACAGAGACTAAACTCTAGGGAACAAAACCAGTTAATGAAAATGGTGAAGAAAAACCCCAAATTGCCTTTTTTGAAATTGTTGCATATGTAAAAGAACAGTATGGGAAGCATGTAACAGCCAGAGCAATAAGACTACTCATCAATCGTACTGGATTCCATTCCAGGGTACCCAGAAAAAAGCTATATATCAGCAGGAAAAATTTAAAGAGCAGGTTATTGTTTGCAAAGGAATGTTTAGGAAAGCACAATGCATTCTGGGAAAGTGTTTTATTTTTGGATGAAAGTATTTCATAGTGATGGCAGAATGCGACTGTGGAGAAAGCTGAATGTAGCCTTGGATATTCAAAATTTGCAAGCAACAGTTAAACATACAGATGGCACTGTTATGGTCTGGGGATGCTTGGCTGCTTCTGGTGTAGGGGCACAAGTATTCATTGAGGGAAATATGGACAGATGTGGTCACATTGACATATTGAATGGCAATTTGAAGAAGAGTGACAGAAGTTGTGTTTAGGTGACAATTACTATAATGACCCTAACATACTGCAGAGATTGTCCGTTTGTGGTTGCTATATAACATCTACACACACTAAAAACACCTGCACACTCCCTGGATCTCAACCCCATTCAGCACCTATGGAGAGAGCCGGAAGACTCAGCCGGAACACTACATATCCAGCAAATCTCAACTAAAATAGCTACTTGTGACAGAATGATATAACATTGATGCAGAAACAACTAGAAAACTTGTCCACTTAATGCTCAAACAGCTGAGAGAAGTAGGTACTTTATAAAAGAGGTTGGAGTACAAAATAGTAGTGTTTCTTTTTAATTTTCTCTTTGTATGTTGCACATATGTATACATAATATTATGTTCCTGTATGAATACTTATGTCCTCCTTTAAATTCAACCTATGAGAGCAAAGGTTTTATGTATTAATGTAAAAGTAAATGTAATTCTATTATATCTGTACTTAAGATATGTGAAGTTCATATTGAGAACTTTGTTCCAAGTTTTGGGACTGGCAAATATTCAAAATAAAATATTTTAGTTTGTATTTTAACTGTATGAATATTTATGTCCGTGTATGTATACTGTTAACTTATTTTGAGTTACGAATAGTTTTTTTTTTTTTTTTTTTTTTTTTTTTTTTTTTTTGTGAGTAAAGAAATTTACAGCTATTGATTATGCACCCACTATATAATAATTTTAGAAGGTCCATTGGCAATGGGAATGTAAATTTAAAAAGGCTGAATTCAAATCAATTTATTTCATACATAGTCACAGGTACATGTTTTGCGATTCGTTAAAACAGCATAATATATGTACATAAAATGGCATTCCTGGAGCCCCTGGGCCCAAGATAGGTTACTTGTTAGGAATTCAGTGACTAACAGAGTACTTACATGCACTATTACAAATTACAAACGTTTAAGAGATATAATGTATTATATTGACTGATATGAAATAATCATCATCCATATTTTAATTTAATTTTAATAACTATTGGAATTATCTATGTACAAAAAAAAAGGAGAAAAAGTATAGCTAAAATTGGATTCAACATTGAGTTAACTGCAATAAATGCCGTTTGTTACTTGTGATTCTATAAACCTGTTAAAGTGTGTGTGTGTGTTATTAAGTGCATATTTCCAACTTTAGGTAAAACCACGGTAAAATTGAAAATAAATTGTCATCCGATTTGTATTTAAATTTAAAGCACCATATCTTCATTAGTTCATGTCACAGGTTCATGTCATAATCGCTAGATGTCAGAGTAACCTTTCTTTCCGGCAAAATGGTGGTGCTGTGAAATAGGAAAGAAACATCTTGCCATTAATATTATGCCAATTTTTGGCAATTCTGTTGCTTATGTTGCTGAGGTGTAATTGTTCTGAGCTGAGGAGACCATGCACAAGGTAAACTTTGGTGGTTTATATCTTATATGAACGTTAATATTTTAACTTTCAAATGATTCGAGATATAGGTTATATGGTTTGCATCCTCAGTTTATTAATGATAAAAATTGCACATCGTCAGTAGGCAATAGTTATGGAAACACTCATTGTTTCAAGCCTATTCTGTTTAGTTAAAACTGAAGACTGATAAATTATTGCTGGAGGGTCTGCATTTACAAGGAGTCATTTTCCTTTCTTTCGGTAAATTCTTCCTGATCTCATTCGACGATAGACATGGCTAAAATGGTGAGTGGATAAAATAGACCTGAATACTAGTGCAGAAATATGCTTCTAGATTATATTTTGTTTATGATAAGGTCTAGTGCCTTTATTCTTACACCTCTATAGGTATTTGAATTACTAAACTAAGCTACAAAACACACTGTTACTAAAGAGAGAATATACAAACCAGTACGGTTTTACCTGTGACAATTTTTCGCGAATTACTGTAAATACTTTATCAAATGATTCTAAAAGTGTCTCTCTACATATCGTGGTTAAGAATGTTCGCGTTAGCGAAGTCTTGTGTTAGCGCAAGATTCTGCCGATTAAGTTAGTGTTTCAAGAGCATGTTGTCTCTTTAAAGTCGTTGGTGTCATCCACCCTCCGTTTTAAGCAACCTCATCTGTATATCTTTATTTCAAAAAATTAATTTATAACTATGCTTAACTAGGCATAACTATCATATCCTGAGTGTGAATTATGTCAATTATGTGTAGAACTAAAAGTTGTGCAATATAGAAGTGCAATTTGATGGTATATTAAAATCCACTTATCTTGGACTTGATACTTGCCTCTCAACTTGTGTTGTGTTTAGTGTCAGACTATACCAATATGTGTGCATGTGTGTATTATTTTAATGTATACATTGTTATACCATTGTTTACATAATTTTAAATGCATTTCCCCTATTTATAATTGTGATTCATACACTATGAGCTGGTGTTGGTAAACAAAACCTCTGTAATCTGACATCAGTGAAATGATTTGTAATGTGCACAAGTTCTTCGAAGAAGAATTCAGTGCCTTGAAGAAAGGAAGAGATACAATGTCAGTAGGGAATGTTTTATGAATAGCTCTTGCAACTGGACTATCTAAAAGAACAGTTTCTTATGTTTTAAATAAGAGAAAACTGGGCAAGAAAATTAAACTACTGCAACAACTCCAATGGAAAAAGAGGACACCAAAGAAAATACAGATTTATATATATACCAAATCTATTATACCAAACAATTTATGGTTTGTATAAGATACAGTTCTTGCAGAGTTTGCTTGACATCAGTGAAGCTCTAAGAAGATTGGAATGTTTGATGGCAGTAAATGAGCTCTCTGTGAAACATTAAAAGGAATGAAATTTCATTATGTGAAAAACATTGAAGGACAGATGTTTCTATTGGAAAGGAGTGACATTGTAGTGAAAATATTTAATTTCTTAAGAAATGTTAAAGGTTTGTGAAATTCCAACTGGCCAATATTTATCTAAACAAGATCTGAATCATTGTGAATTACACCAAAGGAAAAATATGGATGTGTGAAAATGCTGACGGGGAATTTGAGCTATCCTTAGATGCTTCCTTAGGAACAGGGCAGAGTTGTATTATTCTTCACACTGGATTTGTTCTGAATGGCTTGCTGATCTTCAAATCCAAAGCATTGAAAGACTACCTCGAAGAAATGGACAGAAATGTTTTTAACAACTGATTTGTCAAGACATTGCTTCCAAACATGCCTTCTTACTCAGTTGAACTAAATAAAGCTGAGATTTTTTCCTGAATACCAAGAATATCAGTTTGGTCAATTTCATATATTTTGAATTTGGTAAAAATTGAGGCCCAAATGACCTGTCGATGGACCCTTAAACTTAATTCACTCACAAATTGTAGCACAGCATGAACACACTAAATCCAATTGAGCTGATTTGGGAGCAAATAAACAGTTGTGTAGCAAAACACAATATAAACTTCAAAATTAGCAACATGGAGGGACAGGTTAGAGGCCCGGAGAGAAAATTACTTCTGAAAATCGGAAGAGGATTTGTGATCATGTTTGCAAGATTGAAGAGCTGGAAGAAAGATGCTCTTATGGATAAAGTGCTGGACAATTTTATTATTAATTTAGAAGAAACACTCGGGTGAAGATGAATATGGAGATTCTACATCCTTTGCTGCAGAAGATGGAACTACTGCTAGTTGTTGACTCTCCACTCCTGATTGGTAGGAAGGAGATAAATCTCTCTCATCTTCTCCATAACAACAGAGACAGAAGGGTGAGCACTTGCCTCTCTTTTCAACATCTCTTCTCTATCTTTAGACATGAAGCAAGTTAATACCCTATACATGCACACAGTAAACGATTAGTGTTGACCCCGATACATAATCTGAATCAGCGTCACTGCTTTATTTCAAGCATATTCATGTATTATTACTTATGTATATAACTATACCATATACTGAGTGTGAATTGTCAATTACTAGTATAGCTACAAGGAGTGCAATAAGCACTGTTAGGTGTTGACCCAGATATCAACCTTAACTTATACTGTATTTCCATCATTATTGAAGCACGTTTCTTAACAGAGCATAGGTGATGCCGTAGTGGAGTAGTTAGACCATTTGCTTCTCACCAAAGCAGCCCAGTTTTGATCCCAGGCAACCACATGTGGGATTTGTGGTGGACGAAGTGGCATTGGAGCACGTTTCTTCTAGGCTCTCCAGTTTTCCCTGCCATCTCATTCCACCGGTGCTCCATCTTCATTCCGTGTATCATCAGTGTCACCGTCTGCAGTGCCGTAGTAGTAAAAGCGGACGTTAAACACTACAAAAAAAAATTAACAGCATAGGTTTTATACCCCTATGATGTAGGACAATGTGACCTCTGAAAACTGCTTCTTGTTTGAGATTTTAATCAAAATGGTTGTTACCAAGTAAATTGTTAAAATCTAGAATTTAGTTCCATAAAATTAATTTATACCAAGTGTGGCTATAGAGAAGGCATGATCTTGAATGTTGAATTTTATTGATGTCGAGTTTATTATTACATTTATCCTTGATTATTTTGTCAGTAAAGTATGTTCAGTTAAAAACTGTTGTTGATGATAAAACAAAGGAAAACTCGGATGTAATTCAATGGAATGATCATTTGTGTGGTTACAAATTAGAATCTAATTTTTCATATGGTAAAATCATTCACCTGTTAAACGACGACTCCTGCTCAGTCAATATGGAATGGCTGTAACAAATTGATGGAAATACAGTTTCCTTGTAAGCCTTGGCTCATAAGCAGCTGTTGCACTGCCCCCTCCCCAATGTTTTCTTCAGGTTTTATAAAGTGAAGTAACTGAACATGCATACAAATCTGATGTATTGCATGTATAATGACTTCCCATTTAAGAAAAGTATAAGTATTGCAAAATTCACAAAATAACAAGGAATGTCTCAGAAATGGCTCACTCGACAAAAAAACCAAAAAAAAAAAAAAAAGACATGAGACCTAAATTGTGTGTTTTAATGAGATATACATTTTTAAGTAGTAAGGTTTTTACTATCTCTTATGGTTTACCAGATATGCAAAAGTCACTCAGACTGCAGACTGAAGACATTTCCAGAAAATTCAAGATATGCAAGTTATTTGTTATATGGTATTTTAATCGAAACCATGAACCATTTTTGAGGAAATAAGTTTTTGAAAAATCATCAGTGGAAAGGGTAGTCTGGGTTGGGGGGGGGGGGGGGTTCCTTGAAAAGCTTCATGTCGCATCCGTGGAAGATATTGGTTTAATATTTAATGCCAATTTGGTATATAACCGCCTTCTCATATTTGGATTATGCTGTTCGCAGACAGGAACAAACACACACACATGCAGACCTTTTTCTAAAAATGGCTTTTTCTTAAGCTGTATTTTTTAGATTCAGAGGCCTCAGACATATATTTCTGGTGAAATCTCGATATTGAACGTTTAGGTGGAATTCAATACTTCCCTTACTTACTATACATAGTAGAGAGAATAAAAATGTCCCTAGTAGTGTTTTACAGGTAATGGGTGAGGTTATGTGTAATACTGACCAAGCTGCCTCTGCCAGCAGTAAGCATGGTCCAAGCAACCGTGCATCTGAAATCTGCAGCTACATTAATATATTGCCAGATCTTCATATTAGTCATCAATCATGACAAATGCAACAGCATTAATCATTTCTCACAAAACCTAGCCGTGATAGAAAGAATGAAGGCTATACATGCCAAAAAGAGCCACTGTCTTCCAAAAAAAACGTTGCATCACAACTAACTTACAAAGTCACGCAACAGACCTACATCGAGGAACAATGACTAAAATACAGTACTGCCTTGAATAGAACTACAAGAGAAGAAAACCAAAATATCGAATCATTTCTACCATTATTATTCCTACTATTAGTACTGCTCTACTACTACTGCTCTTTTGTCGCACATTTGACAGTCCCCACTTTTGTTATGCAGTTTTGATATTTTCAGTGAGTGTATATTTCTTCAGAATTTGGTAAATATCACAAGAATTAAGTAACATAATTTATAATTAATATTATACATCTAATTTTGTGACTGCAGTTCAAAAGTATTGGAAAGCACGAATGCTAATGGCTTCATTGCCAGATGCAAGGCACTAGAAAACAACAACAACAACAATTTTATGACTGTTATTTTCTCAAAGTATTAATTCTGACTGAATGAAACATGAGTTCTCTCCACTTTTCTTCCAACAGAATTTCTCACTTAAACCATCAGTAGGTATATAAATACATACATATTGTTGATTAAATATTTTAGAAACTTTGTAAAATTAAAACTGAAATTCTGATATAACATGGTTTAAATTCCTGTAAAAGTCTGTGCCTGTGAATGTACATTTTAAGATAATCAGTGCATACAGCAGTAGATTAAAGTGAACAAACATCACCATATTCACCTATCATTCAGGGCATCATATATTTAGAACATGCTGAGCAGAACATTACTTCCACTTACTGGTGTTTTGCTCCTCACTGTAACTTTTCTATCTGACCTTACCTTGGTCATCTCTTGTTCTCTTCCGAGCCCGATGCTATTAGGGTTCCTGAGGGCTAGGGAGTCTTTATTTTTCCAACCTCTCCATTTCTCTATAAAACCTTAACCCCTAACATGTTGACCTGTCATGGCATGTAATACATCCTCTGATTGGTAATCAGAGGATATGGTCGGTGAATTTATTTTGATAATTCTCCCGGTCAGGTCAGTGAGACCCATATAGCACAGACAGGTGTGGTCCTCCAGACATTCTGGGGGTTGTGAGACAGCAATGTGACCGCCAAAACATAAAAATATGGTGCTCTCTAAAAAGCGGTTACATTTATTGCTGAGTCTCTTCAATATTTATTGAAAAATATCGGAGAGCAAGAGGATTAATGACTTCATTGTCAGAAATCCAGCATTAGCAAACAACAACATATTTCTTCAGCTGGCAATGCTCCAGCTGCCTAGGTCATTATTATACAGAATAACCACTTGGTGGAATTTGTTCTGCAGCTCATATATGTACTGCAGATAGCATATACTGAAATATTAAGCGTATTATATTTTGCTGTATTGCAGGTTGGAATTACCAGAGTATTAATAATAAATAATAATACATTTAATTTTGATTTTGCTTTTAGATACTGAAGAAATTTCTGCTTCCGGGAAATCGGCTGCCGTTCATTGGCTGTGGACTGGCTGCAGCAGCCCTCAAGCCACCATCAAGTGATGAATCTTGCAGTATAAACAAAGTTATGGATATTGCTTCAAAAGAGATTGACCACACAAGAAGTGAATACCCCAAGAAACTAAGGCCAAGCGAGCTTCCAATATATTCTTCATACCAGCCAGAAAGGTAAGAATATAACAATAATAATTTATGTTTAGGTTGTAATCTTAAATACCGGGAGAGTAAAAAACCTCCAAACTGTGTTTTGCCTGTCAGCATCCTCGGTACTCATTGCCATCTGTTGCTATCATAGAAAGGCACAGATGAAACCATACAACATTTTTAAAGCTACTTTTAAAGGCTTTGCTGACCAACTTTATGAAAGGAGATGCTGAAACTGGTCACCATTGTCCATACATACGTTTTTGGCACTCCTTTAGGAAACTATCCATCACTCACCATAGTTCACATTTAGAAATGTTGGGAATTGCATGGCAGATATTTCGTTTTAATTCAGGGTGTGTGGCTTTGTCTTGTACGCTTTATGTTTTAAGTTACCCCAGAAATAGAAATCACTTACTGGAGCTCTGAGAAACCTTTCTCCGCTAATGGTGCATACATCAAATTTTTGTCATGAAAGGTTACTTCATGAACAGTATTAGGTTCTGAGTTATAGGACCGATCTTTTTTTTTTTTGAGCCAACAGTTGGCATTTGTACATATGTGAATACCATGTTGCCCAAGGTAACTAGAGAAAGAAGGTAGGCCACTCCGGCACAATTGCTGCCATTGGTTGCAGGCAATATATGTCACATGGAGGTGTGAGAGCGCGCGCAGTTCAGACGGCAATAGAAAGTGAGCGCTTTAAACCCGTTTCGACGTATACCATTTAAAGCATTGACTTACAGTTCCAGTGCGTAAACACTTAAGCAATAATTAATAAAGTGTAGAAAAATACAGTGATATGTGATAGAAAAGATACCTTAACTGAAAACACATTAGAAACGTTCGTCAACACATTCTACTAATTACAAACCAATTTTACCACCGCCACTGAAACTACAATCAAAATAAGAAGTAACAAATTATTGTTTGATATTAAAAGTAGACTTACATTTGGTCATGTTGTTGCAGAAGAAGTAGCTGACGCCCACTGCTGACACTTCCTCGCGTTCGTTTTTGTCATACTTACAGCTTTTAGTTTGTTATTTAAATGCCGTATCCTAATGAAAGTGCGGGTCCTGACGTAAAGGGAAACAATTCTTTCATCCAATTCAGGACATTTAGAACAAATCATGCCAGTAAGCGCTTTCATCACTCCAGCACATTTTGAAACGTTAAAGCCATGGAATCCCGCAAATATAACTTCAAATTCTTTCACTTTTTGGTACCACTGTTCAGTCGGCCGAACAAGTTCCCCAAGTTAAAGATATTATTTAAAATATTGTTCTGTGATTTGTCGAAATAATTGCATAGGCGTGACTTCAAGATGTGTTTTCCAGAAAATACGAAATTTTCTATCTTAGAAATTAGTGCGTTAACACGTACCACTAAATGCATCTCATAGGGCAATTCGGCACGTTTTATTATGCTACTTCGTGCCATTTTAAATGCGCCATGGCTGAGACAGAATGACTCCAACCCTTTTAAGATAAACAGAAAGATAAAAGGAAGCGAAATACAATGATCTTTGTTTTGTCAAAGGGTGTACACCGCCTTATACCAAACCGTACTGAAATTCAGGTATAACATGAACGAAAGGCTAATGACCCTTCCTGTATAGCTATGCAGTGCTTCTTTCACATTTGGGAAATACGAACAATATTTTCTTTCCCATTTTAAAGAAAAGGAGCATTCGGCCCGTGCTGGAATAACCTTGCAATTATACAATACTTTGATGATATTTCACAAATAAACGTAATTTGCAATTAATCACATTATTTTACAGCCTCAAATCAGATTTTCTCTTGTTTTGATCATTGAGGTCACCTATGAAAATGCGCAATATGTATAACTAAAATTATTTATAGTTGTTTAATGTATTAAAATATGCACAGCATATATTTCAATGATAAAAATATGATGTGCTATATACAAATGATTTTCTTTGCTCACTCTTGCGCAAAGTATTCTTATTAAGGCTTATCCTTCTATATATTCATGTTAACAGAGATAAACTTTCATTACACATTATAAAGGATTCATAGGTGAAAGAGATAGACAAAACTTCTCTCCCCCCTCCCCCCCCCCCCTCTCTCTCTCCGTTTCAAATATATTGGTATTTTCAAAAATGATAGCTGTCGTAATTGTGTTATTTATTTCATTTCCTCTGCGCTGCATTTTCATATTGTTGAAAAAGAGTGGCCACACAGCTACTCTTAGAAGAACAGCTCAGTCAATAAAATACTGTCTTAATAGGGAAAGAATGTGAGTATCACATTCTGTTTCCGTTTATTACATTATTAAAAGGCCTTTTAGTAAGGGCTACGTTGCAATTATAACCTAAATCTTAAAGAAAGTGAAAAAAGCGTGTTGAAAGCTCTTAACAAGTAATTGCACGATTATGTGGCACACTGTTGTTCCTTCCTCCCACAGATAATTTTCATTTCTCTTTTACGAAATATTACACAGTGAGAGCTTTGTTTTTGTTCAATTAAAACGCCTGCATTGACATTTCATGTCAGAAAACAAGGAAACTAGAGTAGAGATACTTAGACAGTACGATGGGATTTGAATTATATCATAAAATGTAAGCTGCACGTGTGAATATCGGTACTACGTGACTCCCGTGTGACATCATCAGCAGACAGCTCTAGGAAGAGCAATTGCGCGGGAAGCGGGAAGAGGCCCCCCTGATGTTGCCCCCTTTTTTTAGAGAATTAACAAACAGGGGCGTGATTTGGCTTTTTTCAAACAAGACTCTGTGACAGCAGCTCCTACAGCCCATCTTTAGATGAGAACAATTGAATGTGTTTCAGGACAGAATTATTAATAGAGATTAGTGGTCCCCCACCTAACCCCCTGCGACTTCTGTCTTAGGGGTATCTTAAAACAAAGTGTACAAGACAAATGTACACACCCTGGAAGAATTAAAACAAAATATCCGCCAGGAAATTGCCCGCATTTCTCAATGTGAAGTGTGGTGAGTGATAATTAGTTTTCTAAAGAAGTGCCAAAGGTGTATGGACAATGACGGTGAACAGTTTCAGCATCTTTCATAAAATTGGTAAGTAAAACCTTTTAAAATTAGTTTTAAAAATGTTGTATGGTTTCATCCGCACATTTCCTATAATGGTGGCAGATGGCAACAGGCACAGAGGAAGTGGACAGGTAAAACACCATGCATCTGTTTGGAGATTTTGTGCACTTCCGGTATATGGCATGAATCATGACTAGGTCCTAGATTTATATGCACAAATAAACTTTAAAATGTTTTTTACTTTTAATGACTCAAAAAAACATCCTAAAAACTGAAAAATGCAGCTAAACATCAGATATAAACTACTCATCTTTGAGTAACACCTAGGAACACAAATTTATTGTGAATAAAAATTGTGAATGTCGGTATAAAAAGAAGGCTCAAAGCAGGATAAAAGCTGTGAAATAAAATACCAAATACAGTAAAACTTAGTTTATTACGTTTTCCAGGGGACCAAAGGTAAACACCTATAAGTGTGAAAATGCATAAATGAAAGTCAGCAAATAAAACCTGGAAAATTTATACAGCATATGGGTTGCAGTTAAGAAGTGAACAACAAGAAGTAATAGGATTGTATAACTATAATCGGCAATATGAAACAATACAAACACAAGAGAAATGCACCAAATAAAAATAAATATAAAGAAAGTTTAGTCACTTTAGGAAGCAGTCCATTTATCTAGGCTTGTCTTTCTGTCGGCATGAACAGTATATTCGGCCATTATTTCCTCAGAAACATGTGTCACAAAATGTTCTTATTTACCACCCTGAATGTGGATCTATTTATTTGTAGAAACAGTTAACACACGTGTGCTTTCTTCAATTTCCACTGCCTTAGCTACAGTTGTATTTAAGGTAGAAAGAGCAATCCCTAACTTCTTAGCAATTTCTCTGTGTTTCATGCTGCCACTTTCCTTCAGCACTTTCAAAATGCTTAATTTTTCAGCAATCGTAATGCACTTCCTTTTTTTTTTTTTTTTTGTTCTTTTTTTTTTTTTTGTTTTTCCATTCTCTCTCCCTCCCTCCCTCCCTCCGTCCAAGGTTCGCCAACAAAACTGAAGCACAGAGCACAAATGACTGAAGCAATTACAGTTTGGTATTTCACAACTTTGCTTGAAAATAGCTTCAAGGTCACTCACTTGCACACTGCAAGGTGTTTTCTGAGAAATATACTACCTGACAAACCCATGAGGTGCATCAGAAAGAACGTGAAACTGCCGAATTGTTCATGTGAGCTTATTGCACATACACAGCATTCTGTTCGGAAGCAATCATGTCTTCAGGAAAGCAACGTCTCATATATTGGCAGGTCAACATCAAGGTCAAGTCACTAGTATTTCGCTATTCTAGTAAACAAATAACAAGCGATTGGAGTACTTTGACAATCAAGGTCAATACACCTGGGTGTTTTGCCAGGTAGTAAGGCAGTCTCACATCAGAGACAATTACCCCAATGAGTTACTATCTTAAGTCAGTTTGTGGTTTGCCAGGAGAAATACGAATTGTTTGGAGAATTTAATGGCATTCTGGCAGGTTGTTACAATAGCTTAATGGTTAGAGCACCCGCCTGGTAAGCGGAGGTTCTGTGGTTCAAATCCCAGCTGTGGCATTGAATTTTTCAGTTCCAACTCTACCTCTCAAACATTGCCCACACACAGCTTGTGTACTTAAAAACACCAACAGTAAGTTTGTTGGCATAAATAAATAATAAAGGTCAAATATTGTTCAGACATTGGCCCTCTTGTGTTTTTGATCATGTGGTAAGTCACCACACCCACCTACAAGATAAGTTTTTCATACCCAATTCCCCAGTCAAACTGTGAGATGATATCCCAGAATGAACAATTTCTACTTTAACCTCTTGAGGGATATCAACGTGGAATCACGTCCATTTAAAATGGCGGATGAGCGATATGGGCGTCCTGTGCGTTTAAGCATTTAACCCTTATTTATCCCTTATCCAACTCAACTTATTATAATTTTCCCTTTATGAAACATTTTAGTAAGGTCTATATACTTTATTGGCCTACCTTAATATGTTCGTTCTGCAGTGATTTACCTCAAAACAGGGATAAACACACAAGGGTAGGTACATCTCCACATTCGCGAATTCCCTTCTTGCGGCACACGAAACACTTTCGAAATGGGCGGGACTTCTTTGCTGTTGGTGGTATCCTTTTAGGATGTTTTCCTTGAAGTCTGAGGGGTGCAGGGGTTTTGGATTTTCAACCCCCAACGTGGTATTGTTCAATTAGGCTGCGAGTTATTTATAGTCGGTAGTCAAGGTCGGTCATTGTCCTGTGTGGGTTTAGAGAGCTGTCCAAATCCCCAAACAATTGTATATGGTTATATCCAGTTGGTGCAAAAACACCTTTTTATACCACTTCTCCCTTCAGCTACAAGCAGGAAAGAATACTTATGTATTTCAACAAAGAAAGACACGGACTCTACTCAGTTACGAAACTCGCGTAAGCAAAAATTGTAATGTTGATCTATTCTGATGACTCAAGAGACCATGCATGCAGTAGCAATTTATTACACAGTATGCTGACGCATAAGCCACACATACAATGGGTGTTTCTTTACTGTATCTTTCTGAGAACTAATATTAGATGCGTTCGACAGAGCAAAGTTGACCTTTCACCACAGTGAAACAAAATTGTGCCATTTCAACGTTTTGTAAATACAACTCAACTTTGCTGATGACGTACATTTATACTGCAAATAACGAGTTTTATACCAGTTTTTGTTTCATTAAAATAACTTAATATTTACACAAAATACAGATGTGTATATACGAAGCGCATTTAACAATTTAAATGCTAGCAGTTCTCGGCTCGCGGACGTTTAAATGGCCATCGCTCAAGAGGTTAAGTCACTGATCCTCCAAAACCATATCATGACTGTTGTAATCATTTTTGGGATGGTGACACATCTTAGCCAATCACTATCTTCTAAGGTCTCCGAACCAAATTCAAACTCATTGGTCTACCTCGGTAACAGTTGAATGTGAAGGAGCAGGCTCCCCCAGTGTGTTGTGAAAACCGGCATGAATTTAATTTGCTTTCGTACCTTTCTTTCCCAAGTACTTAATCACGACTTGAATCTGTTTTTTTCCATCTTCAAAAATGACTACACAGAAACAATAGGCATCAGCACCACAGCTCCATGCCTAGAGCATTGATATGCATGTATTTACTGATGATTATTAGCTCAGATCTAGATTACAATAACAGTGACCTCTGTTGGTGATTCCAAGAACATACAACCCTCGTACTAAGATTTAACTTTTCCTCTTGTAGCTGTTATATCACAAATGACATAAGTGGATGGTGATCTAACAGTGAAGCCATTTCTTTCTTTGGCATTTTATCAAATACAGTAAAATGTAAAATCAGGATGAAAACCTCCGAGTAACCTTAATTGTTCTGAAGGGTATGTAGTGAAGTTTCAGTGTTCCAAAACCTTTTAATAAACCTTCTGTACGTTAATGCATTCTCTCTTTTAAGTTGTAATCAGTTTCATTACTAATGTACTCCAAGTACCTAAAGGAAGAGAATTGCCTCTACTGTCACACGCAAAATTACTTAACCATATATGTTGTAATTAACTATTGAGATTATTTTTTGAACATTGTGAATTATGTACCAAGTTCTGAATGTGAGTTTGCTGCCTTGGTGAGAGAACAGACCTCCCTTTAGTTCATCATAATATTTTTGTCCAGGACAGCTCCTTGTATTCAAATTTCAGAAGGAATTACAGGTCTCCTCCCACTTAATAAGTTTTTCTGTAATCTTATTATCAATGTTGTTGTTAGCTAATGCTGGATTTCTGACAATGAAGTTATTAATCCTCTTGCTCTCCAATATTTTTCACTGATGGAAGGGGCTGGGCATATTTGAAGGTGGTCTTGGTCCGTTTCCTCTTGCAGATCACATAGAGGACAGAGTGGTCGAAGAATATATCCCAATTCTGTTTAAATGTTTTGCCAGACAATCCTGTCCTGTAATCAACCTGAAGGTTGCAACTGCCATTTTTCGAGGATACTCGGGAATTACTGTTTCAATGTTTGGTAGTTCCTATCTTTTATTTTTTATTTTTCATAGTAATATTTTGCAATAATTTTTTGAATTCAGAGTTGACTAATCTTTTAGCTGCATAAAATGGTAGATTAACTATAGATTTTTGTACACCGCTGGTACCCTTTTTTGCAAGAAAATCAGCTTTCTCATTACCACTCAGTCCTCAGTGAGCTGGTATCCATTGGAAGACAAGGTGTTTTTGAAGTGTGGTTAGATGGGTAAGGATTTTCCAACATTCTATAATTGATTGGTTTTCTGGTGACAACTTGGAAGTAATTGCTATAATTGCTGCCCTGGAATCTGAGAGAATAACCGCTTGCTGAAAATGTGAAATTCTGTACAAAAGATTTTGTAGGGCCATTCAAATTGCTTCAGTTTTTCCATCAAAGTTTGTAGTTCCATGACTTAAAGATTTGTAATAGGAAAAGAGGTGACACATGACTCCAGTCCCTGCTCCATCTCGGTTTGATATCAATGATCCATCAGTATAAATATGGAGCCATTTGTGTTCCGGAAATGTAGTATGGATTGTCTCTAATGCCAATAATTTTAGAACACTAGTTGGAGTATCACATTTCTTAACTACTTCTGTCAGGTGTAAATAATATGTGATGTCTAATGTTTGTGTCAGATTGACTTTAGATATGAAGTTTTCCTTTGAATTAGGAAGGTCTACATTCTTCTTGATGTCTTGAATTTTGGAAAGAAAGCTCTCCTGAATTTTTAGTGTATGTGTAAAATTTCTCTTGTTCCATGTATTGAATGGGAGTCTGATCAACTTTTCGTGTTGAATAAGAGCTGCTTCTATTTCATATTCAATGGGGTATTGGTTGGTTAGTATTTCCATAGCTGGTATTGGTGTGGTTTTGATAGCATGTGTAATTAGTCTCAGACTTTGGTTTTGAAAGATTTGAATTTTCTTGTATTTGCTGTTACAAGAACTTTGCTGCAGTAAGTAAATAATGCTTTTATATACAGGGTGGAAGGTACTGCTTCGGCCATAGGTTAATTAGGGATTCTACATGATGAGTGTAACAAATATGTCCAATACAATTTTTGTCAATAAAGAACAGTTTTGCTGAAAAAAACTAATTTGTGTCAAACATTTGGAGCCGTCTAGCTCCTTGACGAGTGAATATAAATGGTTTATTATTTGACTGTCGCGCATACATTGTGTGAACAATGCTGTAATGTCTTTTTATCTTAATTCAAATGAATTTAGTCACAATTTAATGTTAAAGTGTCAACCAAAGTTTAATTTCTACGCAAAATATGGCAATGTCATGGGCCAGTCCAAGCATGCTTGTCGCGTGTTCTCACAACAAATTCGGCTGCCTACAGGGGGTTTGGGTGAGGTATCACTTTACAGTGTGAGGGTCAATGGAAGGGTTAAAGTACAACTTTCTGCAATACGAAAGAATTTAGCTTAGGATCGTGATCCCGCTCACATCAAGGGAGTACTTAGACATGGCACTATTACTTTCACTACTTATTCCCTTAAGAATAAAAATAAATAAATTAATAGATACAAAAATAAGAAATACAAAATAAAATTAAAAACATAACACTGAGATCACTTAAATAAAGCCAGATGTTCCCGCTCCTCCTCATCCCTTACCTAGTGAAATAAGTCATTCTTTGTCTTCAACTCTTCTTGTGTTTTCCCCCTTTCAAAAAAAAAACCTAACAAAAACAACATAAAATTAATGTCTTTTGTGAACTGAAATGTGACTCAATGTTAAGAACTTTGATTAAGTAATAATAAAACCTAAATAAACTCCACATAATCGGCATATTTTCAGTATTTCTTGTTGTAAACTACTTACAAATGTATTTAGACAGGCTTATGGAATTTATTTCAAAATGTTGACTGGTATTTGTGTCCTATGTTAAATATGTAGTGTTATCCTTTAGAGTACGTTAACTATGCTTTAATCCCGTATTAGATATGAATTTGGTTTGTCATATGTCTAGAGAAACTCCATATTATGTATACCATCTTTTAAGGATAGTATCACTCATGTTTACTTGTAGAGAAAAACTTCATTTTGCTTGTCTTCTTATTTAAGCGTCTTTGTGATGACACCTGCAATTTATGACAGGATCATTAGTTTTCTTTCAGTCCGATAATTTACAGAAGAGCACAATTGTTTTAGAAAAATGAAGGGGAAGAGTTTTATTTACTTGTGTATTAAAGGCAATTACTAAAGTGAATATTTGACATTTTATTTGTAATATTGTAAAATTAGTTCTGTAAATCGTATAGAAATTGTTTTTTTGATGAAGCCCATATCATGTAACATGATCTAAGTGGTGAATAAACATAAACATAAGGAGATAAGAAGAAGAAGAAACAGAATGTCCACTATTAGGAAAATCTGTATCCCTTTATATCAGCATTGTTTTACCCTAAAATACGTGGTTTTGATTAATTCATTCTATGTCTTAACTATGGAAAACTGCACCTTCATTATTACTTGAATGAACGCGTCATTTCAGTTATATTCAAACCTTTCAGGCATGGCAGCGATTCTAGCCATTTCACCCTAGATTGTGACTACTTCACAATCGTACGTAAACGAGTGTTTTGTTTATATCTGATGGCACATGCCGGTCAGGGTGAACGGACTGATCCTATCTACTGGGCCAGTGTTTTGTTGATGTCTTAGTGCAGTGCTTTGCACACGTCAGTTCGCGTGTTTTGTTTACAATTGTTGACTGGAAGGCACACGCCACTCAGGTGTTCTGTTTGCATCTGAGGCAGTACTGGCTTGGAACCACACGCTGCTCGGATTCAACACAGGTCGTTGGTGTGTGCGAAGACAGCACAGCGCTGCCATTTACGCTACAGAAAAACTTGAAATTTTACAAAACTATTAAACCTACCGAAATGAAATTTAGCATCATATGTTTCTTACGCCTGCATCTATTAGCCAGATTATCCTGGCTGAAGCAGTACCTTCCACTCTGTATACATTGTATGTTGTATTAAGAATTGCTCAGGAACATCCCCACTTCATTCCTGTTAGACGTTTTAACAGTGAAAGGCACCTTTCTGCTCTTTGTATGACATTTTCTATTTGTTTGATCCATGTAAGTTTGGTATCAAATATAACTCCCAAATAATTTGCTTCCTTTGTTTCTGGTAATTGTTGACCCTCAAAATTTAGTTTTATTTTTAGTGGTATTTTTCTTAGTGAAAAGATTTGGTAGATGCTAGCGAGAGCTATTGGTCTATAATTTTTTATTTCTGATTATCTTTCTTCAAGAGTGGGACAATTATTGCTTTTTACCATTCAGCAGGTACAGTGGTTTTCCAGGATAGGTTGTAGAGTTTTAGTAGTTGTTGTTCTGCTGTTTTTCCAAGGTTTTTTTATGTATGTGATCTGGTCCAGGAGACTTTTTGTTTTTTAGATTATTAATTGCAATGTTCACTTCTTGCATGTTAAAATTTTGAAAAAAAGATACTGTATTGAGTGTATCACATTCTCTTTCTTGTTCCAAATCTTTCTTAAATTGTTTACATTCCTTTTTATTATTTCTTGTTACTTTATGTGAATTAGCATAATATTTATTGAATGTTTTGGCTATGAGTACATCATTTGTTAATATTTTATTGTTGTGTATGATAGCTGTGCTATTGTTTTCTTTCCTGTCCTTGACATTTTTTATGAACTTATGGGTTTTGTTACCATCTGTCCTATAGTCCATTTTTTATAAGAAATTATTAAAGTGATCCTTTTTAGCTGTATTAATTTCCTTTTTTAGTGAGGCACATATCTTTCGCTATATTTTTGTGTCCAATATGTTTTTTGTTTGTTCAGATGTATTTCTAGCTATATCCCTTTGCTTTTTCAGTAGTTCTAACTGGGGGTTCCAAAAGGATTTGAAATTTCTTATTCTTCCATGAGGAATTTTTTTTTTTTTTTTTGCAGTTTCTAGGATGACTACAGAAATTTTTGTTCATATGATCTGATTGGTTATGCAGCTGTGAGTTTGTTTGTTCCTTAAATTTATGTTCCAGTTCATTTTGTATTTGTTCCAATCTGCTTTTTTAAAGTTCCAATACAGTTATGTGTATTTATGGTATTCAACGTATGATTACATAAACAGAGAAAATTGTCCAGTTATCACCAGAAACAATTCAACAATACTTACAATTAAGAACTGAGACTATTACCTAATGTTTAAGACTATACCATTTCTCAAATGTCAAAATTCATGGCATAGTAGGGAATCTTTATATTTGCCGGCATATCACCCTTATTCCATTATATATTGATGTCACAAGATTTTCTGTATTATGTAAAAACTGTCAACTTATAAAATAAGAACAATTTAGAAATTAAAAGCTTCACTTATTTTAGTAATTACTGCAAGTTCTTCAAATGCTGCTGACTAGTTTCAAGGTGCTTCCACCACAATTTCAAAGCTTCACTGTTAATAGCCTCAACTTTTCTTTGAACTGTGTCACCTTGTTAAATAACAGAACCAAGGAAAGGTACCAAAGCTTAAAATTTCAATTTCTGTGATAATATAAACAGCTTTGACCATTGTTATTATTCTTTTACCCCTTAAAATACTTGAGAGCTATATAACTTTTCCATAAAATAGGATGATTGTTAGGGAAAGGTTAAGGAACTCAGAAATACATCACCTGCTGAAGAGATATTTCATATATGACTAGGAAATCAGAGATTTTATGAAATTAAATTATAAGGATAAGTGGTAGAAGATTTATCTTCAACTGCAGATTACAGTAATTTATACAGAATACCATAAATGAAATTAAGTTGTGATTTGAGGTTTTAAAAGCCAATATGCCATGCAAAAGAAACCACTAGTATTGGTTATAAAGTAGTTAAGCATCACTTTCTAAGTACTTGTCTGTTGGTTGGAAAATTTAAATGTGTAAATGCCATTTCTTAAATTTCATTGATTGTATCAAAATCATTGTTTGTGGTTATTGTTCACATGCAGATATAGTGTAGTACATTTAGCATAATCTATTTTAATCTATTTTTGTTTGTACATTTAATTTTTATTTAAACATTTATTTTTACAATTTTTGTCATTTCTAACCTCTGCCTCACACCATAGTAACCAACATTGTTATCCTCATTAGTAAACTTTGCTTGAAATGCTTGGAAATGAATGTTGTAAGTAGAATTACATAGTTTTAATCTTAAATTTGAAGCATTTAAAGCAGAGGAGTGTTACTGTATCCTTTCTTCTTAGATGTGTCAATTTTACTCCATTCAGTTAGCTTTTAAGAATGGGTTTTGTAATACTGAACTTTGTTCCTATTTCCTACCTGTTTTTTTTTTTTTTTCCATTATTCCTATCATTGTAGTACAACAGTATTTTGTGTGTCCTGACTATTATATATTACTAAACATAGGAGGTACAAAAGTTGGCATAACTTGGTGTGGGGCAGAACTGACAAAACTAAATGCATGATAGTTCTCTCAAATTTCTCATTTGTCAAATGAAACTTGCAGAGTAATTGTAGCATGAACATTAATGTTAAGGCTACATTGCCATTCATAAGAGCATATTGTTGAAATGACATGTGGTTGTGTAAGTTAATAAACTGTAAGCCATTTTTATGCTCTGCTGTTGAACAACTAATAACTTGTGCCAACTTTTGCCCTCCTTTGTACAGCAAACCTCGTGGTGGGTGCCTCCAGACCTGCTCAAGAGCATTCAGACCATGGAAGGTGAGATGTTCAGGAGTACTTTATCATTGTTTTTAAGGATAAAATAAGATATTGACAAATTTAAAGATATTTACAGAAAAAGAAAGGTGTAAATTTTAAAATATTGTATGAGAACATTCATCAAACATTTTGCAAGGTGTGATCAAAAAGTTTCTATAACGAGATCATAAATGCAACACTTTGATTTTGTATGTTTTACTCTGTCACCCTTGAAGTAGTTTCCTTGGAAGTGGATACACTTGTTCCAATGCTGAAAGCACTTCTGGAAATCATCTTTTTAGACATGTTCAGGGTCTTCTGCAATTTGTAATGGATAACTCATAACTCATTTTATTCATCCTTTAAGTACATGAATTAAAGGACACGTCAGAAAGTATACATACATCTTTATATTTACATATATATTTACCACTTGATTTTCTTTGCCTTAATTGATTTATATTCTTCTAGACTATAAAAGGCATTTTCTATTAAATATTTTTTTATCATTTTTAATGTACATTTGTTATTTTCAATGATTTGTATTTCTTTAGGTAGCTTATTAAATAATTGTTTACCCATGCTTCTTACATCTCGATTATTTAAAGTACCCCTTAATGTAGATCTAAAATATTCATTATTATTTCTTAGTCCATACTTATGAACATTGTTATTTTTTTGCTCCTCTTTGTCCAATATGTTTTTTATGCTTTCATATATATATGCAGGGAACAGTTAATATCTTATAGTTTTTGAAAATTTGTCTACACGAATGCCGCTTATCCACTCTTTCTATTATTCTGAGAGCCTTTTTTTGCAATGTGAATACCTTTTTCATGTCTGTTTCCGTGATATTTCCCCAAAGAGTAATTCCATATTTTATGTGGGAATAAATGAAAGCGAAGTAAATCTGCTTGACAGTTTCTTTATCCATTATGTTTCTAGCCTGTTTCATTGTATATATGCCTTTATTTATTTTTTTAGAGATATGTTTAATGTATGATTTCCAGTTTAGTTGTTTGTCCACGATCACTCCTAGAAAATTACTATGGTCTGTTTCTGATATAATTTCCCCGTTTATTTCTATTTTATTGCTACTGGTTGTGTTCTTTTTTAATTCAAAATTGATTATAGAGGTTTTTTTAATATTCAATACCATATCTAAACTGGAGTAGTACTCTTCGACTATTTTAAGCAGTGAATTTGCTTTTTCTTCCACCTCCGTACTTGTTTTGGCTTTAATTATTATAGTCATGTCATCTGTGTACCCAATAGCTAATGCACCATTTCTTTGAATTAATTCAAATATGTCATTCACATACAACAAAAATAAATAAGGACCCAATTTTGAACCTTGCGGAACCCCCTGTTGAATAGTTTCATAGTCTGATTTTACTTTACCAATGGTTCCGTCTTTGTTTTTGTAGTTTATTTCAACACACTGATTTCTGTTTTTTAGATATGAGCTGATCCAATCATTTGCTAATCCCCTAACTCCATAATTTTCTAATTTATTTAACAACATATCTATATTTACACAATCAAACGCTTTTGACAGATCTAAAAATATGGCAATTACCTTCTCATGATTATTCAGTGCTGTTATTATAATATCATTTACCTTATTAATTGCGTTTATCGTTGACTTTTTTTCTTGAAATCCAAATTGCCACTCTGATATATTTAATTTTTTGAGAAAGGCTTGAAGTTGCTTTAAATACACACCTTCTATAATTTTGGAAAAGGTAGAACATAATGTAATTGGTCTATAATTTTCTGCACTCTTCTTATCTCCTTTTTGTTTATGTAACGGTCTCACTATTACATTTTTTAATACCTCCGGAAATTTGCCTTCATTTAGTGATGCATTTGCAATATGAGTTAAGACCTTTGCCATCTCATATTTAAGGTGCTTTAGAATTTCATTAGATATTTCATCCATGCCACTGGATTTTTTTGTTTTTAGTTTTTTTATTTCTTGAATTATATTTTCTTCTGTTACTTCAAATATTCCCATAGAGTGCATTTGTCCCAAGGGTTTTATTAAATTTGGTGAACTGCTTGTTGATTTTGATGTATTTAGATGACTCACTATATTAATGTAGTAGCTGTTAAACAAGTTACATATCTCATTTGGATTCTTAATTTCTGTTTGTCCACTTTTAATAACAATATTTTCATCATATTTGCATTTCCCTTGTTTATGAATATTATTTACTATTTTCCAGATTACTTTTGTCTTATTTTCTGCTTTTACCACTAATTTCCTATTGTATAACATTTTAGCCTTTTCTATTACATTTCTAAGTGTTATATTATATTTCTCTATATATTTTAACGATTCCTCACCCATATGTGGACTTTTTATCAAGTTTAGAAATCGCATTCTCCCCTTGACTTTCTTATGCCTTTTGTCATCCATTTTGCGTCTTTAAGATGTTTTGTGACTGACTTTATTTTAATCTTTTTAAGAGGTGAACAAACATTTAGACCATACTGCATTATACTGTTAAAAATATTATATTTCTCATTGATGTCCTTAGCCCTATATATATTATCCCAACTTACACGTGAGAAGAAGTCCTTAAGTTTGCCTAAGTTTTGTTTGTTTATTTGCCTCTTGTATTCAAAAATATTTTGTTGTGCATCTCGTTTTATTTGTACTTTTAAAATTTGACCATAGTGGTCTCCTATCCCAGCTTTTATTACCTTTGCTTCCCATTTGATTTTAGGTAGATTTATGAATACATTATCAATGCACGTCTTCGTTTGTTTTGTCACCCTAGTGGGTTCATTTATCCCAATTTTCAAGTTCTGCCTAGCTACTGTTCCCATTAAGTTATGTTTTGCCGTGTTATTACTTAGCAGATCAATATTTACATCTCCCATAATTATTTTAATTTTGCCCACCTGCATTGTGTCTAATATTTTCTCTAAGCTATTTAGGAAATCATTTTTGTTAGCTGAGGGGGATCTGTATACTCCAACTACTATAATATTTCTTTCCTTTAGGATAAGTTCAATCGCGGCTATTTCGCATACCATTTCTTCCGTAAAATCACTACAATTTATTTCTTTAAATTTGATTGAATTTTCAACATAAATCGCAATTCCTCCACTATTATGATCCTGTCTGCAGTAATGTGTACCTAAAGTATAGCCTTCATAATTATTGGCCTTAATTTCATCGCTTTTTAAGCCATGTTCTGTGAAAATCATGACATTGGGACAAATATCTATTATGTTTAGTTCTATTTCTGCTCTTTTGTTGCTAATGTATTGTACATTTTGGTGAAACAAGGTGAGGCCCGATTTAACTTTGTCCCTTTTGGTTGTATCGCTCGTTTTATTGACATTTACTTCAAGTATTTCCTCAAAATTTGTTTGGATGTTACTATTTACTTCGCCATTTTTACTTGTTCCATGTTTTGAAATATCTATCCTATGCTTTATCTTTTTTCATCATCTGACACGGTTTTCAGTTTTCCTGTTCCCTGCATATATTTACAACATTACTTATCAATTTCCCTAACAAATACAAACCTTTTCTATTTAAGTGAAACCCATCCCATGCCAAGCAACTATCATCTATGTTTAAGAGGTAGAACTGGAACTTAAAAATTCAATGCCACAACTGGGATTTGAACCACAGACCTTCCGCTTGCCGGGCGGACGCTCTACCACTGAGCTATTGTGACAAACTGCCAGAATGGCATTAAATTCTCAAGTTAGTTCGTATTTTTCCTGGTAAACCACAAAGGCAGTCTCACATCAGAGACAATTACCCCAATGGTGACTTACTATTGCAAGTACTTTACATCCCAGGATTAAATAACCTTCACATGGTAATTATTATTTATTTATGCCAACAAACTTAGTGTTGGTGTTTTTAAACACACAAGCCGTGTGTGGGCAAAGAATAATAATTATCATCTATGTATTTGTTTGTGTCTACAAATACTGCATGCAGTGTTTTACAAGCCCATTTTATTCCCTCGTTTATGTCTTGGATAATTTTGTAGCTCACGTCCCTTCTTCTTATGATACTATTTACTACAATGGTAGAAAGTGGAAAGCACTCTTTTGTGCATCTAACGGCGTTGTATATCTCACTTGATATTTCACATGGTCCTTTAGGTTTTCTTATGTCATTTGTACCTACATGCATCACTACCACTTTTGCTTCACTCTTACCTTTTCCCTGCTTGAGTAGGTTAGGTAAATATTCAGCCCTTACCCCCTTAAACACTTTCACTTCCACATTTTCATTGTGTAAGTTTATATGCTTGATCATTGAGTCACCATACACAATAACACTGCCACTCTTTTCTTCATTTTTTGTCTTCAAGTTTACACTTTTTTCTTCTTTTTCCGTCTTCTTATTAATCCTTTCCTTATAATTTGGGTTAGTCCACTTGTATTTCGATGGCTGTTTCTTTGTTCCCTCTTCTACATCACACGTTGTCTGTTGCTGTGATCTCTCCTTTGCATCATGTGGGCTTGCATCATCCATTTCTTCATTTGCCAGTGCCTCATATTTGTTGTAGATGGGTATATCACGTGAAATCAATCTTGCATCACTTTTCGGTTCATTTGTTATCTGCATCGTATCCTTTGTTTTTTCCTTCAGTTTTCTTATTTGAAGTATAAGTTCCGCTTTCTCGGCTCTGACTTTTATTATCTCCTCTTGTGCATTTTTGAGGTCTTTGTTTAGCATTTCTAAAATGGTTTGAAGAGACGCTATCGTTTCGGTTTCCCGCGAATGTTCCTTTGTCACCTGTTGTATTTTTCTTGCTTCCGTTCCACTTCTGCGAACTTCACTGTAGCCTTTCATTTCTTTTTCCGTGATAATCTGTTCTTCATTGCTGCTTTCGCTTATTTGTTTTGTCCTATTCATCCTTTTCCGTATCATATTTTCACGTGTCGCTATCGTTTTATCTTCACTGGAACCATGTGCTTCTGCGATTATCTGCTTTTCCTTGGCTTCTGATTGTACGATTTTGTTGTCTCCATTATTCCAGCTGCACGTTTCACTGTATAGTTGATTTTTACTCTTTTTTGTTTTTTTATTAAGCTTTTTACTATGTTTTTCGTTTATTTTACGGCTGTTTCCGCGAGTTATTCTTACACAGTCTGCCATCTTAGCAATTTGGATAACGTGAACATCCTCAAAACAGTGTTGTTGGAACCACATTTTAAGTAGCAGGAAAGGAAGAGGGTGCATTGTAGCCAAATCTGGAGAATAGGCACAATGGGGAACAGTATTCATCCTATTTTCATCCAAAAAGTATTGGACAGGGAGGGCTTTGTGTGCAGGCACATTGTCATTTAAAAGGAGGCGGGACCCAAACTTTGCAGAAATTCTTCTTGTGTCTAAAATGTCTTTTAAAATGCTTTGAACACTTGCAAAGGAGCATCCTAATGAATAAGACATTTTTCTTGTTGTAATATGCCTATCTTGTAATACCATTTCCCTCAACGATTGATATTTTCGTCAGTTTTGCTGGAAGAGGGTCGCCTCAAAGGATCTGAGTCCTTGTCTGATGTCACGCCATTTTTAAATTTCGAAAACCACTGAAATGTTCTTAACATCTTATAGGCTTCTGTTGCTGTTTTACTGAGTTTGAGGCAAAATTTGATGTTTGTTCTTCGTAATCTGTTTTCGATGGACAGAAAAATTGCAGCAGATGCAAGCCATAGGTTCACTTCAGAGGTTCTACCTCTGCACTGCTAGATCATAGAAAGACATGTGACCTCTCATTTTTATCAGAAGGGAGAGCTGCATATACAGTTTGGGTATGAATTAAAGACAGCACAACAGCAAAATTGAGGCCATTCTGGAAACCTTTTGATCAGAAGTTGACATACTTCATATGTATAGCAAATGTTTGCTAACAGTGCTGACTAACATTTATACCTTGATTCTCCTAGCTTAGTTCCACTTATCAACAAGAGCATGTGGTCTTTTTTTTTCCTAGTGGCTTCTAGATGTTTAACTACTGGTTGCAGTACAAATAAGTTCTCTGTTTAAAACATTTAGTTGTATTCATATATTGAAAGAAAATCAAGAACATTATACAGATCCTTTGTTTGGATGTGTGCCTAGCCTAATGGGAATTTTCTGTGCAACAGAAATCGAGCTGTTAAATTCAATTCCACAGATATATCATGCTAATTAGTAAGTACAGTAATCACATACCGTTATCATAAAAAATGTTAAAAATAATATCCATGTGCCACCAAACATCTTTTACGTGTTTTTAAAAAGCTTGCAATTACTTCATCAGCTCTTCATGGCCTTTAAACAAAACAATGCTTTGTCCATTAAAAATTAAATATTGTTCACTAGAGTGGGACAACACCCAGCTACAGAAATTAACTAATGCTTCATTATCACGTGGTTGCATTTTCTGAACATGTTACAGGTTAGTTGCACTGCAAGCTGAGTTCTATAAAATTCCTCAATCCTAAGTAAGCTTTCTCAGAGATTTCTTTTGACTTTGTTCTAGGGTCATTCCATGCTAAATCTCTCCACTATCTTAAGCTGTGATTTCAATGAAATTTGAGGGACATTAAAGTTCTATCAAAAAAGGAAAAAAGCATTCATGCCAAATTAGAGACCCTAGGTGCAATACTTTATTAAACATTGGGATTTAAAAAATTGAAAAATAATTAAATTTTCCACAAATGGTGTTCTGTTATTGGCATAACTAGCTGAATTACAAAGTTAGAGTTGAGTGGTATAAATCAAAAGCTGGTAAGGCTGCCTTACATATGACATAATATAACATAGGTATGTTATAACAGGTTTTCGGCTTTTAAGGTTATATGGCTTCATCTTTGATTTTAAATTGCATAACTCATGTCATCTCAAAAAAGTTGGATAAAATATATGTTTGAGAGGTAGAACTGAAACTTAAAAATTCAATGCCACAGCTGGGATTTGAACCACAGACCTTCCACTTACCAGGCAGGTGCTCTAACCATTAAGCTACTGGGACAACCTGCCAGAATGACATTGAATTCTCAAACCAGTTCGTATTTTTTCCAATAAACCACAAAGGCAGTCTCACATCAGAGACAATTACCCCAATGGTGACTACTATTGCAAGTACTTTATGTCCCGGGATTAAATAACTTTCAGATGGTAATTATTATTTATTTATGCCAACAAACTTACTGTTGGTGTTTTTAAACACACAAACCATGTGTGGGCAATGTTTGAGAGACTTAAAACTTCAATGTCACAACTGGGTTTACTGGGAAAAATACAAACTGGTTTGAGAATTCAATGTCATTCTGGCAGGTTGTCACAGTAGCTTAATGGTTAGAGCACCCTCATGGTAAGCAGAAGGTCTGTGGTTCAAATCCCAGCTGTGGCATTGAATTTTTAAGTTCCAGTTCTACCTCTCAAACATTGCCCACACACGGTTTGTGTGTTTAAAAACACCAACAGTAATTCTAAAGTAAGAACAAATTAGAAACTAAAAACTTCACTTATCTTATTGTTTTGGTGCTAACCCTGGGGTTTCAAGCTATGTCCAGCTCATAGCTTGAAACCTCAGGGTTAGCACCAAAACAATAAGATAAGTGAAGTTTTTAGTTTCTAATTTGTTCTTACTTTAGAATCTTGTTGCTTCACTGTTAATAGCTTCAATTTTTCCTTATTTAACCAACAGTAAGTTTGTTGACATAAATAAATAATTACTATATGTTACTCGTGGTAACATATAGTAATTATTATTGAAACATCAAACTGGGACAGGAAACATAACTTTGTGAAATACTGTTTACTTGATAGACACACTAAATAGCTGTTTACAGTGCACAAAATTTCAGAAGTAATTCCCAGAAACAAGTTTATTATGCATTTGGTATAACAAAGTAAGGAATAGTCGGCGTGCTTTATTTACCTCTGCTGGCTTGCAAGATTTACTGCTCACTGTGTATCCTGAGGTGACATAATGTAAGCTGGTCTTTGTTAGGACGGCTTTTCCACACAGGAATTTCAGGATATAGAAATGATTAGGCTTGTAGTCCAACTACATTAAACAGGATTCAAGTTGTGCACGTTTGTAGTGCATGTGACAGTACAGTGTGTGGGAAACTGGTTCTGCCCATCTGCTCTACAGACAAGGCATGTATAACTTCATTGTTTTGGTAACTCACCTAAGCCTAGAAATGAAGGTGAACGTTATTTCTTAATGTTGATGCACTTGGCACTTCACATTGAAGTTTTGAAATAATTTCAGCAGATAACTGAAATCATTATTACTTTGCTTATTCTTATCAATATTTGGCTGGTTTTTTTTCAGCAATTTTTTTACATTATGAATGTAACTACTTAATTTCATTCTAACATTGTGGTAGCAATTCTGTGCATTGAATTGTAAGAAGTATGGATGTTTTGTTGTAGTAAAAAGCCAAAACAAGATGAGCCATCACGTTTAGAAGAAGCAATACGGAGCATCAGGAAGGAGTTGTGGGTATTTTATGATACCTACAAGGTTTACGAAGAGAAATGCAAGGAAGTTTATGAGACTGGAAAAGCACATGTAGCAGGTAAGGGGAAAAGAGCTTGTATTTTCTGAAGAGCAACAATGAATTGATATAAAACTCAAACTTTATGAATGTGGTGAATTACATTTGAACATGTTTTGGAAGCATGTTACCTCTATCATCAACAGTAATCCACTAATTTCTTGGCATGGATGTAGATCTCGCATTTGGTTGGATTTATCTGGATTTAAGATTGTCAACTTTGAAAAGTTTTTTATTTCATTTATGTATTTGTCATTTTCACAAATAGTTAATTTGAGAATACAAATTTTTTACTTTATCTGCTGCTTACTTTAAGTAGGAGTACTGAATTCCACAAACATACACAAATGGCATTTTTAGTAAAATATGAGTGTATGTCCAATCATCAGCCTGTCCGATCTGTGAATAACGTAACTCAAAGATGAAAATTTGGTTAAATACCGAACTTTATCTTCCTAGGATGTGACAAGACAGTCTTGCAATGTCAAACTACCCGTTACACATGAATAGTCTATGAAGTCCTCTTCATTTTGAATGATCTTGGTATAATAATGGTAAGGTATGAACAAGATCTTACTACACAAAAAAATGTAGGTCTTGTTCAACAACACAATTTGTTTCAAGTAAAACTATCTGCAGCATTATCTATTTCCAAGATATTCTTTGTTATTAGTTGGAATTCTCAAATGTTTTACTTCTCTCAATTGGGAAGGCATTCACTTTTTCTTGTCATGCAAAAAGAATGAAATTTCAAAGTAATCAAGTATTTACACACTTTTTAAAACTCTCACTCATTTTAGCCTATTGTATTCTGCCTATACATTGGTATCAAAAAGTGAAGCATAATTCGGAAAACGGAGAACTGAAAGAGAAAAGAGTAAGCAAGTGCCATTAAATGTTATCACAGTGTGTGCCTTACCCTACGTGTGGTCTGATAGGAAAGGGGTGTGTGCCTCAGAGGTCAAGCAAACCAGTACCAGATTATCAGACCCACTGCATGGCTCACTCATTATTCTCCCATGTGAATGGAGGGATATTTACAGGAAAACACTAACTTGCCACATGACCTTCTTTTGAAGGTTAGAATAATTGGACACCTAGAGGCAGGTCAGACACTGACCGCAGTCTCGAGTCAGTCCAGAGTGTCATTTCCAGGCTTTGGCGATGGTTTCAAGAAATAGGTGTTTGTTGAATGCCAGTACACAGTTGCCCACAAGTCACAGCAACGAAAAAGGGTCATTATTTGACCATTAACAGCACGATGGCTGCCTTCCAAGCTGGCAGCCTCCTCAGGCATTAGTTTTGAAGCAAACTGCATATCAGAGATAAGGACAGTTGCTCTCTATGCCAGGCATCTAGCAATGTGTGTCCCATTCACTCACGTCCACTTACAGTCCCATTTACAGTGTAGTCAACATCAACATTGGTACTTAAATTAATGGAGGAACATGTTGTTTACAGATGAGTCAGATTCAATTCAAACAATGATTCCTGTTGCACAATAACCTGGAGAGAATTTGGAACTTGATTTCATTGTACAAACATCGTGGAAACTTGCCCATTTGGTGGTGGTGGCGGCGTACTCGTGTGGGTGGGTGTAATGTTCAATGGATCTGCACACTTCGACGGTGGTACTGTGTATGTCCAGAGGTACAGAGATGAGATACTGGAACCAAATTTGCAACTTTTCATAGGTGCAGTTGGTCTACAGTTCATCTTTACGGACGATAATGCATGTCCACACAGAGTCCACCTGGTCGATGACTGTCTGGAGAGGAAAGAAATCAAGCGCATGGACTGGCCAATGATGTCTCCAGATGTGAACTCTATAGAGCATGCCTGGAGTGCATTAGGAAGATGATTTGCAGCCTGCCATCCTCCAAGGACACTTCCAGGCCTCAGAAATACTCTTTATTAGGAACAGGAACAGCTGCTGGTAGAGCTGCCACCTTATAAAGAACATGCCATATGCCATTATCTCTAACATGGAATGTGGAATACACGCACTTGTGATGCTTGCTACAGAAGAAATCCACAGAGAATCCGCCAGAATTCAACGCGTGAAACGTCCAGAAAGTAACCTGACACACCAACAAAGAACGGCTCTCAAAAAACTAAATGCCAACACGGACATGATTGTCTTATCTGCAGATAAAGGCAATGCTACTGTTGTCCTGAACCAGCTTGATTACCAGAACAAGATGAGAGCTTCTATAGCCTCATACTTACCGCAAACTTTGTGATCCCTCAACACACATTTTACGAAAAACCAACGTCTAATAAAAACATCTATACCTCCTGAGGATAACCCGACTGAGGTTAACCCGTAGATCACTAGATCTGAAGCTCAACCTCCTAGACTCTTCAGTCTGCTCAAGATACATCAGACAGGAGTACCACTATGACCTATTGTCAGCAGCATTGGGTCTGCTACCTACGCTGTTGCAAAGTATCCAATTTATGGGGGTTGTCCGTAAAATAAGGTTCCCAAGGATCTGCATTCGTGAGGAATGCTGTTATAGATCTAGCAACACTGGCGTGTAGCTTAGTTTTTCCCTCTCCCAATACCCTGCCCTGCGATGCTCAGTCTTGACTTGGCAGCTGTTAGAAATGGAACTTCCACTTACTTCTCCTGCCAGGTGCGAATTACGCTTTGTGGTGCATTTTTTGTGTGCAAAAGACTGCACCAGTGGACATTCATTCCCAACTGAGTGAAGTGTACAGAGAGCAGTGTATGAGTGTACAACACGTGTGTAAATGGTGCAGAGAATTCAAAGACAGACGTACAGACAGACTGGTCCATGGCAACCAATTTTCTGGACAGCCATCGGTTTCGGACAAAACGATTGTGAATTTGGAAGAAGCAATGCTGAAAGATTTGGTGCTGACTTTTTAATAATATTTTGCTTGAATTGAGCTAAGAGTCTTTCTATCCCAGGTCGTGGTACGGGTGAAATGAATGAACACTGGATGTAAATTTTACTATATCACTTTTATTTGCACTTTTTTCGTCAAATATTACACTCGTTACAATTAAATTAACTTTCGTTGCACCTGAATATTTTTCCTTGATAGTCTTTTCACGTTATCAGTTATTTTAGACCAGTTTTAGTGTCTGTATCTACGTGTGTCACAAAATGTGTCTTTCCTTTCCGGACTCCAAGATGTTACTAAGAAAAAAGTTGGCACCTCTTTACATAATGCTTTTGTATTCATACGTATGTGCGCTTATTTTCCTGCGAAGTACACTTTGAAACCCTCCTACACACTAAATAGTTCCTGTAATGTTAGGGAAGCGATCTTTATCTATCCTCCCTACATTTTTAACATTAAATATATATGATTCTTATATTTATACATATTAAATTTGAACATGTAATAACTTAACATTTATGACATTTTTAAACAATTCTTTTTTAACAATTAAGACAATGGCAATACATTTTCAGTACTCAACAAATCCTTACCAACATGAAAAATAAACTATATTTACAACAAATATTTACATAAACGCCCTCTTTTTGGGGTCTAACTATATATTCTGTCTCACATGCCCCTTGTTTTGTTTTTCAAGTTGTCACATATATTCACAATCTTGAAACACAATACAACACTTTTCTCTATTCCTTTGATACAGTTTTTCACTTTGTACAATAACCTTTTTTCTTTACAGTCTTCTTTGCTGTATATTTTTGTCTCTTGTTTTGACATGACACAGCAGGCCTTTATAATTTTAACATATTTAGTTATTACACAACACAATACCATGAATATTCCTAAGTCTTTACATTTGACATTGACACAAATAGGGTGTAAGGGGTAGTGATGCGCCTCCTGTAGCCTCTCCTACCCAATTCCCATCCTCATCCTGCCCGTGGTGCACCCTGCTTTTAACAGATGAAGCTCTGGGGACTGAATCACAGCGGTATAACTGTTTCATCTAAAATGGAGGAAATGCCATTTACATATGTGCTGGCCTATCACAGCACAACAGTGTCCCTCAGAGGCACATGAGGGGAAGGTCGGTGGATCTAAATACCACCTATTTAGTCCTCCCGGCTAGGTCCGATGGACCTGTTGACCAACGATAGGTGTGGTCCTCCTTGCAAAATGGGGGTTTAAGTCGGGTGATGTAACTGCCACATTGTAAAACTGGTGCCCGTTAAGAAAACAGTTACATGAAAGCCACATACATGAGTATGAGTCCTAACGATAAACATTCCGGAGTTAAAACTGTCCCCCAATCGGATCTCCGGGTGGGGACATTTTTAGGCAAATTTCATCGACTGCTTAGCAAGTCATCTCTACAGAATAGGTATCTCAGCTTCACCAACATGTGTCCTGTGTAACGATCCAGCAGAAATGAACGAAGACCGCTTGAAGACCTGGGAAGCATTAAGATCAGAAGAAACTACAGTTCAAAAGCATTGGAAAGCACGAATGCTAATGGCTTCATTGCCAGATGCAAGGCACTAGAAAACAACAGCAACTACATTGACACAAATATTATTTAAGTGTATCATAATTTATTATGTGCCCTTTGACTTATGTTCTTTGTTAAGAGGAGAGAGGATAGGATACAAATCTTGAGCTAATGATTATGATCATACTTATCGCTATTTTATTCAGTTCTTTGCCTTCTTTGTCTTGCAAGCTTATTTGTAGACAGGTAGTTTATTTGGTTCTTTAACTTTGATGTTACTAATGATATTATGACCTTGGGTTCTTATTCACTATTGTTTAGTTCAGGGGAAGACAACTTCAGGTCGTGTGACGTATTTAAACGAAGAGCCAGCTTGTACGTTCGTGTGACGTGAGGCGAGAGCAGTGTATTGCTAGGCTGCCTAGATCAGCGGCGAATGTGTTCAGTTCTCTGTGTTTCACACCAGTTTGAGATTAGGCTTCAAGATGTAGAAACATTGTCAACCATGTTTCAGATCTTTGCGACCTCGTATTCATTGGATGTTAACAATGTAGCAGGTTGTAAATTGAATTGATAAAATTACAGTGCGACGATTTTCTGACGGACAAGTATAAACACGAGGAAGACTTGTCTGATTTTTATAAGAATGTTGTTGTTGTTGTTTTCTAGTGCCTTGCATCTGGCAATGAAGCCATTAGCATTCGTGCCTTCCAATACTTTTGAACTGTAGTTTCTTCTGATCTTAATGCTTCACAGGTCTTCAAGTGTTCTTCATTCATTTCTGCTGGATCGTTACACAGGACACATATTGGTGAGGCTGAGATACCTATTCTGTAGAGATGACTTGCCAAGCAGTCATGATTTGTCAATAGTCGGAAGGCTGCAACAGTTGTTTTCCTTGGTCTCTGGGGGATTATATCTGGATTGGAAAGTAGTGTAATCCATTTTTTATCTTTGGCATTTGTTTCTATTTCTTGTAGGTATGAATGACAAAAATTTTTAATGATCAAGCGTTTTATTGAGGAATATGAGAAATTGAATTTAGACTTTTGTTTTATTGTTGTGCCTTTCTTTGCAAGTGAGTCTGCAGCTTCGTTCCCCATGACTCCACAGTGTGCTGGAATCCATTGGAGATGAACAGTCTTATTAACTTTTTGGAGTTGTGTTAACATTTTGTAGCATTCTCTAATTTTTGTTGACTTCTTTGTAGTATTTGAACATATTCCCTGAATTGCAGCTTTAGAATCCGAAAGAATTACTGCCTTGTTAAATTTATTTAAGGGAAGATTTAATAATTGTCGGAGAGCAATGTGTATAGCCTCTATTTCTCCATCATAATTTGTTATGTCTCTGCCAACAGAATGATAAAAGGAAAAATGTGAACATGTAACTCCAGCTCCAGTAAGGTTTTCCTTCGAGGATCCATCAGTATATATGTGCAGCCATTCTTCTGTGGGATACCTAGTATTGATTGTTTCCAGAGCTAGAAGTTTTTGTATTTCTTTTGGTGTGTCTGATTTACTTATTTCCTCTATTAATTCCAAACTGAAGGTAGGTTGCAATAATTCCAATGGATTTTCTCTAATAAGTAGATTTTCTCTGGTGTTAGGAATGTTCAATTTGGATTTAATCTGTGTTACCTTTTCTAGGAAACTACTATGAGTTTTAAGGATTGAAGGGGGGAGGTTCTCTTCTGTCCATTTAGAGTTTGGCAGTCGTAACATTTTCTCGTGTTGGAGCAATGCTTGTTCTTCTATTTTTGTTGTTATTGATGGGGTCCATGTTAAGGCAAGCATGGCATCAATAGGTGTGGATTTAACTGCTCCAGTGATTAGGCGAAGAGCCTGATTTTGTATTTGTTCAAGTTTATTGATGTTAGCATTTGCTGCTGTTATTAAAGCTTCAGAACAGTACAAGAGGTTTGGTTTAATATACATTTTGTATGTTGTGTTAAGGACTCTCCTTGAGCAGCCCCATTTAGCACCAGTTAACCTTTTCAGGATTTGCAATTTCTTTTCAACCTTTTCTGAGATGTTTGTTATATGTTTTTTCCAACTTAGCTTTCTGTCGAAAGTGATGCCTAAGTATTTGGCATCATCAACTGCTTTGAGTGGTTTACCATTATAATTTATGCTAATATTAACTGGTTTGTATTTTAGTGTAAATAATTCATAATTTGTTTTTTCCACATTGATAGTCATGAGGTTTTTGGAGCTCCATTCATGTACTTTGTTTAGGGCTGTTTATATTCTGTTTTTAATTAATTCAGGTTTTTTTGAAGAGCCTGAAGTCCAAATGACTACATCGTCAGCAAATAAAGCAATTTTGGTTTCTAAAGTTTTTATTATTGATGGAAGGTCATTTATATATATGTTAAAGAGTGTTGTGCTCAGAACAGCACCTTGTGGAAGTCCTCGGTGTGTTTGTTTATATTTGGAAATGTATGTATTATATTTTGTGGCACAAAATCTTTGTGAAATAAACTGAGTTATCCACTTAAGCATGTTACTTTTCACACCTATTGATTGCAACTTCTCAACTAATTTATTTCTCCAGACTGAGTCATATGCTGATTTAAAATCAATGAATACTGCCAAGGTATCCTCCTTTCTATTGAAAGCTTCCTTGATGTCTTGGCTTAGTAGGAGTACATTTTCACTTGTACTATGATTCTGTCTGAAGCCGGTCTGTGAACTATTAATTAAGTTGTAATATTCTAGGAACCAGTTAAGTCTAGATGCCACCATTCTTTCCATCACTTTTGCAATAACACTGGTCAAAGATATTGGTCTGAAACTATTAATATTGTTTGAGGGTTTGTTTTTCTTTAAAATCGGGATGATAATGGCTTTTTTCCAGTCGGAAGGTACAGTCATTCTCCAACACGTGTTATACAGTTTAAGTAGGATTTCTTTTCCTTTCCTGCCAAGGTGTTTAATAAACTCTGGATGGATCTTGTCAGGTCCAGGAGATTTTTTGTTCTGTAATTGTTCTATTGCTAAATCCAGTTCTGTTTCATTAAAATCCTGAATAAAAATATCATTTCGTATACCTTTTGGCTTGTTAGTTTCTCTGATAGTTTTTTGGATAGCCTTATCTTGCTTTTTATATGCTTGGGGTACTCTTTGTGACTGAGCATAAAACTTGTTAAGGGATTCTGCTATTTCCCTATCTGTAGTTAAGCTTTTGTTATTATATTTTAATGGTTCAGTTGTATTTTTTGATAATTTTGTTTTATTAAGGAATTTGTATATTTTATTTCCATCTTTCCTATAGTCCATATGTTCTACAAAATTTGTGAAACTGGCCCTTTTTGCTGTAATTAATTCTTTCTTAAAAATGGCTGCTTTTCTTCTCCAGTTTTGTACATCTTCTGGACACTTGGTTCTTTCGGCTTTGACTCTTGCTATATTTCTTTCGTGTTTTAAGTTAGATAAAGATGGAGATCAAAAGTAGCTATATTTCTTTAACTTTCCTTTGGGGATATGTGTTTTGGCTGCTGTCAATAATATTTCACAAATTTTTTTATTCATTTCATCTGTTGACTTGAACTCTGATTCTAACAGTATATTACACTTCCCTTCTATCTCATTTTGGAAACTGGACCAATCTGCTTTTTTAAAATTCCAAGAAGTTTTAACTTTTGGTTTGTTACTTTTATTTATTAGACCTCTTATGGAGTTTATGGTGATTCTGTGGCCTGAGCCTGGGTCTTCTATTATAAGAATGTTCCTCAAACCAGATTTCTGAGGTTGTGTGCCCTTGTTGCACGGATATTATGTATGTTTGGTTCCACATATGTGTGCCAACAATTCTGTCTGTTATGAACCTTTCTAAGTCAAAATCCCGAAGCATATTGTCAGATCGCAATCTAACATGCAGTCTTCGGTTACAAATGTCCCGTACATTACGCCCTAACATTGACAAACTAGTTAAAGAAAACCGAAACGGCAAATGTCGGAAAATGTCCACCTAATTGTTCTGTAAAGCTCTCCTCTAGCTCAGGCAAAATAGTTATAATTTCTTTTGTATTTGCGTTATAACATGACTGTTCACACAAACTGGAATATATATATATATATGGCATAAAGCCGAAATGTAATTATTTATAATCTGTGACTATTCCGTATTTGGAACAGTCAGCATTAAGATTACGATGTCCCGTATCCCTTTTCCTCTTGCCCGCTGTGACGTCACACGTTCAACTGGCTTGCTCTGTGCTAAGTGGGCTGACGTCACAGCAGCGTTACCTGTCTTCCTCTGGTTTAGTTCGTCGACATTTCTTTAAGCTCAACATTGGCCATATCCATCTTAATCTGTGGGCATTGTTTTTCTCTGACAATGGTTTTTCTCTCTTTACTAATTGTCATCTCTTTGTCTCTTATCTCTATATGAGAAAACTTGTATATTTATTCTGCAACTATATTATTTTTCTTCTTAATTCATCCTTGACACCCTTGTATATACTCCGCACACAGGTAAGAATTCGGCATTTCTCTTCGTTATTAGTTCCTGGAACGGCTGTTCGTCACATACTGATGTGCTGGTTCCTGTATCGATTATTACTGGTAATTCGATTCCCCATACTTTTAGCTTAATCATTGGTGGATTAGTCATTTCCTTCCTATCGCTTGCCTGCCTCCTCAAGATACATACGTGATTTTGGTCAATATTACTCCTACTGCCACACAGGTCAACCTATGGGACACAAAGTTGACTTGTAATTAGTTTTCCTGGGTGTTGGTGGTGATTGTTGTTTCCATGTTCTGTGCAGCATCCACCCTATTTGGCACATTTTCATCTACTTCCTGCTGTCTTACGTTGTCAGTGTTCCATTGGTTTCTGCCCCTTTGGTATGAACCCCTATTGTATGACGGTCTTTGGTTGTTCAAGTATTCTCAACAGAATCGTATGTGATTTGCTTGATGGGTGTGGTCTCCCACGATCATACCTATGTGTTCGGTATCTTGATTCACCCCTTGGTATCGTGTTGTGGTCCCACTGCCTTATATTTTCCATCCTTTTGCCATGATTGCGTGGTTGTGGGAAATGGTGTGTCCCTCTTCCCCTGTCATGGGTGCTCCTAGTGTTTCTATCTTCCCTCTGGCTCTGGTTGTTTGTTGTTGTTGTTGTAGTAGTGTTTAACGCCCGCTTTTACTACTACGGCACCGCAGGCGGTGACACTGATGATACATGAAGATGGAGCACCGGTGGAATGAGATGGCGGGGGAAACCGGAGTACCCGGAGAAAACCCGCCCTGACGCCGCTTCGTCCACCACGAATACCACATGCAGGTCCCTGGGATCGAACCCGGGCCGCCTAGGTGGTAGGCGAGCGTGCTAACCGCTCGGCCACGGCTGTTTGTGGTCATCTCTTCACTATGGTTCCTGTAAATGATGCCATCACACTGCTGAAAAATCTCTTTCCAGACAACATAATGGTACCATTTCATCACATGCTTACCACTGCTTACTTCCAACGGAACCAGGCTTCCTTGGAACAGACTGACGGGGTTGCCATGGGCAACCCACTCAACCAGTGCTTGCTGATTTCTTTATGGAGTCCTTAGAGTCTCAGACCTTAAATTCTGCAGCTCACAAACCGTCTGTATGGTATTGCTACATTGATGACACTTTCGTCATTCAGAGTCACAGGCATCAACCCTTGATGGCTTCCTCCAGCATCTCAGCACCATTCGGATTCCCAAACATCGGAGGAGTCGCCAGAGGATGGGAAAAGTCACTTCATTGGTCTCAAGTGTGCCAAGGTCAAAAGAAAGAAGAAGAAAAAGATAAAGACTGGCCACTACTCTAATATGGACATAATCTAGTGGAATGTTAATGGGTTCCAGGCACATGTTCCAGACATACATCTAGTTGTTCAACGCTGTTCATCAGTCGTGTGTGTACAAGAAACCCATTTGAAATCTAATCAAGCTCTCCATCTTCGCAGTTTCTCAGCATTTAGACATGACTGCAGCTGATCGGTGAATAAGCGGTGGAGTTGCTATTTTGGTGGCACATACTATCTCTGCCACCAGCATCCCGCTTAACACGCCGCTACAGGCTGTAGCGGTGCATGCACAGCTGCAGGGCTTGTGTATGTCTATTTGTAATATCTATTTGCCACCACTCAGTGTCGTACATCAGCAAAATCTTCAGGCTCTTTTGGCACAGATTCCTTCTCCGTTCCTATTTCTGGGTAATCTGAATGCCAAATACACTTCATGGTGCTCCGACACTGACGATGTTTGTGGGTGCCTTGTAGCAGACGTTTGCGATCTTTCCGACTTAATTTTGTTAAATACTGGTGTCCCTACATTCCTATCATCTGCCTATGATACACACTCCACTCTAGACATTTCCTTTTGTAGCCTGTCATTAGTACCACTTCTTGATTGGTCCGTGCTTTCCGACCTGTTTGGCAGTAATCATTACCCCATTAATATTCACCTAACCAGCCACCATCCTGTGCCAACACGACACCCTCACTGGATTATTTCCAAAACTGACGAGAAAATTTCGTTCCCTCATTCACCTGACCAACGAAGTCTTTGCCACCATAGATGAAATGGAGGAGTATTTTACTTGCACCATCCTCCTTGCAGCAGATTCCAGCATTCCTCGCGGTTCATCTGCGCTATGTCACGCTCCTGTGCTGTGGTGGACCGAGGAATCCTGTTCGGCTATCAAAGCACGCAAGCAAGCTCTGCATGTTTTCAGTTCACATCTTATGGAGGAGAACTTTATTGCCTTCAAGCGTACTCGTGCCAGGGCACATTTTTGTCCTTCGTAATGCAAAACACACATCGTGGTAAACATACGTCTCTTCCCTTGGCCTCGGCACAAAAGGTGTGGACTGCCGTTTGGCATATGTACAGCAAGTATCGCTGCACGATAATTCCCGGTCTTGCCTTACATGGCTCAACTTATACTTTCGAACAGGATATTTCAGATGCCTTTGCTAGTTCATTCGCTGCTACTAGCCAAACGGAAAGTTATGATCACACTTTTAAATCTCTGAAGGAATCTGCAGGGCGGATAGTTAATTTTAATAATGACTGTAGTGAACCCTACAATGATCCTTTTACTGAAGCGTAACTGACTCATTCCTTATCTATCGCAAAGGACTCTTCTCCAGGAGCCGATGACATCCACAGACAATTGCTGCTTCAACTTCCATCTACGGCTCTCTCCTTCCTGTTGGGCATGTACAACTGTATATGGCATGAGCAGGTTTTTCCGTCTTCTTGGTGAGAGGGTATTGTCATCCCTATCCCTGGACCTGGGAAAGATCGGACGCTTCCCTCTAGCTACCGCCCTATTTGCTTAACGAGTGTCGTTTGTAAGACCTTCGAACGAATGATCAACACTTGTTTAGTGTGGTGGCTAGAGATGAATAACCTGCTGAGCACTGTTCAGTGCAGTTTTCATCGCCATCGCTCCAGTGTTGACCATCTGGCACACTTGGAAGCCTACATTCAAAATGCCTTTCTGCTGAAGCAGCATGTCGTGGGTGTCTTCTTTGATTTGGAGAAGGCCTACGTCACCACCTGGCGCTGTGGAATCCTCCGCATTTTGCACACCAACGGTTTACACGGCCATTTAGCGATGTTCATTTTTAACTTTTTACTACTTCACCATTTTTGTGTCCGCATAGGAAACATACTCTCCTAAGAGACGGTCCAGGAGAATGGTGTTCCCCAGGGGTCGATTATCAGTGTTATGCTTTTTGCTGTTGCCATTAATGGCATCACTAGTGTTGTTCGTAGCGGAATTCCGATGTCGCTGTATGTTGACGGCTTTGCGATATACTATCGCTCTCACAGTTTGGAGCACATCGAGCATCAAATGCAGCTGACCATAACATCCGTCGTAAAGTGGGCGTTTCGCACCAGCTTTCAGTTCTCCCCTATGAAAACACAGTGTGTCCACTTCCATCGACTTCGTGGCATACACTCTCCTCCTGATCTTTATTTGCGTGGCACATGTCTGCCATTTGTTCCGCACCTCAAGTTCTTGGGCCTTCATCTCGACAGGAAGCTCATGTGGGAGTACCATATTTGTCAACTTCAGGCTTTCTGCGATCGTTCGCTGTGGGTACGCAAGAGTTTTATCTGGGACATCTTGGGGTGGCGATCACACGGTGATGTTGAGGTTGTATCACTCACTGGTCCGGTCCAAATTAGATTACAGCAGTTTTATCTGTGGCGCGGCGTCTGCATCTAAACTCCACCTTTTAGACACAATAGATCACACTGGTATCCGTCTTGCTACTGGGGCTTTCTGCACCAGTAAGGTCGGTTGCTCATCCAGGTCATCCTTTGTATCCACCTGTGTTGCGTCAAGGCCTAGTGCACCGTTATACGTGGAATACTACTATCTCCCATCCAAGTGGTATCAGGTTTTGAGAACTGCTGTCTGCACACGATCTCCGACTGTGTCGTGGTTTAATAAGCTGAGAAAGTATCAGTGAGCAATCAATATGATTCAAATGATCTTTTCCTTATCCTAAAAAGAACCAGGTGTGTTTAACTTTAACTCAGTTTTTCTCCATTTTTAGAAAATATAGGTTAGACCACTGTTGCACTGACCCTCTCAATTGCAAAAGAAAAACTTTACTGTGGGAATAACCCTAATAGTTTCAGGATAGTGGCTTCAAGAGCATGTTAAAAAGTGAAGTTATTTGTGAATGCATGTTATCTTAACTCAGTTAATTTTGATGAAATCTGGACTTTGTATGAGAAAATCTTTGCCCATGCCATCTTGTCCTTTATCTTTTGCCTGCTAAATACGACCCTGTAACAAAGAACTCATTCGCTCCCTTTTTAAAAAGCCATCACAAGTTAATATTTAGGTGTCAGTATCACTTTTGTTTCCCTTCCTTCATCTTTCCTATCAGCTATGAATAGTGTAACAACTGTGCTTTAATATGCTCAGATCTTGTTACTGTACAGTAGTTGCTGAAATTAATGCAGCCAAGCTTAAGTAACTTCCTCACATAATGGTGACACTTCACTTTCTTCTTAAAGTACAAAAAATGTGAGTTATGCAATGAAATATGATTTGTGTAATATTTGAGGAAGCTAGTGACAGCGATGTGAATTTAATGGAAAAATTGATTCGAAGTTGGAACACTTGCATCATGTAATTTATTACCTGTCACTTCTAACTGTGGGAACAAGTAGGTCTTCAAACTGATCAAATAAATAAATGTAAGAGATATTAATCCCACTCAATTTTCCCATAAAGATATATATGAATTTGTAATTGGTAGAGAAAGTTTGGTGCATGCTTCACATTAAGATGCAATATTTATTTCATGTTTTAGAATCACTACATTTTCTACAAGAAGAGGCTACAGACATCCATAGAGCAGGAGCAATAGGTGTGGGAGGTTTGGCAGGTCTTGTATTTGGTCTCCGTGGAGGCTTTTTCCGGAAAGTTTTCTATAGCTCAGTAACTGCCTCTGGAATGGCAGCTCTGTGTTACCCAAGGCAGGCAAAAGAAGTAACAGACCTATCCCTGACCTATGCCAAGTATTATGCAACTATCGGCTACAACTTTGTTTACGGAGGTAAGTGTTTATTTACTTTCTGCACACAATGAAAAAAATCTGTCTACTCTCATTAATTGCTGTACTCAAGTTATTCCTACAAATTTTTATTCTTCTGCTTTATGTTAAGATAAACATTTGTAGAAATGGTTTTATTACATATTTCCTTATAGGTGGGCATAAGGTATAGGTAATACCTTAAGCGATGGTCAAATCTTTAAAGAACTGGTCAGTCTATGATGACTTTGACATTCCAATCTGTTCACATGGCCAAGACATGAAAATCTCTTAAACATAGACTATTTTAATCAAAATCATTGGCCAGTTTTGAGAAACTCAGAATTTTCCATATAAAAGGTAGTTCAAATTGGGAGGATTTGCTTGAAAATCTTTGCCATATCCTTGGAACATGCTGAATGTAAATACATAGCTTGGTGTTTGAGGTCATTTTGAGTCACTTTTTTACACTCACCTTCACTTAAATTGTTTTAAAAACAGGAAGCGTTTTCAAGACAGTTCTGTTCCATCATCAGTCGTTGGGTGACAGATGCTATCTTCTTGTTCCCCCTCTCTGCTACTATCATCCTGCTGCCACCTGGTGTTAGGAGCGCAGAGCTTTAACACTTAATTTAAAGCTCAGATTTTGAAGCTAATCACTTGATTGTTGTTTTTTATAATGTAAATTTTTTCCCAAATGTGCAGTTCTATTGGTGTGAATTTAGAGATTTTATATTGAGGTCAATGTTGTGGTTTTCATTGAAAAAGTGGTGTGCCACAGCAGACTTTTCCAGTTGTTTTAATTTTATGCTCCTCTGATGTTCCGTTAGTCTGATATCCAAATTTCTTTTTGTTTTTCCTATATAGCTTTTTTCACAACTATTGCAGTTGATTTGATAAATTCCAGATTTTAGATTGTAAGGGATGTTATTGTTAAGTGGCTTGTTCAGCAGGTTTTTTTTAAAACTGTATTTGCTTTGTGGTGCCAGTTTTATATTTAGCTTTTTGAAGATTCTTTCAAATTTCCTGAAGGCCCAGGGATGGTAGGTGAATTTTCTAAATTTCCAGTTTTTATTTGCGAGTGGTGTTAACATAGTGGTTTGCGAAATTATCTTGAGCTTTTCTGCATTTTTTGACATGTTCCTAATGGTGACTGGTTGAATCCATTTAGTACTGCTGTTTCTTGTATATTATGTTGCTCTTTCAGAAATTCCTTTTTACTTAAAGGGATATACCAGATGAGTCAGCTGCGCCTTATTTTTTTGTAAGGTAGGCCACCCATCTGACGGCATGTGCGCCTTAGACCAGTTTTGCGCATACGAAAATGTATTGCTTGACGTTCTTAAAGAGAGGAGTGTGCAAAATTGAGAGCAACAGCGGTCTAAGGGGCAGAATGTACTCCTCGCTAAAGTACACCTCAAAAACATACGCCTTGTTTACTGAGAGGGAATTCCGGTTTCCAGCCGATTTTACAAACTTTTTATTAGAGTATACATAGCAATGTAATTCAGTAAATGCCTCGGAAAAATTGGACCTATCATATGGGTACGCTAACGTCAGCTAAAAAGAAAATGGTGGATTCTTGTACTTAGAGCAGGGGTTGGCTGCCAAAGGTTAGGAAAAATTTAGAGGCACGCCTCATCCATCATGGACCCGTACAGTCAAAACAGACATATTATTAAATAACAGTTTATTTACATTTTTGCGTGAACTACACCTCGTGCGTCTCAATTAATATGCATAACAACTTTTGCCATTTAAATAATAATATTAAAATGTCCAGCAAATGATTAAAACTGTCTTAAAAGGCTAAATCAAGCCCGAAAACTCGCAAGGTGGCAATGTCCTAGTGCCAGGCATGCAAGTCGTACTATTGAATGCGGTACGCGGTTTCAGTTAAGTCTCGAAATAGCTGAATAGGATTGTGACGGGTCCTCTGCGCTAAGCCCCAATGTCATAGGTTCCAGTCTCAGTAGTGTAAATATTTTTTTTATGTTCATCAAAATTTGGAAACCGAATTCACAATAATCTAATTATAAAGTCCCTGAGCGTTTAGGACATTATAATTTAAATCGTTTTTGGTTGTCTGCATTTTGTAATTGAATAGGGGTAATGACTTCTGCACCATTGGACTGGCATGATGTATTGTGTTGTGAATGCCGACCCCTGCGTTCTCCACATGTATGCTGTCGTACAATATTTTGTGCCAGTCTTTCATTATGTATTCAACAGACGAGTACGTAGATATGCTCTTGATCTATGGAGAAGTAAGAACAAATACACCGGAGAAAATATCTCGGGAGAGATATCCAAATAGACGACAACCAGCAGCAAACAGCTTTCGAAATGTTGAAAGGCGTCTGCATGTAACAGCATCACTTGCAAGAATGCCTCCTCATAGACCCGCACCAGCAACATCGAGTGTTAATGCAGAAGCAGTCTTTAATGCCACCCAGAACAATCCGCATACTAGTACACAGGTAGCTGCTCAGGAGGTGAAATCAGTCAATCTTCTGTAGTGTGAATATTGAACACTAATAAGTTCATGGTTTGCACCTACACCAAGCACTTCATGGGAGAGATTTCGAAGCTCGAATGATCTTTTGTGAATGGTTGCTGGAGCGAGTATCAAGTGATGTGGGATACGCATCCAGGATATTGTTTTCTGACGAATCAAGATTCCACAAAAATGGAACTGGAAATCCTCACAATATGCGCTATTGGAGTGTTGCTAATCCTCATTGGATAAGGGAGGCAGCGTTCTAAGAGCAGTGGGGTATAAATGTCTGTTGTGGAATCTTGGGAGACCACCTTGTTGAACCATTATTCTTCGAGGGGAATGTAACAGGAGCACGCTACCTGGAATTCCTCTGTAGCTAACCCCTTATTATTAGGGAATGTGCCACTGTAGGAGCGAATGACGATGTGGTTTCAACACGATGGCACTCCTCCGTATCGGTCAAGGATCGTCTGCAATCATTTGAATGCTGCACATCCTGGTCATTGGATAGGAAGACAAGTACCAGTCCCCTGGCCTGCCAGATCACCTAATCTGACACCCCTTGACTTCTTTTTCTGGGGTTATTTAAAAGAACGCATTTATGCAGAGGAGCTGGACAATCCAGAAACCCTTCCTCAGTGTATTACTGTGGCTTGTAGATCTGTTCAACCGTGTGTATAAATGATCCTTATTTCAATTGCACCTGCCTATAGGTATGCTTAAACACCTACCTAATTGTAGTTCACCAATAAAGAAACATCAAACAATGCCAGAAAACAAATAAAGCAATAAAAATGAATATAATAACCGTTTTCAGAATAATAATTTGTAAATTGCGAGGATTGCACTGTAAAAAAATTAGTACATGCAGGTGATTCGAACCACCTTCACAGCAGACAGATTACTTCGGAGTCTTGCGCTCGTTCCAACTGAGCTACCTAGTAACGTGTGAGGTAAACATTCCGTTTGAGATGTAATACTCGCTGGTTCCAGTGAACATTTGCAGAAGTGCAAACGTCAGCTGTCTAATTACGAATATATTAAAAGCCAATGTGAATACATCTATATTAGCACTAATTTCATCGAGTGTTAAACATCCATGTTAAATATGCGGGTAGAACCTAGTAATGGGGTCAATGTTTTCATGTTGGAGTATAAAATGCGGATTGCATAAAATTCGAGAATAAAGGGCAGCTGACTCACCTGGTATAATCAGTGAATTAAGCTTCTAAGTACTGCTGGTTGATGTGAAACTGGATTGCAACTATTTTTCTTTATGTAATTATCCACATCTGTGGGCCTTCTATATATTCCAAATTTTATACCATTTATATCTCTAGTAATTTTGAGGTCCAGGAAAGGTAATGTGTTGTCTTCTATTTCAATTGTAAACTTAATGTGGTTGTCCTGTAGGTTTAGTAATTTCAAAGTCTTTTTGTTTCTGGGGGATTATGGCTAAGATGTCATCTATGCATCTTCTCCAAAATTTGAACATATGTGGAAAGGAATTTACTATGCAAGTTTCGAAAAAGCTCATGTACATGTCTGCTAAAAACGGTGACAGTGGGCTCCTTCCTTTCCACATATGTTGAAATTTTGGAGAAGATACAAAGATGACATCTTCACCGTGATCCTCCAGAAACAAAAAGAAGACTGTGAAATTACTAAACCTACAGAACAACCATATAAAGTTTACAATTGAAATAGAAGACAACAACACATTACCTTTCCTGAACCTCAAAATTACTAGAGATGTTATAAAATTTGGAATATATAGAAGGCCCACATGTGGATAATTACGCAAGAAAAATAGTTGCAAACCAGTTTCACACCAACTAGCAGTATTTAGAAGCTTAATTCACCGGTTATATAATGTCCCTTTAAGTAAAGAGGAATTTCTGAAAGAGCAACATCATATACAAAAAACAACAGTACTAAATGGATTCCACCCAGCCATCATTAGGAACATGTCAAAAAATGCAGAAAACCTGATGCAAAAGTAAAGGATGAAGGTGGAAGAATGCGCCACGTTGAAGTGCCAATTTGATGCAGGAATGAGGAGGGAAGAAACTACAAAGCCAAGATGGAGGATGCCTCAAAGTTGCTAGATAAAGCTGATATGTGGTTGCCAATTGTAGATAAAATGCACTTATTTGACTTCCTTTCACATCATTACCTCGGCTGCTCTGGTAGAAAACATGGATCGTTGTATTCTCAGGGTATGCAAGAGAATTATAGAAAGCACAACACATGGATTAATGTAGTTATTAATTTATTACTTTTGGTGAAATACTTTCTCGACATAAAATTGAAAGGTGCCAGCCGTTGATTGCAAAACTTTACCCTATTTTCCAACATACTCTCATCGTTGGCTTACGCATCTTCGAGTTCATCCACTCGGTTCAAGCTACCACTGGTGTGTGTTCATTGTTAACCCCCTGCATCTCCGAATGCGTCTTCTCAGTACAAGCCCTCACTAGCGTCTAGTAATTTTGAACGGCAGCCGTTGATCACGTGCCTCATCTTCTGAAGGCGTGATAAGCGTGTGATCACTGCCAGTGTCAAATAAGTTTCTGTCTTAAATGCCCACATTATTTTACATTATTAGGTTATAATAATGTAACATAATGTTATTGCCCAAAAAACAAAATAACGTTAATGACTTTTTTTTTGATTTTGATGTCGACCGGCAGCTCTCATTTCCTGTGATTATTCAACATGAATTTTTAAACAAACATTTTTACAATCTATCAAAAACTTGAATTCTAATCATATCCCTATTTCACACTCACATTTATACTGGTTTACATAGGTATTTTTTTGTTTCTTCTGATTCTATATAATTCTCTTTATTTTCAAAAGTCTTTTCTTTCTGGTATTATTCGTCTTTCTTTTCATGTCACTGCACTATCATTTTTGTCACTTGTGACGTCATCGCCACACTTTCATAAACTTTATGGTTTCCGTTCTTTTCACAATACATATTCGTGTTTTGCTTCACACTTTCACTCTTAAATCATTCTTCCAATCATACATATATCATTACCCTTTTATAACTTTATTTTTAAATATATTTTCACTCAGATAATGATAATACCATAATATTAAACATTAACTTTTATTATAATAATAGCATAACATTTTTTTTTTAATCTTGTATTTACCCAAATAATGATATAATATTTTAAGAAACTTTTATACAAGATATATTACATTTACTATATACATTTTAGGATTTTCCCTTTTTGATTTATGTTTCAAGCCAATTAGATGTGGATTTCTTATTCTCGTGGAACCTATTACATAAGCAACCTGTCACTTCTTGACCTACTTTCTTTCCCTCTCGATATATTTCTCCAAACAATTACGTTTTTATGTTTCTCTCTGTTCTTTCTACACTTTATATACTTTGATTTCTTTTTGCATCTATTTCTGTTAGTCCTCCGATTTGCATTTTCGTCATTTTTGATCTTACGTTTCCTCTTACGTGTATTTTTACATTCTCGTATTGCATTTCTGTATAACAATTTACTACTCTAATTGTTTTGGTTTTGATGAACCTCTTCCCCTTGCCCAAAAGAACTTTCCACTTCCTTTTCAATTCTTTCCGGACATCTACTTTCTCACCTATTTGTGTATCTACTTTCTTTTTGTCGATTTCTACTCCCTGATTACTATTTTCCTTCCATGATTTCTTACACATTTGGCTATTCGTTTGTCTATCATTTTCTATTCTAATTCTCTTATTTGTTACTGCTGATTCATTTACATCTGTTCAACTACTTTCTTTCCATTAGTTTCTATTTCCTGACTACTATTCGCTTTTCTTGATTTCTCATACGTTGGTCGATCTATTGCTCTATCATTTTCTACCCTAGTTCTTTTATTTCTCACTGCTAATTCTTCATTTACACTTATTTGTTCACTTATTTTACTTTCATTAATTCCCACTTCCTGACTATTATTTTCTTTCTTTGGTTTTTCACAATTTTGTCTATTTCTGTTATCTTTCAGTACTGATTCTTCATTTATTTCTTTATCTGTTTTACTATCATCATTGTCTACCTTTCTATTATGATTTTCTGTATCTCCTAACTCCTGTTTATTAGTTACTAGCCCTGGCTCATCTGATTTATCATCTTTGTTTTCTTTCTCTATTTCTAGCTTATGACAATTAACTACTACCTTGTCTTCTTTGAAATTTTCAAACAGTTTCTTTATCTCTTTCTGTTCTTGATTACTTTCTTCCATCTTTTTACCTATGTCTCCTATCTCTGTTCTTAAATTCCTATTTCTGTTGTCATTCCTCTAATGTCTTTCTTTACTTCTTCGGACCATTTCCCTAAATGCCTCTAAGAAACTTTGCCATTCTGGGGTGTAAGGGGTAGTGATGCTCCTCCTATAGCCTCTCCTACCCAATTCCCATCCTCATCCTGCCCTTGGTGTACCCTGCTTTTAACAGATGAGACTCTGGGGACCGAATCACAGCGGTATAACTGTTTCATCTAAAATGGAGGAAATGTCATTTACATATGTGCTGGCCTATCACAGCACAACAGCGTCCTTCAGAGGCACATGAGGGGAAAGTCGGTGGATCTAAATACCACCTATTTAGTCCTCCCGGCTAGGTCCGATGGACCCGTTGACCAACGATAGGTGTGGTCCTCCTTGCAAAATGGGGGTTTAAGTCGGGTGATGTAACTGCCACATTGTAAAACTGGTGCCCGTTAAGAAAACAGTTACATGAAAGCCACATACATGAGTATGAGTTCTGAAGAAACTACAGTTCAAAAGTATTGGAAAGCACGAATGCTAATGGCTTCATTGCCAGATGCAAGGCACTAGAAAACGACAACAACAACAACTTTGCCATTCTGGACTCAGTACTTGCCTTCCTGAACTAACATGCATTTTCCTAATTCTCTGACTTTCTGATTCCTGCACTCCTAAATTACTTGCTGCTGGACTCATTATTTCCATTTCTGAATTAATTACATGCATTTCTGTGTTTCATAACTGATTCTTGTATTTCCTTATTTCTACAACTTTCTGATCCTTGCATTTCTGGACTAACTATACATTTCTACTATTCTTCTAACTTCCTAATTCTTACATTTCTACTACATGTTTCAGTTACATTTTCACTACTGTCCTCTATACTATTACAATCTTCAATATTTTGCATTTCCATATTTTCTTGCAAATCTTGGCCTATCATTTTTCCGTTTCACAATACATAAGTTCACTTATAAATTTTCACTATACCTTGTGTTCTTGTGTTCTGAAGTTCTGGATGGCCTTTGTTGTCCTACCTCAATTTGATGATCGTTGATTTCTTTGAAGTCTGGTCGCCTTTCTTCTTTGAGCCCCACATTGATGTGAAAGTAAAGGATGAAGGTGGAAGAACGCACAACGTTTAAGTGCCAATTTGATGCAGGAATGAGTAGGGAAGAAGCCACGAAGCCAAGATGGTGGACACCTTTAAGTTGCTGGATAAAGATGATGTCACCACATGGTTGCCAATTGTAGATAAAATGCATTTATTTGACTTCCTTTCGCATCATTACCTCAGCTGCTCAGGTAGGAAACATGGATCGTTGTATGCATGGGAATTATAGAAAGCACGACACATGGATTAACCCTTTGAAGTACGCATTTAGGGAAAGGTAAAGGAAAGCGAAATTGAACTAAAAATACATTTATTTAGATCTAAGGTAGGGATTAACATAGAAATATTTTCAAAACGATGTATTTTGGTTTTTGAAAAATGGTGGCTACTTGGTGAAACCACTATGCAACATAGCACTACTATTGACACAGGCTCACTTTGAATGGTACAGTAGGAAACAGCTTTTTTGTCTCATTTAAACCTAGTGTTACTTGACAGATACTGCAGGCCCATTTGCTCCTGTGTGGTTCTGCTTTAGTGCTACACTGGGCACAGCGTTTTGATGATCCACATAGTGGCATGTGAGCTGCCTTGTCGAATCTCTTCTCATAGGGAACAGAAGGTTTGAAGTAACTTACTGGTTTGGGTAAAGGTTTTCTTCCTTTTGGTGATGGCAACGTTGCACCAACTAAACCATCAGCAACAGCTAGTCTGAATTCCTTCAGGGTTAGCTTTACACCTTCGCTGTTCATTGAGTAAAGAATAAAAGCATTTGTCGGGGTGACATAAAAAAATGCCAAAATATACGGTGCCGCCATTTTCTTCCTGCTTCAGGGAGAGCATAAGCCCCACACTGGTAAAAAAGTTGTCAAAGAAAACTTTGTAATTGCTACCAACCAATTCTCGAGTAAGATCTTTTTTACCTAAGTTCAACTCTCTGGCATTTTATACATTTCCAGTATAAATTTGAAATTCACAATCAAAGCCACTCTCACCAGCACGAACCAAAACTTTGTAGACTCTCTTTATTGGTTTGTTTGGCATATGCTGCTTGATGGCACTACAACCCTTGAATTTCATCATGCTTTCATCCACAGATTGGTATTGACCTGAGTTGTAAGATTGTATGTTCTACTGGGGGTATCCAGTAGTGGACGGAGCTCGTAAAGCTTGTTGTAACCTAATTCTTCCGATTTTGGCTGCAGGATGTTATTGTTCAGATGCAAATTTGTCAGAAACCAGCCAAATCTATTTACTGACATTAGAGAAGTTGCGGGTTACTGGACCAATAGTCTCTCTACGAAGGCAGTCTTTTTACTCCCATCATTGTGTTTATACCTAAAAATACTCTAATTTCATTCAAAGTAGCTGGTTCAAACTACTTACCCGATTGAGTAGCATACAAATTAGTGTGATATGTTAGATGTTCCAGAATTTCCTCAGTAAACAAATGCAAAACGATATCAGTAGGTGACTCCACAGTCATAGGAATATTTGGGCCACATGCTTTCACAAACATACAAGTGTCAAAACTCCACCGTTTCTTTTCCCATATTCCATCCATACCCAATAACCGCACATTTAGTGGTGCTCGTCATCGCTGTCTTCTGTACTCTCAATGAAAACAGAAACTGCTTGAAAAGCTTCATTTCCACTATCCACATTTCCATTATCCTCAATTGCAGAAACTGATTCATTGTCTAATTACCTGACATCTATTTCTTTACTATCTGAGATAAAATTGTCCAAAGAATCAATATCACTGGGAATTTCGTCCAATGTTTCATATATATTTTCTTCCAAATTCTCCAAAATTATATGTCCATGCATATCCCACTTCTTTTTTGTAGACATGACTGAAACAAATATTCATTTTATAGGTTATGTGCCTCCTGTAACCTACTTGCATAGTGGTTATGCTGTGAAACCACACAACTTTTCCAAAACTGAGTGAACGTAACACATGCGTACGTTATTTTCATTATTGCAATATATTCTGTAAGTTCTAGGCATATATATTTTCGCATAAAATGTGCCTGCTTTTGATATTTCATCAATATAATTCAAATACCAATCCTTGGCACGATTTTCGGGCACGAGTGCCACACCATAACACCAGACATCTTTATTTGTGCACTCCAAAAGCAAAGAACTTGACAACAAAAAAATTTCCTCCCATTCACCAGTGTCCAGTGATTGCAGTGCAGTGGTTGTGGTGTGTAACCACTGTGCATAAGTGGGAAGAAACAGAGTTTTGAAAAGGTGGTTACATGTTGTAACCACTATGCTTCAAAGGGTTAATGTAGTTATTAATTTATTACTTTTGTTGAAATACTTCTACATAAAATTGAAAGGTGCCGACCGTTGACTGCAAAACTTTACCCTATTTTCCAACATACTCTCATTGTTGGTTTATGCCTCTTCGAGTCCATTCACTTGGTTCAAGCTACCACTGGCGTGTGTTCATCGTTAACCCCTGCATCTCCCAATGGGTCTTCTCAGTACAAGCCCTCACTAATGTCTAGTAATTTTGAACGGCAGCCGTTGATCACATAGTGTCATCTTACTGAAGGTGTGAGAGCGCGAGATCACTGCCAGTGTCAAATGAGTTTCTGCCTCACAGCTCAAGGTAATTTTGCAAATCACTACGTTAACACCACTCACAAATAACTGGAAAGTTAAAAAATTCACCTACCATCCCTGGGCCTTCAGGAAATTTGAAAGAATCTTCAAAAAGCTAAATATAAAACTGGCACCACAAAGCAAATACAGTTTAAAAAAACCTGCTGAACAGCCACTTAACAATACCATCCCTTACAATTTAGTAGCAGAATGGGGGAGAGGGGGAACAGGAAATTAGTGTCAGTCACCCAACGGCTGATGATAGGATCGAACAGTCTTAAAAACGTTTCCGGTTTTTAAAACAATTTAAGTGAAGGTGAGCATACAAAAGTGACTCAAAATGACCTCAAACATGAAGAGTACTACACTGTTAATAGTGCTTGTATCTGTAATATACATATCTTGGTACTTAACCAACTTCATGTTTTTGAGTTATGCTGCTCATGTACACATATGGACCTTTTTTCTAAACATTAGTTTTTTAAGTACACGGTACCACAAAATGTGTATTTCCAGTGAAATCTTGGTATGGAGTTTTTGGATGGAATACAATACGTTCTCTACTTACTAGGTGGTAGAGAAAATGAGTTAATTTTGTGAAACATTGTTAAGGGTGTAATTAGAGGGGAACAAAACACAAAAATGAATATTTTATTTGCCACAGTTGATTTGTTGTCAAGGATAGATAGCAACATAGCCAGTCTCACTGTCCCAGGAGGAGTGGTTCTCATGTTACAGTTGACAATTTGACATGTGATGTCATTTGTTCAATTAAACTTGGACAAGACATGGTGTTTTAAATGTCTGCTAATACTTAATAGGTGAGAAACAGGAGTCCAAATTCTGCTTTGAAAGTGAGTGAACTTGGTATCTGTTCTTATCAGTTTGAAACAAAAAAGTACAATTTTGTTTTAAGCCATTCTGATAGTGATTTAGACAGTGTGAACACTGAAGACTGCTGGTCCCATCCATATGTACAGTGTGAAATTTCCCAATCTAGGTGGCCAAAATTAAAAAAAAAAAAAGGTAGGAACATGAGGGCTTGGTATTTTATTGTAGATACCCTAAAGCATCTTCTGGTAGTTTTTTAATAAAATTGAGCGAGGCATCTGGTTTGTATCCGTGTTTCGCTTTTAAATTTCTAATTTTCTTTATCTAAACAGAGTAAGAAAAATTGTTATATGAAAGTTCCAGAGATAATATAAAATGCTATTTCTACATGTCTCAACAATATGCATGCAAGAGGTTTCGCTGCTCCGTTTTGAGTTAATTTTTTTCAGTTACATGGTGCACAATTTCTCGGATAGAAGTTTTTGCACAAATCCAGCAAGAACAAAGGATATGCTTTCTACTTACGTTCTAAAGAAAAGTGCTATTGAAAATCCATCAAAAACTTTGGGTATTACTATTAAAAACACGTTACATTTGTTGTGTTTCAATGTAAAAGATCTTTAGAGAAGACCAAAAATTCTATGTCGAGATTTCACCGGAAATATGTGTTTTGAGGCCCCCCTGATTTTATAATCACTTATTTGAAGGGGCATTAAAAAGGTGTCTACTCTTTCAGAAGTCGATGGACCAACAGAAAGTTTAACATTACTGCCTCCCCAGGGTAAAGTGTTCGTGTATTGTGTTGCTTAGCTATGTGTTCCCTGTGATGTTATTAAGTGATGTACTTCGCATCTCACTATAATCTTGAATTTGCTAAGAAAAAGATATTTTGTCTTTTTAACATTTTTGACATAAAATGCACAAAAAATAATCCTTATATGAATACAATTGAAATATCACATTTAACAATAATTATCATATCAATAAATAGACACTGAAAGAATGATATGGGACAAAGTTAATTCCATCTGGGGACACCTATATGTACTGTTTCACTTGTATGTTGTACCCTGAAATACACCAAGACACTATTGTATGATTCTAATTTGAAATTTTTAAAGTCGTTAAATATTAAGAGGTAGAACTGGAACTTAAAAATTCAATGCCACAACTGGGATTTGAACCACAGACCTTCCGCTTGCCGGGCGGACGCTCTACCACTGAGCTATTGTGACAAACTGCCAGAATGGCATTAAATTCTCAAGTTAGTTCGTATTTTTTCCTGGTAAACCACAAAGGCAGTCTCACATCAGAGACAATTACCCCAATGGTGACTTACTATTGCAAGCACTTTATATCCCAGGATTAAATAACCTTCACATGGTAATTATTATTTATTTATGCCAACAAACTTACTGTTGGTGTTTTTTAAACACACAAGCCGTGTGTGGGCAAAGTTTAAGAGGTAGAACTGGAACTTAAAAATTCAATGCCACAACTGGGATTTGAAGGTCTGTGGTTCAAATCCCAGTTGTGGCATTGAATTTTTAAGTTCCAGTTCTACCTCTTAAACTTTGCCCACACACGGCTTGTGTGTTTAAAAAACACCAACAGTAAGTTTGTTGGCATAAATAAATAATCGTTAAATATTGCCTATATTTTAATGTATTTCTTATAAATAAAACATTCTGTGTAACTAAGCCATATAATTACGCTTATGTGCTAATTTACATTGTGTGTAATCTGGCAGTGTCTCTTCTGGTAGACATCATTTATATATCATAATTTAATACAGATATATATATATATATTTATATTTATTTATATTTATATTTATTTTGGTTCAACTAACATGGCTTATGTACTTGCTAAGTTTTCATATATACAGCAAAACTATATTAATTTCTGTCAGTTGCTATTGACATGATGAAATTCACTTAAGCAGAGCATCCTTCTTGTAGGCAGCCATTTTGAAGCATATTGTTTTCAACTTCTTGTCAAGCTTACTCAAAGAGCTCAGATGTAGCAGCACTGTAAGGAATTCTGGCATGAGTGGAAACAGAGACTCGTGACCAAATTTGGATGCAAAATAAGTATTGTATCTTATAGGATACATGATCAAATTTAATTTTGTTACTGATTTGCCTCACAAGTGATTCCAGCACTTCTAGTGTCAGAAAAACCTGCAACTTGAAAAAATATAAGTTTTAATCAGCATTTTTCTATACTTACTTTTAAAGATGTCAAATTAACATGATTCACCCATTATGTTTATGATTATTATTTGTTTTAAGATTGATAATAAAACATAAAATCATAGATTTCACCTTTCAAACTATAAACTGACAAATTTAAGCATTGATAGCACAAGCTTAAAATTGTCTTCTAATGTCATGAAGCAACAATTACAACTCTTAGAAAATGACATACATCCATTGTTGACTTAAATAATCCTCTAACATTGTGCAATGTTAGCAATGATGGATCAGTATTACTACTAAGCTTGTCTTCAGAATTCTGTGAATTCTAAATTAGACAAGCTGCATCTAATACTATGGCCAGGCAAGGCAGATTTTCACCTGAGATCTCATACACAGAGAGACCCTACACTATATGTAATTTAATAACTTTTGTGTTACAGTAAAACCAGAAGCTTTTAAATTTCTGCCAAATCCATCACCTGAAAGTGATATAATTGCAAGCAGTGGTTCAGTTTCATCTCCTGAAAAAACTGTTTCAGACACGGAAACTTCTGATGAAAACACAAAGGTATATGAAGATTCATATGAAGAATGCATGAGAGAACCTCCTGATATCCAAAATCCTCCTACCCCTCCTCCTCCTGGTGAAGTAAAAGACACAAGTTTCAGCCCTGAGAATACCAAACTGGATGAACTTGGGGAAATGACAAGTGAGGTAGGATATTGGGGTTTCAGATTTGTTAATATATCCAGTCACCTGAGCAACTGAAATATATTTGCTGTTCTAATTTTCAGAGTATTCCTTTAAAATTTTCACTTCATTCCCATTCTGATAAAATTTAATGTACAGCATTGAATGTGTATATTTTTGTATGTGTATCACAAGCACACATTTTTAAAAAGTGACTTACTGGTAGCAAAGAACTATCAGGAGATATTACATTTTCTGTTGAAACATCTTATGCAAGCTTACCTCATTCCTGATGGGGTGTTGTTTGCAAAGACAGAATCTTCAGTGGTGATGCCAATTATTCTTAGTCATCATTTAACTATTGCCTTTGATTTAAAGTGAATAATGATATGCATCTCATTGCTGTATTCTAAATTGCAGGTAATTCGTGACCAGTCCAATCCAGCAGATAAAGATATGTACAGCAATAGACAATGAATAAATAATGTATATTTATTTTACAATCTGTGTAGTCTCTGATGTCTGTAGTGTGATTTGCATAATTATTTTATATAATCTGGACACATGTGCTCATTAGATGCTTCAAAGCTGTTTCCCAAATCTGTATGAAATTATAGAAATTTCAGTTGTAAGAAGCAAATAAATGTTTTGATTCTGTTGTGCTAATATATTTATTCTTCTCTCTCCATGTAGAGAGTTGCATATTTTACTGTGTTTTCTTACAAAGAGGAAGTGAAACATGAGCCAGGTTAGTTTAACATGTAGACTAAGACAGCCTTTCTGGGAAAAAGTAGAGGGGCTTCTAGATTAAAAATAAAGTCACACCATGCAGGTTAGCAGAGTTAGGCTCACATCTTTATTTTACTAAAATCAATGAAGGATAAGCTAGTAGGCTGAGATAGGTTAGAAGGTTGACTTAGGTAGGCATCAGAATAGACTTGCAGGCTGAAGGCAGAGAAGGGCATCACACTCTTACTCAAATACATGAAGGAGAGGCTAGTATAAGTTGAGGTAGGCTAGCATAGGCTAAGTGAGACTGAGATAGCCTAGCATAGGCTAAGTGACGCTGAGATATGTTAGCCTAGCATAGGCTAAGTGACGCTGAGATAGGCTAGCATAGGCTAAGTGAAGCTGAGATAGGCTAGCATAGGCTAAGTGAGGCTCAGATAGGCTAGCGTAGGGTAAGTGAGGCTGAGATAGGCTAGCATAGGCTAAGTGAGGCTGACATAGGCTAGCATAGGCTAAGTCAGGCTGAGATAGGCTAGCATAGGCTAAGTGAGGCTGACATAGGCTAGCATAGGCTAAGTGACGCTGAGATAGGCTAGCATAGGCTAAGTGAGGCTGAGATAGGCTAGCATAGGCTAAGTCAGGCTGAGATAGGCTAGCATAGGCTAAGTGAGGCTGACATAGGCTAGCATAGGCTAAGTGACGCTGAGATAGGCTAGCGTAGGGTAAGTGAGGCTGAGATAGGATAGCATAGGCTAAGTGACGCTGCGATAGGCTAGCATAGGCTAAGTGACGCTTAGATAGGCTAGCATAGGCTAAGTGACGCTGAGATAGGCTAGCATAGGCTAAGTGACGCTGAGATAGGCTAGCATAGGCTAAGTGACCCTGAGATAGGCTAAGTGACGCTGAGATAGGCTAGCATAGGCTAAGTGACGCTGAGAAAGGCTAGCATAGGCTAAGTGAGGCTGAGATAGGATAGCATAGGCTAAGTGACGCTGAGAAAGGCTAGCGTAGAGTAAGTGAGGCTGAGATAGGCTAGCGTAGGGTAAGTGAGGCTGAGATAGGATAGCATAGGCTAAGTGACGCTGCGATAGGCTAGCATAGGCTAAGTGACGCTTAGATAGGCTAGCATAGGCTAAGTGACGCTGAGATAGGCTAGCATAGGCTAAGTGACGCTGAGAAAGGCTAGCATAGGCTAAGTGAGGCTGAGATAGGATAGCATAGGCTAAGTGACGCTGAGAAAGGCTAGCGTAGAGTAAGTGAGGCTGAGATAGGCTAGCATAGGCTAAGTGACGCTGAGATAGGATAGCATAGGCTAAGTGACGCTGAGATAGGCTAGACTGAGATAGGCTAAGTAACGCTGAGATAGGCTAGACTGAGATAGGCTAAGTGACGCTGAGATAGGATAGCGTAGGGTAAGTGAGGCTGAGATAGGATAGCATAGGCTAAGTGACGCTTAGATAGGCTAGCATAGGCTAAGTGACCCTGAGATAGACTAGCATAGGCTAAGTGACGCTGACATAGGTTAGGCTGAGATAGGCTAGCATAGGCTAAGTGAGGCTGAGATAGGCTAGCATAGGCTAAGTGAGGCTGAGATAGGCTAGGTGACGCTGAGATAGGCTAGCATAGGCTAAGTGAGACTGAGATAGGCTAGCATAGGCTAAGTGACGCTGAGATAGGCTAAGTGACGCTGAGATAGGCTAGCATAGGCTAACTGACGCTGAGATAGGCTAGCATAGGCTAAGGGACGCTGAGATAGGATAGCGTAGGCTAAGTGAGGCTGAGATAGGATAGCATAGGCTAAGTGACGCTGCGATAGGCTAGCATAGGCTAAGTGACGCTTAGATAGGCTAGCATAGGCTAAGTGAAGCTGAGATAGGCTAGCATAGGCTAAGTGAGGCTGAGATAGGCTAGCATAGGCTAAGTGAGGCTGAGATAGGCTAGCATAGGCTAAGTGAGGCTGAGATAGGCTAGCATAGGCTAAGTGACGCTGAGATAGGCTAGCATAGGCTAAGTGAGGCTGAGATAGGCTAGCATAGGCTAAGTCAGGCTGAGATAGGCTAGCATAGGCTAAGTGAGGCTGACATAGGCTAGCATAGGCTAAGTGACGCTGAGATAGGCTAGCGTAGGGTAAGTGAGGCTGAGATAGGATAGCATAGGCTAAGTGACGCTGCGATAGGCTAGCATAGGCTAAGTGACGCTTAGATAGGCTAGCATAGGCTAAGTGACGCTGAGATAGGCTAGCATAGGCTAAGTGACGCTGAGATAGGCTAGCATAGGCTAAGTGACCCTGAGATAGGCTAAGTGACGCTGAGATAGGCTAGCATAGGCTAAGTGACGCTGAGAAAGGCTAGCATAGGCTAAGTGAGGCTGAGATAGGATAGCATAGGCTAAGTGACGCTGAGAAAGGCTAGCGTAGAGTAAGTGAGGCTGAGATAGGCTAGCGTAGGGTAAGTGAGGCTGAGATAGGATAGCATAGGCTAAGTGACGCTGCGATAGGCTAGCATAGGCTAAGTGACGCTTAGATAGGCTAGCATAGGCTAAGTGACGCTGAGAAAGGCTAGCATAGGCTAAGTGAGGCTGAGATAGGATAGCATAGGCTAAGTGACGCTGAGAAAGGCTAGCGTAGAGTAAGTGAGGCTGAGATAGGCTAGCATAGGCTAAGTGACGCTGAGATAGGATAGCATAGGCTAAGTGACGCTGAGATAGGCTAGACTGAGATAGGCTAAGTAACGCTGAGATAGGCTAGACTGAGATAGGCTAAGTGACGCTGAGATAGGATAGCGTAGGGTAAGTGAGGCTGAGATAGGATAGCATAGGCTAAGTGACGCTTAGATAGGCTAGCATAGGCTAAGTGACCCTGAGATAGACTAGCATAGGCTAAGTGACGCTGACATAGGTTAGGCTGAGATAGGCTAGCATAGGCTAAGTGAGGCTGAGATAGGCTAGCATAGGCTAAGTGAGGCTGAGATAGGCTAGCATAGGCTAAGTGAGGCTGAGATAGGCTAGGTGACGCTGAGATAGGCTAGCATAGGCTAAGTGAGACTGAGATAGGCTAGCATAGGCTAAGTGACGCTGAGATAGGCTAAGTGACGCTGAGATAGGCTAGCATAGGCTAACTGACGCTGAGATAGGCTAGCATAGGCTAAGGGACGCTGAGATAGGATAGCGTAGGCTAAGTGAGGCTGAGATAGGATAGCATAGGCTAAGTGACGCTGCGATAGGCTAGCATAGGCTAAGTGACGCTTAGATAGGCTAGCATAGGCTAAGTGAAGCTGAGATAGGCTAGCATAGGCTAAGTGAGGCTGAGATAGGCTAGCATAGGCTAAGTGAGGCTGAGATAGGCTAGCATAGGCTAAGTGAGGCTGAGATAGGCTAGGTGACGCTGAGATAGGCTAGCATAGGCTAAGTGAGGCTGAGATAGGCTAGCATAGGCTAAGTGAGGCTGAGATAGGCTAACATAGGCTAGCATAGACTAAGTGAGGCTGAGATAGGCTAGGTGACGCTGAGATAGGCTAGCATAGGCTAAGTGAGACTGAGATAGGCTAGCATAGGCTAAGTGACGCTGAGATAGGCTAAGTGACGCTGAGATAGGCTAGCATAGGCTAACTGACGCTGAGATAGGCTAGCATAGGCTAAGGGACGCTGAGATAGGATAGCGTAGGCTAAGTGAGGCTGAGATAGGATAGCATAGGCTAAGTGACGCTGCGATAGGCTAGCATAGGCTAAGTGACGCTTAGATAGGCTAGCATAGGCTAAGTGAAGCTGAGATAGGCTAGCATAGGCTAAGTGACGCTGAGATAGGCTAGCATAGGCTAAGTGACCCTGAGATAGGCTAAGTGACGCTGAGACAGGCTAGCATAGGCTAAGTGACGCTGAGAAAGGCTAGCGTAGGGTAAGTGAGGCTGAGATAGGCTAGCATAGGCTAAGTGACGCTGAGATAGGCTAGCATAGGCTAAGTGACGCTGAGATAGGCTAGCATAGGCTAAGTGAGGCTGAGATAGGATAGCATAGGCTAAGTGACGCTGAGGTAGGCTAAGTGACGCTGAGATAGGCTAGCGTAGGGTAAGTGAGGCTGAGATAGGATAGCGTAGGCTAAGTGAGGCTGAGATAGGATAGCATAGGCTAAGTGACGCTGAGATAGGCTAGCATAGGCTAAGTGACGCTGAGATAGGCTAGGCTGAGATAGGCTAGCATAGGCTAAGTGAGGCTGAGATAGACTAGGTGACGCTGAGATAGGCTAGCATAGGCTAAGGGAGGCTGAGATAGGATAGCATAGGCTAAGTGAGGCTGAGATAGGCTAGCATAGGCTAAGTGAGGCTGAGATAGGATAGCATATACTAAGTGACGCTAAGATAGGCTAGCATAGCCTAAGTGAGGCTGAGATAGGCTAGGTGACGCTGAGATAGGCTAGCATAGGCTAAGTGAGGCTGAGATAGGCTAGCATAGGCTAAGTGAGACTGAGATAGGCTAGCATAGGCTAAGTGACGCTGAGATAGGCTAGCATAGGCTAAGTGAGGCTGAGATAGGCTAGCGTAGGGTAAGTGACGCTGAGGTAGGTTAGGCTGAGATAGGCTAGCATAGGCTAAGTGACGCTGAGATAGGCTAGCATAGGCTAAGTGAGGCTGACATAGGCTAGCATAGGCTAAGTCAGGCTGAGATAGGCTAGCATAGGCTAAGTGAGGCTGACATAGGCTAGCATAGGCTAAGTGACGCTGAGATAGGCTAGCATAGGCTAAGTGAGGCTGAGATAGGCTAGCATAGGCTAAGTCAGGCTGAGATAGGCTAGCATAGGCTAAGTGAGGCTGACATAGGCTAGCATAGGCTAAGTGACGCTGAGATAGGCTAGCGTAGGGTAAGTGAGGCTGAGATAGGATAGCATAGGCTAAGTGACGCTGCGATAGGCTAGCATAGGCTAAGTGACGCTTAGATAGGCTAGCATAGGCTAAGTGACGCTGAGATAGGCTAGCATAGGCTAAGTGACGCTGAGATAGGCTAGCATAGGCTAAGTGACCCTGAGATAGGCTAGCATAGGCTAAGTGACGCTGAGAAAGGCTAGCATAGGCTAAGTGAGGCTGAGATAGGATAGCATAGGCTAAGTGACGCTGAGAAAGGCTAGCGTAGAGTAAGTGAGGCTGAGATAGGCTAGCGTAGGGTAAGTGAGGCTGAGATAGGATAGCATAGGCTAAGTGACGCTGCGATAGGCTAGCATAGGCTAAGTGACGCTTAGATAGGCTAGCATAGGCTAAGTGACGCTGAGATAGGCTAGCATAGGCTAAGTGACGCTGAGATAGGCTAGCATAGGCTAAGTGACGCTGAGAAAGGCTAGCATAGGCTAAGTGAGGCTGAGATAGGATAGCATAGGCTAAGTGACGCTGAGAAAGGCTAGCGTAGAGTAAGTGAGGCTGAGATAGGCTAGCATAGGCTAAGTGACGCTGAGATAGGATAGCATAGGCTAAGTGACGCTGAGATAGGCTAGACTGAGATAGGCTAAGTAACGCTGAGATAGGCTAGACTGAGATAGGCTAAGTGACGCTGAGATAGGATAGCGTAGGGTAAGTGAGGCTGAGATAGGATAGCATAGGCTAAGTGACGCTTAGATAGGCTAGCATAGGCTAAGTGAAGCTGAGATAGGCTAGCATAGGCTAAGTGACCCTGAGATAGACTAGCATAGGCTAAGTGACGCTGACATAGGTTAGGCTGAGATAGGCTAGCATAGGCTAAGTGAGGCTGAGATAGGCTAGCATAGGCTAAGTGAGGCTGAGATAGGCTAGCATAGGCTAAGTGAGGCTGAGATAGGCTAGGTGACGCTGAGATAGGCTAGCATAGGCTAAGTGAGACTGGCATAGGCTAAGTGACGCTGAGATAGGCTAAGTGACGCTGAGATAGGCTAGCATAGGCTAACTGACGCTGAGATAGGCTAGCATAGGCTAAGGGACGCTGAGATAGGATAGCGTAGGCTAAGTGAGGCTGAGATAGGATAGCATAGGCTAAGTGACGCTGCGATAGGCTAGCATAGGCTAAGTGACGCTTAGATAGGCTAGCATAGGCTAAGTGAAGCTGAGATAGGCTAGCATAGGCTAAGTGAGGCTGAGATAGGCTAGCATAGGCTAAGTGAGGCTGAGATAGGCTAGCATAGGCTAAGTGAGGCTGAGATAGGCTAGGTGACGCTGAGATAGGCTAGCATAGGCTAAGTGAGGCTGAGATAGGCTAGCATAGGCTAAGTGAGGCTGAGATAGGCTAGCATAGACTAAGTGAGGCTGAGATAGGCTAGGTGACGCTGAGATAGGCTAGCATAGGCTAAGTGAGACTGAGATAGGCTAGCATAGGCTAAGTGACGCTGAGATAGGCTAAGTGACGCTGAGATAGGCTAGCATAGGCTAACTGACGCTGAGATAGGCTAGCATAGGCTAAGGGACGCTGAGATAGGATAGCGTAGGCTAAGTGAGGCTGAGATAGGATAGCATAGGCTAAGTGACGCTGCGATAGGCTAGCATAGGCTAAGTGACGCTTAGATAGGCTAGCATAGGCTAAGTGAAGCTGAGATAGGCTAGCATAGGCTAAGTGACGCTGAGATAGGCTAGCATAGGCTAAGTGACCCTGAGATAGGCTAAGTGACGCTGAGACAGGCTAGCATAGGCTAAGTGACGCTGAGAAAGGCTAGCGTAGGGTAAGTGAGGCTGAGATAGGCTAGCATAGGCTAAGTGACGCTGAGATAGGCTAGCATAGGCTAAGTGACGCTGAGATAGGCTAGCATAGGCTAAGTGAGGCTGAGATAGGATAGCATAGGCTAAGTGACGCTGAGGTAGGCTAAGTGACGCTGAGATAGGCTAGCGTAGGGTAAGTGAGGCTGAGATAGGATAGCGTAGGCTAAGTGAGGCTGAGATAGGATAGCATAGGCTAAGTGACGCTGAGATAGGCTAGCATAGGCTAAGTGACGCTTAGATAGGCTAAGTGAAGCTGAGATAGGCTAGCATAGGCTAAGTGACGCTGAGATAGGCTAGGCTGAGATAGGCTAGCATAGGCTAAGTGAGGCTGAGATAGACTAGGTGACGCTGAGATAGGCTAGCATAGGCTAAGTGAGGCTGAGATAGGATAGCATAGGCTAAGTGAGGCTGAGATAGGCTAGCATAGGCTAAGTGAGGCTGAGATAGGCTAGCATAGGCTAAGTTAGACTGAGATAGGCTAGCATAGGCTAAGTGACGCTGAGATAGGCTAAGTGAGGCTGAGATAGGCTAGCATAGGCTAGGTGACGCTGAGATAGGCTAGCATAGGCTAAGTGAGGCTGAGATAGGATAGCATAGGCTAAGTGAGGCTGAGATAGGCTAAGTGAGGCTGAGATAGGCTAGCATAGGCTAAGTGAGACTGAGATAGGCTAGCGTAGGGTGAGGCTGAGATACGATAGCATAGGCTAAGTGACCCTGAGATAGGCATGGCTGAGATAGGCTAGCGTAGGGTAAGTGAGGCTGAGATAGGCTAAGTGAGGCTGAGATAGGATAGCATATGCTAAGTGACGCTTAGATAGGCTAGCATAGGCTAAGGGAGGCTGAGATAGGATAGCATAGGCTAAGTTACGCTGAGATAGGCTAGCATAGGCTAAGTGAGGCTGAGATAGGCTAGCATAGGCTAAGTGAGGGTGAGATAGGCTAGCATAGGCTAAGTGAGGCTGAGATAGGCTAGCATAAGCTAAGTGAGGCTGAGATAGGATAGCATAGACTAAGTGACGCTGAGATAGGCTAGCATAGCCTAAGTGAGGCTGAGATAGGCTAGGTGACGCTGAGATAGGCTAGCATAGGCTAAGTGAGGCTAAGATAGGCTAGCATAGGCTAAGTGAGACTGAGATAGGCTAGCATAGGCTAAGTGACGCTGAGATAGGCTAGCATAGGCTAAGTGAGGCTGAGATAGGCTAGCGTAGGGTAAGTGAGGCTGAGATAGGATAGCAGAGGCTAAGTGACGCTGAGGTAGGTTAGGCTGAGATAGGCTAGCATAGGCTAAGTGACGCTGAGATAGGCTAGCATAGGCTAAGTGAGGCTGAGATAGGCTAGCATAGGCTAGGTGACGCTGAGATAGGCTAGCATAGGCTAAGTGAGGCTGAGATAGGATAGCATAGGCTAAGTGAGGCTGAGATAGGCTAGCATAGGCTAAGTGAGGCTGAGATAGGCTAGCATAGGCTAAGTGAGACTGAGATAGGCTAGCGTAGGGTGAGGCTGAGATAGGATAGCATAGGCTAAGTGACGCTGAGATAGGCTAGCATAGGCTAAGTGAGGCTGAGCTAGGCTAGCATAGGCTAGGTGACGCTGAGATAGGATAGCATAGGCTAAGTGACGCTGAGATAGGCTAGCATAGGCTAAGTGACGCTGAGATAGGCTAGCATAGGCTAAGTGACGCTGAGATAGGCTAGCGTAGGCTAAGTGACGCTGAGATAGGCTAGCGTAGGGTAAGTGAGGCTGAGATAGGATAGCATAGGCTAAGTGAGGCTGAGATAGGATAGCATAGGCTAAGTGAGGCTGAGATAGGATAGCATAGGCTAAGTGACGCTGAGATAGGCTAGCATAGGCTAAGTGACGCTTAGATAGGATAGCATAGGCTAAGTGAAGCTGAGATAGGCTAGCATAGGCTAAGTGACGCTGAGATAGGCTAGCATAGGCTAAGTGACCCTGAGATAGGCTAGCATAGGCTAAGGGAGGCTGAGATAGGATAGCATAGGCTAAGTGACGCTGAGATAGGCTAGGTGACGCTGAGATAGGCTAGCATAGGCTAAGTGAGGCTGAGATAGGATAGCATAGGCTAAGTGACGCTGAGATAGGCTAGCATAGGCTAAGTGAGGCTGAGATAGGCTAGCATAGGCTAAGTGAGGCTGAGATAGGCTAGCGTAGGGTAAGTGAGGCTGAGATAGGATAGCAGAGGCTAAGTGACGCTGAGGTAGGTTAGGCTGAGATAGGCTAGCATAGGCTAAGTGACGCTGAGATAGGCTAGCATAGGCTAGGTGACGCTGAGATAGGCTAGCATACGCTAAGTGAGGCTGAGATAGGATAGCATAGGCTAAGTGAGGCTGAGATAGGCTAGCATAGGCTAAGTGAGGCTGAGATAGGCTAGCATAGGCTAAGTGAGACTGAGATAGGCTAGCGTAGGGTGAGGCTGAGATAGGATAGCATAGGCTAAGTGACGCTGAGATAGGATAGCATAGGCTAAGTGACGCTGAGATAGGCTAGCATAGGCTAAGTGAGGCTGAGATAGGCTAGCATAGGCTAGGTGACGCTGAGATAGGATAGCATAGGCTAAGTGACGCTGAGATAGGCTAGCATAGGCTAAGTGACGCTGAGATAGGCTAGCATAGGCTAAGTGACGCTGAGATAGGCTAGCGTAGGCTAAGTGACGCTGAGATAGGCTAGCGTAGGGTAAGTGAGGCTGAGATAGGATAGCATAGGCTAAGTGAGGCTGAGATAGGATAGCATAGGCTAAGTGAGGCTGAGATAGGATAGCATAGGCTAAGTGACGCTGAGATAGGCTAGCATAGGCTAAGTGACGCTTAGATAGGATAGCATAGGCTAAGTGAAGCTGAGATAGGCTAGCATAGGCTAAGTGACGCTGAGATAGGCTAGCATAGGCTAAGTGACCCTGAGATAGGCTAGCATAGGCTAAGGGAGGCTGAGATAGGATAGCATAGGCTAAGTGACGCTGAGATAGGCTAGGTGACGCTGAGATAGGCTAGCATAGGCTAAGTGAGGCTGAGATAGGATAGCATAGGCTAAGTGACGCTGAGATAGGCTAGCATAGGCTAAGTGAGGCTGAGATAGGCTAGGTGACGCTGAGATAGGCTAGCATAGGCTAAGTGAGGCTGAGATAGGCTAGCATAGGCTAAGTGACGCTGAGATAGGCTAGCATAGGCTAGGTGACGCTGAGATAGGCTAGCATAGGCTAAGTGAGGCTGAGATAGGATAGCATAGGCTGAGATAGGCTAGCATAGGCTAAGTGAGGCTGAGATAGGCTAGCATAGGCTAAGTGAGGCTGAGATAGGCTAAGTGAGGCTGAGATAGGCTAGGTGACGCTAAGATAGGCTAGCATAGGCTAAGTGAGGCTGAGATAGGCTAGCATAGGCTAAGTGAGGCTGAGATAGGCTAGCATAGGCTAAGTGAGGCTCAGATAGGCTAGCGTAGGGTAAGTGAGGCTGAGATAGGCTAGCATAGGCTAAGTGAGGCTGACATAGGCTAGCATAGGCTAAGTGAAACTGAGATATGTTAGCCTAGCATAGGCTAAGTGACGCTGAGATAGGCTAGGCTGAGATAGGCTAGCATAGGCTAAGTGACGCTGAGATAGGCTAGCATAGGCTAAGTGAGGCTGAGATAGGCTAGCATAGGCTAAGTGAGGCTGAGATAGGCTAGCATAGGCTAAGTCAGGCTGAGATAGGATAGCATAGGCTAAGTGACGCTGAGATAGGCTAGCATAGGCTAAGTGAGGCTGACATAGGCTAGCATAGGCTAAGTGACGCTGAGATAGGCTAGCGTAGGGTAAGTGAGGCTGAGATAGGATAGCATAGGCTAAGTGACGCTGCGATAGGCTAGCATAGGCTAAGTGACGCTTAGATAGGCTAGCATAGGCTAAGTGACGCTGAGATAGGCTAGCATAGGCTAAGTGACGCTGAGATAGGCTAGCATAGGCTAAGTGACCCTGAGATAGGCTAAGTGACGCTGAGATGGGCTAGCATAGGCTAAGTGACGCTGAGAAAGGCTAGCATAGGCTAAGTGAGGCTGAGATAGGATAGCATAGGCTAAGTGACGCTGAGATAGGCTAGCATAGGCTAAGTGACGCTGAGAAAGGCTAGCGTAGAGTAAGTGAGGCTGAGATAGGCTAGCATAGGCTAAGTGACGCTGAGATAGGATAGCATAGGCTAAGTGACGCTGAGATAGGCTAGACTGAGATAGGCTAAGTAACGCTGAGATAGGCTAGACTGAGATAGGCTAAGTGACGCTGAGATAGGATAGCGTAGGGTAAGTGAGGCTGAGATAGGATAGCATAGGCTAAGTGACGCTTAGATAGGCTAGCATAGGCTAAGTGAAGCTGAGATAGGCTAGCATAGGCTAAGTGACCCAGAGATAGACTAGCATAGGCTAAGTGACGCTGACATAGGTTAGGCTGAGATAGGCTAGCATAGGCTAAGTGAGGCTGAGATAGGCTAGCATAGGCTAAGTGAGGCTGAGATAGGCTAGCATAGGCTAAGTGAGGCTGAGATAGGCTAGGTGACGCTGAGATAGGCTAGCATAGGCTAAGTGAGGCTGAGATAGGCTAACATAGGCTAGCATAGACTAAGTGAGGCTGAGATAGGCTAGGTGACGCTGAGATAGGCTAGCATAGGCTAAGTGAGACTGAGATAGGCTAGCATAGGCTAAATGACGCTGAGATAGGCTAAGTGACGCTGAGATAGGCTAGCATAGGCTAAGTGAGGCTGAGATAGGCTAGCATAGGCTAAGTGAGGCTGAGATAGGCTAGCATAGGCTAAGTGAGGCTGAGATAGACTAGCATAGGCTAAGTGACGCTGACATAGGTTAGGCTGAGATAGGCTAGCATAGGCTAAGTGAGGCTGAGATAGGCTAGCATAGGCTAAGTGAGGCTGAGATAGGCTAGCATAGGCTAAGTGAGGCTGAGATAGGCTAGGTGACGCTGAGATAGGCTAGCATAGGCTAAGTGAGGCTGAGATAGGCTAGCATAAGCTAAGTGAGGCTGAGATAGGCTAGGTGACGCTGAGATAGGCTAGCATAGGCTAAGTGAGACTGAGATAGGCTAGCATAGGCTAAGTGACGCTGAGATAGGCTAAGTGACGCTGAGATAGGCTAGCATAGGCTAACTGACGCTGAGATAGGCTAGCATAGGCTAAGGGACGCTGAGATAGGATAGCGTAGGCTAAGTGAGGCTGAGATAGGATAGCATAGGCTAAGTGACGCTGCGATAGGCTAGCATAGGCTAAGTGACGCTTAGATAGGCTAGCATAGGCTAAGTGAAGCTGAGATAGGCTAGCATAGGCTAAGTGAGGCTGAGATAGGCTAAGTGAGGCTGAGATAGGCTAGGTGACGCTAAGATAGGCTAAGTGAGGCTGAGATAGGCTAGCATAGGCTAAGTGAGGCTGAGATAGGCTAGCATAGGCTAAGTGAGGCTGAGATAGGCTAGCATAGGCTAAGTGAGGCTGAGATAGGCTAGCATAGGCTAAGTGACGCTGAGATAGGCTAGCATAGGCTAAGTGACGCTGAGATAGGCTAGCATAGGCTAAGTGAGGCTGAGATAGGCTAGCATAGGCTAGGTGACGCTGAGATAGGCTAGCATAGGCTAAGTGAGGCTGAGATAGGATAGCATAGGCTAAGTGAGGCTGAGATAGGCTAGCATAGGCTAAGTGAGGCTGAGATAGGCTAGCATAGGCTAAGTGAGGCTGAGATAGGCTAAGTGAGGCTGAGATAGGCTAGGTGACGCTAAGATAGGCTAGCATAGGCTAAGTGAGGCTGAGATAGGCTAGCATAGGCTAAGTGAGGCTGAGATAGGCTAGCATAGGCTAAGTGAGGCTGAGATAGGCTAGCATAGGCTAAGTGAGGCTGAGATAGGCTAGCATAGGCTAAGTGAGGCTGAGATAGGCTAGCATAGGCTAAGTGAGGCTGAGATAGGCTAGCATAGGCTAGGTGACGCTGAGATAGGCTAGCATAGGCTAAGTGAGGCTGAGATAGGATAGCATAGGCTAAGTGAGGCTGAGATAGGCTAGCATAGGCTAAGTGAGGCTGAGATAGGCTAGCATAGGCTAAGTTAGACTGAGATAGGCTAGCATAGGCTAAGTGACGCTGAGATAGGCTAAGTGAGGCTGAGATAGGCTAGCATAGGCTAGGTGACGCTGAGATAGGCTAGCATAGGCTAAGTGAGGCTGAGATAGGATAGCATAGGCTAAGTGAGGCTGAGATAGGCTAAGTGAGGCTGAGATAGGCTAGCATAGGCTAAGTGAGACTGAGATAGGCTAGCGTAGGGTGAGGCTGAGATAGGATAGCATAGGCTAAGTGACGCTGACATAGGATAGCATAGGCTAAGTGAAGCTGAGATAGGCTAGCATAGGCTAAGTGAGGCTGAGATAGGCTAGCATAGGCTAAGTCACGCTGAGATAGGCTAGCATAGGCTAAGTGAGGCTGACATAGGCTAGCATAGGCTAAGTGACCCTGAGATAGGCTAAGTGACGCTGAGATAGGCTAGCATAGGCTAAGTGACGCTGAGAAAGGCTAGCATAGGCTAAGTGAGGCTGAGATAGGATAGCATAGGCTAAGTGACGCTGAGAAAGGCTAGCGTAGAGTAAGTGAGGCTGAGATAGGCTAGCGTAGGGTAAGTGAGGCTGAGATAGGATAGCATAGGCTAAGTGACGCTGCGATAGGCTAGCATAGGCTAAGTGACGCTTAGATAGGCTAGCATAGGCTAAGTGACGCTGAGAAAGGCTAGCATAGGCTAAGTGAGGCTGAGATAGGATAGCATAGGCTAAGTGACGCTGAGAAAGGCTAGCGTAGAGTAAGTGAGGCTGAGATAGGCTAGCATAGGCTAAGTGACGCTGAGATAGGATAGCATAGGCTAAGTGACGCTGAGATAGGCTAGACTGAGATAGGCTAAGTAACGCTGAGATAGGCTAGACTGAGATAGGCTAAGTGACGCTGAGATAGGATAGCGTAGGGTAAGTGAGGCTGAGATAGGATAGCATAGGCTAAGTGACGCTTAGATAGGCTAGCATAGGCTAAGTGAAGCTGAGATAGGCTAGCATAGGCTAAGTGACCCTGAGATAGACTAGCATAGGCTAAGTGACGCTGACATAGGTTAGGCTGAGATAGGCTAGCATAGGCTAAGTGAGGCTGAGATAGGCTAGCATAGGCTAAGTGAGGCTGAGATAGGCTAGCATAGGCTAAGTGAGGCTGAGATAGGCTAGGTGACGCTGAGATAGGCTAGCATAGGCTAAGTGAGACTGGCATAGGCTAAGTGACGCTGAGATAGGCTAAGTGACGCTGAGATAGGCTAGCATAGGCTAACTGACGCTGAGATAGGCTAGCATAGGCTAAGGGACGCTGAGATAGGATAGCGTAGGCTAAGTGAAGCTGAGATAGGCTAGCATAGGCTAAGTGAGGCTGAGATAGGCTAGCATAGGCTAAGTCACGCTGAGATAGGCTAGCATAGGCTAAGTGAGGCTGACATAGGCTAGCATAGGCTAAGTGACGCTGAGATAGGCTAGCGTAGGGTAAGTGAGGCTGAGATAGGATAGCATAGGCTAAGTGACGCTGCGATAGGCTAGCATAGGCTAAGTGACGCTTAGATAGGCTAGCATAGGCTAAGTGACGCTGAGATAGGCTAGCATAGGCTAAGTGACGCTGAGATAGGCTAGCATAGGCTAAGTGACCCTGAGATAGGCTAAGTGACGCTGAGATAGGCTAGCATAGGCTAAGTGACGCTGAGAAAGGCTAGCATAGGCTAAGTGAGGCTGAGATAGGATAGCATAGGCTAAGTGACGCTGAGAAAGGCTAGCGTAGAGTAAGTGAGGCTGAGATAGGCTAGCGTAGGGTAAGTGAGGCTGAGATAGGATAGCATAGGCTAAGTGACGCTGCGATAGGCTAGCATAGGCTAAGTGACGCTTAGATAGGCTAGCATAGGCTAAGTGACGCTGAGATAGGCTAGCATAGGCTAAGTGACGCTGAGATAGGCTAGCATAGGCTAAGTGACGCTGAGAAAGGCTAGCATAGGCTAAGTGAGGCTGAGATAGGATAGCATAGGCTAAGTGACGCTGAGAAAGGCTAGCGTAGAGTAAGTGAGGCTGAGATAGGCTAGCATAGGCTAAGTGACGCTGAGATAGGATAGCATAGGCTAAGTGACGCTGAGATAGGCTAGACTGAGATAGGCTAAGTAACGCTGAGATAGGCTAGACTGAGATAGGCTAAGTGACGCTGAGATAGGATAGCGTAGGGTAAGTGAGGCTGAGATAGGATAGCATAGGCTAAGTGACGCTTAGATAGGCTAGCATAGGCTAAGTGAAGCTGAGATAGGCTAGCATAGGCTAAGTGACCCTGAGATAGACTAGCATAGGCTAAGTGACGCTGACATAGGTTAGGCTGAGATAGGCTAGCATAGGCTAAGTGAGGCTGAGATAGGCTAGCATAGGCTAAGTGACGCTGAGATAGGCTAGCGTAGGGTAAGTGAGGCTGAGATAGGATAGCATAGGCTAAGTGAGGCTGAGATAGGATAGCATAGGCTAAGTGAGGCTGAGATAGGATAGCATAGGCTAAGTGACGCTGAGATAGGCTAGCATAGGCTAAGTGACGCTTAGATAGGATAGCATAGGCTAAGTGAAGCTGAGATAGGCTAGCATAGGCTAAGTGACGCTGAGATAGGCTAGCATAGGCTAAGTGACCCTGAGATAGGCTAGCATAGGCTAAGGGAGGCTGAGATAGGATAGCATAGGCTAAGTGACGCTGAGATAGGCTAGGTGACGCTGAGATAGGCTAGCATAGGCTAAGTGAGGCTGAGATAGGATAGCATAGGCTAAGTGACGCTGAGATAGGCTAGCATAGGCTAAGTGAGGCTGAGATAGGCTAGGTGACGCTGAGATAGGCTAGCATAGGCTAAGTGAGGCTGAGATAGGCTAGGTGACGCTAAGATAGGCTAGCATAGGCTAAGTGAGGCTGCGATAGGCTAGCATAGGCTAAGTGAGGCTGAGATAGGCTAGCATAGGCTAAGTGAGGCTCAGATAGGCTAGCGTAGGGTAAGTGAGGCTGAGATAGGCTAGCATAGGCTAAGTGAGGCTGACATAGGCTAGCATAGGCTAAGTGAAACTGAGATATGTTAGCCTAGCATAGGCTAAGTGACGCTGAGATAGGCTAGGCTGAGATAGGCTAGCATAGGCTAAGTGACGCTGAGATAGGCTAGCATAGGCTAAGTGAGGCTGAGATAGGCTAGCATAGGCTAAGTGAGGCTGAGATAGGCTAGCATAGGCTAAGTCAGGCTGAGATAGGATAGCATAGGCTAAGTGACGCTGAGATAGGCTAGCATAGGCTAAGTGAGGCTGACATAGGCTAGCATAGGCTAAGTGACGCTGAGATAGGCTAGCGTAGGGTAAGTGAGGCTGAGATAGGATAGCATAGGCTAAGTGACGCTGCGATAGGCTAGCATAGGCTAAGTGACGCTTAGATAGGCTAGCATAGGCTAAGTGACGCTGAGATAGGCTAGCATAGGCTAAGTGACCCTGAGATAGGCTAAGTGACGCTGAGATGGGCTAGCATAGGCTAAGTGACGCTGAGAAAGGCTAGCATAGGCTAAGTGAGGCTGAGATAGGATAGCATAGGCTAAGTGACGCTGAGATAGGCTAGCATAGGCTAAGTGACGCTGAGAAAGGCTAGCGTAGAGTAAGTGAGGCTGAGATAGGCTAGCATAGGCTAAGTGACGCTGAGATAGGATAGCATAGGCTAAGTGACGCTGAGATAGGCTAGACTGAGATAGGCTAAGTAACGCTGAGATAGGCTAGACTGAGATAGGCTAAGTGACGCTGAGATAGGATAGCGTAGGGTAAGTGAGGCTGAGATAGGATAGCATAGGCTAAGTGAAGCTGAGATAGGCTAGCATAGGCTAAGTGACCCTGAGATAGACTAGCATAGGCTAAGTGACGCTGACATAGGTTAGGCTGAGATAGGCTAGCATAGGCTAAGTGAGGCTGAGATAGGCTAGCATAGGCTAAGTGAGGCTGAGATAGGCTAGCATAGGCTAAGTGAGGCTGAGATAGGCTAGGTGACGCTGAGATAGGCTAGCATAGGCTAAGTGAGGCTGAGATAGGCTAGCATAGGCTAAGTGAGGCTGAGATAGGCTAACATAGGCTAGCATAGACTAAGTGAGGCTGAGATAGGCTAGGTGACGCTGAGATAGGCTAGCATAGGCTAAGTGAGACTGAGATAGGCTAGCATAGGCTAAGTGACGCTGAGATAGGCTAAGTGACGCTGAGATAGGCTAGCATAGGCTAACTGACGCTGAGATAGGCTAGCATAGGCTAAGGGACGCTGAGATAGGATAGCGTAGGCTAAGTGAGGCTGAGATAGGATAGCATAGGCTAAGTGACGCTGCGATAGGCTAGCATAGGCTAAGTGACGCTTAGATAGGCTAGCATAGGCTAAGTGAAGCTGAGATAGGCTAGCATAGGCTAAGTGACCCTGAGATAGACTAGCATAGGCTAAGTGACGCTGACATAGGTTAGGCTGAGATAGGCTAGCATAGGCTAAGTGAGGCTGAGATAGGCTAGCATAGGCTAAGTGAGGCTGAGATAGGCTAGCATAGGCTAAGTGAGGCTGAGATAGGCTAGCATAGGCTAAGTGAGGCTGAGATAGGCTAGGTGACGCTGAGATAGGCTAGCATAGGCTAAGTGAGGCTGAGATAGGCTAGCATAAGCTAAGTGAGGCTGAGATAGGCTAGGTGACGCTGAGATAGGCTAGCATAGGCTAAGTGAGACTGAGATAGGCTAGCATAGGCTAAGTGACGCTGAGATAGGCTAAGTGACGCTGAGATAGGCTAGCATAGGCTAACTGACGCTGAGATAGGCTAGCATAGGCTAAGGGACGCTGAGATAGGATAGCGTAGGCTAAGTGAGGCTGAGATAGGATAGCATAGGCTAAGTGACGCTGCGATAGGCTAGCATAGGCTAAGTGACGCTTAGATAGGCTAGCATAGGCTAAGTGAGGCTGAGATAGGCTAGGTGACGCTAAGATAGGCTAGCATAGGCTAAGTGAGGCTGAGATAGGCTAGCATAGGCTAAGTGAGGCTGAGATAGGCTAGCATAGGCTAAGTGAGGCTGAGATAGGCTAGCATAGGCTAAGTGACGCTGAGATAGGCTAGCATAGGCTAAGTGAGGCTGAGATAGGCTAGCATAGGCTAGGTGACGCTGAGATAGGCTAGCAAAGGCTAAGTGAGGCTGAGATAGGATAGCATAGGCTAAGTGAGGCTGAGATAGGCTAGCATAGGCTAAGTGAGGCTGAGATAGGCTAGCATAGGCTAAGTTAGACTGAGATAGGCTAGCATAGGCTAAGTGACGCTGAGATAGGCTAAGTGAGGCTGAGATAGGCTAGCATAGGCTAGGTGACGCTGAGATAGGCTAGCATAGGCTAAGTGAGGCTGAGATAGGATAGCATAGGCTAAGTGAGGCTGAGATAGGCTAAGTGAGGCTGAGATAGGCTAGCATAGGCTAAGTGAGACTGAGATAGGCTAGCGTAGGGTGAGGCTGAGATAGGATAGCATAGGCTAAGTGACGCTGACATAGGATAGCATAGGCTAAGTGAAGCTGAGATAGGCTAGCATAGGCTAAGTGAGGCTGAGATAGGCTAGCATAGGCTAAGTCAGGCTGAGATAGGCTAGCATAGGCTAAGTGAGGCTGACATAGGCTAGCATAGGCTAAGTGACGCTGAGATAGGCTAGCGTAGGGTAAGTGAGGCTGAGATAGGATAGCATAGGCTAAGTGACGCTGCGATAGGCTAGCATAGGCTAAGTGACGCTTAGATAGGCTAGCATAGGCTAAGTGACGCTGAGATAGGCTAGCATAGGCTAAGTGACGCTGAGATAGGCTAGCATAGGCTAAGTGACCCTGAGATAGGCTAAGTGACGCTGAGATAGGCTAGCATAGGCTAAGTGACGCTGAGAAAGGCTAGCATAGGCTAAGTGAGGCTGAGATAGGATAGCATAGGCTAAGTGACGCTGAGAAAGGCTAGCGTAGAGTAAGTGAGGCTGAGATAGGCTAGCGTAGGGTAAGTGAGGCTGAGATAGGATAGCATAGGCTAAGTGACGCTGCGATAGGCTAGCATAGGCTAAGTGACGCTTAGATAGGCTAGCATAGGCTAAGTGACGCTGAGATAGGCTAGCATAGGCTAAGTGACGCTGAGATAGGCTAGCATAGGCTAAGTGACGCTGAGAAAGGCTAGCATAGGCTAAGTGAGGCTGAGATAGGATAGCATAGGCTAAGTGACGCTGAGAAAGGCTAGCGTAGAGTAAGTGAGGCTGAGATAGGCTAGCATAGGCTAAGTGACGCTGAGATAGGATAGCATAGGCTAAGTGACGCTGAGATAGGCTAGACTGAGATAGGCTAAGTAACGCTGAGATAGGCTAGACTGAGATAGGCTAAGTGACGCTGAGATAGGATAGCGTAGGGTAAGTGAGGCTGAGATAGGATAGCATAGGCTAAGTGACGCTTAGATAGGCTAACATAGGCTAAGTGAAGCTGAGATAGGCTAGCATAGGCTAAGTGAGGCTGAGATAGGCTAGCATAGGCTAAGTGAGGCTGAGATAGGCTAGCATAGGCTAAGTGAGGCTGAGATAGGCTAGCATAGGCTAAGTGACGCTGAGATAGGCTAGCATAGGCTAAGTGACGCTGAGATAGGCTAGCATAGGCTAAGTGAGGCTGAGATAGGCTAGCATAGGCTAGGTGACGCTGAGATAGGCTAGCATAGGCTAAGTGAGGCTGAGATAGGATAGCATAGGCTAAGTGAGGCTGAGATAGGCTAGCATAGGCTAAGTGAGGCTGAGATAGGCTAGCATAGGCTAAGTGAGGCTGAGATAGGCTAAGTGAGGCTGAGATAGGCTAGGTGACGCTAAGATAGGCTAGCATAGGCTAAGTGAGGCTGAGATAGGCTAGCATAGGCTAAGTGAGGCTGAGATAGGCTAGCATAGGCTAAGTGAGGCTGAGATAGGCTAGCATAGGCTAAGTGAGGCTGAGATAGGCTAGCATAGGCTAAGTGACGCTGAGATAGGCTAGCATAGGCTAGGTGACGCTGAGATAGGCTAGCATAGGCTAAGTGAGGCTGAGATAGGATAGCATAGGCTAAGTGAGGCTGAGATAGGCTAGCATAGGCTAAGTGAGGCTGAGATAGGCTAGCATAGGCTAAGTTAGACTGAGATAGGCTAGCATAGGCTAAGTGAGGCTGAGATAGGCTAGCATAGGCTAGGTGACGCTGAGATAGGCTAGCATAGGCTAAGTGAGGCTGAGATAGGATAGCATAGGCTAAGTGAGGCTGAGATAGGCTAAGTGAGGCTGAGATAGGCTAGCATAGGCTAAGTGAGACTGAGATAGGCTAGCGTAGGGTGAGGCTGAGATAGGATAGCATAGGCTAAGTGACGCTGACATAGGATAGCATAGGCTAAGTGAAGCTGAGATAGGCTAGCATAGGCTAAGTGAGGCTGAGATAGGCTAGCATAGGCTAAGTCAGGCTGAGATAGGCTAGCATAGGCTAAGTGAGGCTGACATAGGCTAGCATAGGCTAAGTGACGCTGAGATAGGCTAGCGTAGGGTAAGTGAGGCTGAGATAGGATAGCATAGGCTAAGTGACGCTGCGATAGGCTAGCATAGGCTAAGTGACGCTTAGATAGGCTAGCATAGGCTAAGTGACGCTGAGATAGGCTAGCATAGGCTAAGTGACGCTGAGATAGGCTAGCATAGGCTAAGTGACCCTGAGATAGGCTAAGTGACGCTGAGATAGGCTAGCATAGGCTAAGTGACGCTGAGAAAGGCTAGCATAGGCTAAGTGAGGCTGAGATAGGATAGCATAGGCTAAGTGACGCTGAGAAAGGCTAGCGTAGAGTAAGTGAGGCTGAGATAGGCTAGCGTAGGGTAAGTGAGGCTGAGATAGGATAGCATAGGCTAAGTGACGCTGCGATAGGCTAGCATAGGCTAAGTGACGCTTAGATAGGCTAGCATAGGCTAAGTGACGCTGAGATAGGCTAGCATAGGCTAAGTGACGCTGAGATAGGCTAGCATAGGCTAAGTGACGCTGAGAAAGGCTAGCATAGGCTAAGTGAGGCTGAGATAGGATAGCATAGGCTAAGTGACGCTGAGAAAGGCTAGCGTAGAGTAAGTGAGGCTGAGATAGGCTAGCATAGGCTAAGTGACGCTGAGATAGGATAGCATAGGCTAAGTGACGCTGAGATAGGCTAGACTGAGATAGGCTAAGTAACGCTGAGATAGGCTAGACTGAGATAGGCTAAGTGACGCTGAGATAGGATAGCGTAGGGTAAGTGAGGCTGAGATAGGATAGCATAGGCTAAGTGACGCTTAGATAGGCTAGCATAGGCTAAGTGAAGCTGAGATAGGCTAGCATAGGCTAAGTGACCCTGAGATAGACTAGCATAGGCTAAGTGACGCTGACATAGGTTAGGCTGAGATAGGCTAGCATAGGCTAAGTGAGGCTGAGATAGGCTAGCATAGGCTAAGTGACGCTGAGATAGGCTAGCGTAGGCTGTGACGCTGAGATAGGCTAGCGTAGGGTAAGTGAGGCTGAGATAGGATAGCATAGGCTAAGTGAGGCTGAGATAGGATAGCATAGGCTAAGTGAGGCTGAGATAGGATAGCATAGGCTAAGTGACGCTGAGATAGGCTAGCATAGGCTAAGTGACGCTTAGATAGGATAGCATAGGCTAAGTGAAGCTGAGATAGGCTAGCATAGGCTAAGTGACGCTGAGATAGGCTAGCATAGGCTAAGTGACCCTGAGATAGGCTAGCATAGGCTAAGGGAGGCTGAGATAGGATAGCATAGGCTAAGTGACGCTGAGATAGGCTAGGTGACGCTGAGATAGGCTAGCATAGGCTAAGTGAGGCTGAGATAGGATAGCATAGGCTAAGTGACGCTGAGATAGGCTAGCATAGGCTAAGTGAGGCTGAGATAGGCTAGGTGACGCTGAGATAGGCTAGCATAGGCTAAGTGAGGCTGAGATAGGCTAGGTGACGCTAAGATAGGCTAGCATAGGCTAAGTGAGGCTGCGATAGGCTAGCATAGGCTAAGTGAGGCTGAGATAGGCTAGCATAGGCTAAGTGAGGCTCAGATAGGCTAGCGTAGGGTAAGTGAGGCTGAGATAGGCTAGCATAGGCTAAGTGAGGCTGACATAGGCTAGCATAGGCTAAGTGAAACTGAGATATGTTAGCCTAGCATAGGCTAAGTGACGCTGAGATAGGCTAGGCTGAGATAGGCTAGCATAGGCTAAGTGACGCTGAGATAGGCTAGCATAGGCTAAGTGAGGCTGAGATAGGCTAGCATAGGCTAAGTGAGGCTGAGATAGGCTAGCATAGGCTAAGTCAGGCTGAGATAGGATAGCATAGGCTAAGTGACGCTGAGATAGGCTAGCATAGGCTAAGTGAGGCTGACATAGGCTAGCATAGGCTAAGTGACGCTGAGATAGGCTAGCGTAGGGTAAGTGAGGCTGAGATAGGATAGCATAGGCTAAGTGACGCTGCGATAGGCTAGCATAGGCTAAGTGACGCTTAGATAGGCTAGCATAGGCTAAGTGACGCTGAGATAGGCTAGCATAGGCTAAGTGACGCTGAGATAGGCTAGCATAGGCTAAGTGACCCTGAGATAGGCTAAGTGACGCTGAGATGGGCTAGCATAGGCTAAGTGACGCTGAGAAAGGCTAGCATAGGCTAAGTGAGGCTGAGATAGGATAGCATAGGCTAAGTGACGCTGAGATAGGCTAGCATAGGCTAAGTGACGCTGAGAAAGGCTAGCGTAGAGTAAGTGAGGCTGAGATAGGCTAGCATAGGCTAAGTGACGCTGAGATAGGATAGCATAGGCTAAGTGACGCTGAGATAGGCTAGACTGAGATAGGCTAAGTAACGCTGAGATAGGCTAGACTGAGATAGGCTAAGTGACGCTGAGATAGGATAGCGTAGGGTAAGTGAGGCTGAGATAGGATAGCATAGGCTAAGTGACGCTTAGATAGGCTAGCATAGGCTAAGTGAAGCTGAGATAGGCTAGCATAGGCTAAGTGACCCTGAGATAGACTAGCATAGGCTAAGTGACGCTGACATAGGTTAGGCTGAGATAGGCTAGCATAGGCTAAGTGAGGCTGAGATAGGCTAGCATAGGCTAAGTGAGGCTGAGATAGGCTAGCATAGGCTAAGTGAGGCTGAGATAGGCTAGGTGACGCTGAGATAGGCTAGCATAGGCTAAGTGAGGCTGAGATAGGCTAGCATAGGCTAAGTGAGGCTGAGATAGGCTAACATAGGCTAGCATAGACTAAGTGAGGCTGAGATAGGCTAGGTGACGCTGAGATAGGCTAGCATAGGCTAAGTGAGACTGAGATAGGCTAGCATAGGCTAAGTGACGCTGAGATAGGCTAAGTGACGCTGAGATAGGCTAGCATAGGCTAACTGACGCTGAGATAGGCTAGCATAGGCTAAGGGACGCTGAGATAGGATAGCGTAGGCTAAGTGAGGCTGAGATAGGATAGCATAGGCTAAGTGACGCTGCGATAGGCTAGCATAGGCTAAGTGACGCTTAGATAGGCTAGCATAGGCTAAGTGAAGCTGAGATAGGCTAGCATAGGCTAAGTGACCCTGAGATAGACTAGCATAGGCTAAGTGACGCTGACATAGGTTAGGCTGAGATAGGCTAGCATAGGCTAAGTGAGGCTGAGATAGGCTAGCATAGGCTAAGTGAGGCTGAGATAGGCTAGCATAGGCTAAGTGAGGCTGAGATAGGCTAGGTGACGCTGAGATAGGCTAGCATAGGCTAAGTGAGGCTGAGATAGGCTAGCATAAGCTAAGTGAGGCTGAGATAGGCTAGGTGACGCTGAGATAGGCTAGCATAGGCTAAGTGAGACTGAGATAGGCTAGCATAGGCTAAGTGACGCTGAGATAGGCTAAGTGACGCTGAGATAGGCTAGCATAGGCTAACTGACGCTGAGATAGGCTAGCATAGGCTAAGGGACGCTGAGATAGGATAGCGTAGGCTAAGTGAGGCTGAGATAGGATAGCATAGGCTAAGTGACGCTGCGATAGGCTAGCATAGGCTAAGTGACGCTTAGATAGGCTAGCATAGGCTAAGTGAAGCTGAGATAGGCTAGCATAGGCTAAGTGAGGCTGAGATAGGCTAAGTGAGGCTGAGATAGGCTAGGTGACGCTAAGATAGGCTAGCATAGGCTAAGTGAGGCTGAGATAGGCTAGCATAGGCTAAGTGAGGCTGAGATAGGCTAGCATAGGCTAAGTGAGGCTGAGATAGGCTAGCATAGGCTAAGTGAGGCTGAGATAGGCTAGCATAGGCTAAGTGACGCTGAGATAGGCTAGCATAGGCTAAGTGACGCTGAGATAGGCTAGCATAGGCTAAGTGAGGCTGAGATAGGCTAGCATAGGCTAGGTGACGCTGAGATAGGCTAGCATAGGCTAAGTGAGGCTGAGATAGGATAGCATAGGCTAAGTGAGGCTGAGATAGGCTAGCATAGGCTAAGTGAGGCTGAGATAGGCTAGCATAGGCTAAGTGAGGCTGAGATAGGCTAAGTGAGGCTGAGATAGGCTAGGTGACGCTAAGATAGGCTAGCATAGGCTAAGTGAGGCTGAGATAGGCTAGCATAGGCTAAGTGAGGCTGAGATAGGCTAGCATAGGCTAAGTGAGGCTGAGATAGGCTAGCATAGGCTAAGTGAGGCTGAGATAGGCTAGCATAGGCTAAGTGACGCTGAGATAGGCTAGCATAGGCTAAGTGAGGCTGAGATAGGCTAGCATAGGCTAGGTGACGCTGAGATAGGCTAGCATAGGCTAAGTGAGGCTGAGATAGGATAGCATAGGCTAAGTGAGGCTGAGATAGGCTAGCATAGGCTAAGTGAGGCTGAGATAGGCTAGCATAGGCTAAGTTAGACTGAGATAGGCTAGCATAGGCTAAGTGACGCTGAGATAGGCTAAGTGAGGCTGAGATAGGCTAGCATAGGCTAGGTGACGCTGAGATAGGCTAGCATAGGCTAAGTGAGGCTGAGATAGGATAGCATAGGCTAAGTGAGGCTGAGATAGGCTAAGTGAGGCTGAGATAGGCTAGCATAGGCTAAGTGAGACTGAGATAGGCTAGCGTAGGGTGAGGCTGAGATAGGATAGCATAGGCTAAGTGACGCTGACATAGGATAGCATAGGCTAAGTGAAGCTGAGATAGGCTAGCATAGGCTAAGTGAGGCTGAGATAGGCTAGCATAGGCTAAGTCAGGCTGAGATAGGCTAGCATAGGCTAAGTGAGGCTGACATAGGCTAGCATAGGCTAAGTGACGCTGAGATAGGCTAGCGTAGGGTAAGTGAGGCTGAGATAGGATAGCATAGGCTAAGTGACGCTGCGATAGGCTAGCATAGGCTAAGTGACGCTTAGATAGGCTAGCATAGGCTAAGTGACGCTGAGATAGGCTAGCATAGGCTAAGTGACGCTGAGATAGGCTAGCATAGGCTAAGTGACCCTGAGATAGGCTAAGTGACGCTGAGATAGGCTAGCATAGGCTAAGTGACGCTGAGAAAGGCTAGCATAGGCTAAGTGAGGCTGAGATAGGATAGCATAGGCTAAGTGACGCTGAGAAAGGCTAGCGTAGAGTAAGTGAGGCTGAGATAGGCTAGCGTAGGGTAAGTGAGGCTGAGATAGGATAGCATAGGCTAAGTGACGCTGCGATAGGCTAGCATAGGCTAAGTGACGCTTAGATAGGCTAGCATAGGCTAAGTGACGCTGAGATAGGCTAGCATAGGCTAAGTGACGCTGAGATAGGCTAGCATAGGCTAAGTGACGCTGAGAAAGGCTAGCATAGGCTAAGTGAGGCTGAGATAGGATAGCATAGGCTAAGTGACGCTGAGAAAGGCTAGCGTAGAGTAAGTGAGGCTGAGATAGGCTAGCATAGGCTAAGTGACGCTGAGATAGGATAGCATAGGCTAAGTGACGCTGAGATAGGCTAGACTGAGATAGGCTAAGTAACGCTGAGATAGGCTAGACTGAGATAGGCTAAGTGACGCTGAGATAGGATAGCGTAGGGTAAGTGAGGCTGAGATAGGATAGCATAGGCTAAGTGACGCTTAGATAGGCTAGCATAGGCTAAGTGAAGCTGAGATAGGCTAGCATAGGCTAAGTGACCCTGAGATAGACTAGCATAGGCTAAGTGACGCTGACATAGGTTAGGCTGAGATAGGCTAGCATAGGCTAAGTGAGGCTGAGATAGGCTAGCATAGGCTAAGTGAGGCTGAGATAGGCTAGCATAGGCTAAGTGAGGCTGAGATAGGCTAGGTGACGCTGAGATAGGCTAGCATAGGCTAAGTGAGACTGAGATAGGCTAGCATAGGCTAAGTGACGCTGAGATAGGCTAAGTGACGCTGAGATAGGCTAGCATAGGCTAACTGACGCTGAGATAGGCTAGCATAGGCTAAGGGACGCTGAGATAGGATAGCGTAGGCTAAGTGAGGCTGAGATAGGATAGCATAGGCTAAGTGACGCTGCGATAGGCTAGCATAGGCTAAGTGACGCTTAGATAGGCTAGCATAGGCTAAGTGAAGCTGAGATAGGCTAGCATAGGCTAAGTGAGGCTGAGATAGGCTAGCATAGGCTAAGTGAGGCTGAGATAGGCTAGGTGACGCTGAGATAGGCTAGCATAGGCTAAGTGAGGCTTAGATAGGCTAGCATAGGCTAAGTGAGGCTGAGATAGGCTAACATAGGCTAGCATAGACTAAGTGAGGCTGAGATAGGCTAGGTGACGCTGAGATAGGCTAGCATAGGCTAAGTGAGACTGAGATAGGCTAGCATAGGCTAAGTGACGCTGAGATAGGCTAAGTGACGCTGAGATAGGCTAGCATAGGCTAACTGACGCTGAGATAGGCTAGCATAGGCTAAGGGACGCTGAGATAGGATAGCGTAGGCTAAGTGAGGCTGAGATAGGATAGCATAGGCTAAGTGACGCTGCGATAGGCTAGCATAGGCTAAGTGACGCTTAGATAGGCTAGCATAGGCTAAGTGAAGCTGAGATAGGCTAGCATAGGCTAAGTGACGCTGAGATAGGCTAGCATAGGCTAAGTGACCCTGAGATAGGCTAAGTGACGCTGAGACAGGCTAGCATAGGCTAAGTGACGCTGAGAAAGGCTAGCGTAGGGTAAGTGAGGCTGAGATAGGCTAGCATAGGCTAAGTGACGCTGAGATAGGCTAGCATAGGCTAAGTGACGCTGAGATAGGCTAGCATAGGCTAAGTGAGGCTGAGATAGGATAGCATAGGCTAAGTGACGCTGAGGTAGGCTAAGTGACGCTGAGATAGGCTAGCGTAGGGTAAGTGAGGCTGAGATAGGATAGCGTAGGCTAAGTGAGGCTGAGATAGGATAGCATAGGCTAAGTGACGCTGAGATAGGCTAGCATAGGCTAAGTGACGCTTAGATAGGCTAAGTGAAGCTGAGATAGGCTAGCATAGGCTAAGTGACGCTGAGATAGGCTAGGCTGAGATAGGCTAGCATAGGCTAAGTGAGGCTGAGATAGACTAGGTGACGCTGAGATAGGCTAGCATAGGCTAAGGGAGGCTGAGATAGGATAGCATAGGCTAAGTTACGCTGAGATAGGCTAGCATAGGCTAAGTGAGGCTGAGATAGGCTAGCATAGGCTAAGTGAGGGTGAGATAGGCTAGCATAGGCTAAGTGAGGCTGAGATAGGCTAGCATAAGCTAAGTGAGGCTGAGATAGGATAGCATAGACTAAGTGACGCTAAGATAGGCTAGCATAGCCTAAGTGAGGCTGAGATAGGCTAGGTGACGCTGAGATAGGCTAGCATAGGCTAAGTGAGGTTGAGATAGGCTAGCATAGGCTAAGTGAGACTGAGATAGGCTAGCATAGGCTAAGTGACGCTGAGATAGGCTAGCATAGGCTAAGTGAGGCTGAGATAGGCTAGCGTAGGGTAAGTGAGGCTGAGATAGGATAGCAGAGGCTAAGTGACGCTGAGGTAGGTTAGGCTGAGATAGGCTAGCATAGGCTAAGTGACGCTGAGATAGGCTAGCATAGGCTAGGTGACGCTGAGATAGGCTAGCATAGGCTAAGTGAGGCTGAGATAGGATAGCATAGGCTAAGTGAGGCTGAGATAGGCTAGCATAGGCTAAGTGAGGCTGAGATAGGCTAGCATAGGCTAAGTGAGACTGAGATAGGCTAGCGTAGGGTGAGGCTGAGATAGGATAGCATAGGCTAAGTGACGCTGAGATAGGCTAGCATAGGCTAAGTGACGCTGAGATAGGCTAGCATAGGCTAAGTGACGCTGAGATAGGCTAGCATAGGCTAAGTGACGCTGAGATAGGCCAGCGTAGGCTAAGTGACGCTGAGATAGGCTAGCGTAGGGTAAGTGAGGCTGAGATAGGATAGCATAGGCTAAGTGAGGCTGAGATAGGATAGCATAGGCTAAGTGAGGCTGAGATAGGATAGCATAGGCTAAGTGACGCTGAGATAGGCTAGCATAGGCTAAGTGACGCTTAGATAGGATAGCATAGGCTAAGTGAAGCTGAGATAGGCTAGCATAGGCTAAGTGAAGCTGAGATAGGCTAGCATAGGCTAAGTGACGCTGAGATAGGCTAGCATAGGCTAAGTGACCCTGAGATAGGCTAGCATAGGCTAAGGGAGGCTGAGATAGGATAGCATAGGCTAAGTGACGCTGAGATAGGCTAGGTGACGCTGAGATAGGCTAGGTGACGCTGAGATAGGCTAGCATAGGCTAAGTGAGGCTGAGATAGGATAGCACAGGCTAAGTGACGCTGAGATAGGCTGGCATAGGCTAAGTGAGGCTGAGATAGGCTAAGTGAGGCTGAGATAGGCTAGGTGACGCTAAGATAGGCTAGCATAGGCTAAGTGAGGCTGAGATAGGCTAGCATAGGCTAAGTGAGGCTGAGATAGGCTAGCATAGGCTAAGTGAGGCTGAGATAGGCTAGCATAGGCTAAGTGAGGCTGAGATAGGCTAGCATAGGCTAAGTGACGCTGAGATAGGCTAGCATAGGCTAAGTGAGGCTGAGATAGGCTAGCATAGGCTAGGTGACGCTGAGATAGGCTAGCATAGGCTAAGTGAGGCTGAGATAGGATAGCATAGGCTAAGTGAGGCTGAGATAGGCTAGCATAGGCTAAGTGAGGCTGAGATAGGCTAGCATAGGCTAAGTTAGACTGAGATAGGCTAGCATAGGCTAAGTGACGCTGAGATAGGCTAAGTGAGGCTGAGATAGGCTAGCATAGGCTAGGTGACGCTGAGATAGGCTAGCATAGGCTAAGTGAGGCTGAGATAGGATAGCATAGGCTAAGTGAGGCTGAGATAGGCTAAGTGAGGCTGAGATAGGCTAGCATAGGCTAAGTGAGACTGAGATAGGCTAGCGTAGGGTGAGGCTGAGATAGGATAGCATAGGCTAAGTGACGCTGACATAGGATAGCATAGGCTAAGTGAAGCTGAGATAGGCTAGCATAGGCTAAGTGAGGCTGAGATACGATAGCATAGGCTAAGTGACCCTGAGATAGGCATGGCTGAGATAGGCTAGCGTAGGGTAAGTGAGGCTGAGATAGGCTAAGTGAGGCTGAGATAGGATAGCATATGCTAAGTGACGCTTAGATAGGCTAGCATAGGCTAAGGGAGGCGGAGATAGGATAGCATAGGCTAAGTTACGCTGAGATAGGCTAGCATAGGCTAAGTGAGGCTGAGATAGGCTAGCATAGGCTAAGTGAGGGTGAGATAGGCTAGCATAGGCTAAGTGAGGCTGAGATAGGCTAGCATAAGCTAAGTGAGGCTGAGATAGGATAGCATAGACTAAGTGACGCTGAGATAGGCTAGCATAGCCTAAGTGAGGCTGAGATAGGCTAGGTGACGCTGAGATAGGCTAGCATAGGCTAAGTGAGGCTGAGATAGGCTAGCATAGGCTAAGTGAGACTGAGATAGGCTAGCATAGGCTAAGTGACGCTGAGATAGGCTAGCATAGGCTAAGTGAGGCTGAGATAGGCTAGCGTAGGGTAAGTGAGTCTGAGATAGGATAGCAGAGGCTAAGTGACGCTGAGGTAGGTTAGGCTGAGATAGGCTAGCATAGGCTAAGTGACGCTGAGATAGGCTAGCATAGGCTAAGTGAGGCTGAGATAGGCTAGCATAGGCTAGGTGACGCTGAGATAGGCTAGCATAGGCTAAGTGAGGCTGAGATAGGATAGCATAGGCTAAGTGAGGCTGAGATAGGCTAGCATAGGCTAAGTGAGGCTGAGATAGGCTAGCATAGGCTAAGTGAGACTGAGATAGGCTAGCGTAGGGTGAGGCTGAGATAGGATAGCATAGGCTAAGTGACGCTGAGATAGGATAGCATAGGCTAAGTGACGCTGAGATAGGCTAGCATAGGCTAAGTGAGGCTGAGATAGGCTAGCATAGGCTAGGTGACGCTGAGATAGGATAGCATAGGCTAAGTGACGCTGAGATAGGCTAGCATAGGCTAAGTGACGCTGAGATAGGCTAGCATAGGCTAAGTGACGCTGAGATAGGCTAGCGTAGGCTAAGTGACGCTGAGATAGGCTAGCGTAGGGTAAGTGAGGCTTAGATAGGATAGCATAGGCTAAGTGAGGCTGAGATAGGATAGCATAGGCTAAGTGAGGCTGAGATAGGATAGCATAGGCTAAGTGACGCTGAGATAGGCTAGCATAGGCTAAGTGACGCTTAGATAGGATAGCATAGGCTAAGTGAAGCTGAGATAGGCTAGCATAGGCTAAGTGACGCTGAGATAGGCTAGCATAGGCTAAGTGACCCTGAGATAGGCTAGCATAGGCTAAGGGAGGCTGAGATAGGATAGCATAGGCTAAGTGACGCTGAGATAGGCTAGGTGACGCTGAGATAGGCTAGCATAGGCTAAGTGAGGCTGAGATAGGATAGCATAGGCTAAGTGACGCTGAGATAGGCTAGCATAGGCTAAGTGAGGCTGAGATAGGCTAGCATAGGCTAAGTGAGGCTGAGATAGGCTAGCGTAGGGTAAGTGAGGCTGAGATAGGATAGCAGAGGCTAAGTGACGCTGAGGTAGGTTAGGCTGAGATAGGCTAGCATAGGCTAAGTGACGCTGAGATAGGCTAGCATAGGCTAAGTGAGGCTGAGATAGGCTAGCATAGGCTAGGTGACGCTGAGATAGGCTAGCATAGGCTAAGTGAGGCTGAGATAGGATAGCATAGGCTAAGTGAGGCTGAGATAGGCTAGCATAGGCTAAGTGAGGCTGAGATAGGCTAGCATAGGCTAAGTGAGACTGAGATAGGCTAGCGTAGGGTGAGGCTGAGATAGGATAGCATAGGCTAAGTGACGCTGAGATAGGATAGCATAGGCTAAGTGACGCTGAGATAGGCTAGCATAGGCTAAGTGAGGCTGAGATAGGCTAGCATAGGCTAGGTGACGCTGAGATAGGATAGCATAGGCTAAGTGACGCTGAGATAGGCTAGCATAGGCTAAGTGACGCTGAGATAGGCTAGCATAGGCTAAGTGACGCTGAGATAGGCTAGCGTAGGCTAAGTGACGCTGAGATAGGCTAGCGTAGGGTAAGTGAGGCTGAGATAGGATAGCATAGGCTAAGTGAGGCTGAGATAGGATAGCATAGGCTAAGTGAGGCTGAGATAGGATAGCATAGGCTAAGTGACGCTGAGATAGGCTAGCATAGGCTAAGTGACGCTTAGATAGGATAGCATAGGCTAAGTGAAGCTGAGATAGGCTAGCATAGGCTAAGTGACGCTGAGATAGGCTAGCATAGGCTAAGTGACCCTGAGATAGGCTAGCATAGGCTAAGGGAGGCTGAGATAGGATAGCATAGGCTAAGTGACGCTGAGATAGGCTAGGTGACGCTGAGATAGGCTAGCATAGGCTAAGTGAGGCTGAGATAGGATAGCATAGGCTAAGTGACGCTGAGATAGGCTAGCATAGGCTAAGTGAGGCTGAGATAGGCTAGGTGACGCTGAGATAGGCTAGCATAGGCTAAGTGAGGCTGAGATAGGCTAGGTGACGCTAAGATAGGCTAGCATAGGCTAAGTGAGGCTGAGATAGGCTAGCATAGGCTAAGTGAGGCTGAGATAGGCTAGCATAGGCTAAGTGAGGCTCAGATAGGCTAGCGTAGGGTAAGTGAGGCTGAGATAGGCTAGCATAGGCTAAGTGAGGCTGACATAGGCTAGCATAGGCTAAGTGAAACTGAGATATGTTAGCCTAGCATAGGCTAAGTGACGCTGAGATAGGCTAGGCTGAGATAGGCTAGCATAGGCTAAGTGACGCTGAGATAGGCTAGCATAGGCTAAGTGAGGCTGAGATAGGCTAGCATAGGCTAAGTGAGGCTGAGATAGGCTAGCATAGGCTAAGTCAGGCTGAGATAGGATAGCATAGGCTAAGTGACGCTGAGATAGGCTAGCATAGGCTAAGTGAGGCTGACATAGGCTAGCATAGGCTAAGTGACGCTGAGATAGGCTAGCGTAGGGTAAGTGAGGCTGAGATAGGATAGCATAGGCTAAGTGACGCTGCGATAGGCTAGCATAGGCTAAGTGACGCTTAGATAGGCTAGCATAGGCTAAGTGACGCTGAGATAGGCTAGCATAGGCTAAGTGACGCTGAGATAGGCTAGCATAGGCTAAGTGACCCTGAGATAGGCTAAGTGACGCTGAGATGGGCTAGCATAGGCTAAGTGACGCTGAGAAAGGCTAGCATAGGCTAAGTGAGGCTGAGATAGGATAGCATAGGCTAAGTGACGCTGAGATAGGCTAGCATAGGCTAAGTGACGCTGAGAAAGGCTAGCGTAGAGTAAGTGAGGCTGAGATAGGCTAGCATAGGCTAAGTGACGCTGAGATAGGATAGCATAGGCTAAGTGACGCTGAGATAGGCTAGACTGAGATAGGCTAAGTAACGCTGAGATAGGCTAGACTGAGATAGGCTAAGTGACGCTGAGATAGGATAGCGTAGGGTAAGTGAGGCTGAGATAGGATAGCATAGGCTAAGTGACGCTTAGATAGGCTAGCATAGGCTAAGTGAAGCTGAGATAGGCTAGCATAGGCTAAGTGACCCTGAGATAGACTAGCATAGGCTAAGTGACGCTGACATAGGTTAGGCTGAGATAGGCTAGCATAGGCTAAGTGAGGCTGAGATAGGCTAGCATAGGCTAAGTGAGGCTGAGATAGGCTAGCATAGGCTAAGTGAGGCTGAGATAGGCTAGGTGACGCTGAGATAGGCTAGCATAGGCTAAGTGAGGCTGAGATAGGCTAGCATAGGCTAAGTGAGGCTGAGATAGGCTAACATAGGCTAGCATAGACTAAGTGAGGCTGAGATAGGCTAGGTGACGCTGAGATAGGCTAGCATAGGCTAAGTGAGACTGAGATAGGCTAGCATAGGCTAAGTGACGCTGAGATAGGCTAAGTGACGCTGAGATAGGCTAGCATAGGCTAACTGACAATGAGATAGGCTAGCATAGGCTAAGGGACGCTGAGATAGGATAGCGTAGGCTAAGTGAGGCTGAGATAGGATAGCATAGGCTAAGTGACGCTGCGATAGGCTAGCATAGGCTAAGTGACGCTTAGATAGGCTAGCATAGGCTAAGTGAAGCTGAGATAAGCTAGCATAGGCTAAGTGACCCTGAGATAGACTAGCATAGGCTAAGTGACGCTGACATAGGTTAGGCTGAGATAGGCTAGCATAGGCTAAGTGAGGCTGAGATAGGCTAGCATAGGCTAAGTGAGGCTGAGATAGGGTAGCATAGGCTAAGTGAGGCTGAGATAGGCTAGGTGACGCTGAGATAGGCTAGCATAGGCTAAGTGAGGCTGAGATAGGCTAGCATAGGCTAAGTGAGGCTGAGATAGGCTAACATAGGCTAGCATAGACTAAGTGAGGCTGAGATAGGCTAGGTGACGCTGAGATAGGCTAGCATAGGCTAAGTGAGACTGAGATAGGCTAGCATAGGCTAAGTGACGCTGAGATAGGCTAAGTGACGCTGAGATAGGCTAGCATAGGCTAACTGACGCTGAGATAGGCTAGCATAGGCTAAGGGACGCTGAGATAGGATAGCGTAGGCTAAGTGAGGCTGAGATAGGATAGCATAGGCTAAGTGACGCTGCGATAGGCTAGCATAGGCTAAGTGACGCTTAGATAGGCTAGCATAGGCTAAGTGAAGCTGAGATAGGCTAGCATAGGCTAAGTGAGGCTGAGATAGGCTAAGTGAGGCTGAGATAGGCTAGGTGACGCTAAGATAGGCTAGCATAGGCTAAGTGAGGCTGAGATAGGCTAGCATAGGCTAAGTGAGGCTGAGATAGGCTAGCATAGGCTAAGTGAGGCTGAGATAGGCTAGCATAGGCTAAGTGACGCTGAGATAGGCTAGCATAGGCTAAGTGACGCTGAGATAGGCTAGCATAGGCTAAGTGAGGCTGAGATAGGCTAGCATAGGCTAGGTGACGCTGAGATAGGCTAGCATAGGCTAAGTGAGGCTGAGATAGGATAGCATAGGCTAAGTGAGGCTGAGATAGGCTAGCATAGGCTAAGTGAGGCTGAGATAGGCTAGCATAGGCTAAGTGAGGCTGAGATAGGCTAAGTGAGGCTGAGATAGGCTAGGTGACGCTAAGATAGGCTAGCATAGGCTAAGTGAGGCTGAGATAGGCTAGCATAGGCTAAGTGAGGCTGAGATAGGCTAGCATAGGCTAAGTGAGGCTGAGATAGGCTAGCATAGGCTAAGTGAGGCTGAGATAGGCTAGCATAGGCTAAGTGACGCTGAGATAGGCTAGCATAGGCTAAGTGAGGCTGAGATAGGCTAGCATAGGCTAAGTGAGGCTGAGATAGGCTAGCATAGGCTAAGTGAGGCTGAGATAGGCTAGCATAGGCTAAGTTAGACTGAGATAGGCTAGCATAGGCTAAGTGACGCTGAGATAGGCTAAGTGAGGCTGAGATAGGCTAGCATAGGCTAGGTGACGCTGAGATAGGCTAGCATAGGCTAAGTGAGGCTGAGATAGGATAGCATAGGCTAAGTGAGGCTGAGATAGGCTAAGTGAGGCTGAGATAGGCTAGCATAGGCTAAGTGAGACTGAGATAGGCTAGCGTAGGGTGAGGCTGAGATAGGATAGCATAGGCTAAGTGACGCTGACATAGGATAGCATAGGCTAAGTGAAGCTGAGATAGGCTAGCATAGGCTAAGTGAGGCTGAGATACGATAGCATAGGCTAAGTGACCCTGAGATAGGCATGGCTGAGATAGGCTAGCGTAGGGTAAGTGAGGCTGAGATAGGCTAAGTGAGGCTGAGATAGGATAGCATATGCTAAGTGACGCTTAGATAGGCTAGCATAGGCTAAGGGAGGCTGAGATAGGATAGCATAGGCTAAGTTACGCTGAGATAGGCTAGCATAGGCTAAGTGAGGCTGAGATAGGCTAGCATAGGCTAAGTGAGGGTGAGATAGGCTAGCATAGGCTAAGTGAGGCTGAGATAGGCTAGCATAAGCTAAGTGAGGCTGAGATAGGATAGCATAGACTAAGTGACGCTGAGATAGGCTAGCATAGCCTAAGTGAGGCTGAGATAGGCTAGGTGACGCTGAGATAGGCTAGCATAGGCTAAGTGAGGCTGAGATAGGCTAGCATAGGCTAAGTGAGACTGAGATAGGCTAGCATAGGCTAAGTGACGCTGAGATAGGCTAGCATAGGCTAAGTGAGGCTGAGATAGGCTAGCGTAGGGTAAGTGAGGCTGAGATAGGATAGCAGAGGCTAAGTGACGCTGAGGTAGGTTAGGCTGAGATAGGCTAGCATAGGCTAAGTGACGCTGAGATAGGCTAGCATAGGCTAAGTGAGGCTGAGATAGGCTAGCATAGGCTAGGTGACGCTGAGATAGGCTAGCATAGGCTAAGTGAGGCTGAGATAGGATAGCATAGGCTAAGTGAGGCTGAGATAGGCTAGCATAGGCTAAGTGAGGCTGAGATAGGCTAGCATAGGCTAAGTGAGACTGAGATAGGCTAGCGTAGGGTGAGGCTGAGATAGGATAGCATAGGCTAAGTGACGCTGAGATAGGATAGCATAGGCTAAGTGACGCTGAGATAGGCTAGCATAGGCTAAGTGAGGCTGAGATAGGCTAGCATAGGCTAGGTGACGCTGAGATAGGATAGCATAGGCTAAGTGACGCTGAGATAGGCTAGCATAGGCTAAGTGACGCTGAGATAGGCTAGCATAGGCTAAGTGACGCTGAGATAGGCTAGCGTAGGCTAAGTGACGCTGAGATAGGCTAGCGTAGGGTAAGTGAGGCTGAGATAGGATAGCATAGGCTAAGTGAGGCAGAGATAGGATAGCATAGGCTAAGTGAGGCTGAGATAGGATAGCATAGGCTAAGTGACGCTGAGATAGGCTAGCATAGGCTAAGTGACGCTTAGATAGGATAGCATAGGCTAAGTGAAGCTGAGATAGGCTAGCATAGGCTAAGTGACGCTGAGATAGGCTAGCATAGGCTAAGTGACCCTGAGATAGGCTAGCATAGGCTAAGGGAGGCTGAGATAGGATAGCATAGGCTAAGTGACGCTGAGATAGGCTAGGTGACGCTGAGATAGGCTAGCATAGGCTAAGTGAGGCTGAGATAGGATAGCATAGGCTAAGTGACGCTGAGATAGGCTAGCATAGGCTAAGTGAGGCTGAGATAGGCTAGCATAGGCTAAGTGAGGCTGAGATAGGCTAGCGTAGGGTAAGTGAGGCTGAGATAGGATAGCAGAGGCTAAGTGACGCTGAGGTAGGTTAGGCTGAGATAGGCTAGCATAGGCTAAGTGACGCTGAGATAGGCTAGCATAGGCTAAGTGAGGCTGAGAGAGGCTAGCATAGGCTAGGTGACGCTGAGATAGGCTAGCATAGGCTAAGTGAGGCTGAGATAGGATAGCATAGGCTAAGTGAGGCTGAGATAGGCTAGCATAGGCTAAGTGAGGCTGAGATAGGCTAGCATAGGCTAAGTGAGACTGAGATAGGCTAGCGTAGGGTGAGGCTGAGATAGGATAGCATAGGCTAAGTGACGCTGAGATAGGATAGCATAGGCTAAGTGACGCTGAGATAGGCTAGCATAGGCTAAGTGAGGCTGAGATAGGCTAGCATAGGCTAGGTGACGCTGAGATAGGATAGCATAGGCTAAGTGACGCTGAGATAGGCTAGCATAGGCTAAGTGACGCTGAGATAGGCTAGCATAGGCTAAGTGACGCTGAGATAGGCTAGCGTAGGCTAAGTGACGCTGAGATAGGCTAGCGTAGGGTAAGTGAGGCTGAGATAGGATAGCATAGGCTAAGTGAGTCTGAGATAGGATAGCATAGGCTAAGTGAGGCTGAGATAGGATAGCATAGGCTAAGTGACGCTGAGATAGGCTAGCATAGGCTAAGTGACGCTTAGATAGGATAGCATAGGCTAAGTGAAGCTGAGATAGGCTAGCATAGGCTAAGTGACGCTGAGATAGGCTAGCATAGGCTAAGTGACCCTGAGATAGGCTAGCATAGGCTAAGGGAGGCTGAGATAGGATAGCATAGGCTAAGTGACGCTGAGATAGGCTAGGTGACGCTGAGATAGGCTAGCATAGGCTAAGTGAGGCTGAGATAGGATAGCATAGGCTAAGTGACGCTGAGATAGGCTAGCATAGGCTAAGTGAGGCTGAGATAGGCTAGGTGACGCTGAGATAGGCTAGCATAGGCTAAGTGAGGCTGAGATAGGCTAGGTGACGCTAAGATAGGCTAGCATAGGCTAAGTGAGGCTGAGATAGGCTAGCATAGGCTAAGTGAGGCTGAGATAGGCTAGCATAGGCTAAGTGAGGCTCAGATAGGCTAGCGTAGGGTAAGTGAGGCTGAGATAGGCTAGCATAGGCTAAGTGAGGCTGACATAGGCTAGCATAGGCTAAGTGAAACTGAGATATGTTAGCCTAGCATAGGCTAAGTGACGCTGAGATAGGCTAGGCTGAGATAGGCTAGCATAGGCTAAGTGACGCTGAGATAGGCTAGCATAGGCTAAGTGAGGCTGAGATAGGCTAGCATAGGCTAAGTGAGGCTGAGATAGGCTAGCATAGGCTAAGTCAGGCTGAGATAGGATAGCATAGGCTAAGTGACGCTGAGATAGGCTAGCATAGGCTAAGTGAGGCTGACATAGGCTAGCATAGGCTAAGTGACGCTGAGATAGGCTAGCGTAGGGTAAGTGAGGCTGAGATAGGATAGCATAGGCTAAGTGACGCTGCGATAGGCTAGCATAGGCTAAGTGACGCTTAGATAGGCTAGCATAGGCTAAGTGACGCTGAGATAGGCTAGCATAGGCTAAGTGACGCTGAGATAGGCTAGCATAGGCTAAGTGACCCTGAGATAGGCTAAGTGACGATGAGATGGGCTAGCATAGGCTAAGTGACGCTGAGAAAGGCTAGCATAGGCTAAGTGAGGCTGAGATAGGATAGCATAGGCTAAGTGACGCTGAGATAGGCTAGCATAGGCTAAGTGACGCTGAGAAAGGCTAGCGTAGAGTAAGTGAGGCTGAGATAGGCTAGCATAGGCTAAGTGACGCTGAGATAGGATAGCATAGGCTAAGTGACGCTGAGATAGGCTAGACTGAGATAGGCTAAGTAACGCTGAGATAGGCTAGACTGAGATAGGCTAAGTGACGCTGAGATAGGATAGCGTAGGGTAAGTGAGGCTGAGATAGGATAGCATAGGCTAAGTGACGCTTAGATAGGCTAGCATAGGCTAAGTGAAGCTGAGATAGGCTAGCATAGGCTAAGTGACCCTGAGATAGACTAGCATAGGCTAAGTGACGCTGACATAGGTTAGGCTGAGATAGGCTAGCATAGGCTAAGTGAGGCTTAGATAGGCTAGCATAGGCTAAGTGAGGCTGAGATAGGCTAGCATAGGCTAAGTGAGGCTGAGATAGGCTAGGTGACGCTGAGATAGGCTAGCATAGGCTAAGTGAGGCTGAGATAGGCTAGCATAGGCTAAGTGAGGCTGAGATAGGCTAACATAGGCTAGCATAGACTAAGTGAGGCTGAGATAGGCTAGGTGACGCTGAGATAGGCTAGCATAGGCTAAGTGAGACTGAGATAGGCTAGCATAGGCTAAGTGACGCTGAGATAGGCTAAGTGACGCTGAGATAGGCTAGCATAGGCTAACTGACGCTGAGATAGGCTAGCATAGGCTAAGGGACGCTGAGATAGGATAGCGTAGGCTAAGTGAGGCTGAGATAGGATAGCATAGGCTAAGTGACGCTGCGATAGGCTAGCATAGGCTAAGTGACGCTTAGATAGGCTAGCATAGGCTAAGTGAAGCTGAGATAGGCTAGCATAGGCTAAGTGACCCTGAGATAGACTAGCATAGGCTAAGTGACGCTGACATAGGTTAGGCTGAGATAGGCTAGCATAGGCTAAGTGAGGCTGAGATAGGCTAGCATAGGCTAAGTGAGGCTGAGATAGGCTAGCATAGGCTAAGTGAGGCTGAGATAGGCTAGGTGACGCTGAGATAGGCTAGCATAGGCTAAGTGAGGCTGAGATAGGCTAGCATAGGCTAAGTGAGGCTGAGATAGGCTAACATAGGCTAGCATAGACTAAGTGAGGCTGAGATAGGCTAGGTGACGCTAAGATAAGCTAGCATAGGCTAAGTGAGACTGAGATAGGCTAGCATAGGCTAAGTGACGCTGAGATAGGCTAAGTGACGCTGAGATAGGCTAGCATAGGCTAACTGACGCTGAGATAGGCTAGCATAGGCTAAGGGACGCTGAGATAGGATAGCGTAGGCTAAGTGAGGCTGAGATAGGATAGCATAGGCTAAGTGACGCTGCGATAGGCTAGCATAGGCTAAGTGACGCTTAGATAGGCTAGCATAGGCTAAGTGAAGCTGAGATAGGCTAGCATAGGCTAAGTGACGCTGAGATAGGCTAGCATAGGCTAAGTGACCCTGAGATAGGCTAAGTGACGCTGAGACAGGCTAGCATAGGCTAAGTGACGCTGAGAAAGGCTAGCGTAGGGTAAGTGAGGCTGAGATAGGCTAGCATAGGCTAAGTGACGCTGAGATAGGCTAGCATAGGCTAAGTGACGCTGAGATAGGCTAGCATAGGCTAAGTGAGGCTGAGATAGGATAGCATAGGCTAAGTGACGCTGAGATAGGCTAGCGTAGGCTAAGTGACGCTGAGATAGGCTAGCGTAGGGTAAGTGAGGCTGAGATAGGATAGCGTAGGCTAAGTGAGGCTGAGATAGGATAGCATAGGCTAAGTGACGCTGAGATAGGCTAGCATAGGCTAAGTGACGCTTAGATAGGCTAAGTGAAGCTGAGATAGGCTAGCATAGGCTAAGTGAGGCTCAGATAGGCTAGCGTAGGGTAAGTGAAACTGAGATATGTTAGCCTAGCATAGGCTAAGTGACGCTGAGATAGGCTAGGCTGAGATAGGCTAGCATAGGCTAAGTGAGGCTGAGATAGACTAGGTGACGCTGAGATAGGCTAGCATAGGCTAAGGGAGGCTGAGATAGGATAGCATAGGCTAAGTTACGCTGAGATAGGCTAGCATAGGCTAAGTGAGGCTGAGATAGGCTAGCATAGGCTAAGTGAGGGTGAGATAGGCTAGCATAGGCTAAGTGAGGCTGAGATAGGCTAGCATAAGCTAAGTGAGGCTGAGATAGGATAGCATAGACTAAGTGACGCTGAGATAGGCTAGCATAGCCTAAGTGAGGCTCAGATAGGCTAGGTGACGCTGAGATAGGCTAGCATAGGCTAAGTGAGGCTGAGATAGGCTAGCATAGGCTAAGTGAGACTGAGATAGGCTAGCATAGGCTAAGTGACGCTGAGATAGGCTAGCATAGGCTAAGTGAGGCTGAGATAGGCTAGCGTAGGGTAAGTGAGGCTGAGATAGGATAGCAGAGGCTATGTGACGCTGAGGTAGGTTAGGCTGAGATAGGCTAGCATAGGCTAAGTGACGCTGAGATAGGCTAGCATAGGCTAAGTGAGGCTGAGATAGGCTAGCATAGGCTAGGTGACGCTGAGATAGGCTAGCATAGGCTAAGTGAGGCTGAGATAGGCTAGCATAGGCTAAGTGAGGCTGAGATAGGCTAGCATAGGCTAAGTGAGACTGAGATAGGCTAGCGTAGGGTGAGGCTGAGATAGGATAGCATAGGCTAAGTGACGCTGAGATAGGCTAGCATACGCTAAGTGAGGCTGAGATAGGCTAGCATAGGCTAGGTGACGCTGAGATAGGATAGCATAGGCTAAGTGACGCTGAGATAGGCTAGCATAGGCTAAGTGACGCTGAGATAGGCTAGCATAGGCTAAGTGACGCTGAGATAGGCTAGCGTAGGCTAAGTGACGCTGAGATAGGCTAGCGTAGGGTAAGTGAGGCTGAGATAGGATAGCATAGGCTAAGTGAGGCTGAGATAGGATAGCATAGGCTAAGTGAGGCTGAGATAGGATAGCATAGGCTAAGTGACGCTGAGATAGGCTAGCATAGGCTAAGTGACGCTTAGATAGGATAGCATAGGCTAAGTGAAGCTGAGATAGGCTAGCATAGGCTAAGTGAAGCTGAGATAGGCTAGCATAGGCTAAGTGACGCTGAGATAGGCTAGCATAGGCTAAGTGACGCTGAGATAGGCTAGCATAGGCTAAGTGACCCTGAGATAGGCTAGCATAGGCTAAGGGAGGCTGAGATAGGATAGCATAGGCTAAGTGACGCTGAGATAGGCTAGGTGACGCTGAGATAGGCTAGCATAGGCTAAGTGAGGCTGAGATAGGATAGCATAGGCTAAGTGACGCTGAGATAGGCTAGCATAGGCTAAGTGAGGCTCAGATAGGCTAGGTGACGCTGAGATAGGCTAGCATAGGCTAAGTGAGGCTGAGATAGGCTAGGTGACGCTAAGATAGGCTAGCATAGGCTAAGTGAGGCTGAGATAGGCTAGCATAGGCTAAGTGAGGCTGAGATAGGCTAGCATAGGATAAGTGAGGCTGAGATAGGCTAGCATAGGCTAAGTGAGGCTGAGATAGGCTAGCATAGGCTAAGTGACGCTGAGATAGGCTAGCATAGGCTAAGTGAGGCTGAGATAGGCTAGCATAGGCTAGGTGACGCTGAGATAGGCTAGCATAGGCTGAGTGAGGCTGAGATAGGATAGCATAGGCTAAGTGAGGCTGAGATAGGCTAGCATAGGCTAAGTTAGACTGAGATAGGCTAGCATAGGCTAAGTGACGCTGAGATAGGCTAAGTGAGGCTGAGATAGGCTAGCATAGGCTAGGTGACGCTGAGATAGGCTAGCATAGGCTAAGTGAGGCTGAGATAGGATAGCATAGGCTAAGTGAGGCTGAGATAGGCTAGCATAGGCTAAGTGAGGCTGAGATAGGCTAGCATAGGCTAAGTGAGACTGAGATAGGCTAGCGTAGGGTGAGGCTGAGATAGGATAGCATAGGCTAAGTGACGCTGACATAGGATAGCATAGGCTAAGTGAAGCTGAGATAGGCTAGCATAGGCTAAGTGAGGCTGAGATACGATAGCATAGGCTAAGTGACCCTGAGATAGGCATGGCTGAGATAGGCTAGCGTAGGGTAAGTGAGGCTGAGATAGGCTAAGTGAGGCTGAGATAGGATAGCATATGCTAAGTGACGCTTAGATGGGCTAGCATAGGCTAAGGGAGGCTGAGATAGGATAGCATAGGCTAAGTTACGCTGAGATAGGCTAGCATAGGCTAAGTGAGGCTGAGATAGGCTAGCATAGGCTAAGTGAGGGTGAGATAGGCTAGCATAGGCTAAGTGAGGCTGAGATAGGCTAGCATAAGCTAAGTGAGGCTGAGATAGGATAGCATAGACTAAGTGACGCTGAGATAGGCTAGCATAGCCTAAGTGAGGCTGAGATAGGCTAGGTGACGCTGAGATAGGCTAGCATAGGCTAAGTGAGGCTGAGATAGGCTAGCATAGGCTAAGTGAGACTGAGATAGGCATGCATAGGCTAAGTGACGCTGAGATAGGCTAGCATAGGCTAAGTGAGGCTGAGATAGGCTAGCGTAGGGTAAGTGAGGCTGAGATAGGCTAGCGTAGGGTAAGTGAGGCTGAGATAGGCTAGCGTAGGGTAAGTGAGGCTGAGACAGGATAGCAGAGGCTAAGTGACGCTGAGGTAGGTTAGGCTGAGATAGGCTAGCATAGGCTAAGTGACGCTGAGATAGGCTAGCATAGGCTAAGTGAGGCTGAGATAGGCTAGCATAGGCTAGGTGACGCTGAGATAGGCTAGCATAGGCTAAGTGAGGCTGAGATAGGATAGCATAGGCTAAGTGAGGCTGAGATAGGCTAGCATAGGCTAAGTGAGGCTGAGATAGGCTAGCATAGGCTAAGTGAGACTGAGATAGGCTAGCGTAGGGTGAGGCTGAGATAGGATAGCATAGGCTAAGTGACGCTGAGATAGGCTAGCATAGGCTAAGTGAGGCTGAGATAGGCTAGCATAGGCTAGGTGACGCTGAGATAGGATAGCATAGGCTAAGTGACGCTGAGATAGGCTAGCATAGGCTAAGTGACGCTGAGATAGGCTAGCATAGGCTAAGTGACGCTGAGATAGGCTAGCGTAGGCTAAGTGACGCTGAGATAGGCTAGCGTAGGGTAAGTGAGGCTGAGATAGGATAGCATAGGCTAATTGAGGCTGAGATAGGATAGCATAGGCTAAGTGAGGCTGAGATAGGATAGCATAGGCTAAGTGACGCTGAGATAGGCTAGCATAGGCTAAGTGACGCTTAGATAGGATAGCATAGGCTAAGTGAAGCTGAGATAGGCTAGCATAGGCTAAGTGAAGCTGAGATAGGCTAGCATAGGCTAAGTGACGCTGAGATAGGCTAGCATAGGCTAAGTGACCCTGAGATAGGCTAGCATAGGCTAAGGGAGGCTGAGATAGGATAGCATAGGCTAAGTGACGCTGAGATAGGCTAGGTGACGCTGAGATAGGCTAGCATAGGCTAAGTGAGGCTGAGATAGGATAGCATAGGCTAAGTGACGCTGAGATAGGCTAGCATAGGCTAAGTGACGCTGAGATAGGCTAGGTGACGCTGAGATAGGCTAGCATAGGCTAAGTGAGGCTGAGATAGGCTAGGTGACGCTAAGATAGGCTAGCATAGGCTAAGTGAGGCTGAGATAGGCTAGCATAGGCTAAGTGAGGCTGAGATAGGCTAGCATAGGCTAAGTGAGGCTGAGATAGGCTAGCATAGGCTAAGTGAGGCTGAGATAGGCTAGCATAGGCTAAGTGACGCTGAGATAGGCTAGCATAGGCTAAGTGAGGCTGAGATAGGCTAGCATAGGCTAGGTGACGCTGAGATAGGCTAGCATAGGCTAAGTGAGGCTGAGATAGGATAGCATAGGCTAAGTGAGGCTGAGATAGGCTAGCATAGGCTAAGTGAGGCTGAGATAGGCTAGCATAGGCTAAGTTAGACTGAGATAGGCTAGCATAGGCTAAGTGGCGCTGAGATAGGCTAGCATAGGCTAGGTGACGCTGAGATAGGCTAGCATAGGCTAAGTGAGGCTGAGATAGGATAGCATAGGCTAAGTGAGGCTGAGATAGGCTAGCATAGGCTAAGTGAGGCTGAGATAGGCTAGCATAGGCTAAGTGAGACTGAGATAGGCTAGCGTAGGGTGAGGCTGAGGTAGGATAGCATAGGCTAAGTGACGCTGACATAGGATAGCATAGGCTAAGTGAAGCTGAGATAGGCTAGCATAGGCTAAGTGAGGCTGAGATACGATAGCATAGGCTAAGTGACCCTGAGATAGGCATGGCTGAGATAGGCTAGCGTAGGGTAAGTGAGGCTGAGATAGGCTAAGTGAGGCTGAGATAGGATAGCATATGCTAAGTGACGCTTAGATAGGCTAGCATAGGCTAAGTGAGGCTGAGATAGGATAGCATAGGCTAAGTGACGCTGAGATAGGCTAGCATAGGCTAAGTGACGCTGAGATAGGCTAGCATAGGCTAAGTGACGCTGAGATAGGCTAGCGTAGGCTAAGTGACGCTGAGATAGGCTAGCGTAGGGTAAGTGAGGCTGAGATAGGATAGCATAGGCTAAGTGAGGCTGAGATAGGATAGCATAGGCTAAGTGAGGCTGAGATAGGATAGCATAGGCTAAGTGACGCTGAGATAGGCTAGCATAGGCTAAGTGACGCTTAGATAGGATAGCATAGGCTAAGTGAAGCTGAGATAGGCTAGCATAGGCTAAGTGAAGCTGAGATAGGCTAGCATAGGCTAAGTGACGCTGAGATAGGCTAGCATAGGCTAAGTGACCCTGAGATAGGCTAGCATAGGCTAAGGGAGGCTGAGATAGGATAGCATAGGCTAAGTGACGCTGAGATAGGCTAGGTGACGCTGAGATAGGCTAGCATAGGCTAAGTGAGGCTGAGATAGGATAGCATAGGCTAAGTGACGCTGAGATAGGCTAGCATAGGCTAAGTGAGGCTGAGATAGGCTAGGTGACGCTGAGATAGGCTAGCATAGGCTAAGTGAGGCTGAGATAGGCTAGGTGACGCTAAGATAGGCTAGCATAGGCTAAGTGAGGCTGAGATAGGCTAGCATAGGCTAAGTGAGGCTGAGATAGGCTAGCATAGGCTAAGTGAGGCTGAGATAGGCTAGCATAGGCTAAGTGAGGCTGAGATAGGCTAGCGTAGGCTAAGTGAGGCTGAGATAGGATAGCATAGACTAAGTGACGCTGAGATAGGCTAGCATAGGCTAAGTGAGGCTGAGACAGGCTAGGTGACGCTGAGATAGGCTAGCATAGGCTAAGTGAGGCTGAGATAGGCTAGCATAGGCTAAGTGAGACTGAGATAGGCTAGCGTAGGGTAAGTGAGGCTGAGATAGGATAGCATAGGCTAAGTGACGCTTAGATAGGCTAGCATAGGCTAAGTGAAGCTGAGATAGGCTAGCATAGGCTAAGTGACCCTGAGATAGGATAGCATAGGCTAAGTGACGCTGACATAGGTTAGGCTGAGATAGGCTAGCATAGGCTATGTGACGCTGAGATAGGTTAGGCTAAGATAGGCTAGCATAGGCTAAGTGAGGCTGAGATAGGATAGCATAGGCTAAGTGACGCTGAGATAGGCTAGCGTAGGGTAAGTGAGGCTGAGATAGGATAGCATAGGCTAAGTGACGCTGAGATAGGATAGCATAGGCTAAGTGAAGCTGATAGGCTAGCATAGGCTAGGTGAGGCTGAGATAGGCTAGCATAGGCTAAGTGACGCTGAGATAGGCTAGCGTAGGGTAAGTGAGGCTGAGATAGGATAGCATAGGCTAAGTGACGCTGAGATAGGTTAGGCTGAGATAGGCTAGCATAGGCTAAGTGACGCTGAGATAGGCTAGCATAGACTAAGTGAGGCTGAGATAGGCTAGCATAGACTAAGTGAGACTGAGATAGGCTAGCGTAGGGTAAGTGAGGCTGAGATAGGCTAGCGTAGGCTAAGTGAGGCTGAGATAGGATAGCATAGGCTAAGTGACGTTGAGATAGGCTAGCATAGGCTAAGTGACGCTGAGATAGGCTAGCATAGGCTAAGTGACGCTGAGATAGGCTAGCATAGGCTAAGTGACGCTGAGATAGGCTAGCATAGGCTAAGTGAGGCTGAGATAGGATAGCATAGGCTAAGTGACGCTGAGATAGGATAGCATAGGCTAAGTGACGCTGAGATAGGCTAGCATAGGCTAAGTGAGGCTGAGATAGGATAGCATAGGCTAAGTGACGCTGAGATAGGATAGCATAGGCTAGCATAGGCTAAGTGACGCTGAGATAGGCTAGCATAGGCTAAGTGAGGCTGAGAAAGGATAGCATAGGCTAAGTGACGCTGAGATAGGCTAGCATAGGCTAAGTGAGACTGAGATAGGCTAGCATAGGGTAAGTGAGGCTGAGATAGGCTAGCATAGGCTAATTGACGCTGAGATAGGATAGGTTAACATGGAGGCTCCTTTGCTCTTAGAGAAAATATGTAAGACACACTAAAAGCCTGAGTTAACTTGGAAGTTCCCTTCTCTTAGGGGAAAAACATTGGAGGTTAGGTTAGAAAGATACAGGCTAACATGCTATAGCACCTCAATTTTAGGAAAAAGAAAAACAAAATTGGAGATAAGTTAAAAGTCTGAGATACACTTAACATGCTAGCTTCTCTATTTACAAAAGAAAAATTGCAGGTTAGGCTAAAAGTTTCAATACAGGCAAACTTACTGGCTTTTCTGTTTAGAATAACAGGTTAGGCTTAATGACTGAAATAGGATAACTTGCTGGCTTTGCTTTACAAAAGAACACTGGAGGTTAGGAGAAAAGGCTCTGATAGAGACAGGTTTTTAAAGTAGGAGCAAATTAGAAACTAAAGACTTCACTTATCTTGGTAATTGCTGCAACTTCAAGGTGCATTCACATTCTCAAAGCTTTATTTTAATAATTTAAATAAAGTTTTAAAAATGTGCTGAATGCACCTTGAAACAAGTGAAGTCAGCAACTGTTCTTATTTTAGATTCTATAGCTTCAAGCATTCTTTGATATAGGTTTTTTTTTTTTTTACTTAAACTACTCCATATAGTAAAATAGAGGAGGTATTGTATTGCACGCAAAAATTTTCACCCAAAATGTATCTTTTTGAGGCCCCCTGAATCCAAAAAAGGAATTTTTAGAAAAATATCTCTATGTCTCAGTCGTGGACAGCATAGCACAAAAACTAAACGTTAGTTAAAAATCCAAGTTGGTATTTAAGTTTAACGTCTTTCAGGGGTGTGACACAGAGTCAGAAGAAATTCCTCCACCCTAAAATGCTCTTTACAAGGAACGTTTGTTAGGGTGGAGCAATTTTCTTCAAAGTCTTCCTGTTGCATCCTTTAAAGACATTAAACTTAAATACCAACTTTGGTTTTTAACTAACTTTTCGTTTTTGAGCCACACACTGACACAAACACGCACGGATACACCTTTTTGTAAAAATGCTTCATACTTCTGCTGAAATCTCAACATGGAATTTATGGGTGGAATACAATACTTTCTCTACTAAATATAGCATAGTAGTAGAGAAAGTAAAGATGGAGGTTAGCTAAAAGGCTGAAATAGCCTAGCACTCTGGTTTCTCAAACTAACAAGTACAGCTTAGGTAAAAAGGCTAGGCTGGGAGACTGAGCAAGGTTGGCAAGGGTGTTGTCATGTCCTGTAGGTAAAGTTGAGAGGGTTAGACTAAGAGACTAAGATTAGTTGGCATTGCTGCTGTCATTCCCTGGTGCAGTGGGGGAGTAACTAAGAGACTGAGATTAGTACGCATGGTTGTTGCCATGTACTGGAGGTAAAGTGGAGGAGTGGGTTAAAAGACTGAGATTAGTTGGCATGGTTGCTGTTATGTCCTGGAGGTAAATTGGAGAGGGTTAGGCTAAGAGGCAGATTAGTTGGCATGGTTCCTGTCATGTCCTGGAGGTAAAGTGGAGAGGGTAAGGCTAAGAGACTGAGATTAGTTGGCATGGTTCCTGTCATGTCCTGGAAGTAAAGTGGAGAGGGTAAGGCTAAGAGACTGAGATTAGTTGGCATGGCTGTTGTCATGCCGTAATGTCTTTGAGGTAAAGTGAACATGGTTAGCCTAAGACGCTGAGATTAGTTTACGTGGTTGCTGTCATGTCCTGGAGGTAAATTCAAAATGCTTGGGCTAAGAGGCTGAAATTATTTGCATGGTTGCTGTGATGTCCTGGAGCCAAACTAGAGCAGGTTAGGCTAAGAGACTGAGATTAGTTCCCATGGTTGCTGTCATGTCCTGGAGGTAAACTAGAGCAGGTTAGGCTAAGAGACTGAGATTAGTTCCCATGGTTGCTGTCATGTCCTAGATATACATTGAAAAGGGTTGGGCTAAGAGGCTGAGATTATTTGCCTGGTTGCTGTCATGTCCTGGAGGTAAACTAGAGCAGGTTAGGCTAAGAGACTGAGATTAGTTCCCATGGTTGCTGTCATGTCCTGGAGGTAAACTAGAGCAGGTTAGGCTAAGAGACTGAGATTAGTTCCCATGGTTGCTGTCATGTCCTGGAGGTAAACTAGAGCAGGTTAGGCTAAGAGACTGAGATTAGTTCCCATGGTTGCTGTCATGTCCTGGAGGTAAACTAGAGCAGGTTAGGCTAAGAGACTGAGATTAGTTCCCATGGTTGCTGTCATGTCCTGGAGGTAAACTGGAGCGGGTTAGGCTAAGAGACTGAGATTAGTTCCCATGGTTGTTGTCATGTCCTGGAGGTAAACTAGAGCAGGTTAGGCTAAGAGACTGAGATTAGTTCCCATGGTTGCTGTCATGTCCTAGATATACATTGAAAACGGTTGGGCTAAGAGGCTGAGATTATTTGCCTGGTTGCTGTCATGTCCTGGAGGTAAACTGGAGCGGGTTAGGCTAAGAGACTGAGATTATTTGCCTGGTTGCTGTCATGTCCTGGAGGTAAACTAGAGCAGGTTAGGCTAAGAGGCTGAGATTATTTGCCTGGTTGCTGTCATGTCCTGGAGGTAAACTGGAGCAGGTTAGGCTAAGAGGCTGAGATTATTTGCCTGGTTGCTGTCATGTCCTGGAGGTAAACTAGAGCAGGTTAGGCTAAGAGGCTGAGATTATTTGCCTGGTTGCTGTCATGTCCTGGAGGTAAACTAGAGCAGGTTAGGCTAAGAGGCTGAGATTATTTGCCTGGTTGCTGTCATGTCCTGGAGGTAAACTGGAGCGGGTTAGGCTAAGAGACTGAGATTATTTGCCTGGTTGCTGTCATGTCCTGGAGGTAAACTGGAGCAGGTTAGGCTAAGAGGCTGAGATTATTTGCCTGGTTGCTGTCATGTCCTGGAGGTAAACTGGAGCAGGTTAGGCTAAGAGGCTGAGATTATTTGCCTGGTTGCTGTCATGTCCTGGAGGTAAACTGGAGCGGGTTAGGCTAAGAGACTGAGATTATTTGCCTGGTTGCTGTCATGTCCTGGAGGTAAACTGGAGCGGGTTAGGCTAAGAGGCTGAGATTATTTGCCTGGTTGCTGTCATGTCCTGGAGGTAAACTGGAGCAGGTTAGGCTAAGAGACTGAGATTATTTGCCTGGTTGATGTCATGTCCTGGAGGTAAACTGGAGCAGGTTAGGCTAAGAGACTGAGATTATTTGCCTGGTTGCTGTCATGTCCTAGATATACATTGAAAAGGGTTGGGCTAAGAGGCTGAGATTATTTGCCTGGTTGCTGTCATGTCCTGGAGGTAAACTGGAGCGGGTTGGGCTAAGAGACTGAGATCAGTTGCCCTGGTTGCTGTCATGTCCTGGAGGTAAACTAGAGCGGGTTACGCTAAGAGACTGAGATCAGTTGCCCTGGTTGCTGTCATGTCCTGGAGGTAAACTGGAGCGGGTTACGCTAAGAGACTGAGATCAGTTGCCCTGGTTGCTGTCATGTCCTGGAGGTAAACTGGAGCGGGTTACGCTAAGAGACTGAGATCAGTTGGCATGGTTACTTTCATGTCCTGGAAGTAAACTGGAGCAGGTTGGGCTAAGAGACTGAGATTAGTTGCCATGGTTGCTGTCATGTCCTGGAGGTAAACTGGAGCGGGTTACGCTAAGAGACTGAGATCAGTTGGCATGGTTACTGTCATGTCCTGGAGGTAAACGGAAGCGGGTTAGACTAAGAGACTCAGATCAGTTGGCATAGTTGCTGTAAAATGGTAAAGTAGAAGAGTAGGCTGGTAGACTGAGATTAGTTGGGGGGCTTAAACTGAGAGACGGAGATTAGTTGGTATGGCTGCTGTCATGTTCTAGATATAAATTGAAAAGGGTTAGACTAAGAGCTTGAGATTAATTGGCATGGTTGCTGTCAGGTGCTGAGGTTAAAGTGGAGGGTCAGGCTAAGAGACTGGCAGTAGTTGGCATGGCTGTTGTCAAGTCCTGGAGGTAAAGTGGAGAGTGTTAGGCTAAGACAATGACAGTACTTCGCATGGCTGTTGTCATGTCCTGGAGGTAAAGTGGAGAGTGTTAGGTTAACACAATGACAGTACTTCGCATGGCTGTTGTCATGTCCTGAAGATAAAGTGGAGAGTGTTAGGCTTAGACAATGACAGTACTTCGCATGGCTGTTGTGATGTCCTGGAGGTAAAGTGGAGAGGGTTAGGCTTAGAGACAGAATAGTTGGCATCGCTGTTGTCATGTCCTGGAGGTAAAGTGCAGAGGGTTAGGCTTAGAGACAGAGTAGTTGGCATGGCTGTTGTCATGTAATGAAGATAAAGTGGAGAGGGTTAGGCTTAAGACAGAGCAGTTGGCATGGGGTTTGTCATGTCCTGGAGGTACAGTGGGGAGGGTTAGACTAAGATAATGGGAGTAGTTGGCATGGCTGTTGTCATGTCCTGGAGTTAAATTGGAGAGGTTTAGGCTAAGACAATGAGAGTAATTGGCATGGCTGTTGTCATGTCCTGGAGTAAGGTGGAGAGGGTTAGGGTAAGATACTGAGATAAGTTGCCACGGCTGTTGTCATGTCCTAGAGGTAAAGTGGAGAGGGTTAGGCTAAGAGACAGAGTAGTTGGCATGGCTGTTGTCATGTCCTAGAGGTATAGTGGAGAGGGTTAAGCTAACAGACAGAGTAGTTCGCATGGCTGTTGTCATGTCCTAGAGGTAAAGCAGAGTGTGTTAGGCTAAGTGACTGAGAGTAGTTCACATGGCTGTTGTCATGTCCTGGAGGTAAAGTGGAGAGGGTAAGGCTAGAAGACTGAGAGTAGTTAGCATGGATGTATTCATGTCCTGAAGATAAAGCGGAGAGGCTTAGGCTTAGAGACTCAGAGAGTTTGGCATGGCTGTTGTCATGTCCTGGAGGTAAAGTGGAGAGGGTTAAGCTAAGAGACTGAGAGTAGTTCGCATGGCTGTTGTGATGTCCTAGAGGTAAAGTGGAGAGGGTTAAGCTAAGAGACTGAGAGTAGTTCGCATAGCTGTTGTCATGTCCTAGAGGTAAAGTGGAGATTCTTAAGCTAAGAGACTGAGAGTAGTTGGCATGGCTGTTGTCATGTCCTGGAGGTAAAGTGGAGAGGGTTAGGCTTAGACACTGAGAGTAGTTGGCACGGCTGTTGTCATCTCCTGGAGGTAAAGTGGAGAGGGTTAAGCTAAGAGACTGAGAGTACTTCGCATGGCTGTTGTCATGTCCTGGAGGTAAAGTGGAGAGGGTTAAGCTAAGAGATTGAGAGTACTTCGCATGGCTGTTGTCATGTCCTGGAGGTAAAGTGGAGAGGGTTAAGCTAAGAGACTGAGAGTACTTCGCATGGCTGTTGTCATGTCCTGGAGGTAAAGTGGAGAGGGTTAGGCTTAGAGAAAGAGTATTTGGCATGGATGTTTTCATGTCGCGTAGGTAAAGTGGACTAAGATACTGAGATTAGTTGGTATGGTTGTTGTTATGTCCTGGAGGTAAAGTGGAGAGGGTGAGGCTAGGAGACTGAGAGTAGTTGGCATGGATGTTTTCATTTCCTGTAGGTAAAGTGGAAAGGGTTAGGCTAAGATACTGAGAGTATTTGGCATGGATCTTTTCATGTCGCGTAGGTAAAGTGGAAAGGGTTAGACTAAGATATTGAGATTAGTTGGTATGGCTGTTGTCATGTCCTGGAGGTAAGGTGGAGAGGGTAAAGCTAGGAGACTGAGAGTAGTTGGCATGGATGTTTTCATGTCCTGAAGATAAAGTGGAGAGGGTAAAGCTAGGAGACTGAGAGTAGTTGGTATGGATGTTTTCATGTCCTGAAGATAAAGTGGAGAGGGTAAAGCTAGGAGACTGAGAGTAGTTGGTATGGCTGTTGTCATGTCCTGGAGGTAAGGTGGAGAGGGTTAGGGTAAGATCCTGAGATAAGTTGGCACGGCTGTTGTCATGTCTTGGCGGTAAAGTGGAGAGGGTAAAGCTAGGAGACTGAGAGTAGTTGGCAGGGATGTTTTCATGTCCTGAAGATAAAGTGGAGAGGGTTAGGCTTAGAGAAAGAGTAGTTGGCATGGCTGTTGTCATGTCCTGGAGGTAAAGTGGAGAGGGTTAGGCTAAGACAATGAGAGTAGTTGGCATGGCTGTTCTCATGTCCTGTAGGTAAATTGGAGAGGGTTAAGCTAAGACAATGAGAGTAGTTGGCATGGCTGTTCTCATGTCCTGTAGGTAAATTGGAGAGGGTTAGTCTAAGACAATGAGAGTAGTTGGCATGGCTGTTGTCATGTCCTCGAGGTAAATATGAGAGGGTTAAGCTAAGACAATGAGAGTAGTTGGCTAGGCTGTTGTCATGTCCTCGAGGTAACTTGGAGAGGGTTAGGCTAAGACAATGAGAGTAGTTCGCATGGCTGTTGTCATGTCCTGGAGGTAAAGTGGAGAGGGTTAAGCTAAGACAATGAGAGTAGTTGGCATGGCTGTTGTCACGTCCTTGAGGTAAATTGGACAGGACAATGAGAGTAGCTGGCATGGCTGTTGTCATGTCCTGGAGGTAAAGTGGAGAGGGTTAAGCTAAGACAATGAGAGTAGTTGGCATGGCTGTAGTCAAGTCCTCGAGGTAAATTGGAGAGGGTTAAGCTAACACAATGAGAGTAGTTGGCATGGCTGTTGTCATGTCCTCGAGGTAAATTGGAGAGGGCTAGGCTAAGACAATGAGAGTACTTCGCATGGCTGCTGTCATGTCCTGAAGATGAAGTGGAGAGGGTTAGGCTTAGAGAAAGAGTAGTTCGCATGGCTGTTGTCATGTCCTGGAGGTAAAGTGGAGAGGGTTAGGCTAAGACAATGAGAGTAGTTGGCATGGCTGTTCTCATGTCCTGTAGGTAAATTGGAGAGGGTTAAGCTAAGACAATGAGAGTAGTTGGCATGGCTGTTCTCATGTCCTGTAGGTAAATTGGAGAGGGTTAGGCTAAGAAAATGAGAGTACTTCGCATCGCTGTTGTGAAGTCCTGGAGGTAAAGTGGAGAGGGTTAAGCTAAGAGACTGAGAGTACTTCGCATCGCTGCTGTCATGTCCTGAAGATAAAGTGGAGAGGGTTAAGCTTAGAGACAGAGTTGTGGGCATGGCTGTTGTCATGTCCTGGAGATAAAGTGGAGAGGGTTAGGCTACATGACTCAGAGTAGTTTCAATGGCTCTTGTCAAGTCCTGGAGGTAAAGTGAAGAGGGTTAGGCTAAGACAATGAAAGTACTTTGCATGGCTGCTGTCATGTCCTGAAGATAAAGTGGAGAGGGTTAAGCTTAGAGACAGAGTTGTGGGCATGGCTGTTGTCATGTCCTGGAGGTAAATTGGAGAGGGTTAGGCTACGTCACTCAGAGTAGTTTGCATGGCGGTAGTCTTGTCCTGGAGGTAAAGTGGAGAGTGTTAGGTTAAGATACTGAGAGTATTTGGTATGGCTGTTTTCATGTCACGTAGGTAAAGTGGAGAGGGTTGGGCTAAGAGACTGAGAGTAGTTGGCATGGCTGTTGTCATGTCCTGGAGCAAAAGTGGAGAGGGTTGCGCTATGAGACTGAGAGTACTTCGCATGGCTGTTTTCATGTCGTATAGGTAAAGTGGAGAGGGTTAGGCTAAGAGACTGAGAGTAGTTGGCATGGCTGTTGTCATGTCCTGGAGGTAAAGTGGAGAGGGTTAGGCTAAGAGACTGAGAGTAGTTGGCATGGCTGTTGTCATGTCCTGGAGGTAAAGTGCAGAGGGTTGGGCTAAGAGACTGAGAGTAGTTGGCATGGCTGTTGTCATGTCCTGGAGCTAAAGTGAAGAGGGTTGGGCTAAGAGATTGAGAGTAGTTTGCATGGCTGTTGTCATGTCCTGGAGGTAAAGTGAAGAGAGTTGGGATAAGAGATTGAGAGTAGTTGGCATGGCTGTTGTCATGTCCTGGAGCTAAAGTGAAGAGGGTTGGGCTAAGAGACTGAGAGTAGTTGGCATGGCTGTTGTCATGTCCTAGAGGTAAAGTGGAGAGGGTTGGGCTAAGAGACTGAGAGTAGTTGGCATGGCTGTTGTCATAACCTAGAGGTAAATTGGAGAGGGTTGGGCTAAGAGACTGAGAGTAGTTGGCATGGCTGTTGTCATGTCCTAGAGGTAAAGTGGAGAGGGTTAGGCTAAGACAATGAGAGTACTTCGCATCGCTGCTGTCATGTCCTGAAGATAAAGTGGAGAGGGTTAAGCTTAGAGACAGAGTTGTGGGCATGGCTGTTGTCATGTCCTGGAGATAAAGTGGAGAGGGTTAGGCTACATGACTCAGAGTAGTTTCAATGGCTCTTGTCAAGTCCTGGAGGTAAAGTGAAGAGGGTTAGGCTAAGACAATGAAAGTACTTTGCATGGCTGCTTTCATGTCCTGAAGATAAAGTGGAGAGGGTTAAGCTTAGAGACAGAGTTGTGGGCATGGCTGTTGTCATGTCCTGGAGGTAAATTGGAGAGGGTTAGGCTACGTCACTCAGAGTAGTTTGCATGGCGGTAGTCTTGTCCTGGAGGTAAAGTGGAGAGTGTTAGGCTAAAACAATTAGAGTACTTCGCATGGCTGTTTTCATGTCCTGGAGATAAAGTGGAAAGGGTTAGGATAAGATACTGACAGTATTTGGTATGGCTGTATTCATGTCACGTAGGTAAAGTGGAGAGGGTTGGGCTAAGAGACAGAGTAGTTCGCATGGCTGTTGTCATGTCCTGGAGCAAAAGTGGAGAGGGTTGCGCTATGAGACTGAGAGTACTTCGCATGGCTGTTTTCATGTCGTATAGGTAATGTTGAGAGGGTTAGGCTAAGAGACTGAGAGTAGTTGGCATGGCTGTTGTCATGTCCTGGAGGTAAAGTGGAGAGGGTTAGGCTAAGAGACTGAGAGTAGTTGGCATGGCTGTTGTCATGTCCTGGAGGTAAAGTGGAGAGGGTTGGGCTAAGAGACTGAGAGTAGTTGGCATGGCTGTTGTCATGTCCTAGAGGTAAAGTGGAGAGGGTTGGGCTAAGAGACTGAGAGTAGTTGGCATGACTGTTGTCATGTCCTAGAGGTAAAGTGGAGAGGGTTGGGCTAAGAGACTGAGAGTAGTTGGCATGGCTGTTGTCATGTCCTGGAGCTAATGTGAAGAGGGTTGGGCTAAGAGATTGAGAGTAGTTGGCATGGCTGTTGTCATGTCCTGGAGCTAAAGTGAAGAGGGTTGGGCCAAGAGACTGAGAGTAGTTGGCATGGCTGTTGTCATGTCCTAGAGGTAAAGTGGAGAGGGTTGGGCTAAGAGACTGAGTAGTTGGCATGGCTGTTGTCATGTCCTAGAGGTAAATTGGAGAGGGTTGGGCTAAGAGACTGACAGTAGTTTGCATGGCTGTTGTCATGTCCCAGAGGTAAAGTGGAGAGGGTTGGGCTAAGAGACTGAGAGTAGTTGGCATGGCTGTTGTCATGTCCTAGAGGTAAAGTGGAGAGGGTTGGGCTAAGAGACTGAGAGTAGTTGGCATGGCTGTTGTCATGTCCTGGAGCTAAAGTGAAGAGGGTTGGGCTAAGAGATTGAGAGTAGTTGGCATGGCTGTTGTCATGTCCTGGAGGTAAAGTGAAGAGGGTTGGGCTAAGACTTTGAGAGTAGTTGGCATGGCTGTTGTCATGTCCTGGAGCTAAAGTGAAGAGGGTTGGGCTAAGAGACTGAGAGTAGTTGGCATGGCTGTTGTCATGTCCTAGAGGTAAAGTGGAGAGGGTTGGTCTAAGAGACTGAGAGTAGTTGGCATGGCTGTTGTCATGTCCTAGAGGTAAAGTAGAGAGGGTTGGGCTAAGAGACTGAGAGTATTTGGCATGGCTGTTGTCATGTCCTAGAGGTAAAGTGGAGAGGGTTGGGCTAAGAGATTGAGAGTAGTTGGCATGGCTGTTGTCATGTCCTAGAGGTAAAGTGAAGAGGGTTGGGCTAAGAGACTGAGAGTAGTTGGCATGGCTGTTGTCATGTCCTAGAGGTAAAGTGGAGAGGGTTGGACTAAGAGACTGAGAGTAGTTGGCATGGCTGTTGTCATGTCCTGGAGCTAAAGTGAAGAGGGTTGGGCTAAGAGATTGAGAGTAGTTGGCATGGCTGTTGTCATGTCCTGGAGGTAAAGTGGAGAGGGTTGGGCTAAGAGATTGAGAGTAGTTGGCATGGCTGTTGTCATGTCCTGGAGGTAAAGTGGAGAGGGTTAAGCTAAGAGAGTGAGAGTAGTTCGCATGGCTGTTGTCATGTCCTAGAGGTAAAGTGGAGAGGGTTAAGCTAAGAGACTGAGAGTAGTTCGCATAGCTGTTGTCATGTCCTAGAGGTAAAGTAGAGACTCTTAAGCTAAGAGACTGAGAGTAGTTCGCATGGCTGTTGTCATGTCCTGGAGGTAAAGTGGAGAGGGTTAGGCTTAGACACTGAGAGTAGTTGGCATGGCTGTTGTCATGTCCTGGAGGTAAAGTGGAGAGGGTTAAGCTAAGAGACTGAGAGTAGTTGGCATGGCTGTTGTCATGTCCTGGAGGTAAAGTGGAGAGGGTTAAGTTAAGAGACTGAGAGTACTTCGAATGGCTGTTGTCATGTCCTGGAGGTAAAGTGGAGAGGGTTAAGCTAAGAGACTGAGAGTACTTCGCATGGCTGTTGTCATGTCCTGGAGGTAAAGTGGAGAGGGTTAGGCTTAGAGAAAGAGTATTTGGCATGGATGTTTTCATGTCGCATAGGTAAAGTGGACTAAGATACTGAGATTAGTTGGTATGGTTGTTGTCATGTCCTGGAGGTAAAGTGGAGAGGGTGAGGCTAGGAGACTGAGAGTAGTTGGCATGGATGTTTTCATTTCCTGTAGGTAAAGTGGAAAGGGTTAGGCTAAGATACTGAGAGTATTTGGCATGGATCTTTTCATGTCGCGTAGGTAAAGTGGAAAGGGTTAGACTAAGATACTGAGATTAGTTGGTATGGCTGCTGTCATGTCCTGGAGGTAAGGTGGAGAGGGTAAAGCTAGGAGACTGAGAGTAGTTGGCATGGATGTTTTCATGTCCTGAAGATAAAGTGGAGAGGGTAAAGCTAGGAGACTGAGAGTAGTTGGTATGGATGTTTTCATGTCCTGAAGATAAAGTGGAGAGGGTAAAGCTAGGAGACTGAGAGTAGTTGGTATGGCTGTTGTCATGTCCTGGAGGTAAGGTGGAGAGGGTTAGGGTAAGATCCTGAGATAAGTTGGCACGGCTGTTGTCATGTCTTGGCGGTAAAGTGGAGAGGGTAAAGCTAGGAAACTGAGAGTAGTTGGCAGGGATGTTTTCATGTCCTGAAGATAAAGTGGAGAGGGTTAGGCTTAGACACTGAGAGTAGTTGGCACGGCTGTTGTCATGTCCTGGAGGTAAAGTGGAGAGGGTTAAGCTAAGAGACAGAGTAGTTGGCATGGCTGTTGTCATGTCCTGGAGGTAAAGTGGAGAGGGTTAAGCTAAGAGACTGAGAGTACTTCGCATCGCTGCTGTCATGTCCTGAAGATAAAGTGGAGAGGGTTAAGCTTAGAGACAGAGTTGTGGGCATGGCTGTTGTCATGTCCTGGAGATAAAGTGGAGAGGGTTAGACTACATGACTCAGAGTAGTTTCAATGGCTCTTGTCAAGTCCTGGAGGTAAAGTGAAGAGGGTTAGGCTAAGACAATGAAAGTACTTTGCATGGCTGCTGTCATGTCCTGAAGATAAAGTGGAGAGGGTTAAGCTTAGAGACAGAGTTGTGGGCATGGCTGTTGTCATGTCCTGGAGGTAAATTGGAGAGGGTTAGGCTACGTCACTCAGAGTAGTTTGCATGGCGGTAGTCTTGTCCTGGAGGTAAAGTGGAGAGTGTTAGGCTAAAACAATTAGAGTACTTCGCATGGCTGTTTTCATGTCCTGGAGATAAAGTGGAAAGGGTTAGGTTAAGATACTGAGAGTATTTGGTATGGCTGTTTTCATGTCACGTAGGTAAAGTGGAGAGGGTTGGGCTAAGAGACTGAGAGTAGTTGGCATGGCTGTTGTCATGTCATAGAGCAAAAGTGGAGAGGGTTGCGCTATGAGACTGAGAGTACTTCGCATGGCTGTTTTCATGTCGTATAGGTAAAGTGGAGAGGGTTAGGCTAAGAGACTGAGAGTAGTTGGCATGGCTGTTGTCATGTCCTGGAGGTAAAGTGGAGAGGGTTAGGCTAAGAGACTGAGAGTAGTTGGCATGGCTGTTGTCATGTCCTGGAGGTAAAGTGGAGAGGGTTGGGCTAAGAGACTGAGAGTAGTTGGCATGGCTGTTGTCATGTCCTAGAGGTAAAGTGGAGAGGGTTGGGCTAAGAGACTGAGAGTAGTTGGCATGGCTGTTGTCATGTGCTAGAGGTAAAGTGGAGAGGGTTGGGCTAAGAGACTGAGAGTAGTTGGCATGGCTGTTGTCATGTCCTGGAGCTAAAGTGAAGAGGGTTGGGCTAAGAGATTGAGAGTAGTTTGCATGGCTGTTGTCATGTCCTGGAGGTAAAGTGAAGAGAGTTGGGCTAAGAGATTGAGAGTAGTTGGAATGGCTGTTGTCATGTCCTGGAGCTAAAGTGAAGAAGGTTGGGCTAAGAGACTGAGAGTAGTTGGCATGGCTGTTGTCATGTCCTAGAGGTAAAGTGGAGAGGGTTGGGCTAAGAGACTGAGAGTAGTTGGCATGGCTGTTGTCATGTCCTAGAGGTAAATTGGAGAGGGTTGGGCTAAGAGACTGAGAGTAGTTGGCGTGGCTGTTGTCATGTCCTAGAGGTAAAGTGGAGAGGGTTGGGCTAAGAGACTGAGAGTAGTTGGCATGGCTGTTGTCATGTCCTAGAGGTAAAGTGGAGAGGGTTGGGCTAAGAGACTGAGAGTAGTTGGCATGGCTGTTGTCATGTCCTGGAGCTAAAGTGAAGAGGGTTGGGCTAAGAGATTGAGAGTAGTTGGCATGGCTGTTGTCATGTCCTGGAGGTAAAGTGAAGAGGGTTGGGCTAAGAGATTGAGAGTAGTTGGCATGGCTGTTGTCATGTCCTAGAGGTAAAGTGGAGAGGGTTGGGCTAAGAGACTGAGAGTAGTTGGCATGGCTGTTGTCATGTCCTGGAGCTAAAGTGAAGAGGGTTGGGCTAAGAGATTGAGAGTAGTTGGCATGGCTGTTGTCATGTCCTGGAGCTAAAGTGAAGAGGGTTGGGCTAAGAGATTCAGAGTATTTGGCATGGCTGTTGTCATGTCCTGGAGGTAAAGTGAAGAGGGTTGGGCTAAGACATTGAGAGTAGTTGGCATGGCTGTTGTCATGTCCTGGAGCTAAAGTGAAGAGGGTTGGGCTAAGAGACTGAGAGTAGTTGGCATGGCTGTTGTCATGTCCTAGAGGTAAAGTGGAGAGGGTTGGGCTAAGAGACTGAGAGTAGTGGGCATGGCTGTTGTCATGTCCTAGAGGTAAAGTAGAGAGGGTTGGGCTAAGAGACTGAGAGTAGTTGGCATGGCTGTTGTCATGTCCTAGAGGTAAAGTGGAGAGGGTTGGGCTAAGAGATTGAGAGTAGTTGGCATGGCTGTTGTCATGTCCTAGAGGTAAAGTGAAGAGGGTTGGGCTAAGAGACTGAGAGTAGTTGGCATGGCTGTTGTCATGTCCTAGAGGTAAAGTGGAGAGGGTTGGACTAAGAGACTGAGAGTAGTTGGCATGGCTGTTGTCATGTCCTGGAGCTAAAGTGAAGAGGGTTGGGCTAAGAGATTGAGAGTAGTTGGCATGGCTGTTGTCATGTCCTGGAGGTAAAGTGGAGAGGGTTGGGCTAAGAGATTGAGAGTAGTTGGCATGGCTGTTGTCATGTCCTGGAGGTAAAGTGGAAAGGGTTAAGCTAAGAGACTGAGAGTAGTTCGCATGGCTGTTGTGATGTCCTAGAGGTAAAGTGGAGAGGGTTAAGCTAAGAGACTGAGAGTAGTTCGCATAGCTGTTGTCATGTCCTAGAGGTAAAGTGGAGACTCTTAAGCTAAGAGACTGAGAGTAGTTCGCATGGCTGTTGTCATGTCCTGGAGGTAAAGTGAAGAGAGTTGGGCTAAGAGACTGAGAGTAGTTGGCATGGCTGTTGTCATGTCCTGGAGCTAAAGTGAAGAGGGTTGGGCTAAGAGACTGAGAGTAGTTGGCATGGCTGTTGTCATGTCCTAGAGGTAAAGTGGAGAGGGTTGGGCTAAGAGACTGAGAGTAGTTGGCATGGCTGTTGTCATGTCCTAGAGGTAAATTGGAGAGGGTTGGGCTAAGAGACTGAGAGTAGTTGGCATGGCTGTTGTCATGTCCTAGAGGTAAAGTGGAGAGGGTTGGGCTAAGAGACTGAGAGTAGTTGGCATGGCTGTTGTCATGTCCTAGAGGTAAAGTGGAGAGGGTTGGGCTAAGAGACTGAGAGTAGTTGGCATGGCTGTTGTCATGTCCTGGAGCTAAAGTGAAGAGGGTTGGGCTAAGAGATTGAGAGTAGTTGGCATGGCTGTTGTCATGTCCTGGAGGTAAAGTGAAGAGGGTTGGGCTAAGAGATTGAAAGTAGTTGGCATGGCTGTTGTCATGTCCTGGAGCTAATGTGAAGAGGGTTGGGCTAAGAGACTGAGAGTAGTTGGCATGGCTGTTGTCATGTCCTAGAGGTAAAGTGGAGAGGGTTGGGCTAAGAGACTGAGAGTAGTTGGCATGGCTGTTGTCATGTCCTAGAGGTAAAGTAGAGAGGGTTGGGCTAAGAGATTGAGAGTAGTTGGCATGGCTGTTGTCATGTCCTGGAGGTAAAGTGGAGAGGGTTGGGCTAAGAGATTGAGAGTAGTTGGCATGGCTGTTGTCATGTCCTGGAGCTAAAGTGGAGAGGGTTGGGCTAAGAGACTGAGAGTAGTTGGCATGGCTGTTTTCATGTCCTGGAGCTAAAGTGAAGAGGGTTGGGCTAAGAGATTGAGAGTAGTTGGCATGGCTGTTGTCATGTCCTGGAGGTAAAGTGGAGAGGGTTGGGCTAAGAGATTGAGAGTAGTTGGCATGGCTGTTGTCATGTCCTGGTGCTAAAGTGAAGAGGGTTGGGCTAAGAGATTGAGAGTAGTTGGCATGGCTTTTGTCATGTCCTGGAGCTAAAGTGGAGAGGGTTGGGCTAAGAGACTGACAGTAGTTGGCATGGCTGTTGTCATGTCCTGGAGCTAAAGTGAAGAGGGTTGGGCTAAGAGATTGAGAGTAGTTGGCATGGCTGTTGTCATGCCCTGGAGGTAAAGTGGAGAGGGTTAGGCTAAGAGACAGAGTAGTTGGCATGGCTGTTGTCATGTCCTGGAGGTAAAGTGGAGACGGTTGGGCTAAGAGACTGAGATTATTTGGCATGGCTTTTGTCATGTCCTGGAGGTAAAGTGGAGAGGGTTAGGCTGAGAGATTGAGAGTAGTTGGCATGGCTGTTGTCATGTCCTGTAGGTAAAGTGGAGAGGGTTGGGCTAAGAGATTGAGAGTAGTTGGCATGGCTGTTGTCATGTCCTGGAGCTAAAGTGGAGAGGGTTGGGCTAAGAGACTGAGAGTAGTTGGCATGGCTGTTGTCATGTCCTGGAGCTAAAGTGAAGAGGGTTGGGCTAAGAGATTGAGAGTAGTTGGCATGACTGTTGTCATGTCCTGGAGCTAAAGTGGAGAGGGTTAGGCTAAGAGACAGAGTAGTTGGCATGGCTGTTGTCATGTCCTAGAGGTAAAGTGGAGAGGGTTGGGCTAAGAGATTGAGAGTAGTTGGCATGACTGTTGTCATGTCCTAGAGGTAAAGTGGAGAGGGCTAGGCTAAGAGACAGAGTAGTTGGCATGGCTGTTGTCATGTCCTGGAGGTAAAGTGGAGAGGGTTAGGCTAAGAGACAGAGTAGTTGGCATGGCTGTTGTCATGTCCTGGAGCTAAAGTGAAGAGGGTTGGGCTAAGAGATTGAGAGTAGTTTGCATGGCTGTTGTCATGTCCTGGAGGTAAAGTGATGAGAGTTGGGCTAAGAGATTGAGAGTAGTTGGCATGGCTGTTGTCATGTCCTGGAGCTAAAGTGAAGAGGGTTGGGCTAAGAGACTGAGAGTAGTTGGCATGGCTGTTGTCATGTCCTGGAGGTAAAGTGGAGAGGGTTAGGCTAAGAGACAGAGTAGTTGGCATGGCTGTTGTCATGTTTTTTTTTTTTTTTTTTTTTTTTTTTAAGATTCTTTATTGTTCTACATGTTCCATTACAATATGTAATACTACATGTTGGGTTTGCTTATTATAAATTTAACATAAATAATTACATAGATTTATACAGTTCAATTATTTTTTGTCAGATCAATTGCATTGGCATACTGAATATATTCTTTAAAATAACTTTTAGCAATTTCGACTTTAGTTGGTGGCCATTTTCCTCTTCTTTGAATTATTTTCCTTCTGAATGCTCTTCTTTTTTCTTCGAGATTTTTGCAGTCATAAATTATATGGTCTGTTGTTTGCTCTCCTCCATTACATGAACAACTTGGGTCGTCTGTGATGTGGAACCTATAGTAGTATGCTTTAAGTCTTCCGTGTCCTGTCAGTAGTGTTGTAAGGTTTGCCGTTAGATTTATCCTTAACTTCAGTCTGTCTGCTACAGTAGGAAAGTATTGCTTTGTTTCCTGACCTTTAGTTGTTTCTTGGCATTGACTTTCCCAATGTTTTAGACTTTCTTGTCTTAGCGTTCTTCTAACAAAACTCTTTGGAAGTCTATTATAGCTGCATTCCTCTTCGTTTGTAATTGCTCTCTTTGCTAGTCGGTCTGCAATTTCATTGCCTTGTGTCCCTATGTGTGCTTTGACCCACCCAATTTCTACATTCCAGTTTTGTTTTTCTAAAATTTTTAACATTGTTCTAATTGCTTCTGTTAGGTAACTGTGAATTTTGTAGTTATGCAATGATTGTAATGTGACTCTACTGTCCGTGTATATCGCTGCAGTTTTGTTATCTTCTTCAGTTAAGTAAATATTTTCAACAGTTTCTAATGCTTTCAACACTGGAAATTGTTCAGCTTGGTTATTGGAGCACTGTTTATCTAACTTATATTGTAGCTGATATTTCAGTTTGTTCTGATGATAAATTGCTACTCCAGAACCAACTCCTTCTTCTGTTTTACTGCCATCTGTATAAATTTCCAGTGCATATGTTTTATTCTGATTTATTTCTTTTATTATTGGTATGTCGGCTGGATGACACCATTTCCTATATTCTACAGGTTTGTCTAATTTGTTCTCGGAGTTTTGTTTCAATATTGTATATTCATTGGCGATTTCCTGAAGTTTGATTGTAATAGGTGTAAGTCCCGTTATAATGGATAGTGCTTCAGTAGATGTGGTCCTGAATGCTTTAGCAATTTTGATATTTATTTGTCTTTGCACTCTTGTAAACTTATTTGCATTATATTTTCTGTCAATGGCTTCTATCCATACTGGAGCTGCATAAGATAGTAATGGTAGAATTGCACCGTTGTACATAGTCTTTAAAGCCTGGTGTTTCAGTCCCCAATCTAGTTTTGCTGATTTAGATAAAATGTGTATCAATTTATTGGCTTTCTCTGTTACATACTGAATGTGATCATTAAAGGTGAAATTTTTATCAATGATTATTCCCAAATATTTGACGTTTTCTACTTGTTTTATTTGTCTGTTATTGATAAAGATGCTTATATCCCTTTCCACTCTTTGTTTGCATGTAATTAGCATTGTTTTCGACTTTTGCTCATTAAAAATAATTTTATTATTCTTAGCCCACGTTTCAATCTTTTTCAGGTCTACATTATTGTAATTTTCGGCTTCCAAGTTGGTTTTACCTCTAGTTATTATTAATAAATCATCCGCAAATGCCACTACCTTTGTATGGCTCGAGTATTCAATATTCAAGAGCGAATTGTATTGCAAATTCCAAAAGCCTGGTCCGCAGCAAGATCCTTGTGGACATCCCTTGCTTACATTTTTTTCAAGTTTTACATTATTAACTGTCAATACTGCACTTCTATGACTGAAATAACTTTTAGCAAGGTAGTATAAGTTACACGGGCAGTTAAATTCCCTCAATGTATACAATATACTCGGCCACCAGGCTGCGTCAAAAGCTCCCTGAACATCCAGGCTGGTTAAAATTACCATCTGACCATCTTCCAGGGTTTTCTTTATGTATTTTTTAACTGCCATTGCAGCATCTACTGTGCTTGTTTGTGGAGTGAAACCAAATTGGTTGTTATTCATTAAGTTTTGTGAATATGCATGGTACATTATTCTGTTGATTAAAAGTTTTTCTAGTAGTTTCCCTCCTACACTCAGTAAACTGATTGGTCGGAATTTTGTTACTTCTGAACTCTTTTCCTTTCCTGGTTTAACAATAGGTATTAATTTGGCGGCTGTTGTGATGTCCTGGAGGTAAAGTGGAGAGGGTTAGGCTAAGAGACAGAGTAGTTGGCATGGCTGTTGTCATGTCCTGGAGGTAAAGTGGAGAGGGTTAGGCTAAGAGACAGAGTAGTTGGCATGGCTGTTGTCATGTCCTGGAGGTAAAGTGGAGAGGGTTAGGCTAAGAGACAGAGTAGTTGGCATGGCTGTTGTCATGTCCTAGAGGTAAAGTGGAGAGTGTTAAGCTATGAGGCTGAGATTAGTTAGCATGGCTGCTGTGATGTTCTGGAGGTTAGGCTAAGAGGCATGGTTCCTGTCAAATCCTGGAGAGGGTTAGGCTAAGAGACTGAGATTAGTTGGTATGGCTGAGCAAGTGACGAAGAAAAGTGCAAACTTGATTTTAAAAAGTGCCAAGAGGTAACTGCTGCAGCTTGTAGAATCAATCAATCCTATTTCTATTGTCATTATTTAAATCGATATACCAGTTAATAAAGCACTTAAAAAATGCTACCCTCCGCACCCCCTTTTATTTTACCCCACCTTAGGGCTGCTGGAATGATTATTTTAAATCACCTCAATAAGCCATCTGCAGCTAATTAAGGCACTTTTTGTCATTAAATGCCCATGGTACCTTAGGTCCTTTTTGCATGATTATTTTAAATCACCCCAATAATGCAGTTTCACCAAAGTAAATTAGCCCGCCCCCTTTTATTTTAAACCCCCATTACACCTTAGGTCCTTTTTGGACGATATTGCACAATTATTTTAAATCCCCTTGTATTCTCTACTGACACACTATTCACATATTTTAATGTACTTGTTTGAATTTACTTGCTTGTATGAGTAGCTTTTTTTGGTTAATGAGACCTATAAACAGGTACATTTAACAGTTTAAAATGTAGTCTTGGCCAGTACAACAAACACAATTACTCCAAATATTGTAAAAATAATTGGAGGGTAAAGGGCGCAAAAAGCTCAATGTCTGAATGATGCATAAATACAATTGTAAATAATTAATGTAATATCGGTAAGTATACTTGTAAGTGGTAGAAGAGCTACGAAATGAAATGTTTACTTGCTCTATTAAGCACTCAGTTGAATATTGTATGAAATATTATTTCTATTTTACCTTGTATACACAGTCAATAAACGTGTAACCTTTCTGATATTGCAAATCGTACAACTGCGCTGCTATTGACTTTCCTTCCTACGTGTTGACCTTCCATTCTGCCGGCTTCCACACGGACATTGGGCTAAAGAGTATGGCGTCCGAGCTAACTAGCCTATACTGTTGGGACGCAATGACGTGTTGCATTTACGTGATTTTCACAATCTATTTTTACACTCGCTTTCTATCCATTTCATGTTAATCTTCCACACACGCGATATGCGAATTTTCAAGAAAGACTTCTGGCCTCTCCATGGAAATATTTTTATTTTTTAAATTCTTTTAAAAATGGTAATATTAAAATAGCCAGAAAACCGATACAGGTTGAATTTTGGTGTTCTCTGACTAGTAGAATGCACTTGTTTTATACAGGTTGGAAGGCACTGGCTTCGGCTAAAATAACCTGAAGAAGTGTAAGAAATATAAAATAATAACTTTCGTTTCCGTAGGTTTAATCGCTTTGTAAAAATGTTTATTTTTTCGGCAATGTAAATGGCAACGCTGAGGTAATGGGATTAGTCCTCGCATATGCCAGCTGCCTGTGTTGCACCCGACCGGCGTGGTTTCAAGGCATGCTCTACCGTCAGATATAAACAAAACACTCACCCAGTGCATTTACTGTACGTTGAAGCGGGCACTATATCGCCCAAATCCACACGAATCAAGAGGTGTGAGTGTTACTGAAATGATGTATTTGTTCAAATAATAATGAAAGTTCAGTTTTACATGGTTAAGGAAGCAGAAAAATGAAACAATCGAAACCAAGTATTTAGGGTTAAAACTTTGCTAGAAAGGGATACAAATTTTCCCATAATGCACATTATTATTATTATTATTATTATTATTATTATTATTATTATTATTATTATTATTATTATTATTATTATCATCATCATCATTATTACTATCATTATTATTATAATCACCGTCCATTACGAGCTAAAACAATAGTAATTTCTTTTATACACAAATAACAGTCTTGCTCATTTTCCTAAAACAATTGCATTCCTTTGTATATTATCGGCTGAAATCAATTATCTTCTCCGTCATAAATGACAGTTAAGCTGCCTCCCACCCACCAATGCTTATACCGGGCGCATGAAATTGTCGCCCGCCGTTCCCTTCCCCTTCACTTTTGGTAACGTCAGGCGATACCTCCTCTACCCTCCCCTCCAACCGAATGTGTCGGCCGTTCAACCATCAAGATGGGAACACGCGACGTACTTTTGCCACATTTCGCTTAGAAATTAAATTCTGCATGAAATTTTAACATAGCATTGTGGCTAAATTCACTGGAACAGAGATAAATAGGGATTACAGCATCGTTCACACAATGTTTTCGGGATAGTGAAATAATAGACCATTATTCGTCAAGAAGCTAGATACTTGACACATACTTGACACATCTTTTTTTCGGCCAAACGATTGCTTATTGGCAATAATTGTATTGGACATATTTGTTCCATACATCATGTAGAATCCCTGGTTAACGTATGACCCGAACAGTACCCTCCACACGGTATACAAATTACCTGACTATGTAAATACATTTTTTTGAAAATATTCAGGTAAAGAGACCCCTCGCCTCTTCATGTAAAACCAATATGTCAGTGTTTGTGCCCACAAGCTTAGTTTTTATTTGACCTCCTTTCCCTTCGTCTTCATTTTACCTTGCCTTTCAGCTTTTCTTCCTTTGAAGTAGGCACCTGCCACTTGAGAAAGGGATCTCTAACAAGCACTTAACCTTGAAATTTCGCAAGTAATCAATAAATTCCCTTTAATTATTCGCTCTTCTCAGTGAACCGTCTCGATCAACAGCAAGTTAAGGGCCTACCTAGTACGAGATTTTTATCACACAGGAGCCGAAACTCTTCTGAACGAACTTCACATAATCTTCAGCTTCAAATAATACAAGCTGCAGCTGAGGCAACTCCCTGTGAGAACTAAGGTCGAATTTATAAATCCTGCGAGGTATTAAGGGTGTAAACATGCTTATGGAACTTACACCCAGGTAGGGAGGGCCACAAGTCTGAGTATAATATAACGTAATTGATGAGTCCCGTTTGCGGTTTCTAAATCATAAAATAATTTCAAATTTTAAAGTATGTAGGCTTACTATAGCTTTATTAATTGCTTCAGATCTGATAGTAAGTATATGTTCCTTTGAAACTGATTATTTTGGTGTTAGATAAACATTTCTTAAGACTATAAAATGTATTGATTAAACTTCAAAATTTATTTTTGCAAATCTTATTCATTGATTTGAATGACTTAATGGTTTAAGTTACAGTCCCTGTTTTGCTACTCGAGGCATGAACGTCGGCAGACTTTTTTCCAGGGGGGGGGGGGGGCCAAATGTTAGAATTATGCAATCAGATAATATTATTTCATTATTTTGTTGTCAAAAGTCATGGTATTTGTTGCGGATAACCATATAAATTTGCGCTAAATAGAAATTGTTCTTTACATAAAAATTAAAATAATAGTTTAATAGTCAGCACATTAAGTTCATTAATTTCCAAGGGGGGGCCGCGGCCCTCCCTTGCCACCCCTTCGCGACGCCCATGACTCGAGGTGAAGAATGCAACAAACTTTAAAATAACATTTACAAAAATGCGACATCTGCTACAGAAACAAACGATAGAGGCTATAAACACAACCTTTCAACAAGCCGTAACAATCTGTCACAGAAGCAGGCCGCTTTCTCCACCCAACTGGTGGAGCTCATTTCTGATCTGGTCTGCGTGGTTCACATGTACACTGATATGTGTGTGCTTTTTATAAAGTGATGAATAAATTCGTAGTATAATTTATAGAATTATCTACTAGCACAAATTTGCACAAATGTAAGTTTTGGTTTGTGCATTTTCGCGACATTGTTTTATTTTCTAGCTTAAACCCTTCTGTTAAGTCACCTGTGTACAATAAATCATTAATAGTGCATTAAAAAGCACTAGTTTAGGCAGACTTTAAGGATGAAAGTCTAAAGCTCTCCGTGAAACAGTTGCACCAAACGGCTGCTAGGCAAGTTATCCATTTAAAACAAATGCATGCTATCTCATTGATGACGTCTAGTCTCGTCGCTAGGCACCGCTCTTTTCAATTACAACGTTCATTCGTATCCATGGTATTTAATCCCTCTATTGTGCTTCATGCTGCCGTTATTTCCACTAGCTACCACGTAACCAGTACTAAACGGGATAAAACAAGCACAATACAAATTCTCACACAAAAACCACTCTACGCTAATCTTACCATTCACTAAGTTAAAAACAAAAGCGGTGCGATTCTAATTAAAAAGTCATAACGGCCAACGTACTGCACAGGGGTGCAATTTCAAGTGAAATGTTCAGTGTTTAAGGAGCAACTACAAATTGACAGTTTCACTTGAATGTATAATTCAAATTTTTAGGATTTTCATTTATGTAGATTTTATTTATGAAAATCAAAACGGTCTACGCCCACAGACACTGTGCTATAAGGGGCTCCCATAACGTAACAAAAAATATCGGATGGAAATTCTCATATACAGCAGTTTCAACAAATCTAATGTGTTGCATTAAGTAGCTTAGCTTTCTCTACTCTTGTACAAACTATTCTTTCAAACACTTATTCCCCTATCTACATCATATTAACCCAGATAAACATTTGCACTAATTATATTATTGCTCATTTTCTTGTAGGTGCAAGGGGAATATGGGAATACAGTAGGTTCTTTTTTTTTTTTTAATTTTTTTTTTTTTTTTTTATTGAACTGAAATTGTTTTATTACATTGTTTTTGGAAATAAACATAATACAGGCTTTAGAGTACTTAAATACATGTCATTACTGTTTTTCATAATTCAAACAAGAATAATTCAAATTACTGATTCTTTACACCCCCTTTTTTTTTTTATTTTTTTTTACAATAACAGGTTTATTAAATAAATAGTCGTTGTGACATTGAGGCATTCATTGATACAAGAGTCAAAACTGGAGTGATAGGAATGTCGTGAATATCTCAACTTTTCTCTGATTGGCGACAACACGTTCCCTCGCGTAACGTAAGTATTCTAGTGAGTGAGTGAGTGAGTATTGTTTAAGGGCCCATCGACAACTAGGTCATTAGGGCCCTAAGTTCACAGAATAAAACAAGCCAACAATAAAACCTCACCCTAAAAAGCTAAAAGGTGAAAGTTAAAATAACTTAAAAAAGGTTAAAAAGTCTAAAACCGAGAGCTAAAACAGTTAAAAGTTAAACAACTGGTAAAAACGTAGACTTATAAAACTTAAAACTGATAAAATCTTTAAAAGGTAAAAACCAGAATAACATCCAAAGTAAAAACAACTAAAAGTCAATATCCGCCAATATAAAAGCACCTTACACTTGCTTGCAAAAATCAATCTTGGCAACAAACCGCAGTGCTGTATTGACAGCTACTGCGTCGTTGCCTAAAACAGAGCACAGTGTAAGGCCCAGGCCTAGGGACTGACGCTCATGACCGTATGTGCGACGGAGAGTGGAACATTGCACGTCGCACAGACAGGCTCCGGATCACCACGCAAAAGATGTCCATGCGTGGCTCGAGTGTGGCCTATCCTCAGGCGGGTTAAAATCACTTCCTCACGCCTGGAATTCCTGCAGCTGGTCTGCCAGGGTTGTACAGTGTCCTTTATTGTCCGTAACTGAGTGCCAGCTAACGCTTCCCAAGATTGCTGCCAGTGGGTAAATAGATGGCGGCGAAAGTATTTCTGCACATCTACATAGGGTAGCGCACGGGTGGAGTATTCCAGGAGGCGGCATGCAGACTTTGCAGCCGCATCCGCCGCCTCGTTGCCCGGAATACCCACATGGCCTGGGATCCACGTAAAAACAAACTGGTATCCGCGAGACAGTAGTTGCGAGATCAACGTCTGAATTTTAATAATCAATGCCGAGGTGCCGATAAACTGTTGCAGGGCCTGGAGGGCGCTAAAAGAGTCGGAACAGATAATAAAACTTCCAGGACCTGAACTGGAGATAAAAAGCAGGAAATAAAATATGGCAAACAGCTCGGCGGTAAATACTGAACTGGCGTCTGGAAGGCGGTACTTGCGAACGTCGCCATGGTATACAAAAGCGGAACCCGTCGCACTACCCATCCGTGAGCCATCAGTAAATACCGGAGTATGAGTCCGGTATCGGCCCAGAACTGCGGTGAAAAGTTGGTGAAACACCGAGTGAGGGGTAGCTAACTTCGCACTGCTCGACAGCTCCAGGTCAAAGCGTGCACGCTGGAGCTGCCATGGAGGGTATCGGCCATGCGAATGCCGCTCTACGGCTGGCAAGCGTAGATCGTGTGCGGTCAGAAGTTCTCGAAACCTGATGCCGCTTGGACGGGAGATAGTTGTATTCCGCGTATAACGGTACACTAGGTCTGGACGCAATACAGGTGGAAACGAAGGATGACCTGGATGAGCGGCCAACCTTGCCACGTAGGAACATAGTAACAACGAGCGTCGGGCAGACAGTGGGGGTTCGCCAGAATCAGCATACAGACAGTCCACTCTACTTGTACGGAAAGCCCCAGTAGCGAGACGGATACCAGTGTGATGTATTGTATCTAAAAGGCGGAGTTTAGAGGCGGATGCGGAGCCATAGATAAAACAGCCGTAGTCTAATTTGGACCGGACCAGTGAACGATACAACCTCAACATGACCGTGCGATCGCCGCCCCAAGATACCCCAGATAAAACCCGGAGCACCCGAAGCGAACGATCGCAGGAAGCACGCAGATAACGAATATGGTGCTCCCATGTAAGTTTGGTGTCGAGGTGTAAGCCCAAGAATTTCAGGTGCGGAACAAATGGAAGACGCGTGCCACGCAAATAAAGATCAGGGGCCGGGTGTACGCCACGAAGTCGATGGAAGTGGACACATTGTGTTTTCGTAGGGGAGAACTGAAAGCCGGTGCGAAATGCCCACTCGGCGATGGATGTTATAGCTAGCTGCAGTTGACGCTCGATGTGCTCTAAACTATGAGAGCGATAGTATATCGCAAAGTCGTCAACATACAGTGACATTGGTATTCCCCTACGAACAACACTGGCAATGCCGTTGATGGCCACGGCGAAAAGTGTTACACTCAGAATCGACCCCTGGGGTACACCATTCTCCTGGATTCGTTCTTGTGAAAGCGTATGGCCAATGCGGACACGAAATCGGCGAAGTTGTAAAAAATTAAGAACAAAGAGAGCTAGATGGCCACGTAAACCGTAGTCGTGTAAACTACGGAGGATACCATAGCGCCATGTAGTGTCGTAGGCCTTCTGCAGGTCGAAGAACACCCCCACGACATGCTGCTTCATGAGAAAGGCATTCTGGATGTAGGCCTCCATGCGAGTAAGGTTATCGACACTCGAGCGATGACGACGAAAGCCGCACTGAACGTTGCTCAGCAGGTTATTCGTCTCTAGCCACCACACTAAGCGAGTGTTAATCATTCGTTCCATGGTCTTACAAACGACACTCGTCAGGCAGATAGGACGGTAGCTAGAGGGAAGTGTCCGGTCCTTCCCCGGCCGAGGGATAGGGATGACAGTACCCTCGCGCCAGGAAGAAGGGAAAACCTGCTGAAGCCAGATGCGGTTGTACATGTTCAGCAGGAAGGTCAACGCCTCAGGTGGAAGATGAAGCAGCATTTGTCGGTGAATGTCATCAGGCCCAGGAGAAGAGTCCTTCGCGAGAGACAAAGCATGGGCTAGCTCCGCCTCCGTAAAATGAGCGTTGTACGGTTCACTAGAGTCACTTTTAAAATTGAGGACTACCCGCTCCGCAGATTCCTTGACGGGTAAAAAGGTAGTGTGGTAGCTTTGGGTTTGGCTATCAGCAGCGAAAGCGTCTGCGAGGGCGTCGGCGATATCCTGCTCGTGGGTGTAAGAGCGTCCCTGCACGGCAAGAGCGGGTATTATCGTCCGGCGACACTTGCCGTACATACGCCGAACCGCAGTCCACACCCTTTGTGTTGAAGTGCGTCGAGAGATGGAAGAGACGTAAGTTACCCAGGATGTGCGTTTTGCACTGCGAAGTACAAAACGCGCCCGGGCACGCACTCGCTTAAAGGTAATAAAGTTCTCTTCCGTAGGATGTGCACTGAAAACTCGCAAGGCCCGTTTGCGGGCTTTAACAGCCAAACGACATTCCTCGGACCACCAAGGCACAGGAAGATGACGAGGTGTAGTAGAACCGCGAGGAATGCTGGAATTTGCTGCAAGCAGGACAGAACATGTAAAATACTCCACCATGTTGTCGATGGTGGTAAAACCATCGTCGGTAAGGTGAATGAGGGAACGAAATTTCCCCCAGTCAGCCTTGGAAATAATCCAGTGAGGGTGTCGTGTTGGAATAGTATGGAAACCAGATATGTGAATGTTAATGGGAAAATGATCACTGCCAAAGAGGTCGGAGAGCACCGACCAATCAATGAGTGGTACCAATGACGGGCTACAAAAGCTAACGTCTAAGGCGGAGTACGTACCATAGGCAGATGATAAAAAGGTAGGGGCACCAGTGTTCAACAAAAGGAGGCCGGACATATCGCAAACGTCTCCTACAAGGCATCCGCGAGCATCGTCAGTGTCGGAGCCCCATGAAGAGTGTTTGGCATTCAGATCACCAAGGAAGATAAAGGGTGGCGGAATCTGAGACAAAAGAGCTCGAAGGTCGTTCTCGTGTACAACACTGACCGGTGGCAGATAGACATTGCAAATTGACAGACTTAAGCCCTGCAACTGGACACGCACAGCCACAGCTTGCAGCGGCGTGTTTAGCGGGATGCTTGTGGCAGAGATGGTATGCGCCACCAAAGTAGCAACTCCTCCGCTTGCTCGTCGATCAGCTGCAGAGTCATGCCTAAAAGCCGAAAAACCACGAAGATGTAATGTGTGATTAGGGTGCAAATGTGTTTCTTGTAGGCAGACGATTGATGGAGAGCGTTGCGCAACGAGATGCTGTATGTCCGGAATACGTGCCCGGAACCCATTAACATTCCACTGGATTATTTCCATGGTAAAGAAGAATTAGTGATTCGTCTTCATCTTTTTCTTTTTCATCTTTACCTTAACCGACTTTGGACGGGGTAGGTTAATTTCGTCATCCCCTAGTGACTCCTCGGATGTACGGGAGTCTGAAGATCCCCTGCGGCTCGCGGAACGGGAGCGGGAGCGGGACTTCATTGATGACGTGTGGCTGCTGGCGCGAACATCAGGCCTAGAGGAATGGCTATCAACAGGCTGGCTACGACTTGTGGACGCCTTGTGAGCTGGTGTCTGCACGGCTGTAGATGTTGTAGCTTTTGCAGGTGTGGCACGAGACAGTGGAACAATACTCGCTGGTAGGTCTGTCTGTGTGGAGGCATCTGATACAGGGACATGCTGTATCGCTACGGTGTTAACAGGAGCGCGTCGGGCAGCCAAGGCATAACCTGTGGTGGTCGCAGGTTGCAGCTGCTCAAAGCGACGACGCGCCTCTGGAAATGTAAGATGTTCTTTCACGCGTAGCTCCTGTATACATTTTTCATCCAGAAACTTCGCACACTGACGCGAGCTAGATGGATGACCGGCTCCACAGTTAACACAATGAGGGTCACGGGTACAAGCCGTGCCCTCATGAGGTGATAGGCCACAACGCTCACAAACGGCAGGATGGTTGCACGCGGTCTTAGTATGTCCGAACTTCTGACACTGAAAACAGCGCATAGGGTTCGGGACATATTGACGTACGGCGGCACGCTCGTACCCGCAGAAGATGTATTCTGGCAACTGTGTGCCCTTAAAAGTGAGGAAAACCGTACGTAAATCAATCACTTTACCATCCTGCTTTCTTGTCAGACGGTACGCTTGACACACACGCTGGTCGGAGAGGCAAGTAACAATCTCCTCGTTTGACAGACCGTCCAGACTGGATGTGGTGACAACTCCTCTGCATGAGTTTAGAGATTTATGTGAGGCTACCCGGATGGGGTAGGAGCCCAACAAAGTGGCTTTCAACAATTTCTGGCACTGGTCTGCGGTGGTCACTTCTACCAAAAGCGTACCGTCTCGTACTCGGGTGGCGTTTTTAACAAGGCCACAGATCCTGTCGAGTTCTTTCTTTATGTAAAAGGGGCTAAGATCCTTCATCGTTTTCCTTTCACTGGCCAAGGTCATAACTAGAAAACTGTCGAAATGGGAGGGTTTGCGCGGATGCATGTTGAAATCGGACCCCCATCCGGAACCGTCGGCGTCAGCCTGCCATCCGGGGGTCAAAGAAAAGAAAGACACCAAAATCTCCACGGTCTGTGCCGCCATGGAGACCCCTCCATGACTGACCTCAAGGCGTACTTCAGAGGAGCTACCCTCCGATCTCCACTGCTTGTCCGCATGGGTAAACCGTTCACCACGTGACACCCCGGTTTTATGCCCCCACCACAGGAATAACCGCCTGTGGCTCCCCGCTTTAGCACACGCTGCCTCAACGGAGTCAGCGTGGATTCAGGGGACTTCGGGTTGATTACACCGGGGCTCCGTCAGCGGTAACACGTCCGGCCGGTGATACTAACCCGACGGCACGCGGCCGTCGGGAGATTAACACCGGCCGTGCCCTCAAGGAGCTACGTGGGTGTACATGACGTGTGGACGGGCTCCGCACCTAAGGCTACACATGGGGGCAGTGTGAAGGGTCCGCACAACCTTCGCGCCTGAGACCTCCGAAGAGCACACAAGTCGGGGGCCGCGCTGAAAACCGTGGGACAGGACCACGGAGATAGGAAAGATCCCTGCTGGTGAGACAGGAGTTATAAATCTACGAACTTACAAACTAATAATCAGAATAAGCCTAGAAGAGGAAGAGGGTGATATAAAAAACAACATAAAATGCTGCACGTGGCACAGTTGATGAAGGTGGAGGGGGTGAAGTGATAGTGAGCAGCTCGGGGCCCCGGGTGCGCCAAACCCGGACCTACCGTGGTAGGTTCCCCTGGGGGAGTTTGATTTCGGAGTCCTCTTCTCCTAGATGAGTCGTCGACCAAGACTAACGAGCCTCATCTACCCGTTGGAATGTTCTTAGCTTCCCCTCACCTCTTGCCTACCAGTGGTCACAAAGACACACGTAGCAGGCCGTCTGGTTCGGGTACTGAGCCCCTCCGCCACGGCAAGGCGACACTCCTTCGGAGGGGTAAGTATTCTATATAGCCGCTCAAGTTAAGATTGCTGTATTCCGTAACCGCGTAAAACACTGTGTGAGCCACAACCCATAGTATTGCCAGGTGCCTACCAGCCAACGAAACACGAAAATCTGGCCACAGTAAATGATAGGGCCGAAAACTATGACGTACCCGAGGATCAAACTTAGTGAGAATGGCCAATAGTTTGGCATATATAGGCGCCATACTAGTACAAGAAACCAAACGGTATCCGTCTCCCAACAATAAATGCAAGTAGAGCTTTCGGACATATGGATACGATGGAGGCGATCCTTCGTAGGTAACAAATCATGTGCGACGGTATACCAAAGTGAACGCACCACTACAGGGAGTGAGGACGAATTTAAGTTGCGCCACACTTGGGACCAGCGCACACGGGGTGGAGCCATTCGGCAAACACGCATCTCCGGCGGCCGCAGCGTATGACATAGACGCTTGTACAATACTTTAGCGGTGGGACGAGTCTCTGGTTCATACTGAAGCGCCAGATAGCACCATTCTTGCACATATCTTGTTAAATAAATAGTGTGCAAGGGAAGATTACGCAGATCCGGTGGGGGGCGATTATCCAGTTGAGTGAGCCAGTAGGACAACCATGTGGATGTAAAGGTTGCATGGGCCTGCTGCACTTTATTATTCCTGCTGAGGTACAGAGCAAGACATTTCAGGTGTACATTAACCAAACCGAGTCCACCATGCAGAGGGTGGCGATGTAATGTAGAAATGGGAACTTTAAAAATATTCCCGCGCCACACATACCATAAACTGATACTGGTGAGTTGCCTCGCGCAAGTGGGCGGTATTGTCAACATCTGTGATATATACCACAAGTGAGAAAAAACATACAGATGCAAAACACACACACGTTGATGCAAGCATAGGTCCCGGTGGTACAACTCCCGAGCCACAAACCGAATACGATTTATCAAGGGTGGCCAATTCAAGGTTTGCATTTCGCGTAGCGACGAGGAAAAATGTATACCCAAAATTCGCAGCTGCTGTACGGTACGCAAGGACGGGACTTGTGGCACGGTCTCCCAGTGCCCCAGAGGTAGAGCTTGCGACTTCCGCGCACTGATAGTAAGACCGGCAAGCGCACCAAAGGTGCGAAGAATGTCGTTCATTGTGGTCACGTCCCGATCGGTGGTCAAGAGGACACTTACGTCGTCAGCATACGCTAAGGTAGACAATCGATAGCCCATAAACGAAATTCCCGTAAGTCTACGATCAAATTCAATTAGTACGGGGTTTAAAGCTAGCGCAAACAGTATCATGGATGCTGGGCAACCCTGACGAATGGATCTGCGTACCGGTATAGGCGCAGTAAGAAAACCATTAATTTGTAGCACAGCAGAAATGTCAGTATACAGCAATTGCATGTATTGCACAAAAGTATCAGGAATCCCATGCCATCGCAATGCCTCAAATAAGTAAACATGTGAGACGCTATCAAACGCACGCTGAAAATCCAAGGATGCTAGAATTGCCCGTTGGTGGGTATGTTGACAAAATGCGACAGTATCTCGTAACGTACAAAGCACCTCAAAAATATTCCGACCAGGCACTCCACATTTCTGTGCTGGATGCAAAAGACCTGGAAGCAAGGGTCGCACTCGATTAACAAGCACCCTCGTCAGAAGTTTATAGTCGTAAGTGAGCAAACTAATGGGCCTATAGTTAGCGACATCATACGCGTCACCTTTCTTGGGTATAAGCGTGATAACACCCTTCTTTTGTGAAGCACATAAACGGCGGCGTTGGAGAATAACATTTAAAATATCTACAAACTCATCGCCAATGATCTCCCAAACAGAAATATAAAATTCCTGAGGGATTCCGTCGATACCAGGAGTTTTGGAACGTTTTCCGTGTAAGAGAGCAACATACACTTCTGCTTTGCGAAGCGGCTGCACCAGTGCATTGGTTGTCTCAGAACCACCCCAACCACTATAATGGGGAAAAGAGGCAAGGGAGGGGGAGGGCCCCGGCGGAGAGGCAAAGAGTTGCGAGTAGAACAATTTAAAACAACGTAAAATCTCCTGATGTTGGGTGAGTAAGGTACCATTTGTATCACGAACCGTTAAAATCATTCGGTTGGTGCGCCGTTTAAAATCGCGCATCAGATGAAACAAATTTGCATGTTCATTGGGAATATCTTGCTGTGTCTTGCAACGAACCCTAACACCGTCCATCCGCCGTCTATGAATACTGGTAATTTTGGCTTTGTAGTAATTCAGTTTACTACGTGATACAGGCGAAGGTTGATAGGTTTCCTGAATATCGGAAAGACAACGATAGTAAAAATTTAAAAGGCATTCCTCATCCTGATAAGCAGTCCACGCATAATGTTTACATAACGCTTTGATTTTAGGTTTTACAAATAGGTCCCACCAGTCCGCTATATCAGCATATTTACGTTTTTGAGATCGCCATGCAGCCCAGGACTGCTCAAAATCTGGAATAAAACCCGGAGCAGAGAGGACAGTGACGTTCATTTTCCAAAAATATCGCCCCATTGGGAAATACGCAACTTCGAGTTTAAGGTGCAAAATAACAGCGGCATGATCACTAAATGGAACACCCACCGTAACCACACTCTGCATACTGGCTATTAATCCGGGGGAGACATATAGGCGATCAAACCTCGACGCAGCATTACTCGCGAAATACGTAAACTGTATCGTACGACGTAAGGAGGTCCAAGCATCAGCCATTCTCAGCTGTGACGTCAACACCTTCAACGGCGCGCTAGGCTGGTAAACACCTGTACAGTCCGATGCATTCAACACACAGTTAAAATCACCACCAAAAACATAACGTTCGGGAGGGTTACGTAAGAGATAGGGCACCTCCGTCTGAAAAAAAGCATTCCGTTCCCGGCGCTTATTACTACCTGCCGGTGCATAGATGTTTACAAAACGATGCCCTTGAATACAACCACTAATACCTCGTCCCGAGGGAAGCTTCTCAATTGAATCAAGTACAATGCCAGCTTTTGTTAGAATCGCAGTTCCACGCGTCTCACTGCCGACATTCACGTACGCCGAATAGTGAGAAAGCAGAGAAAAATCGTTAGACTTAACCTCCTGTAAAAATAAAACATCAATGTCATGACAACGTAGAAATGTTTTTAAGCACCGTAATTTTGTAATGGAAGTACTACCGTTCAAATTTAAGGTAGCAATAGAAATGGTTTGAGGCATTCAGGAAAACCAAGCAATTGTAAAATTGCACAGATCAAGTGGCAGTAACCCCCTCAAAAGAAGGAAGGACAGATTGGAGACATAACACACTCAATTAAAATGAGCTTAAGGGCCACTAGGTCTCGGGCACTGACAATATCCCTCCGCGAAAGGGGACGGTATCAAGGGCGTTGCTGCCAGAAGGTACCTCAGCTGAAGATGGCTCACGCACATCTGGCGGTTCGGTGTCCATATCTTCGCTCCAGCTGGTAGCAATGGGCGACCCTACCTCATGTGAGCCTCGGTCACTAGGAACATCCATGTCTTCAGAGGGCTGCTGCAAACTAGTCGGAACAGGAGACTCACGGGCTGTGACGTCAACTCTCGGCACCTTACGCTGTGGAGATCGGCGCACGCCTTTACGACGTTTACTAGGCGCTAGTTGAAGTGAGGGCTGGTCTTCAGGGTCACTGACACTAAGCGCAGACAAATGGGGTTCCTCTGCGGAGAGAGTCTGTTCGTCACTTAAACTCTCAAATGCTTCCGAAACCGGATTCACGGTGTCGCAGCACTTACCTCTCTCATCCGGGGCAAGTAGTTCCACATCGGCAGAAACACTTCTCTGACAACTAACAAGCATAGTAGGTGTATGCTCTGGTGGAATGGCGTCGATATCGGCAGACACGATCGAGGGTCCCAAATCAGGCGTGCACTGGGGCGACACTTCCACTAACAACGGCTCTGCTATGCCCACCTCCACAGCACTAGATCATCTCACCATAGGGGCCGAGTCAGAGGGCAGACTGGAAGGTCGCAGCATAGGAAATTCGCGGTCTGTGTTTAACACAGTCCATGCCGACTGTTCCTCTTCCCTGGGAGTTTGAACAACACTGCGTTTCCGTGGACAATCGCTTTTGAAATGGCCAGGTTGGTGGCAATACGCGCATGTGGGCGGCTGACCAGGATAAACTACTAGGACCCGGTGTCCCGAAATGTAAACAAAACTAGGTATATGCTTGGTGAGGAGAATGCGCACAGAACGGACACCAGAACTCGCCGGGTATCGATAGGATGCCGACCATTGTTCCGTAGCGGAAGCTAAAATGTTTCCATAAGTTTGTAAGGTATCGTTCACCAGAGCATTTGACACCTCCAATGGTAAATGATATAGTTTTACAACCCGGTAGCCAACACCTGCATGTTCCAATTTGACTGTGCCACGTTCACCGGTCGAAAAAACAAACGGTGCTTCTCCATGGGTGCGCTCCAGTATGTCGTGTAATAGCGATTCTCGCTGAACTTTAATGTAGAAACACCTGGTAAGATTATCCAATTGTATCATAATCACTTGATCAATCGGGAGCTTTAAGGTTTCGTAAATCCATTCATGAATTTCGTACGCTAACACTTTCGGCGCATTACGTTCAAAACTTACTTTCACAGTATTCTGCCTTTCCACAAACACACTCATGGTTATTAACTGTAAAACTGATGTGTAAAAATAAAAACACACGTGAAAGCCGGGACAGAGGTCCCACGGAACACGACCTCACCGCACAGCGGAGAGACCGCGACTGGTTCTGAGCGATAGACAAATCTTTTAAGAGCTAGTCGCTATGAGATGGCTCTGAAATTCCATTATCTTTGTATGACCAAGAGATAAAAGATCTGATGTGTTGTACTCACACGACTTTCTCTACTCTTTACTAACCATTCATACAAACTCTTATTCCTATATCTTCTTCGTGTTGGTTGAGAAACATTTGCAGAAATTATCTTATTGCTTATTTTCTTGAAGGTGCAAGGGGAATATGGGCTTTGAGCGACAGTCAAATCTTTTAAAGCTTTCAAATTCCGTTCTCTTTGCATTCTTGACATAAAAAATGAATACCGATGTTGCATTTGACTGAAGTATAAGTTCTCCAAAACTCACACAAATAACAAGGAATATCTCCGAAATGGTTCACTCTACAAAAAAATTTATTTAGACATAAATTGTGTTTTAGCAAGATCCACATTTTTTGTGTATTAAGATTTGGTCTATCTCTTACGGTTTACCAGTTATGCAAAAGTCTTCCAGAGTAAATAGGACTGCATGGGCTAAAGCTACAAAATGCAAGATATACACTTCATTTGTCATAAAAAATATCTCAAACATATGGTATTTCAATCAAAATCGTTAAAGCCATTTTCAAGAAAATAAAAATTTTCCATGTAAAGGGTAGTTTATGGTGAAGCAATTTTCTTAAAAATCTTCGTGTCGCATCCTTGAAAGACATTAAACTTAAATACCAACTTTGCTTTTTAACCGACTTTTCGTTTTTGAGTTATGCTGTCCACACACAAACACACACACACTTGCGTGCGGACCTTTTTCTAAAAATGCTTGTTTTTGGATCCAGGGGGCCTCAAAACATATATTTCCGGTGAAATCTCGACATCGAATTTTTGGGTGGAATACAATACTTTACTATACGTAGTAGAGAAAGTAAAACTGAATAACTTATTCCTACTTGAAAAAACCTACGAGTATTGGAACAGTCAAACAAATAACATACCATAATGGCTCACTCTACAGAATCCAGCTGAGGGTAATTGATTTTTTCGGGTGTAAAAATCCTTAGCATGGCTTCCTTCGGAAGGGTTGTAAAACTGTTGGTCCCTTATCGTAGATTTATGACACGTAGAAACAGCTCAACCCTAACAAAGAGACCTCTTAGGTAAATTAAGCGATGTTTCATACCCAACATAGAATGGAACGTTGAGAACCATTAACAGTTAAAGAGCGTCCATCAATAAAATCCAATTTCAGTTTTCCCACAAAAAAAAAAAAAAAAAAAAAATTGTATTGACAAAATCCTCCACACAAAACCACACTATGTATGGAAAGGCTATGTTTTATATTCTTAGAAATGATTTAAGATAGCTATTTGCATGACAAAGTGTATTCTGTGAATATCCTGTGAAGTACTTTTCATTGTAAGTGACTGAACTGTAAGAGATAGACGAAATCCTAATCTTACTGCACGTTAAAATACTGAGTTTATGTAAAATAAAATTTTTTGAAGCGTTAAGCACTTTCACTATATTCTATATGTTAAATGGGGAGCCTATGAACCGGGCAGAGTGAAGACCCGGAAGCGAGTGGTCAAGAACCAGAAATGACAGGAAGAGGATATGAAATGCGGGCGAAATCAATGATTAGAAAGGTGATAATAGAGCAATTGGTGGGGTGATTGGCAGGGGACACCGGAGAAAATCCGCCCGTCCACCACGAATACCACATGCGAGTCCCTGGGATCGAACCCGCGTCATCTAAGTGGTAAACGAACGCTCTAACCGCTCGGCCACGGCGCCGCCCGCATTGCGATCTGCTTTTTAAAAATCAGACTATCGCTATATCTTATTGCATCTTCCTTATACCTCCAACAAATATGTAAACGTGAAATAAAAGATTATCTCGATCAGCAAAAGCAGACAGAAGAATAAACTTTTTTAAAAGAATAGTCTGGAGAGAAACTATTCGTAAATAATAGTTGTGTGCAGAGAAAGTCGTGAATGCATCACACTAGACTGAGTTTTTAAGACTAAAACTAAAATAGCGTCCTAAGTGTTTTGGAACGATAAAGCCAGAAATTAAAACTAAAAAATCTGATGTGTTGCACTCACATGACTTTCTCTACTCTTGTGCTAACCATTCTTACAAACTCTTATTCCTATATCTTCTTCGTGTTAGTTAAAATAAACATTTGTACAAATTATCTTATTGCTTATTTCCTTGTAGGTGCAAGGGGAGTATTGGAATACAGTAGGCTTTGTGCGATAGTCAAATCTTTTAAAGCTTTGAGATTCCGTTCTCTTTGTACATTTAACATATAAAAAAATGAACAACGATGACCCATTTCACGAAAGTTCCAAGTTTTCCGAAACTCACACACATAACAAGGTATATCTCCGAAATGGTTCACCCTACAAGAAAATTTATTGAGACATAAATTGTGTATTTTAGCAAGATCTACATTTTTTTGTATAGTATAATTTGGTTTATCTCTAACGGTTTACCAGTTATGCAAAAGTCGTCCAGAGTAAATACGACTACAGGGGCTATAGCCAGAAAATTCAAGATATACGTTTCATTTGTCATAAAAATATCTCAAACATATGACATTTTAATCAAAATCGTTAGAGCCATTTTCAAGAAAATCAAAATTTTCGAAAAATTTTCCATGTAAAGGGTAGTTTAGGGTGGGGCTATTTTCTTCAAAATCTTCGTGTCACATCCTTGAACGACATTAAACTTAAATACCAACTTTGGTTTTTAACCGACTTTTCGTTTTTGAGCTATGCTGTCCACATACTGACAGACACACAGACACACACACGGACCTTTTTCTAAAAATGCTTTTTTTGGATTCAGGGGGCCTCAAAACATGTATTTCCGGTGAAATCTCGACTTCGAATTTTTGGGTGGAATACAATACTTCCCCTACTTACCAGTACAGAAAGTAAAAATAAGCCATTATGACTTACTAAAGGCCGGAATCTAAAACAAACTCGAAAGTGAAATTTGATTTTCATAAATACTGCTTAATGTAATTGTGAATACTCAGCTAGCCACACAAATTACCAAAACATCGCTTATGTACACAAAATTAATGTCATTAGAGGGTAATGGGCCACTAATGGACACTAATCTATTAGTATACCTACCGAAAAACACTGCATCTGTTGCATTACGAAATTAACATAGCATTATGCAAGCCAGATGACAGAGGTCGCCCTTTGACCAGATGTTCTGGGCCATTAACAGCAATGTTCCAACTATTGATCTACAACAGGTGTCTTCCAAGCGACCATTAAGCTATCCCCTACCCAGCGCAAGACTCGCACTTCGCTCTCAAGTTTCGTTCAGTAACACCACCAGTGCTGATACTCATTTAATCAAGACTTATTTTCATTATAATTAATTCGGACAGAAATAAGTATCTAATAGCAAGTATGAGCTTGGAAGCTCAATTAAGCTGCATAAGAAAAAGTATAAGCAGGAGTACCTTCCAAACATTCGGTACAAAGATTTTAAACACAGTTTCCCCCACCCAAAATTACTCTTGTTTTATTTTCTCAAAATTGCCCTTAAAATAACTCACTTCATCACTTGGGAATTAGTGTCGAGTTAGTTTGCATATCCAGTTTAACACCGAGCGGTCGTTTAGTGGCTCGGCCGCAATCGCGTGTATCCATGATTCGCTTGCACTACATTGACCTCGGCTGTTCCGCCAGCCCTTTCGTGCCATACGAGACTACTGTGCTTTTCAAATGGGAAGGAGTTGTCCTTGAGCACCTCCATGCCGGCAACCAATCAGAGTCCTGCTGTGTTGTCATATTGTGCCAGGTAGACTTGCATGAACTAGGACAGTGCGCCAGAGAGAGGAAAATAAAAAGAGTGGGGTTAATGCGCTTGCAACGCTGTGCACGTAAACGTATCTCATTGGCTGCAGATTTCTTCCCATTTGAAAAGCACAGTAGTTTGTTCACTGTTCATATCAAAAGTGCAAACTTATTCAAATATCTGTCTTGTATGTGAACTACTTTTGAGTATTCATATCATTATTATTGCCGGGTCTGCCTTATTAGCACACAGAAACGTCTACCGAAAAATTCACGCCTGAAGAACTGTTTAAACTTATTTTTATAACGTCCTCCAACGTAGTGCCATATCGGATGGTGAATAAATGATTTTTTTGGTAGTGTTTAACGCCCGCTTTCACAACATACGGCACAACAGGCGGTGACACTGATGATACATGGAATGAAGATGGAGCACCAGTGGAATAAGATGGCGGGGTAAACCGGAGAACCCGGAGGAAACCCGCCCCAGCGCTGCTTCGTCCACCACAAATCACACATGCGGTTACCTGGGATCGAACCCGGGCCGGTGAAGGAATGAAATGGGTGAAATGATGCTCAAATGAGCCCGAGGTCCATGGTGCTTTAAGTTACCCGACATTCATCTTTTCAGGAGAAGGGAAAAAGCCTTATCCAGATAACTCACCCTAAGCGAGATTTGAACTCGTGACCTCTTGAACGTGAGGGGGCAGACACGCTGCTACCACCACGCTACAGAGGCGGGCACGCCTGAACAATTTTTATGTATGATACACACATATAAAATAGTTATTTATGTAACTAGTGTATAACCTAATTGTGACACGAGTATATGTTTAGCGCGAAAACCGCTAAACATAGTGTCAAAATGAAAATATTATACCCGTGTTACATGTGATTTATACAATTTTAACATTAAAATATGTAAAAATAGTTAATAAATTTGCGAAATGAACAACTATGATGTATCAGAGATCACAGACGTGGCTAACGAAAAAGGCAGGCTGCGGCGCAAACTGCAGTGACGTAATTCTCCTAGTCTGATCAGGGCCCACTTGAAGTAAAGTCACAATCGCCTAATATATCCATTTCTAAACAACCAAAAACAATTGCTCGTCGAATCTGTCTTTTCGTTAGCCATGATCACACATGTATGACGTAATATGGTTGCTAAGCAAATTTTTTATTAGTTTCAACACTTACAGGAAAATGGAAGGTAACAATAAAATTATTGAAAATATGGATTCTATCCCGCTACACATTTTGAATGAAGCCAAGAGTGTTGAGAGTTTATTAATTCCACAACAATCAAAAGATGTTTACGAAAAAGAATATGAAAGGACGGAGAAACGAAAAATGCGTTAGTTTGACTAATGAAACTGCATTACTAGCACACTTTTTGGAGCTGGCAATTATGCAGGTTTTCTTACAGACATATTAAAGAAAATTCTGTTGTCATGACGTCATTGATGCCCTGTTGCCACGGTAATTACGTCATTCATTTTCTGGCACTGGTGTGAGAAATAGGGCAATTTCACACGATTTATGTCGTCACAATAAGGCGTTTTAATGCTAGGTTTGCACAAAAAGAGCATGCAGGCATTTGTCTACAGCTCATGAGACTTCTTTTGTATTTCTTTTCCAAATATACACTCTCAGATGTTTAAGTTTAGGACAAAGGGACCGCTAAGCCTAACAAGCAAAACAGACACGTTCTAATGTAGGGAAAAATTAACGAAATTGGTGCATCATTCGAAGGATCTTCAAAGAAGCACCTAAGATGTGTTGCACAGTAAGCGGGTGTTTCAAAAACCTCTGTTCATGGACCTACTAAATCCATAATTTTTAAATCCTGCAGTGATTGTTGTTCAGGAATTACAACATTTTCAATACCGGTTATAACAAGGTAAATATCGGCTATAGTGCATGTTACTATACTCATGACGAGTGAAGATGAAACAATCCCTTCGTAATCAAGATATCTGCGTAACGTCAACGCGCACTATATAAACAGTACGTCATTGGGAGGGTGTTCTCTGTGTTGCCTTGTGCAGCTGGGACCTGTTCTTGACCGGGTGCAAAGTTCAGAGTCAGCTACAGTGTATGGTTTATGTGTAGCCAACCTCGCGTCCATTGAAGGAATTGTTCCGCCTCTACTCATGAGTGTTTATCGTGGGTGGGGGGGGGGGGGTGGTTTAGAATGAAGAATTCCCCGGTGTAGTACACAGAGCGCACATACACGCGATTCGGGTCGAGCCATAAAATGGCCGCTCTATGCAATGGAACAAGTAGCATACAAACTAAAAAACAAAACACTTCATAACTTCACACAAAGAAAATTTGCTTTTGTGATAATGAAATGGGGGGTGGGGGTGGAGGAGTTGAGCAGAATGTCTGCCAAAATTGCGCACGGGTGAGTTCAGGAAATAGTAGCAGCATTGTAGTGACTTAACAAGAAAATTCACGTAATATACACCAACGTAACTTATTCTTTATCCTGGTCAAAATATCTCTTAATCTAAACCAAATCTTGAGATAAAATGCTTAATTATTATGTTAACTGGGAGTAATCTTAATAGTATGGCAGAGGTTTTCTCTACATTGCCACACACGACATCTTATAAATGCACAATCACATTTCAAGAACGTTCTAGTTAAGAAGTTAGATATTTGCTTACTAGAGGCTAAAATGTGTAATGCCTAATCACTTGATACTCTACAGCAAGGTTATAGCGCATAGACCTGTGTTACGTGCTTTCGCGTGCCGGCGTGCTAAAGTAAACAGAGATGGTCAAAGAGCAAGGGTGGACAAAATTGAGTTGTGGTCTATGCACAGTGGTGTCGACACACCTCATAGAGCTTGGCTATGTGTCTTCGTAGGCTACTGGGACTGGAGTATACTGATGCATGCATAGGAGTGGACAAGACTTAACATTGTGTGTGCATATGTTTAATAAATTAAATAGATTACGCTATCATGGAACAAAAATTCTCAGCTTTCTCCATACCACAGCAAGATACAACTTGGATACTGTTATCTTCACTAGTAAGTTATCAAGTCACAATATTCGCGCTGCAAATTTAGAATATTCGGATATTGTATACTGCTAAGAGTTTTGTAAAAAGCAATTACATCCAGAGCATTGCATGCATGCTTTAATAGCGTTGTAATTCTTTGCTGCGTTCATGGTTACTGTCAGTTGTCTTTTGTACACTCCTTCCTAAAACCCATACCCACTGCTACGCTCTCCACGTGCTCTAGCGGAATATACGTGCTATCTGACGCATATGCGGAGCGCTTTCAATTATGTTTATTTAGCCCCCAAATTGTTCAACTGAAGTTCCCAAAAATATATGTATTGCTTAAGATCTCCAGAAAACAAGTTTCAATGGCATTTCTACGTTCTATCCATTCTTAATTAAGCATTTTCTCTTATTTTGACTTCGTAATCTATAAAATGGTAGAGAGCGCCAATTCCTTGGCCTGAGTTTGACCCTGCGATCCATTCTCGGTGACACCGGTATCCGTTGGTAAGGTGCTGCGGTTCGTTGTCGAAATTGCATTCGCGAAGCAAGTTTAACCTGTATCTTATTCTTTGAGTTGTGATTTTTAGAGTTTTAGCCTATGAAATTTGATTTCTGTTGTTTTTACCGTTTGTTTTTAACGTTTTAACTCTTTACTGTTATAAGGTTTTAACCTTTTACATTTTAATTTTTAATGTTTTAACTCTTTTATCCATTTTACTCCCTTGTTTTAGCTTTCATCTTCTGGCCGCGCCAGTTTGCGAGTGATTTTAGACTTTAAACTTTAACTTCGGGCCCAAATGACCTAGCTGTCGACGGACCCTTAAACCCCACTCACTCATTCTCATCTATAAAAGCAAAAATAACATTTACAGCAAAGCAGTTTAAATATCTCATTCAAAAGCGAAATGCTCTTTCGTGTTTCTTATATTCACACAAGGCGGTGACAAAAACATCTAATTTTACTAAAACATTAAGCGTTGTTACTTTTTAATTCTTTTAACGCTTACCTACTAAGCAGAAGAAATATTGCATGCCCCCCATTCCCCAAATTAGATTCCAATATTTCAGTAGAAATACAAGTTTGACGAATAAAAAAGATCCTTTTAAAAATGTTGTGAGAATGGTGAAGAGAATAACTCACAAACAAGTCATTTAAACACCAAACGTTGTATTTAAGTCCATCGTCTTTCATGGGTGTGATATGAAGATTTTCAAGAAAACCCCAACTCCCAATCAAACCACCTTTTAGATGGAATATTTTTCAGAATTGTTGACTTTCACAAAAATGACTAACGATTTTGATTAAAATAGTGTTTTAGCCATTTTCATGGCAAAATGTACAGCAACGGAGAAAATGATTGAGTGTACGTCATGTTGCAGCGCGGTTTACGCAAGTCGATATTTCCAACATGCAGCTGAGTTTATTGATAGTGTCTGTTTCATAATTATGTTTGTCGGACATATAAATAGGATGTGTCTTGAATCACCACTCGCATTTGCATTTGTTCCTTATAAAGAAAGGGGCGGTGTAGGAAACTGCCTACTTGTGTATCCGACAGACGATAACATATGGAACAGCCTGCATGTTGGAAATACCGACTTATGTAAACCGCGCTGCAACAAGACGTAGGACCTAAAAATTTCTGCTCTCCTAATGCGTTCAATAACTTTTTCTATGGCTGTAGATCTTGAATTCTCTGGGAATAGCCTTTTAAGTTATTTATTCGAACCACTTTTGTATAAGTAGTAAGCAATTAGAGGTAGACAAAATACTTCTACGTCTTATTCGTGTTGAGATAAACATAAGAAATTATCTTATTGCTTAGTTCCTTGTAGGTACAAGGGGAATGTGGGAATAAAGTAGGCTTTGAGCGATAGTCAAAACCTTTTTGAGATCACGTTCTCTTTGCAAGGTTAACATACAAAAAAAAATGAAGAACGATATTGCATTTGACGAAAGTAAGTTTTCCGAAATTGACACAAATAACAAGGAATATCTCCGAAATGGTTCACTCTACAAAAAAACATTTGGACATAGATTGTGTGTTTTAGCGAGATCTGCATTTTTGTATAGTAAGATTTTGTCTATTTCTTACTGTTTACGAGTTATTCAAAAGTAATCCAGTGTAAACAGAACTACATAAGCCAGAAAATTCAAAATATATTGTCATAAAAATACCTTAAACATGTCATTTTGATCAAAATCGTTATAGCCATTTTCAAGAAAATGAACATTTTCGAAAAATGCTGCATGTACTTGTTGCTACTTGTTTGAATGGTCAGATACTTCTTTAATTTCCCAAACTTGTAAATTGCTATTCCTTTTTAATTTCTTGTCTTTCCTTTTCGTGTTCATGCGAAGAGAACAAAGTTTAAAAAACCATCACAATGCGACCGTCTTCGTAAAGGTTTACTATAGCTTTAGATGACAATATTTTGCCTATACCTACAACGGAACGTATAAATGAGTGATGATTAACAAGAAGTAGATAGAATAATATGCTTTTGTAATAATGAGTACAGAAGACTAAGCGAATGATACACATCCCGATTTTTACTAAATATTTGTTACTGTTATGTTTACCTCTGCCAACCTGTAACATTAAGATTTGCGACGTGCTTATGTTATACTGACAAATGACAAGCGTCTACAATTTCTCATCAGAGTAAATAATTGAGTAGCTGTCACACCTCGTGATGAAGCATCAATTAAGGTGCGCGACTAACAGCCCTAATGCACAGTGTTAGACAAGGGGAGTATGCCTGCAGTATACTAACAGCTTAAACAACAAGCAAACCAATATTTTTTTAACATTCGTGATATTGCGACAAATGACACTCTTTCTGTCGCTATTTCTCTTGTAAAACTAAATCATAAAACGCAGTTTTGTTTTATCGCTAACACAATTTACAATTCTTCGTGATCGTGCAACTCACAGCTGTTCTGAACTCACGCAACCTTGAGACACAGTTCACTGTCTTTCTATTCTCACAAACAGCTGGCTTCGACGATGCACTCACTAAACAACTGTCTTACTCAACAATTAAAGACTTGCGTCAAAAACTGGCTTCTCTCAACGTCGCGACTCGCTTTTAGCGTCCATGCGAGTGCCAGCGAATTCTCTAGAAAATACACTCTGTCGAAACGTCTTGCAAACGTCGTTTGCTTCTAGAACAGTATGGAATCGCGTTGTTCTGCCGCGCCCATAGTCGTTTTTGTTCCTGCCGCTTCACTGTCGTCGGGCCGCGTATTTACAAGTGGTGGTGTGAGGCAGTTTCCCTTTGAGCGGCGGCTGCCCGCCGGCCGGCGTCACGATAGCTACAGAAATGCCCGTGTTGCCCGAGATTTTGATGTTCAAACGTAAAGGTACAAACCTGGCCAAAGCACCACACGCAGGCCAATGCGATCTTTTGTGCCTCGGAGGGAGGAATGTGGCAGAGACCCGAAGGGCAACAAATTAGGGAGACGAAGTGCGTAAGCTTGGACGGGGTCTCTATCGATTCCAGATTGAACACGTCTAATGCCGTTCAAGCCTGCCCATAAGCCCTAAATCCTCCAAGCGCCTCTTAAGGGAAGCCGTTCGCAGAAGCGGGTCTGTCAGCAGTCCGGCCGACGCCAGGGAGAAACATTCACAAAGCGCATCACCACCGCCCAGCCACAACACGGAGAACACTGTCACCTGGTCCTTCAACTCTGAAACATGTGATGAAGGAAATAATGGATAGGAAGGTCGTGGTAGAAGAGTAACAACCCCGACATTTGCCTGCCGACCCGAGGACACCACGAAAACCCATGGTCAGAATGGAGGATTGCCGAGCATCAAACCTGGGACCCCTTAAATGCGAGCCTCGCCCATTACACGGAGGCATCTTGATCAGTACTTCTTATATTTAACAAAACCCGTCTATTTTCTAAATATTTATTTATATCTGAACGAACTGCTTGTATGCATTCTTTTAATATGATCAACGTATCTCCACTGTGTAGATTTCCCATTTGAACTGAAAATCCTCAATTGCGTTTCATCCAACATTTTTCAACCCCATCAACCACGCGGTAGCCTATCGAATTACTATCCCTAAAAGAATGGAGAGCAACAATTGTCTTTTTATTATTGGAGAAAACAAACCCATCCCATCTGAATGTTCTCAAAAATGTATACCACCCCTACAAGAATAATAAAATACGGTTTATATTTTTAACTCAAAAATGTGTTGAGAAAACAGGCACTTTCGAGCTGAAAAAAAGCACTCAAAATTGCCTTCCGCCTAATATTTTCACCTCCTCTTCCTTTAGGGGTATTTTGTGATACCATCCCTACAGTATTTTGCTGTTATCCTAAAGAATATGTTTATCAAATTTGGTCAAAATCGCTGCAAGGGGGCGGAGCCTGTGGTAAACATACACACTCTCCATACATTGACTTTTATATAAGATATAGAGAGCCTTTGTTTCAACGCGTGGCCATATTACAGAGAATTGCTAGCCCTGCATTGCGCTGTTTCTGATTGGTTCTGTTCTCTCTCCGTTTGCCTTGGCCACCTCCGTGTTGACGCAGCCTTTGTGCAAGGGTTGATACTACTCGGCAAAGCGAGCAGGCGTATCGGAAACTATGCACCTTAACGAGTTTACGTCATTTACATCGACAAGCAGCTTCTCAGAGTACACTGTTGGAACAAGAAGCTGAGATGTTGAAAATTCCTATAGGAATAAATAGTGACAATGGCAATGAGGCATCTTTCAGTGACAAGACACTGCTGGTGAAAGGTTTGACGTTGTGCCTTTGTCACTGGAGTAAATCCCTCCTTAGAAAGTATTCCAAGTATACAGATTGATTGCACTTCAGAAAACTCAATTATATTACCATGTAATTATGGAAGTTTTTAATAAGGAAAATGTAGTGACAATTTAGTTCCTGTTCTTTCTTTTTTCCCTTATCGAAGTTGTAGAATGTGTATTTTCATTTTGAAAAATATCTCAATAATTACAGAGATGTATGCCATTATTAAAGTTACGTTTCACTATAGCATAATTACAGTTGCACATAATAGTGACGTAACTTTTCATATCGGATATGCCTAGCTTCAGAGTGCTTATTTGTCTTAAATTACTGTTGTTCCTTAAGGTAAAACCCCGGAAACACCTATCCGGATGTCACCCTAATTGAGATTCGAACTCCGTACCTCTTCATTGTAAGCAGACCCCCTACCACAGAGGTGGGCATAAACTTTCGTATAATAGTTTGTAGTAACGAATGTTTTTATTCCCAGTGGACCTCAAAACATATTTTCGGTGACAAATCTCCATATCATTTTCAGGTCCATAGAGAAAACTCCCTGTCATGCAGTGCCCAGACACCTATCGACACGGGTCGACCCCCAAAGGACCAAGCAAATGAAGGGTGATGTGAAATAAGAATGGAAGGGAAATTGAGGGATAGAAAATTCAGGGAATTAATGAACATTTGTAGCATTCGCGTAGCGACCCCGGAAACCCTAAAATAAACGCATTAGTCAGGAAGGCCAGCCAGGGGAATCCACCGCCTCCTGAATGCGGGCCATAGACGCTACCCCGGAGCCATCTCCCTCTGCATCGCAGCTATCAAAGATAACAAAGTAAGCACGAACAAGTCATTTTAATTCCGGTAGTGTCTAATTTGGAGAATTAAAGTGCAAAAATTTGCATAACTGGAAAAATTTAAAAATGTAAACAGTTTTAAATATGTTTTTAACGGCAATATAATTAACAATTAAAGTAACGAAAAAATGAAGGAAGGCTATACTTTAAATTGTTTCCTCAAAACGCACTAACGAACAAACATACTTGTTCAACAGGAGAATAAAATAAAGAGAATTGGCCTGGGACAACTGTTACAAGATTAAAACCATGGGCGTCGGCAGACTTTTTTCAGGGGGGCGCATGTTGGAAGTTTGTAATCAAATAATATTAATTCTCTATTCTGTTGTCAAAATTTATAGTATCTGTTGCCGATAACCATGTTAATTTGTGCTAAAATTGTTCTTCACATCAAAATTAAAACAACTTTCTGATACTCAGTAATTGACTGCACCTTAAAGCCATTAATTTCCAATGGCCCTTCGCGACGCCCATGATCAAAACTGTAATGTTACAGAATCATATATTCTGAATGTGGGCACTCAAGGATGCCCTGAACTTAAATAACCGTGCGACTAGAAGAACTGTGGGTTAGAACTCCTATTCGGGACACTGTTGTGCCAAAAGGGAAGTCGTGGTCGCTACATGCGTTGGGGCCACCTTATACACCGTAGCCAAGTGCCACATTTTGCAGATTTAGCTCTGGAAGTGCTGTTGCGATATTGCCCTGTAGCCTCGGACCTCCACACTTCTAGTTTCAGTTTTGTTTATCTCTAAGTATTGGCCTGGTGCCGGTACATGGGGCCCGGCTTACAGACTATAATTTGCATTACATTATAATTGTTTCTATTTACAAGGATTACAGTTTACGGTTTCGTTAAAAACCCATACGGTGCCATCTTTAGGTCACCGAGAACAGTTTTTATTAGTCTTTTAGTGTCTCTCAATGTTTTCTTTTCCTTATATACATATATACAGTTATACACACACACATACACGCACACGTTTACTCACACGCATACCTGTACTGGGCACACCAAAAATATGCATCCCAGCTCGCACACTTCACTATTTAAACTGCACTTCACTATGTACACTATTTACAGTTTCCCGCTGTTTTTCCCGCGCGGGCGGGGTGCAGCTTCTCTGCCGAAATGTCTATGCGGCCTGGGGCCGAGGTAGCGTGGACACGCATTAGTCGACGAGCCGTGCCGCGTCTAGAACATTTTAATTATTGCATGTTTGCGGTACTTAGGCTCGCCTTTGCCAATGTTGGCGACCATGTACTTCTCGTGGTTCCTAATGTGTGTCCATGCTGCCCTTGCTCTTTTTGCTATTGCATCTGGGATGGATGGGATCTGGGTTTCTAGGTGGAGGGTTTGGTTAGTGGTTCGGAGTGGGGTGGATAGGATCTTTCGAAGGGAAAGGTTTTGTAGGGTTCGGAGTTGTTTAAGGGCAGTTTTGGAGGCATTAACCCAGGCCACACATGCATACAGGATCACCGAAAGAATAAATGACCTGTATAGTATCAGTTTTGACTTCTGTTGCAGCTGTTTGCTGCGGAAGAGGCGCAAAACTTTAGCCGCTGTCTGTCTTTGTTGACGCTATTTTTTATGTAGGTGGACCAACACATTGTGCGGTCCAAAGTAACACCTAAGTATTTAACCTGCTGATGGCAGTGCAATACTTGACCACCGACCGCTAGGTCCACTGCCAAAGTGTGATGCCGCTTAGAGAAATGGGTCAGCTGGCATTTGTTGGGATTAATTTTGATTTTCCAGTCATGTTGCCACGAGAAGAAGTTGTTAACATAACGTTGCATTTCTGCAAGGCCGAAACGTGGATTTCTATAGTGGTTGTATATTGCTGTGTCGTCAGCTACAAGGCGACGTTGCATCTGGCGTCCACTGGGAAATCACTGGTGAATAATATGTACAAAAAAGGAGACATTTTTGCCCCTTGTGGAACGCCAGCCCGCATCACTCGCTCCCGAGAGGAGGAGCGGCCCACTTGGACGTAGAACTGCCGTTTTTCTAGAAAATTGTGCAGCAAGTATAGATAATTTTGAAGAGTTGGGAAATTGTGGTGCAGTTTATAGATAAGGCCATGGTGCAGCACCGGTCAAATGCGGCTTCTACGTCCAGAAATAGCGCTAACGTTGAACCCCCATTGTTAAATTGCTTTGTTACGTCATCTGCTAGTCTGAGAAGCTGTAATTCTGTGCAATGTCATTTTGTAAAGCCAAACTGTGAATTAGAGAGTTCATGTGTTTCCAAAACTTGTTTCTGTAGTCGAGAAAGGATAAGTTTTTCGAGCAATTTACCAATAGTAGACAACAGACTAATGGGGCGGTAATTTTGTGGCTGTCTGGTGCTTTGGGAGCATGATAAACTTGGCTCGCTTCCAAGTACAGGGAAAATAGCTGTGCTAAAAAAATAAAAATAAAATAAAAATCTGTATAATAACCCTGGCACCTAATTACTTACACCAGGGCTGCCAGATCTTTAAAATTTATTTATTCTACACATTCATACATACAACATACTTTACAGAAAAAATTTTAAAATAAAATTACAAAATAATATAATATATAACAAATTATAAAGATAAATAAATTAAATTATATATCATAAAAACAAAACACATAATTACTCTGAGAAATAAATGCTCTAAAATCATTTCAAACAATCAAAATACAATAAAATTTCTAAATAAATTTATATATATATATTAAAAAAAACAATTTATAATAAAAAAACCAATAAAATTAAAACAATTAATCTCCTCAATACAACAAAATATAAATTTCATACACAACATCACTCACAACTACAAACTATTACTAAACAATAAACAAATATATAAAATTAAATTATTAATTATAATTATTACATAAAATTATAAATTATATTATGTTGTTTTCTAGTGCCTTGCATCTGGCAATGAAGCCATTAGCATTCGTGCTTTCCAATACTTTTGAACTGTAGTTTCTTCTGATCTTAATGCTTCACAGGTCTTCAAGTGGTTTTCGTTCATTTCTGCTGGATCGTTACACAGGACACATATTGGTGAGGCTGAGATACCATAAATATATTATTACTATTATTATTATTACCTATCATTATTTTACTATATCACTTATTGAAATACTTTTGGGTTCTATGGGAATAGAATTTAGATCTAGTGTATTGTCTGGAGGATTGTAGATACGGTATATTCTATAGTGGTAGTTACTTTTCCATACTTCAATTTTAACTATTTCTGATTTATCTTGTTCTTCCATTGTTTTTTTTTGGATTTGGATAGGAGCTTTCATATTTCTTTTAATTCCTGTAAGAATACCACTTGCTATTTGACGAGCCTTTGGAAGTATATGTGTAGTGTACTGATCCACTTCAAAGTATATTTCCTGTTCTTCTGATATATTGGCTTCTTGTACTGTGAAGACATCTATATCTTGGTCTTATTATTACTACTTAAAAATTAGTTAATTTAATATTATAATTATACCTATAACTAATACTTTTTTTAAGCTGTGCTGCAAGCAGGCGTTAAATATCTTTGTCAGTTGCACCAGAGCTTTTCTCGGGAGATGCTTAAGTTCCTCATTAGTCACTTTGTCTGGGCCGGCAGCTTTCTCATTACGCAATTTCCTAATGAGCTTGAAAACTTCCTGCGGTGTTATGAGGGGTAGCTGTTGCTCTTGCTTCTGCGCCACCCTGGTTTGTACCCATGTCTGGACCTTCCGTTCTAGATCACGGTTGGTGACTGGGTTTTCGCTGAATCTGTCTTCAAGACAGCGAAGACCTCGGCTTTCTCCTCTGCGGAGAAGTGCAGGCCGCTTTGAGTGTGCAGCGCCTCAGTTGCCGAGTTGTCGCTCGTGGAAACATTGAAAGCCTTTAGTAATTTCCACAAAGAGGAGTCCGAATGGGTGGTACTCAGCATTTTGTTTTCCCACTGTTCAATTTTGGTTATTTTAATTTGTTGCCGAATGACGTTGCGTAGCTATTTTGTTAGCACTTTATATTCAGGCTGGTGGGTGTACCGCCACAGTTTTGTCAAGCGTCATCTCCGCGCAATGAGTTGCTCTACCCTGGGGGTACGTGCGAAAACCGGGTGGTCTTGTGGTGTACGTGGTAGCATTTCTCTTGGTCGTGAGTAGCGAGGCGGTAAACATTTCTATGGCGACATCTATGTCTGCCTCGCTATAGTATGACAGCTTAGGTTGCGTCATCCTGTACATTTCCAAGGTAAACCTATCCCAGTCGGTGTCCGCCCTCTTCCGAGGACAAGAGGTACCGGCCGTAATAGCATGCACAGGATGTCGAAATGCACAGGAAGTTGGTCGGAGTCCAGGCTGTGATACACAGTAGTTATTTATCAGTGTCGCATTTTTTGTAAGTACGATGTCCAAAATCTCAGGGTCAAAGTGCCCTGATCAATGCCAAAAAGTGGGTTCTGGGGGAAGATGTACCTCAATGTCGTCATTATCCGTTATAAGTTCAACCAGCAGATTTCCGGCTGCGTTTGCCCGGCGAGAAAACCATCAGGGGTGCCAGGCATTGAAATCTCCTGCAATTATAACGTGGTCCTCTAAAGCGAGGATTTGTTCGAGGTCACGTATGAAATCTGGGGAGTTGGGGGGCCGATAAAGTGCTACCAGCATCACCGTTTGATTGTTCACACGGGTTTTAAGAGCCGTGCACTCTAACGCTGCCACAATAGTGTTTCTGAGCAAAATAGCAGTCCCCCTTGCCTGCCAATCCTGTAGTTTTTTTGTTTTTTTCCCCTCGAAAGATTTGATATCCCTGGAGCTTTTAAGTGTGTGCCTCTGTTTTAATTTTGTTTCGCAGATGAATGCGACGTCAATTTTATTACGCCGTAGGTAGTTTTGAAGTTCGTGTTGCTTCCTGTGGAAGTCATCTGCGTCCCACAGGAGCGCGCGAGTTAAAGATGCCTCCCCTTACATGGGCCATTTATTCTAAAAGGGTTGAGAGGAGACATATGTTGGTCTCGATTTTCTCCCAAGTGCTGCTGCAGCTTTTGAATTTGGCAAAGAAAGGCTGCAACTTTGTGAACAATGATGGTAAATTTATATCTTTAAAAAGGTTTAGTATATCATTTAACCCACTCAGGTCGCTTGTGGGCGCCTGTTGGGATTGTGGAGGGGGACCATTTTGTGGTGGCAATGGTGCCTTTTGCCCTCCGGTAGCTCCCGTAAAGGAGAGAGCTGTTTGGACCAGGGCCGGATGGGTGATGGGGTTTGGCCCTGGCTGAGCACTGGGAGACTTCCTGGTTATGGACGCCAATTGACGGCGGTGACGTTCGATGCGAAACGTCTCGCACCCCCTGTAGCTAGCAGGATACGTTTCCCCACAATTAGCGCAGTGGGGTACAACGCCCTCTTTCGCTTTTTTTGGGCAGCCAGCCAGATGGTGGAGGTCACCGCAAAGGACACACCGGGAGGTCATATTGCAGTTCCTGAATGTGTGCTTCAACTGCTGGCATTTGAAACATTGCGTGATATTCTGATTGGTTTTCAGGACCTCCACGGCGACCATCATATGGCACACCTCTCGTTCCTCCAAAAGTTTTTGCTTGTCGGTGGTCCTGTCAACACTTATCTGGAAGTTTGGCTGAGGCCTGCCGCGTGAAGTCATCTGGCGCACCTGGACGCCGGTGTAGTCCTTTTGGACTAGATCCTCCTTTACATAGTCTTCCTCTAGTTCTGCATGAAGACGTTTAATAACGTAGCGGAGAGGCTGGTCCCCACGTGGAGTGAAGCTGTAATTCTCCACTCCGGCGTCCTTCGGGAGCTGCATCGTCGGGTTCGCGTCCTGCTTCCGTTGCAGGAAGAGCTTTAAGCAGTCCCTCGTCTGTAGCTTGTATGTGCCGGCTTGAAGGGAGCCGCGCAGGATGCGGAGGACCTTTACAGTCTGCTGGACGTCAGGGACTATGATGCGGGGTGGTTTTTGGTTGTCTGTTGCCGTTGCTTCGTTGTTGGATGTGGTTGGAGCGGGGGTGGGGGAGGGTATGGTGGGCTGTGTGGTTCTTCGCTTTTGTGTGTGCGTTTACATGATGACTTTGGCGGGATGTAGTTTAAGGAAGGGGTTTCTTGAGGTGGAGGCTATTGCAGGTTGTGCATCCTTTGACGTCTCGTCCTCGGGTTCAGCATCTATTTCTTCCTTCAGCGGCGCATAGGAGTTGTTCGTGGTGAGGGGATATAGCGGCGTTTTGAGCTTTGGAACTTTCTTTTGGCGCTGCTGGCCGCGACGTTCACTGTCGGAATCGCTTTCCCGGCCGCTTCCTCTGTTCCGTTTGTTCTTAACGGGTACTTGTCGCTATCCCTCACTGAGGATGACAAGTCGCCGTTTCTTGAGGGCATGCTCTTTGTAGCAGAACCCGAGATCCTGCGCGAACTTGGCAAATTATTGGGAGTCCCCATCCATATTAGCCAGCACATTCTGGTAATATGCGATCTCGCCTTTGAGGTCGTCGACTTCCTTCTGGATTTTGTCTATTTCGACTGCTTTAAGGTGTTCATCTGTCATTAGGTTCTTCCTGGAGTGCTGGTTCTTCTTTTGTTGGTTGTTGGGAGCTGCAGCAAATGGGGTTGCAGTGGGTGGGGCGAGGGTGGTAGCGGCCGCGGGTGCCGAGTCTATAAACATGGCCTCCTGCGCTGAGCTGGCGCTCATCCCTTCCCTCGCAACCGTTCCTCTCTCGGTGGCAGACATGGCAGGGGTGCTTGTGGCTGTCACCATGCCCCCTTCTTGTCCCTGCTCCCAGTCGCAAGTCCTTCTGGGTGCCTCCATTCGGCGTGGGGACGCTACACGATGCGCGCCAAAAGCAAGCGCACCGCCGCGTGCCCCACGCTTGCACGTAGAAATTTCTCCTTGCTAATGTTAACACAGGCACTGTTTAGAAATAACCAGAGCTTGCACACTTAGATACTACTAGAGGAACTATTTACACGGGACACACGTATATATTATACATATTGTAGCGCACGCGCACACACACACACGCACGCACACACACAAGAAATCCGTCTGGGTGTACACAGACTACTTTAAGCACTTTACTCCCATCCGGGTGTACACGGACAGTAAAGCGCAGAAAACACGAATGTATTCACAGTGTTTGACCGCTTTTGGTGGCCAACAGCTTCATGTTTATCGGCGGATCATTTCCCGGGCTTGCACTTACGCACTTTCCGGAAGACCGACGCGTCGACTTCACTAAGAAAAGTGGCAACTGTACCGAACTTGACTTGAACTCGCGATCTTTCTGCCGGGCAACCAGGCGTTCCTCACATCTACGTCCGGACGAACTCCTGAACTTCATCTGAACCACCTCTCGAACTCGTCTACCATGACTAGACTCCGCCAGTCGCTGTTATATGGGCACGCAAAGTTCATGATGTTTCCGCGAGAGTTGGAAACATTCAATCATTATAAATTTGTAAGTACCTACCTGCATCTTCGTAATGTATACATATATTGCAAGACAGAATAGTTATGTACTTTTAGGAAAATCTCGGAAATCATTTAACAGCTTTACATTATTATATGCCCACTGAAAAGGATTGTTCTTCCGACTGACATAGACTATAAGACAGATCCTAATTACAACACTTAAATGATGAAAAAGGTTTTACAACTCCTGAACATCAGATTACAAACATGTATGTAAAAGAGCATAATTTCAAAGGTGGCTTTGAAACAGACATGCAGCACAAACATTTTATTTAAGGTGGGAGGGACCCTCCTGAGTTTTGAAAATGCTTTATTTTTTATCTATTTACACTGTATAGTGTATTGGGGCAGTCAAAGTTAAGATGTTACCGAATTTACAGCCACTGTTATGCATAGTGAACACTGTGCTCTGATGCTCAAGGTCAACAAGCCTGGTCCCTTTGCAGTGTAGTATGTTTTAGCTTGTTAGTGCTATTATAACCCCGAAAATCTGTATACTATAGCACACAGAAGTTTCATCTCTGTCATTCCTACGTGACAACAAACTCTTGTGGCAATGGCCATGAAGCTGCTGGCAGGCTGAGATTCTGCCTGAATAATTTTGCTGCAGTTTAACCACAAGCAGAAAATGTTTAGAATAGCTTTAAAGGGTGACATGTTTTAATTTTGGTTGGTTAGGTTTATGAAGGAAGCTTAATGATTTTTGACGGTTGTCTCACAGAATACAGCAGTGTCTGCACCCTCGTGTACCTATGTAAAAATAAAAATTCGTAAATTTTTAATTTTATTGGGAAAATTTTGAGAGCAACAAGCTCCTGAGTGGAACTAAATGGGGAGCTCAGCTTTAGCTGCTGGTGGATTTGCTTAAATGGTACCTGGTGTGCCCGCAAGCCATGTGAGGAACCTGATATGACCTGCAGTGACATATCCTTGGATCATAGTCCCCAAGAGACCTAATCAGGGTGGTTTGATGTAATGGTAAACTGGTGTAGAATTTTTCTGCCCGGTGCCTAATTTCATCTTTCATGTATGGAAGAGATGCGGCTTCTTGAAGCAGTCTCATCGGAAAAGAAAGGGGGCAGAAAAGATAGACCGAAGTCCTCTGTTCTGCACCCTTTGGAACAAGCTCTAGTGGAGAACTGATATGGCAATTTATAGAGATTGCCCACTAATTGTGCATCTTGCAGAGAAACATACCTAATCTTTTGGATATGTTTATGGAAACAGGACATACTCTTGATAAGAAACTGAAAGTAAATCACCATTTCTTACAGAGGAAAGCTTGACATCCAAGCAAAAATAATCACTCATCTTGTTTTTATGTTGGCAACATATTTCAATAAGCACACATTTTAGATGTAATTCATATTTATTACTGGATATTTCCCATTCTCAGGGAAACTCAGAACATAATGGGGTTGTATAAAAGCCCACTGTGGAGTGACTGATATAAATAATTGTGGCAGTGCATTTCGGTTGAGTCAGTTTAAACTTTGTACTTTAGTTTCAAAGTTTATTTTAAACATTGTAGACATCTCAAAATGATTAGACTTCCATTGAAGAACATTGAAGCAGTTTGTATACCATAGCATTGTGAACAACACATACATAGTGATAATCCCTCATCTTCACATGTCATCTTGTCTTTTCTATGATAGTGTGTCAATTGGACAATATAAGTCCCCCATTTGTATACTGTCATTGTCATATTGTGTTTACAGCAGCACTTATCTCATCAATAACTTGATGTGAGGTAAACCTTGGCTGACAATACATGCACATAAATACACCCAATTTAGTTTTAAATACTAATATGTTGTTGGTTTCGTGCCTTACTTTAAAAGACACAACTTTTGGTTTCAGTAAGCAAGTTATTTCCCCTTTCAATTTTCCTAAAAGTGCTTGTTCTGCTATTTTGTGTACTACAGAATGTTTGATCGAGTTCTGCTGTACAGTCAGAAAGATTTCTAACAACATAATATCATAAGTATTATTTCAAAGCATTTCCCCCATTATAGTGCTTTGGTTACTTCTAAGGACATTGGGCTTATTTGGCTTATGTCAATACCAGCAACTGCTCCTAAAATAAATGCAAGGTAAACATAGGACCATAGTGTTATTGCAGGCACAAAATTTAATGGCAGGTATAAGGAGGAACTCGTCAACTCAAAATCAAATCAGACTTGCCACACCTTGTGATGTATAGTTAAACACAATATGAAATCACTCTGTAAAGCTGGTGATATTAATATCATTTGCAACCACAAAACTTATTTGCACAACAGGAAAGAGAATAATAGCAATTAGCTGTCATAAAGTGTGTCTGCCATAATTGCAGCTTTTACATTGGGGGTATAGGCATTACCTTGCAGGATTCCACTGACGAGTTTACAGAAAATAATCTTTTGTTGGGCAGAGGCCACTATGTTTCACATGTGCATTTATTTGAAATAGTTTTGGTGCTTACATAAATGTTGCACACTTTTTAATTGGTGTTCCCATTAAATGCAATAAAATAGGATATTCACCACCAAGAAGTGATTTAATCAACTTGCTTCAAAGCAATATTTGATTTACTAACTGGAACCAGTAATGCCCACTGTAAGGTTGATAGTAAAGTGTTTTACCTACAGTAAGGAGAAAGGGCATGTAGAAATAGCAGTCAGTCAGGGCTGATTCAAGACAGTATAAGGCACTCAATAGTTAATAATAGCAATTAAAATTTGCATATGTAATATTCAGCTTTTATCATTTTAAAGGATTTTTCCAGCAGTAAAAAGCTTACCAAGAATAATTTTGTTAGAATGGTACAAAAGTATAGCAATCGTTGTTGGCTAATTCTCTGGATCTTGGATTTCATCCATTATTCCTCTGGCATCCCAATAATAAGTTGTTAGTTGTGAGGAGATTTCCTATTTTTGGAATGGCTCGGCATAGTAGTAAATGTTCTTTGTCCATAGTAGAATCTGTGCATTATATTTATTGCTTCTCGTTCCTTTCCCAGGGTTGTCCCTGCCTAGAGATCCGACCGGGGAACTCTTACTCCAGAATTACATTTAACATTGGAATGCATTATCATGGGCTTAATTATGCCTGTTCTTAAACGGAAACCAGTTTTTACATATCGGCAGTTAAATCATCCAAAGATAACCCACAGAATGTCTGGAGAACTTCACTTGTCATTGGATGACGGGTCCATCAAACATAGCTGGGAGCATAGAGGTGCATCCAACAACCCTACATTCACAACAGTGGGACAACTTAATGCCATGACAAGTCAGCTTGTATTGACATTTCCTCAGGCCTCAGAGCCTCTTTTGTAAAAGCAGGTTGCACCACGAGCAGACGAGAGAATGAGAATTGGGTAGGAGAAGTTATAAGTTACACTTCACTATCCCTTAAAAACTAATTATACAAAAGTAAAAACACTATACACTGCTCAAAATAATTAGAGGGACAAGATTTTGTTCTGTGTATTTTTGTAGTGGTATTTATTGTGAACATGCCATAATACAAATCATGTTCACTTCTAATAACAAACTTGCTATTATAAGCAGAAATTAAGCAGTGTAGAAAACAACAATGGACAATCCTTCCACTGAATCAGAACAACATTAAAAGAAGTTGTTTCAGTATCTTGTATGCCCTCCCCCATGTACATGTATTACTGTTGTACACATTCGAGGCCTTCTTCTGATTAACCTTTGCACAACTCTGTGGAATGCTATCCCATTCTAGAGTGAGGACATCTGCAAGCTTTTGAAGAGTTTGAGGAGCTATAGGACGCTTTCAGACATTGTGTTCTAACATATCCCACTAGTGCTCAATGAGATTGAGGTTTGCACTCATAGCATTGTCTGTATCTGGAGATTCTGTAAGCTGGCCATAGTGGAACCAGCTGTATGAGCTCTAGAATTGTCTTGCTGCAATACAAACTCAGGCCCCATCCCCACTGCAACAGACATAACATGACGCAGTACAATATCAGAAATGTACCTGGCAGCATTCTGTTGCCATCTGACTACCACAAGGTCAGTTTTACCAAACATACTGATGCTACCCTACACCATGACTGACCCAGTGACAAATCTGTCAATTTCTTAGACTGTAGCTTCATCATAACGCTCACCATGACAATGATACACATGCAGAAGTCCATCACACCATGTAAACGAAAGTGAGATTTATCTGCGAGTAGTACATTGCACTAGTGATAAAGCTGCCAGTTCCTATATTGTTGAGCAAACCTCAATCTACCTTGTCATGACGTTCCAATCAAGGGACCTTAAAAGGTCTTTGAGGTCTTAATCCCACCTTCTGAAGCCTGCTTCGTGTTCTCTGATCACTGACAATAACACCAATTGCCGTCCTCAGATTATTTAATGGTCTTTAGCAGTGGTAGTACCATTGACCATGTATCAGTCATCTCTAGCCAATGTTTCACATTTTGGACCCTGGGCTGATCTTCTAGTATAGGTGCCAGTTTCAACAAATCTTATCCAAGCCTTTTCAACAACAGATGAAGCCACATTGGTCTCTCTTGCCACTGCACAAGCTGTCCAACCTTCCTGTACCAATGTGACCGCTCTAACAACTTCAGCTTCAGAGGACCTCATTTTAAACTTATTAAATGCAAAATGTTGTAGAACGATGCAATACTCTATTAACAACATGAAAAATACACCTCAAAATATGTGAATCATTACATTCTATACATAACCCACTTCAGTTTTCAATAAAATGGAATGTATTGATAATATTGTCAGCAGGGCATGGCTTTAAAAGTTGTTGTGGTGGATTGCATATCCAATTAAATATTTCTGAACAATAATATGTAGTATGTACCCCTTCAGTACAAACTGACAAAATACTACACTAACAAAATCTTGTCCCTCTAATTATTTTGAGCAGTGTATTTTTTCTTTCACAATGACAGTCCTTTCTGTTATGTCTACTAAATGGTAATTTTCTTTGTGTTTGTTTTGTTTCCCCCCACAGTGAGCAACACTCTGGAACATTGAATATTTCATACAATAAAGAAATATGCAGTATAACTAAAGCTTACCCACCGCCAAGAAAACCTTTTATCTTTCATTTTAAAGAAGAGCAATTTGGACTAATAATGCTTACATTTATTTCCCATCATGCATATATGAAAGAAGATGTAAATGTGGATAAATTAAAATCACCACCATCTCCACTTCCCAACATACATTAACTGTATGACAACAATAAGGAATAAGTGTAGAGCACTATCACTATGCATTGAACTTTAATCTGTTGCATTACACGCTAAAAATTTCTTCCATAGTATTTAAGGAATGAATATGTAAGAATGATACTACGTATTGGCTTCATGAAAATACGTGTGTTGTGTGCATGCCTCATAGTAGCCTTTTAAATGCTAAAGATATTAGATTCATATACAAATGTAATGGAATTTCTAAGCAGAAGAAATTAATCCATATGAGATTCATATTTAATTTTGAAAAACTAAAAAACAACAAACTTTTTCCGCTACAGCTGGCAGCCCCAACTCAATCACTGTGACATACTCATTAGTAGGCTTAGTAGTTGAGCTGCCAAATGCATGTAGTTATGCACGCTTTGTCTCTAGAGCAAATAGGCAGAACCAGTTCCCCACACTATGCTGCAACACTCACTACGAATGCACAGGAAGGAAAGACAGTAGTGGCAAAATAGTACGATTTGCAGGCTTCAACTTTTATTGGCAGTATTGGCTGTGTACATACAGTGAAGTAGAAATTATATGTTATATTGCACTCAACTGGATACTTAATAGGGCAAATTAACATTACAGTTTGTAGTTCTTCTGCCACTTACGAGTGTATATTGGTATTACATTCAATATTTACAATAATTTCCATTCAATTGTGATTCAAGCATCAAGCTTTCTGTACCCTTTTACCTTTAATTATCTCTGCAGTATTTGGAAAATTGTCTTCGTTGTACAAAGCCAATTGCTGAACTCACAATATCAAGTGCAATATTTATAGACATTTTGATTTTAAGTCATGCTGTTCACTGTCCACCCCCACCCATACACACAAAAACACACAAGATCTTAACTAAAAATATCTTCTTTTGGATTCATGGGGTCTAAAAACATGTATTTCAATAGAAATCTTGGCCTTATACAGGTAAGAGAAATATATGCCACAAGTGTTTGAATAAAGGGAAATTTGAATGAATGTGCTATTTTGAGGGTATATTAAAAGTTCTATCTCACCACTTTCAAATTTTTAAGTTGAACATTCTTAAACTATTTGAATCATAATGCAATGTGGTGAAATGACGCTTGTATGGCCCAAAGAACTTAAAGTAATCTGACATTAATTTTTAATGATAACAGAAAATCCCTTAACCATATCTGGATAAGTCACCCTAACTGACAATTGAACTCATGCCCTCTTGAATGTGAAGTAGATACACTACCATCGCTTCACATTACCAGGCTCAAATTTCTTGTTTGTGTTCCTTTTTCTTAAAAACATTTGAAGGTAATTCCAAGATCCTACCATTTCTTAGAATGTTTAGGAATGTCTTGTCAATTTACTGATCTACTTTTGTATCATAACCGTGTTAAGTGAAGTTTCTAAGTTTTTGTACAATTATACATAATTTCTTATAAACATTTTGTAAATTTTTTTTTGAATAAACTAACCCTCAGATTGAAATCAGAACATATCCACATTATCACCAGTGTACAGGCACTTAAAATGTTGTACATACAACTGACTTTTATAGGAACATGTATGCTCAAAATGTTTATCAAAATTATTTAAATCTAACATTTAAAAAACTCACATTTGCTTGTAGAAATGTGTTAAACTCTCGTGTAAGCAACGCTGGTCCACTTGTCCTTCAAGCCTAATCCTTCTTCTATGGATCAGGGAGGACAGGTAGTGCTGGTGCGATGTCAGCTCACACTGCTGAACGTGCCGGCGCTGAAGACGAGTTTAGCATGTGACATCACCACACTGTACTGCTGCCACAGGGGAAGAGGAATTAGTTGGTGCAACAATGTAGGAAACACAAGAAACATACCTAGTGTTAAAAACACAACTAACATATTGGATGTGGCAATATAAATGCTGGCCATTTTAATTGCACAATTGGTCACAGATAATTAACAATTACATTTCAGCTCTATGCTAGGAGAAAATATGTAATTTTAGTTTTTTATGAAAGACAAGTCATATTACAAAGTAATAGAACAGAACATGTCATTTTCTCTGCAAATTAGAAGAGAGCAATACAGAACAAAATTACATGGACATTCTCCTATGCTTTTTGTTTTGTTTTCCTTTTAACTGGCTTATCAATGTTAGGACATAATGTCTGGAAAATTTATAATCCAAGATTGCATGTTAGATTGTGATCTGATACGATGCTTTGGGTTTGGATTTAGCTAATTTCATAACAGAAGCAGATAAACACTGACTACTCCGTATTACTTGTCTGGTCTTGTTATTGTCATCAAGAGTGCTACACCTGACTGAACCCGTACTCACAGAACTGTTAACCTATGCTCCACCCAGTCTTAGATCCAGACCTTGTATCCCTCCGCAATAACCTGGTGTTCGTATTAGCTGCGACTAACACAAACGCAACGTGGGCTCATTTCTCATGTTTATGATGCAACAGAAGACATTTACTTGGGAGTTTTAGGAATAGTGCTGCTATTGTCTTACATTCAAGTAGCCTTTACCAGGGTTATCATACATCTAGAAAACTCATAACCTATCACCAATACTTAAGGTAGTATACTTTGTGGTTGCTTTGGTTTCAATACATCATGGGTTAGTTGTTGACAGCTTGTGTTTACGTTAAGTCGGGACCTAAGAGTGGAGTGATTATAGTCACCATGGTATTACATATTTTCACCTTATGTCACACGAACTAATAGACTTGCTCCAATATATCACATTGCTTGAAGCTGTCTTTCTCTGTATTAGATCTTGCCTTTTTAGTCACAGTATCATTGCAATTTGGTCTTTGGAATTTCTCACTTGGTTCTCCAGGTGTTACAAGATAGCTGCTATTTACTCCCTTATATTCACTGCTAAGTGTTTTAATACTTTAATTCAATCTATGAGGGTTACTCAATAAGTTACCTACCCCAGTATCTCACATTGCTATGCAGATGTGATCTTGCATATGGAGGTTAGGATATGTTTTGACATTTCACTGACCCAGTTACAAATCAGTCTGTGGCAAATGCCGACCTTGAGAGAATGGCAAGTGCAGTGGTGTGCAGGTCTACAATGAACATGAGGGATTTGAACTTTGTTCCGTGATAAAGTTCCTTACAAATGAAGGGAAGAAGCCAAAAGAAGTCAATGAAAGGATGAATGCTATATATGGTGACACTTCACTTTTCTAATACCAAATAAAGTTTTGGTCCAAGCAATTTAAGAGGGGCAGGGAACTGATTGAAGATTATCCATGTTCAGGTTAGTGCGTGGAAGCATCTTTAAAGGAAATGTGCCAAAAAGTGGAGGAGACGATTTTGGAAAATCGTTGTATTAAGATCAATGTTATAGCTTGTGAACCAGGCTTTGCAGCTCACACCATTTTCAGCATCATCCATACATCTTGGAGTCAAAGGTCAGTTCCCGATGGGTTACACAAATGTTGAGAACTAAGCAGAAAGCACGGTGTGAGTAATTTAGTTAAGAAAATTTAGACATACTTAGAGCAAACCCAAAAAACTTCTTCTCGAGAATTGTTACAGGGGATGAAACATGGGTCCACCATCTTAATCCAGAGACAAAACAAGAATCTATGCAACGGAAACACAAGAAGTTCTGTGTGCAACAATCAGCTAAGAAGATCATGGCAACAGTTGTTTGGGACTCGGAAGGTGTTCTACTTTTGGAACTCATGCCACACAAGTCAACCATTTCTGGAAACAGCTATGCTTACACAATGGTGGCTTTCGGTGAGAGAACCAGAAATCCTGTAAAAGTTGTCAGCCGGTGTTCGGCTGCTTCATGACAATGCACTCACACACAAATACACCTATCGCAGTCTGCTATACAGGAGTGTGGCTTCATAGAGCTTAACCATCCACCCTACAGTCCAGACCTAGCTCCCAGTGACTACTTTCTGTTCAGAAACCTTAAAAAATGTCTGCGTGGGTGATGATTTTCCAATGACAATGCAGTCAAGGCAGCTGTAACAGGGTATTTTGACACCCAAAAATGTTTTTTTTTTTCTAAAGATATTCAATCACTGGAGCTGAAGTGGACTAAGTGTGTTACAGTCAGTGTGTTACATTAAAAAATAATCAGGTGAGTTTCATCATCAGATTTAATTTTCATAATCAGGTAGATAACTTATTGAACTACTCTCATATATATGTATATACTACTTAAATCCAAAACAGAATCACGTATATTAAATTCTTCTCCCCCACAAATGTGTTCTTTGAAATCCTTAATTGAGTTGCATTGCTGAAAGATTGATTGACATTCTGCCCCATTGTCAAGACAATTGCCAAAAGCTGTAAATGTACGAGGTTATAAAGCAATATTAAGCTTCATGGAAAACACTGCCTTACCAAGGGTTTTGTTTTATTATATAGGTCAATAGTACCAGCTGATTCTAACCATTTGTGTCCTTCAAAATGACTTTTCCATAACAACTTTGTGGCTTCTCAATAGTAGCATCGACCTATGATAGTCTCACCATCAGTCAGTCATAGGTAGACCCAAGAAAGACTATAGCCACCCCACTAATTATAGGAATAAATAACAATTGTTATATTTGCTTTTGTTTGGTAAATTCAAAATCAACTTTTATTTCTGTTTTATTTACTTAAACTATGTGAGCCTCTATTCGTTCGGTCAGTGAATAAACTTATCTTAGTGGTGGGACATATCTCAATAGATGTTCCATTAAGTAAAAAAGAGTGAAAAAATATACCATTAGTTAGGCTAAATCAACAACCGGTAATTATACTCATTTATAAACATTTTTATTTGCTAAATATCCACCGCATAAGCGAAATAAAACCTCTGTATCATACATACGGAATTTGCTCATAAATAAAAAATGAAGCTTGACTGACAAATAAAACTTTCAAAATTGTAATCAGCAATAAAAGCTGCATCCATTGCACTATATTTCATTCGTTTTCTCGAGTGGCAAACTTTGTAAACATTTACCCAATAACCTTTACACTTGCTACTGAACTTCTGAAAAAAGAGGATCAAAAGCTTACAGTGAAACTCGGTAATCAAACAACTTAAGTATTATGTTTTAAAAGCATCTTCCTCCAATAAATAATTTTGTAAGTTTTCACAAAATGTAAATTAATCTTTGTATTCAAAACATAATTCACAGATCACTAATATGATGTTTGAAAATTTAGAAATGAAGATGCTCCATTAATGATTCATTTACTAATTGGTAAGGCATTTTTCAAAATAAATTAGCCTTTCCCAATAAGAGTCCTGGATCCAACCAACTTGCTCGGAGGGGGAGTGAAAAGTAGGTTAAATATAAGGCTTTAAAAAATGCGCTCCCAGCTAAATTAGTATTACCCCAATAATTTTAACTTTTCTTCAACCAACAATTTTCCCCTATTAATGTGTATTGCACTCGAATAAACATTTCTTCTGCCACGTAGCTTCATAATAATTTGGAATTGCTGTTCGTTTTAACCATCATTTGCATTTACAGCTCATGTAAGAGCTTCTATCATTATTCCCTCTAGCAGAAACTTCCCAGACTCGGTTATAATCGATGTACATTTGGAAATGATATCAAGAGTGTGGCAATATTTAGAAACTAACTAAAACCTTTCATACCCAAACCTTCATAATTAAGTTTACGCTTTGATCACTTTCATTAATGGTAGCACACATATCTCTACAGATATCCACTTACTTTTACACCTACTTAGCAGGGTCGCACTTGATGTACGAGGCAGATTATCATAATCCTCATCCATAAGATTGATTTGAGGTTAAATTGCAACACACCACGTGCACTTTGCAGAAACAATTTTATTTGTTTTTCAGAACACGTGCTCTAACTTAGGCGTTTCAAATTTGGTTATTCTCCTGCGAAGGCAGCATTCCTGTACACATAACACTACATAATTCACCTTGAAAACTTAACCACAACACGTGGTTATTTAAAATGATTTAAATAATGGCACCACAAATGGCACCAATGACTATATTCAATGACAGAGCCGCAAGGCAGGTATGCCAACATAAGCAGCGGATCTTTCACTCAAAGAGTATAGATAAACTTCCACTCTCTGTCTCTACCACTCTACTATCCGGTTATAACGACATAGGAAGGACCGACGGCTTGTGATCGTTATAGCACGAATCGGTGTATCTTTAGCAAGCTCAACAGGAGTTTGAGAAAAAGCGTCACAGGGGTACTTTTTAGACGTGTCGAATTGCTGGAAGTTGCGCAGTGGTTTAAGTTGGAGTTCATTTTTGTATTTATAAGACCCTAGGGTTGTCAGGTTAGTATTTCTCCGATTTTCGTGTAGTGAAAATCGCAGAACTGCGTGTTTAAGTACAGTGCCGCTCGCATTATCAACAGTGTCTTGTTTATTTCCAGGAAAGAAACAGAGATGTTATCCCCGAACGTTAATTTCCACGATGTCACTCGCACAGATCCTAACAGTCATTCGCCACATATAAAAATACCTCTGTACATTGCTATATGTAACAAAAAAAAAAAAAAAAAAAAAATAACGTTGGCGTTATAGCCGATATATTTCTCCGAAAATTCAATAAAAAGTCGCTATATGTGATGTCATACTAAGCAATTTTTACTTTCTCTACAGTCTACAACATAAGTTGTAGAGGAAGTAGAGTAGAAGTAGAGGAAGTATGGTATTCCAACCAAAAATTCGATGTCGAGATTTCACAGGAAATATGTTTTGTGAGACCCCATGCATTTAAAAAGAAATTTACCTTCTCTACTACGCGTAGTAAAGTATTGTTTTCCAGCCAAAAATTCGATGTCGAAATTTCACCAGAAATATATGTTTTGAGGCCCTCTGAATAAAAAACAAAAAGCATTTTTAGAAAAAGGTGCGTTTGTGCCTGTGTGTCAGTCTGTGGATAGCATAACTCAAAAACGAAAAGTCAGTTAAAAACCAAAGTTGCTATTTAAGTTTAATGTCTTTCAAGGGTGCGACACGAAGATTCTGAAGAAAAGTGGAACACAACTGTTCCACTCTAAACTAGCCTTTATATGGAAAACTCTTCGATTTTTTTTTTTTTTTTTTTTTTTTTTTTAATGGCTCTAACGATTTTCGTTAAAATGATGTTTGAGATATTTTAATGGCAAATGAAATGTATATCTTGAATTTTCTGGCTATAGCCCATATACTCTGGAAGACTATTTCATAACTGGTAAGAGATAAACCAAATTCTACTAGACAAAAAATGGTTGATTTTGCTAAAACACACAATTTATCTCTGAATAAAATTTTTTGTAGAGTGAACCATGGTAATGATGAATGATGAACAGTCATGGAAATACGTATTCTTACTGTACTAGAATTAAAATCCATTGCAAGTATTTCCATATTAAATTAAATGAAAGCGCTAAGATTTTAACTGGAAGTGACACTATAAAATTAAAAAAAAAAAAGAAAAAAAAAAAAAAAGAAAAGAAAAAAAAAAGAAAAAAAATAGAAAAGAAAAAACATTGATAGCATAGTTTTGAATGTTATATAAACATATTCTTCTTTATCTGATTACACTCCCCTTATATAGGACTTACACCCCCTAGGACTTACAAGCCAGTGCCTGTCGGGGAGCAGAGGGACCTCTGGACCAGACAAAGTGAGGACCTGGAAGCGGGTGATCAGCCAAGCACCAGGTATGATATTGAGGAAGATCATATGAAATGCAGGCGAAATGGACGATTTGAAAGGTGATGATGGAGCAATTGGTGGAATGAGTGGCGGGTAAAACAGAAGAACCCGGAGAAAACCCGCCTAGACGCCGCTTCGTCCATCACGAATAGCACATACGGGTCTCTGGGATCGAACCCGAGCCGCCTAATTGGTAGGCGAAGGGTGGTAGGCGCCGCCAATGTTATATAAACATGCTATAAGAAAATAAGCAATACCTCAACTCTGGTGCTATTTGACAGTGAAATAGGTATTCATACTATGTATGTAAATATTCACGACATTTCCACGGGGAATTGAAACGGATTTGTGTCTAATCCCATTCTCGATACATTCCGCTTTTCTATGTTGAATTCCATCTGGAATGAGATCAATTTGGGTACGCAAGGCTCAAGCATAAATAATTCAAGCTTTTGTGTCGGTCGCTTAGCTTATGTTGACGAACCTGTAAAAGTACGTTTTCTGCGTATTTTAAGTACGTTTTGAGGCTAGCGAATGATTTTTAGAAGAATATATTCCGAGATTATAGAAACAATAAAACTGGCTTTGTTGTGTTTTATCGACCACTTTCACTAAGAAAACAAAATTACAAGCGTCCAGCGTGTTACGAGTACAATAGAAGTTGGTGTCTTTGGCGGATTCAAGTCGTTTTGAATATGGTAGGTGTTTCCATGCAACATCAACAACAATCCGATCCCAGTTCCAAGAGAATCGGATCCAAGGATCCAGTTCGATCTGAGTTCGCGTTTCCACGCAATATTTAATCCGGAATGATAACGCAAATCGATTTGAATTCCCCATGAAAACGCAGTGATACAAACCACTATTGCATGGAACGCTTTAGTAGTAACCTGCACTTCTTTCGGGTTGCCTCTGATATGTGTTGAATGCCAAGAACATAAAATGGGTCACAAAGGCAAAGAGAAAGCTCTAGTGGAAAGGTAACTAATTATCTCCCAATATCAAAGGGAAAATTATTTTCAGAAATGGCTGATATAATTGGAAGAAGCCGGACAACTGTGCGGTCCACAGTAGCGCGACATAGAAAAAGAAAGATTCTCATTAATGGTGAAAGAAGAGCCTCGACCACTAACGCAAAGAGATAAAAATACGTTAACAGGGATGGCCAAAAAAGATCCTAAATTGATAGCCTCTGCATTGTCTGCGGACGTTAATGATCAGCTCAGAAAAAAGTCACACAAAGGCTGTTCGCTAAATTCTAAGTGGTACAGATTATGAAGCTAGGGTACATATCTAAAAGGAAACCTTGCATCATCAAGAATAACAAGAAAGTGAAATTAAAATTTTCTCGAGAGCACTTTATCTGAGACAAGGAAGTCGCAAAATGTAACCTATTTGTAAACGATGGCAGAATTATGGTGTGAAGAAGACCAAATTCTGAGCTTGATTCCAAACACACTCAAGCCATAGTGAAGTAACGATGGTGGAGGAATTATGGTATGGGGAGTATGGCTGCATCTGTTGTTGGGCAACTTGGTTTTCTTGAAGGTAATATGGATTGATTTCAGTGTTTAAATATCCTAGAAGTGTTGCTAACATGCTTTTAAGCCGATTACTACTGCGAACAATACAATGACCCCAAGCATACGGTGGAAATTGTGCGTATGTTGTTGCTGTTGTTGTATGTACCATATTCCCCACAAGCACAGAGGGCACAACTTTATCCAATTGAACATTTTTGGAGTACACTTGAAAGAATGACCAGAAAATGTGAAATACGAAGTAAGATGGCTCTGGAACAATGTCTACAACAAGAAGGCAAATTATGTAAATTGTCATTTTCTTTGAATGCATGCATTTTTTCCATCCGCCTTTGTAGCGTGGTGGTAGCGTGTCTACCTCACGTCCAAGAGTGCCACGAGTTCGAATCTCGCCTACGGTATATTAACCGGATAAGGTTATTTTTCCGCGGTTTCTCCTTACCCTGAGAAGATGAATGTCGGGTAACTTAAAGCTCTATGGACCTCGGGCTCATTTGAGCATCTTTTCACCCATTTCATTCATTCACCGTCCGATATAACTCCATGTTGGAGGACGTTAATTTAAAAAAGAACTTTTTTCCCCAGTGTGTGAAATTGGTACAAAATTATTATTTACTTTTTGCAGAAGATTAATTTAATTATTCATTTGAGAGAAAGAAGATCCAATACTTGGATAGCTGTCCTATTTTAGGGTTATCATAAAGACACAGCCTATTAATAAATCTATTGAAAAAGACAATTTTAAATATGAATAATAAAGAATAAAAACGTATAATGCAAAACTATTTGATAAAGTGTAATAAAGTACAAAATTATTATAAAGTTTTGCAATAGGACAGCTAATCATTTTAGAATTATTTATTTATTTTATTTAGTGTAGTATGCAGATGGTAGTGTAAAATCTACTAAGAATCACGGATTATTTGTAAGTCAATATCTTCTAAAACCTTAATTGCAATTCAAAACGTTGGAACAAGTCAACAGTAAATTTAGTAATCACTCCATGAGCACCAAAAAGTAAACCTATCACTTCCCAATTTGAAATTTTGTATTTGTCTTTTAAATAAGGAATGCAGGGCTTATAATATAGTTTTTCCCTTATCAATCTCCTTAATTTGGTCTACATTTTGTTTTTTCAAATCGGGTTGTAGGGTCAATAATTAATTCCTTATCATGTTGTCCATCAATGACAACTATGTCTACTCTTTTGATGGAGCTGTAGATAGAGAGGCCCAGAGATGGTTCGAATCGAAGGGGCTTGCCCCCCGCTCGGGTGTCATTTCCGCAGTACCTAGCCGTCACACGGCTTTACCTGCGAGATCGAGAGGAATGTAGGATCTACTAGGGAAGAGTGAACTGCTACTGCAGATAGAGGAACAAACTACTTCTTCATATACCTCAGATCTCTTTTTGGCTCTGAACGAATCAGCAATCGCCGTCGATACTGTGTGATGTCTGTTGTTTCTAAGAAGTTTGCCTCCCCTGCAGAAGCCAAGAACATGTATGAGGTTATGGTTTTTAGTTCTAATACATAAAGTTATTCTACATAAAGAACGGCGAGTGAATATCTTTTACTATTGCTATATTTAATGGCATTTATCTTGGGGAATGGTTGGACAAAGTTAAGGTGAACTATAGAGTGGCATCAAGAAATCTGAAAACCATAAGCTTTTAAGCATGTCCGTTAGGCAACGGGCATTTGGGAAAGGCGTACACTTGTAACATGAAATATTTCGAAAACGGCTAGCGTTTCTAAAATTATTTGACAGAAATTGTGCATTTTAATGAGCAATTATTTGCTTTGCTGTGGTGAGCGGTCTTTTTCTCATGATTTTCTCATTATATAATGTTATAAATGTAACAAAATAAAGCTGTCTTTACGTCTATTTAGAAAATCAAAAATATAAACTTTATTTATCACGTCAAAAGCTAAACCCCGGCACTACAGCCCATGAAGAGCCAAGTCTTACCGCCCAGACGCTGCGTCCTCCATCTCTGCCCACTACAGGAGTCATTAGTGGGGTGCAGTACTGGAGGGTGGTACGTGGTTAGCGTCCCGATCCCTCCCGGCCAGTTATGCGGCCTTCAGGAGCTGGGGCCGCTACTTTTTCATCAAGTAGCTCCTCAATTTGTCCCCCCGGGACTAACGAGGCTGAGTGCACCCCGTGCCAGACCTCCCAGAGGGGATAAAATCCCCATGTTGATACCGGGGATCGCACCAGGGTCCTCCGCGCCAGAGACAGGCGCGCTACCAACTTTGCTACGGAGGCGGTCATTTATCATGTTAACATGCCAAATATTTAGAAAATAAAAAGGAATACATTTTCCGACTAAAAGCTACATTGGGGTGGAGTGAATTTTTTTATAAATCTTTCGGTCACAATTCATATCTTTGTAAGATGCCACATTAAATACAAAAATTGATACCTATTTGCCTTTTGTTTTTGAGTATAGAGGCTGGAAAAATTTTCTTCAAAATCTTCGTGTCGCATCCTTGAAAGACAATAGACTTAAATACTTAACCGATTTTTCGTTTTTGAGTTATGCTTTCCATAGACTGACACACAGGCAGATAGACAGACACACACGCACGCGCACGCGCGCACACACAGACACACGCACATGGATCTTTTTCTAAATTTTTTTTTTTTTTTAATTCAGGGGGCCTCAAAACATATATTTCCGGTAAAATCTCGACATCGAATTTTTGGGTAGAATGCAATACTCCCTCTACTTTACGTAGTAGAGAAAGTAAAAATATCATCAAAACGAAACTGAAAACTGGATAAAATCCATGACTATTCTCTCCTTATAAAGACAAACTTTAAACATCTCTGGTTTTGTATGTTGCTAGATATATTAATGTATTCTTGAACTGTAGTGACAACAAAATAGTTCAAGCGACCGATCATATTGCGATTTTTTTACTTCACTTCCTATCCAGGGTTGTAAACGTATTGAGAGGCAACAGGCTATGTATAGAGAACGCATCTATTGGTTACATTCTATCTGTTCAGGTGATATCAATATCACCAACAGTTCCTAGAATTTAACTTTTAAGTTGGTGACACAGGCCTTATCTTACAGTGTATAAACTGTTGAATTTCAGTGGTTGTGTAGAGGATTCTATGTTCCACGTGTGAACTTGTCTGGTATTGTTTTGGTGCTTAGATAATGGTCCACACTTTCTAATTGTAGGTTTTGTAACTCAATTTTGTATTGGCAAATATAATAAGACACGAAAGTGTTATATCAAAGTAAAATAAGTTTTACTGACTAGTTTGAAACTAGTAAATCCCATTGTAAGCTTGGCAGTACCTTAGTGTAATGTTGGTCATGTTGAATTCTGGGGAGCTGCCATTGTTTTCTTTTCATTATGTATGTTTAATCATAGTGTACCAGTAGCGATGCGTAACGAAGCAAACTTTTGCGTAGACATGTTCTCTCAACACATGCATACCTATTGCAGTGCTGCTGACATTATTTGCTATTAATATTGTTGCAAATGACAAGTGCAGTTTGTTTATGCCACTTTATTTGTCCACTAAAATTAATCACAGAAACACAGTTCTTTTATTTTATCGTTGACACAATCTACAATTCGTGGTTTTTTCTTATTAAGATTCTCCAACATAGAGTCATATCGGACGGTGAATGAATGAAATGGGTGAAATGACGCTCAGATGAGCCCGAGATCCATAAAGCTTTAAGTTACCTGACATTCGATTTTCAGGATAAAGGAAAACCTCGGAAAAAACCTTATCCGGATAACTCACCCTAAGCAAGATTCGAATTCGCGACTTCTTGGACTGACACAGATACGCTACCACCACGCTACAGAGGTGGGCTACAATTCATCGTGATCTTGCAACTCACAGCCTCTAGTAACCTTGACACAAATACTGCTCACAGTCCTCTACGCTCTCTCTCTCTCTCTCTCTCTGTGCGTGTGTGTGTGTGTGTGTGTGTGTGTGTGTGTGTGTGTGTGTGTGTGTGTGTGTGTGTCCAACAAACAACGATACGCTCACAAAAAAACTACTTCACACAACAAACAACTACGACGCAACCATTAAATATCTAAAACTCTCTCTGACGATACACACGCTTAAACTCTCCCAATACTGATTTATGCAACACACATTTAAAAACTAACAAACTGGCCCTGTCTCCGTGATCTCTCGCGTTTATAGTCCAGACGAAATGTCGGTAAATTCTCTGGAATAGACACCTTTTTCTTGGAACTTCTCATAAATAACCAAGTGAATAGATTCTCGAACTGTCTGAAAAGGCATTTTTCTGCCACGCCGACGTAGTGGCGTGAGGTAGATAACACCAAACTTTACTTTTAAGACGCGTGGCTGCCCAGTGGTATGAGGTAGCTTGACGTTGATCATCTCTGACGGGCGGCCGGCGTCAAAATATGTTGCATTTTTATGTTTTATTACTTTTTCCAGACAACTAATGAATAATCCTTCGTCTTCCAAACATACAGAGCAGGCAGCCTCAACTTAGTGTGCTGTGACGTCATGCTCTTTAGCACACTTCCCGGACAGCTGGAAGAGAGCAGAATGGAAGGTCAACAGAGGTGGAAGGAAAGGCAGTGGTGGTTGCAAGCTAACATCAGAAGGCTTGTATTTTTAGTTGACAGCATTGACTGTGTAAGGCGAAATATTAATAAGATTTCATATTCCATTCAGCTGGTTGCTTAATAGAGGGAATAAACAATCCATTTCGCAACTCTTCTGGCATTTGCAAGTGTATACCGGTATTATATTCAACATTTACAATTGTATTCAATCGTTATTCAGACGTCGAGCTTTTTGTACTCGTTTACCCCTTGTTATCTTTATAGTATTTGGGGTAATTGTCTTGCTTTTACGAAGCTAACATTTGAAATTGCTGTGAGATAATTGGCTTCTGTGACCAGAATACAGACACATGCTTCACATGTGAACAGCGTGTCTGTAATTTGGACTGAGGAAATTAGTAAAAATCAGTCAGGCTTTCTTTGTGAAGAAAGGACTTCATTTCCGGATCATATTGCAGGCCAGTAAGTTCAAATTGAAACTCATTTTCTTCGAGCTTCTGTACCCACCGCTATGAGTAGTGTAGTATCGTTGTAAGTTATATTTTTAGTTCTTTGAACAACCTTGCGGCACCATACCACCTATGTCACTAGATAGATACCGTTCTTTCCAAACAGAGAGAAAACTATAGGGGGTGAAGGGTAAGAGATTGATGAAGTAGTAACACTGAGAAGTTACCATTCCTATAATTCACAAGCCGACATCGCACACTAATTATACGCATCCGCCATTGCTGCACTCGAAGACCTGTAAGACCACGCCACGCCTGCTAGCTAGCACAGAAGATGCTGACCATGCCCGCTACCCATTTTTCCTTCAGTTGAAGCTGCCTGATTTAGAGTATATCAATATTTCAAATATGGCCGTTTCTGTTCAGTTTCATAGTTTTAGCTTCAGAATCATTTACTGGCTCTGCACCGCTCTGCACCGCAGTAGCGATAACAAAGCGTTTGCTTAGGAATAGGAATGAAGGAGATATGGAGGGGGTTCGGTACTGAAGCCAGGCTTACTGTACCTATATCCCCAGGGAGGAAGGATGAGGTGAGAGGAGACACCAGGCAGCCAGATCCGGACTACGTTGACAGAGATCCTTAAGGTTTGGCAAGTTTGACGATTCATTGAAGTCCTCCGTATTCACCCAGGGCGGCCGTGGAGGGGTTTCCTTCGCTGACACTTGTGGCCCTAAAAGAACCAGTGGATGAATGAAATGAATACCAATCTAACTAATGAACCTGAGAATTGTTTATTGTTTAACTTAATTATGATATGACGATTTTGCTTACTCACAGCCTGCACTCTTACCATGTACAGTCTGCATCGAAAGTGTTCCTATCTACTTCTATTTTCAAAGAGCAGTTTTCATTTTACTATAAGTAAAAAGAAAAATACATCCTTGGTAGGGAAGGAATTCTTCTTCGGCGAGCCGGGGAAATTATTTAAAGAGAGGGGGAAATCCCCTGCATCCTTCCGTTGATTCGAACCCGAATCTGTTAGTAATTTTTTGGAATTTTCTTGTGATTTGCTGGTCTCTGAGAAGATTCAACGACGGATCCATATGTTTTAGATTTTAAACATGTCCCTTAAAATAGGATGCACCTAGTATCGTCTTTGCTTTCGTTAAGGCGTTTATATGGACGATACAGAACTCTTTGTCATGTTACTTCTTCAACTTCCAGGGTGATAATAGGGCCTCAATCACTCACATGTGTACGATCGCGCCTTCGCTAACACGCGATTATCGCGGTTCAGTTGTCACCTGTGCACGGAGCCCGAAGGCAGGACTTTTTCACACGTGACACATGTCTGTATACATGTAAACTTGGTAACTGAAGCCAGTGGTGGCTCGTACAAAAATGTACCCATATACTACAATATTGATCTTTTCCGACATACCTTTACGAGTTTACAACATACAATTCGGCAGCTCATTTTGAAATTCCCTTAAAAGACCTGATCAACTGCTAAATGTTTTTCTACTGCTCTGTCTATATCAGGAGTTAACTCTAATAAAACAAAAAGGCACTTGGATTTTTCTGTCTCGTGCCATTTCAAAGCCAGCTCAAAAGCGCCACAAAATTTGATACAATTCTAGAAGTAAATAGTTTTCCGCCTATCTGTTCGTTGTGTTTTACAAGCTCACTATGATAGGTACGACTTAATATTATTGCGATATTAGCATTGCCTAATACACTAAGATCAAGCGGGCTGTTTACATGCTTATTATTTGCACTGTTTCCTTATTAATACATTAATATGCCCCAGATCTGTCGCTAGCTCCTTATCCCACGTATTACTGTTTCCTATTAACTAAAATGAAAAAGAAAAGTGTGCACTCTGAGCATCACACCCAGAAATTCATACACTTTCATATTAAATTTCCTCGTCTACTCGCTATTTTTTAATGCTACCTTTTGGCTTGCATTCAAATGTAGAGTAGGTCTACCCAGCTGTTTCTCCTACAAAGATTTACTTGGAAAGGGTTTATTTAATAGATCATCTACAGAATTCGCTATGTTTCTTGAAAAACACACCACGGGGACACCTCGCTCACGTAGACCTACACAGATCTATTGTGGCTACCACCCCCAGGAGGTAGGGATGAAATGAGGGAACAGAAGGGGGGCTATCAGACTCGCAGCTAGACAGGCCCACCAGAGACGCATGGAAGTCCCTAACCAGTGCTGAGATGTCTTCATCCCTTGCGCAGGGCCCCGCGAAGCAGTCACCATCACACCGCGAGTACGGGGCGGTATCGCACGAAGCGTCCCTAACCCAACCCCTCGACGGAGGACAAGGGGTACTAGATGCCACCCAGCGCCGAGAACAGCAGTCCCATGCGCAATCATCCACGCCATCTGCCCGACACTGCCCACACTACATGCCTGGAACTGCACCACCTGAAAATGATAAGGAAATGGAATTAAAGGAAATCATGAAAAGGAAGCCGTGCTATGAAATAATGCATTCCAGCATTCGCCCAAGTGACATGGGGAAACCACGGAAAAAACCCATATAAGAGTGCGTGGCCACGGTGATCGAACCCACGACCTCCCAAATACGGGCCATAGACGTTACCATCTGAGCCATCCCGCTTGGTTACTAGTTACAAAAGTAGAGGTTTAATAATGAGAGGCCCAAATTAGGACACGCCGAAGGTGTGTATTCTAAGAGCAGCAAATCATTAATTCTAATTTTGAAACGTGCCGTCTACGATATTTTGCCTATGTTATCAGTATCCCTGGCCCGCGAAGGGATGTTGCGCTAAGGGTTATTTAGTTAAGGGTATAATAGTATACATTGTGTACTTAGTATATTTAAGGACATTTATTTATTGTGTAAACGATATTTTCAGAGAAAGAGTAACGTGAGCGTTAGAGAGAGAGAGAGAGAAAAAGGATGCGATACATTAACAAATATTGTTGCTGTATCCTACAATTTTGGATGCTAGTTTCATATGTGAATTTAAAGTAAAAATCTCATGTGTTACACTCACATGACTTTCTCCACTGTTTGTACTAACTATTCTTGCAAACCCTTATTCATCTAAATTTTTCATGTTAGTCGAGATAAGAATTTGCAGAAATTATCTTATTGCTCATTTTCTTGTAGATACAAAGGGAATATGGGAATACAGAAGGCTTTGAGAGATTGTCAAATCTTTTAAAGCTTTGAAAACCAGCTCTCTTTGCACGGCTAACATAAAAAATTGAGTAACAATCTTCCATTTGTGGGAAGTATAAGCATTTCAAAACTCTCACAAATAACGAGGAATATCTCCGAAATGGTTCACTCCACACACACATTTAAAAAGCAACAAAAAACCCACTCAATTTGGACATAAATTGCATGTTTTAACAAGCTCTACATTTTTTGTATAGCAAGATTTGGTCTATCTCTTACGGTTTACGAGTTAATCAAAAGTCATCCAGAGTAAACAGGACTACGTGGGCTACAGCCAGAAAATTCAAAATATACATTTCATTTGCAATAAAAATATCTTAAATATGCGGCATTTTAATCAAAATCGTTAGAACCATTTTCGAGAAAACCAAATTTTTGAAAAAAAAAAAAAAAACATTTTTTCCATGTAAAGAATAGTTTAGGGTGGAGGTGTCGCATCCTTAAAAGATATTAAACTTAAATATCAACTTTGGTTTTTAACTGACTTCGTTTTTGAGTTATGCTGTTCCAACATACGCACACACATACGGACCTTTTTCTAATTTTTTTTTTTTTTTTTTTTTTTTGGTAATAAGGGAGCCTCAAAACATATGTTTCCAGTGAAATCTCGACATTGAATTTTTGGGTGGAATACAATACTTACTATACGCAGTAGATAATTGAGAACTTGATTAAAAGTATTACAAGTTATTCTAGCGCATATATAGTATAATGTAATTGTCCATATGAGCAAAATATAGCACGCTATTTTAATTAATTAATGTGGTATCATTTTTGACCCAACAACACCATTTACCTAATAGAATAATTACAACACCATTCGAGGGTTAAACCCTGTATTATAGTAGATGACAGAAATTAAAAATTAATACATAGCCCCAGTCAAATCTTTGGTTCATTAAAAGGCCATTTCAATTGAAATTAGACAACCACCCAGATCTGGCAAGACGAACCGTAGAAATATTATTTCTGGAGATGATGTAAGTGGAAATCAAGGACCACGTTCCCCTGTAACGAATGAAACTGGTCAGCAGGTCCAGAGAAGGTGGCTTGTTTGTCCTCAGGCCAGGGCAGAGCAAGTAAAGGCCAGCTTCCATTGTTCCAAATGTACAAAAGGAGTATTGTGTAGCCCCCAAATGGACTGTACTGCAATTCCGTCCAAAGCTACATAAAGGCAATTGGATAGGAGTTAGATATTGTTCCCAAAATGGTTTGTTTTACTAAATTTTGTAACATTGAGTAAAAGGGATACCAGTTAACAGTACTCAGCAGCCGCATTTGCATTTCTAAGTCTTTATGGCATATTATAGCGTTTGAAGGTTGCAGAGCCTTCGATAGCTTCATCAAACATAACATTGTTTATTGTTATTGTTGTTGTGGTTATGGCTGTTATTATTATTATTATTATTATTATTATTATTATTATTATTATTATTATTATTATTATTATTATTATTATTATTATTATTATTATTATTATTATTATTATTATTATTATTATTATTATTACAAGAACAACCCTTAACCCAGTTATAATTATCCTTTAAACTGTTACAAGGGGCACAACTCAAAACGAAATTACTGCAGGAACAAGCCGCACAGAACTCTAGAAAGAGCATTTCAAAATGTACTTGCGTTTTGTAAAGTTGAATGAGAATGAAAATTCCATTCCATAGCTGCGACTCCTGTTTATTTGAGAAAGAAAGTAAATATCAGCTGGAGAAATCTGGTGAAATATCAAAATAGAGAAGGTAAAATAATCTGAAGTGTTACATTCTGACATGTGTAATTTAAAAAAATATTCAACAGAACGTAATATTAATTAAATGTTTCCTATGCATGTATGTTGTTTAAATTATTGAGTTACAAATGGTGGTGGTGCTGTGGCCGAAGGACTGCCTCTCTACTACTTATAGTAAGTGTTCCACCCAAAAATTTGATGTCGAGATTTCACGGGAAATATGTTTTGATCCCCCCTGAATAAAAATAAAAAAAAAAAATAAAAAAAATTTAGAAAAAAAGGTCTGTGTGTGTTTGTGTCTCTCTGTGCGTCTCCCTCTCTCTCTCTCTCTCTCTGTGTGTGTGTGTGTGTGTGTGTGTGTGTGTGTGTGTGTGTGTGTGTGTGTGTGTGTGTGTGTGTGTGTGTGTGTGTGTGTGTGTGTGTGTGTGTGAACAGCATAACTCAAAAACGAATAGTCGATTAAAAATCAAAGCGAGTATTTAAGTTTAATATCTTTCAACGATGTGACAGAACATTTTGAAGAAAACTTCTCCAACCTAAACTAGCCTTTACATGGAAAATTTTTCGAAAATTTTGTTTTTCTCGAAAATGGTTCTAACGATTTTGATTAAAATGCCGTATGCTTAAGATATTTTTATGGCAAATGATATATATTTTGAATTTTCTGGCTATACCCAGGTCAATTTATGTCCAAATGAACTTTCTTTTTTTGTGGACTGAACCATTTCGGATATATTCCTTATTTCCGTGAGTTTTGCAATATTTGTACTTTTCTCAAATGAAAGATCGTTATTCACTTTTTATCTGTTCGCCGTGCAAAGAGAACGGTATCTCAAAATCTTCATACAGCGACCAGCTTTAAAAGATTTAACTGTCGCTCAAAGCATACTGTATTCCCATAAGCCCCTTGCACCTACAAGAGAATTAGATCATTTCTGCAAATGTTTTCCTCAACTAACATTGAGAAGATAGAGGAATAAAAGTTTCTAAGAATAGTTGGCACAAGAGTAGAGAAAGTCATACGAGTGCAACACATCAGATTTTTTTTTTTTGGGTAGTGTTTAACACCCGCTTTTACATACGGCACCGCAGGGGGTGACACCGATGATACAGGGAATGAAGATGGAGCACCGGTGGAACAAGATGGCTGGGGAAACAGGAGAACCCGGAGGAAACCCGCCCCTTGTCCATCACAAGTCCCACATGCGGTCTCTATGGACCTAGGGCTCATTTGAGCATCATTTCCTAATTTCATTCATTCATCGTCCGATATGACATTACCTTGGAGGATGCTAAAAAAAGACAGAAGCCAAAACAAAACAGCTACCGGCTGCTGCAAACAGATAACATAGTCGGTGTCTCAGTTAAAAAAAAAGGGGGGGGGAGACGCAATGTACGACGAAATCATCAGAGACGTCCCAAATGGAAATCAACGTACAGTTGATCAACGAACTGTCCTAATTCATATGATCTTCTTTGTCACCTGTCATTTATTTTTATATAATTTCTACAAAATAATCTTTCTAAAAGTTATCTACTGCTTGAACTGAGATAAATGTTTGCATATCTATTTTCATTACAAATTTTGTGATAAGTAAAGAGAGATACAGATGGCGATGCGACTCTCAATTCTTTAAAAGGTGGTTTGCTGGCTAGGAATTTCCACACTCCTGTGACATCGCCAGACACGTCATGCTGTTGACAGCACTTCAAAAACTAAATACTGAACAATCCAAACTAATGACAAACGGATATCTCGGAAACGGCTAATGCCGCAAGAAATATTATTTGAAATAAAATATGTTTTGAGGAGATCTACATGTCTTGTAATAAATATTTGTGACTTCTTTGTGGTTTACACTTTTACAAATATTCTAAACTCAAATACTTTAGGGTACTGTTGCTAAGTATTGTGACAAATGACAAGTCAAATTAATCTTTTCTATCACTTTATTTCTCTTAAAAGCGCACCATAAAACACAATTCAGTTTTAGTGTTAGCTCCAATTATAATTCCTCGTAACCTTGCAACTCACAGCTTTTAAGTTCTATCGTAACCTTGACACATGTTTCTCTAACACTGCTTACAGTTCTACTACTCCCTCTGTCTCACATACAACTGGCTCCGACAATACACTCACTAAAGCTGGCTTCTCTCAACACTAACTGACCTCCACTCTGGCTGGCTGACTCGCTTATGTAGCCGAGAATGACGTAGAGCCGATTTTTTTCTTCTGAAAATGCACCTTTTATTCGAAAGTTCTAATAAACAAGCATGTGAATAGCTTCTAGAACCGCGTGCAATCGGATGGAACCTTTATTCGCTCCATTGTTATCAGGTGCGTGTTTACGAGCAATGGTACGACGTAGTTAACACCGAGCTTCCCTTTGATGAGCGGCCGATGTCTTGAACTGCCACATTACAGTATATTATGCAATGAGAGCATAAGGGCAGCAATTAAGATGCAAGTATATTTTATGAAACAAGAGGTAGCGTGTTCCATAATATTAATGTACTGTCCTGTGGTACTACGGCCCTTTGAGTATAATTTTGGCCTACAGCCCGCCGGCTGGATCCCCCACCTCTTGTCACTACAGGCGTCATGAGTGGGGTCCGGTGGTGGAGGGTAGGACGTGGTCAACGCCCGAGCCCTCCCGGTCAGTATATGCGGTCTTCGTAACCCGGGTCGCTTTGGTGGGAATCAAGTGGTCTAACCACTCGGCTATGGCCGTCATAATATTCATACTAGGATCTTAATTGCCATTATACTCAAGTTCTTCATTACCCGATTACCCTCCCCTTATGTAAGACTTACATCCCCCTAGGACTTACAAGCCAGCCTAGGGCCAGACGCCTGTCGGGGAGCAGAGGAACATATGGACCAGACAGAGTGAAGACCTGGAAGCGGGTGGTCAGCCAAGTACCATTTGTGAGAGTGAACAAGAGGATGATATGAAATACAGGCGAAATCGATGAATGGAAACGTGTTGATGGAGCAGCTGATGGAATGAGTGACGGAGGAAACCGGAGAACCCGAAGAAAGCCCGCACAGACGGCGCTTCGTCCACCATGAATACCACATACGGTTCCCTTGGTGGTAGGCGAACGGTCTAACCGTTCGGTCACGGCGCCACCACATACTCAACTTTCACACGTCTATTTATGCTTGACTATTAGTCAAGTTGGAAACATTCATAAAATGTGTTTAATATTCTACGCTGCAGGTTATTGTCAATGGTGTCCGACATTTTAATCATGTATTTATTATTTGATTGTACATACAAGAATCGATAGTTGCGCCTTCAACTTTTATTGTTGTGTTTGACTTATCACAATGATACAGATAGTACACTTTTGTCAAGGTTATATGTATATATTACCCTGGCATTAATTGCTCAATGTGAATACACATGTTTAACTGTGAACTAAGTTTCATTCACGGGGTGAGATCCCGCTACCCGTTCAGCTTTCCCTCGTCGTTCCTCCGTTCCACCATCTGAGTTACGTTCCCAAGTCGTGGTGTGGGGGAAATTAAGCACGGGATAATGCATGGCGTAACCCTACTCCTGACAATAGTATATGAGAGAATGTGAGATGGGCGTATGTTCACATTTCATCATCAAATCCAACTTCGAGCTGTCAGCATTACAAACGGGCTTCGAACTGTGTACCCCCTATGTCATTGCAGAGTCTATATCAACGGTGGTGAGCCTCCTGCACATGAACCAATACGTGTGATTGTCTGAAGCTCCGTGACTGGAGCAATAAGGTCCTCCACTGACGTTACAGGAATGTCATACACCATACTGCTCATACAACTCCACAGAAAATAGTCGAGAGGTGTGAGATCTGAGGACCATGGAACTGGTCCACCTCTATCAATCCATCGATTTCGATATGCGTCGCTTAGGTCCGAACATTTACATCAAATTGTGCTGGAGCTCGTGTTGGCCATTTCAGCAGCTGTGTACTGTTATGTGTCGCACTGCAATTAAAAAACGTTACTGTACTGGAAACTACACAAATAACGCTGGAGGATGCGCACCAACGACTCTATGGCGGAATTAAGCGCATGCACAGGAATGTTATTATGCTCAGGTCGTTCATCCCAGTACATAGATGGCGAAAGGGTTGTATACCTACCGTATTAAGATACCAAAACGAATGTTAACAAATTGGCAGAACCTTTCGTTCTCAAACTTCGATGCTCTCCAGCGTCCAAATCGTACATTTCCGGACAGGGGTTTTTATTTGAAAACAGATCCGTTTGCCATCCCGCACAACATATAGGCGTTGTCTGTGATTTTGGGGACACCTAGTGTGTGTGTGTGTGTGTGTGTATGTGTGTGTGTGTGTGTGTGTGTGTGTGTGTGTGTGTGTGTGTGTGTGTGTGTGTGTGTGCTATAACCTTGAAAAAAGTAGACTTTCAAAAACGAGAAAGCAATTTGATTTATTATGTTATTTACAATATTAACACTAATTATTAAATATACAGAGTAACTTTATTTCATGTAGGGAATCGGTAGTTTCGCTTACAGGTGCGCAGTGTTGATTGCTACATGCGGATCTTTTGATTGGTGGTAAGCAGTACCATTATAAAGAGCTGGATATAATGAGGTCCATTACAATGGCGTATAAGCGTTACATTATGGCATGGTCGAGCATAAATATAAATTATGTAATATACCACCATCTTTGAGATGCTCTATTCAGCTAATTAAAAGTGCATAGTAGATGTAAATGTTTAAGACAGGTAGCTGATTATATGTTAAGAGATAGAGGAAGTGAAGAAACTCATAAGGAGATAAAGATCTTCAGTTTAACAGAAAGAATTTACGAATATCGGAAAAATTGGAATGTAGAAGTTATGCATAACTACTGCTTTCCCAATTTAATTATGACCTACAAACTTACAGGAAAAAGAAATATATGTAGATCGAGAAGAAGACGAACAAAACAGTTTTGATATATAAGACCGGAACAGGTGAAAATGACTTAATTGTTGTTGTCGATTATGATGCATGTATGTACAGTCATGCAAATAAGTATTCAAGCAGTACTACAATTAAAACTTATTGCTGATATTTCCATATTGAATTAAATAAAAGCGCTATAATTTTGAGTAGAAGGCTACAGTAAATAGACAGTATAGTGGCAGCATACCCTTGAGTATTAGATAAACGTGTTTCAAGAAAATTAGCAATTCCGAAATTCTGGTGCTATTTGACGGGGAAAAGGTATTCATGCAGCACTAGAAATGTAAGCATAGAAATCACTAACAAAGCGCTTTTAGCAAGGAAAGCCTTTAAAGGAAAGCTGCACCACTTTTGTGTTGGTCCTCATATGTGGTGAATGTCGTGTAAGAGAGAAATAGGCCACAAAGGAAAAAAAAAAAAAAAGCAACGTAATGGAAAGGCAAATAGTTACTTTCGAATATAAACAGGGAAAATCATTTTTAGAAATAGCTGATATTGAAAGAAGCCAGGCAACTCTGCAGCCTAAAATAACTCGATATAAAGAATTAAATTTTCTCGTTAAAAATGGAAGAAGTGGTCAAGTACAGAAGCTAACGCAAAGAGAAAAAAACATATCAACAAGTATGGTAAAAAAATATACTAAATTGACAGTTTGTGTATTGTGTGTGTGTATGTGTGTGTGTGTGTGTGTGTGTGTGTGTGTGTGTGTGTGTGTGTGTGTGTGTGTGTGTGTGTGTGTGTGTGTGTTAACAATGAGTCCGGGAAGAAAAGCACAACAAAGGCTGCTTGTTATATTCTAAGTAGTGCAGGCTATGGTGTTAGGATACCTAGAAGAAAACCATACAGCAACAAGGAGTCCAAGAAATTGAGACTTGAACTTGCTCGAGGCATATAAACAAGAACACCGGTTTCTGCGATGAAGTACTGGTCACAGATGAAAGTAAATTTAATGTAATTGTAATTGACAGCGGGATTTAGCTGTGGCGAAGACCAAATACTGAGCTTGAACTCAAACCATCCAAGCCGCACTGAATCACAGGGGTGGAGGAATTGTAATATGGGGATGTGTGCCCACATCTGGCGTTGGGCAACTTGATTTTGTCGCAGGCAACATGGGCAGATATCAATACTTAAATACCCTAAAAGAAAATCTGCAAAACAGCGCTGAGATGTTGCATTTAGGCAAGACTATCAACAAAACATAACCCTAAGCATACCTCGTAAATACCCACATTCTCAACTTCCCAGCCCACACCTTTGCCCAATTGAACATCTTTGTAGTATAGTTGAAAAAGTGGTGAAAAACATGAAATACAAAGTAAGGCAGCTCTCAAACAATATCTACAACAGGAATGCAAAATATTAGTCTCAGAAACTAACAAAAACTAGTTCGTTCCATGCCAAAGAAATTAGCAGAAGTGACACATAGAAGAAGAATGTCCACAAAGTTTTAACATATTCATCTTCACTCCAGGGATTATGGTGATAGCCTGTTCTGTCCTCCCTCAATTATTCTCAGCTCTTCCTTGAGCGTCTAACATCTTTTCCTTGAGGTTTATAACCATAAACTATCCTGGGTATTCTTTCCTCGGTCATTCTTTCTATATGTTCCTTCCACCGTTCTTATTTTCTTCAATCTTGTCATTCAAATAACAAATCTTTAGTTTCTCAAGTATTAATATTATATTTATGTAAATTGTTATTTTCTTTGAATGTATGGATGCTTTTTCCCCATTGCGCGAAGTCAGTTGGAACAAAATGTTTATTTACTTTTTGCGGAACACTAATTTGGTTAATCCTTTTGTACACACTAAGTCGGAAGCAAACCCCGTATTGTTAGTTTACAAAATAACATTTTTGGTTTTCATCTTTAGGTCTAATAAATAAAGTTATTGTACATAAAAAACGGTGTGTGAATACTTTTTTCCATGACTATATGTAATTACCGAAGGTAGACTAACTCTCCACTCATACGTGAGCTGCTTTAAGTCAACTAATCATGTGCATTGCAATTTCAAATTTCAACCAATGACATCTTTCTTTCGCGAAAAAGTTATCAAATTTCATTATCATCTTCTATGCTTTTCTTATGTTATGATCAGGTTACAAAATCTAGCTGCACTGTGCTAACAGATGCGTAAGAGCTGACATAATTTCACGCAATAGAGCCGCTGTTCAAATGTCAAATACGGCTGACCCTCGCTTTGACGCTGAAATAGATGAAATAATTCGAAGAGGGAAACCTCAGGACACACAATACAACAGAAAATGTTTGGAATCAGTTTGACAAATTTTGCATTGAACGAAATTATAAATTAACAGCAGATACTCTTAACTTCTGACATTGCCAACAAAATTGGGGCATCAATATGATAATCTTGTAGGCCGTGCCAATGGTTACCGATGAATCTATTCATACTGCCTATTTCTTTTAAAAGGTTAGTAATTACAATACATTTAAATAACATTTAATTCGCTATATGATCCTTTAATTCATGAAATAGTCTTAATAAATGCAACTCGTAGTAGCCAAATGCTCTAGATAAATAATTGACAATCACTAGTGATGTTACTTATGATAATTATCAGAGATGTCCCCCGAGCATGATCCTGAAGTTTGTTATGTATGTTGGTGCGTTAGACAATACGTTATCCTTTAAAGGAACAGATGTACTCGCAATAGCGAAATGCCTGCAGCTAAAAGTAATCTCGTCAGTGACAAAGGGCGGTATGGTGCACGGTAAGGTTAAGTAAGGGCAATAAAGGACTACTAACGTTCAGAACAATGCAGTGCATCCCGGTTCTTTTCGGAAGCACGGAAGGGGAAATCCAGTTCGTTTCGCTGTGATTCCTACACTTTGTCAGGTTTTTTGTTATCATTATTCTCGCTGCCTTCATCAGCGTTGTCATTTAGCTCAGCAGAACTCCGCATTTGACGGTATGCAAAGCTGGGCTCGGAAAACAACGAATAGACGACTTATAGGTTGCTCAAAAAGTGAGTTCACCAGATATTTTAAATTAAGCACGAACTCGATATATAGATTATTTAAAGTGAATTTATTGTTCCCTGAACTGATTCATCATTATTATTACCAAGCACTTTTATATGAGCTTCTTTCTCTTTTCTTTTTGCTTTCAAATATTAGGCGCGATTGCCTGTTGCGACTTCACAACCTTTCACAGGACGACAGTGAAGCATAGCTTTTAGGATTGCATTTGGCCACAGGCGATGCAGATAATGTATCCATTTGTTCTGGTAATGTATGTAATCAATTCCAAATGCAAAACTGGTTATTACATTCTTTCCTCTCATTTTCTTCATGGTCCTATATGACATGTTTATATGGGCTTCGCAACTTAATTTTTCGGGTTCTGCTAAAGGAAAAGCGGACTTAGAGTCCATGCAGAATTAAATAGTCCTTCGTTGTGTCGCCAATTTGATGCTGTATTATTCGACGCCTATTTGATGCTGCCGTTTTCTTCGGCGTTTCTTGAAAGCCCTGCTTTGCTTTCCTACGTTGGTCGACTATTGGAGTTCTTTCTGCATCTGTACCACGGCTGCTAAAATGGAGAGCTAATGAGCTTTATCCTCAGGGTATGCATGGGCTGGTAAGAAGAAGATACAGGAGCTGATAATTTTATGAGTTTTAATACTTACATAATTCAATGACATCATTGGAGGTATGCCTACCGTTGGTTAACACAGAAACTTTGGGTTTGATGCAGCACACACTAATTGTTGACCTGGTCTTCTCTCGAGCCAACCGCCAAGTAAAAGAAGAAGCCGTTGGTCAGGACGCGTCAGACTACCGAAGTCAAACGAGTGTGCGTTGATCACCGGAGTCAAATGAATTTCCGTATCACAGTCAATGGAATTTATTTTCGAAAACCTCCTGCACTCAATAAAGCTTCCAGGAGCAATAATGGAGGTGTCACCAGGTTTCTTAATAGATGTTAGCAATCTTCTCTTCTAACAGCCCTTTCAGCTTTCGTCAAACGGCGAATCTTGATCTATTCCTTAACTGTTGAAAACAGGGGACAAGTCATGTGGAGCCAATTATGCATTCCTAAACGGATGGCTGACCAATTTCGCTTTAGGTTCTTGCAGGAATTCTTTTAATTTGTGTAGAGGCATTGTCGTGATGCGGCAGCGGCAGTAGTAGTAGTGAGCAATAACATGGCGCATACTATTACCTTTAATTTGCCTTAACTTACTGAAGATATACGGCTGACACGGCGCTACGAGTGTCAAACGCGCAAATTTTCAAACGAGTAGTAAATAAATGCTCACTTCCCACTACAGCGCATACGAAGCAGAAGCTCAAGAATAGTTCGATATATTCGTTGCTGCTTTTCGAACGAGTAAAGTTGGGTTTCTAGATAACCTATTGTGTGCCGACTGGGAGATTGGGTACGTCTGCGCAGTGATGTCCAGGAGGGGGCATGAGATGAGTTTTTCGGTAGTCTTCCCGAATGGGTTGATGCATATTAGTGGCGTATCCACTAACCGTCCCTGTGTAGCAGTAGAGATGAGGGGGCTTTTTGGACTCAAGGCATTGCCCTAATGAAAAGACCCACGGAAGGTGAGGTACTCGGATACCGCTTCCCTGGTTTTTGAGGGGGTGTTTCTACCCCTAATGGACCTCGTTTACCATATGTCCCTACAGTGTCGTGTCGCTTTGATTTCCACATAACCTACCGTAAAGAGACTTTGCGCCAGTTATTTTAATGGTTGACTCGATCCACAGAGACTCAGAGAGCGGCTAAGTGGGTCTGTAGGTCCCTCTTAATTACAGAAAACACAAATTGTGACGCCCTGATAAAGTCAAAATTAGCGCTTTTATTTCTATAGTATTTATGTACATTAATCATTTAATTTCATCTCTCATTCCGTTAGGTTTCTTTCAGGGTTGGAAGCATCGCGGTGGCAGCACGGCAGGGGGAATAAATGCGCTCTGGAAATATCGTCCTGAAGGACAGCCATTGCTTTTCGGGTCCTCCGTGGGATGGTATAGGTCGCGTATTAGTTATTTACGAATGACCCTCAGCGAAGGTCCACTAAACACGTCATCAAATAGGTTGTGTTACGATTACAAACAGTTCTGCTTCCCTATGTTATGTTTCGAAGAAAACGCAGAGTACAGTTGACTTCAAAGTTTGTGTGGTACGGGTTCATGTCATTGCCAGTGTTTTAATGAGAGATAATGAAAGTGGCAGCAATCAAACGAAGACAAGGAAAAATGTTGGGTATAGAAGATATACAAGCACATTAAGTGTAAACAGTTACAGATATTGATATTGTAATACACGTAGCTGACATCGCTGGAAATGTTATAATTTGTTTTGTAATTACTGCACTTCTTGAGCGCAGAAACATGATAGCAAGGTATACAGCATCTGATTGTCGTTTCTGCTTCTGTATGGCAGTGTTTACTTGAATGTTAGTAAGTGACTCGCATCTAGCCTCTCATTTAAAAATTTAATTCGTTAAGAAGTAGGCGGCGCCGTGGTTAGCGCGGTTAGCGGTTAGCACGCTCGCCTACCACCTAGGTGGCCCGGGTTCGATCCCAGGGACCCGCATGTGGTATTCGTGGTGGACGAAGTGGCGACAGGGCGGGTTTTCTCCGGGTGCTCCGGTTTCCCCCGCCATCTCATTCCACCGGTGCTCCATCTTCATTCCATGTATCATCAGTGTCACCGCCTGCGGTGCCGTAGTAGTAAAAGCGGGCGTTAAGCACTACAACAACAACAGTTAAGAAGTAACGCACGACCTATACAAGCCCAAGGGGATGGAGGGGAGCTAAGTCAGCCTCCGCAGGGTTGGTTCTAACTGGGACAATGTGGAGACCTGCTCTGTCTTGAGAACGTTCTGGCCGCCTTTAGAATTCATTCGCCTCATCCATCCTCCAGGAGGTACCCCGTCAGAGACATAGGAACAAAAGATCACCCTTCGGTCAAGGTGCTAAGTCCTCCTCCGCAAGTTACTATTAAGTCATTTATAGCCATGTTTCCTAAATAATTAGTTACATTTATCTGAAATCTATATTGCCGTATTATTATTATTATTATTATTATTATTATTATTATTATTATTATTATTATTATTATTATTATTATTATTATTATTATTATTATTATTATTATTATTATTGTTGTTGTTGTTGTTGTTGTTGTACATAAATTCACCAAGTATAGGCAAGATAATACTCTTCGAATCATATTATTTTGTTATATAAATAAATTCAGTGAAATATATCCAACTGTAATTATATGGCGGCATTCTTCCACCTTGTGTCATATTTGTGATTTACCTTTTCCCCGTTATCCGAGCCTCCATATAGAAAATGGCGATTCCATCACTTTTGGTGTGATAGTGGTAAAATAAAATATCAGCGGCGCAAGCGTAAATCTGTAATTCTGTATGGCTGGTACAATGTAGTTGCATTTAAAAGTTGAAAACTTTGATTATATACTTATATGCATTGTACAGCTCCATATAATCACTGTGTAAATTATCAAACATTGGTTTAAACTATATTTCGAAAAGGGATAAGGAAAACATACAGTGAACTGAAGAAAGTCAATAGACGACCATGTGAAAGAAACAGGAAATTTAGACTGAGGTCATCATTGGAGCTACGGAATGAAAATAAAATTGGATGGGGCAAGGAAACATTTTGGAACTGGTATGAAACAGAGCCGGAATAGCATGGCTTAGGCCGGGGTGGTAGAAAGCTCGTAAGTTTGTTAACGATGCTGACAGGATAATCTGCCCTTTATGCGGGGAACAAGAACACTGGACACACAAATGGCAGCATGCGTACAGACGGAAAAAATTATTACAGGAGATAATCTTGGCTACCAACAGACTTGTTTCTAAACAACTAAAACTGTCCAAACTGAATCTTTATCGGCGGTGGTGAGCCTCATGCACATGACCCAATGCGTGTGCTTGTCTTTAAAGATTATCAGTCGCTCCGTGGACTCGAGCAATAAGGTCCTCCGTTGGCGTTACAGGAGTGCCATATACCATACTCTTCATACAACTCCACAGAAAATAGTAGAGAGGTTTCAGATCTGGCGAACGTGCTGGCCATGGAACTGGTCTACCTTTACCAATCCATCGATTGGGTATGCGACGTTGAGGTGCTTCCGCACATTTACATTGATGTGTGCTAGAAAATACACAACTAACGCAGTAGGATGCTCACCAAGGGCTCTATGGAGGAATTTAGCGCATGCGCAGGGATATTATATTGAGGTCGTTCATCCCCAGTACACAGATGGCCTAAGAGTTACATACCTTCCGTATTAAGATACCAAAACGAGTGCTAACAAATTGTCAGAACCGTTTGTAGTCAAACTTCGACGCTCTCCAGCGTCCAAACCGTGCATTTCCGGACAAGGGTTTCTGTTTTAAAACCGATCAGTTTGCCATCCCGCACAGCAAACTAAGCGTTGTCGGTGTTTTTTGGGACACACCGTATATGCATATATAGTAGGGTCTCTGTTAAAGTTTCTACTTCGATTTCTTTGATTCTCTCCTTGGATTCTAGTGTTTAGGTAATTTGACATATTTATGAATCTACTGCAGAACTAAGAAACCCTAGGGCTGAAAAATAACCAAAAATGTTTTCAAATTGACGATATTATGCACATTGTGAATAAATTGAATACTATTAATTCCCTAACTATAAACCGGATTGTGCTGGAAATTATTTTATAACTAAACGTCCTTAAGTGTGCCAAGTATTGATTTCATGCATATAAAAGTATAGAACATTCAAATTGCAGTTTCAGAGTCCGTTAATCTTATCTTCTTATAAAAATGAATGTTTGCACGTTTGTGATCTTTGTGCTGCTAAACCGCTTCGCCGATCACCATGCAATTCGGCACGTACAGGTATTTATTCGTGGAGGTTTCTGTGCTGTCCGTTTTACTATAAAATGTATTACATTCACACAGTTTTCTCTACTCTCTTTTCTTCTACGTAACACATACACAAATCCTGCACGAGCCCTTCAACACACAATTTATACAATTTCCTATGATTAAAATCGAAATGCAACGTATTACATTCACACAGTTTTCTCTACTCAATTTTACGAAAACTAATCACATTAATTTCTTTACTCGCTCTTCAACACATAGTTCATACAAGTTTGAATATGTTTGAAGTTGAATTGCAACGCTTTACATTCATACGACTATCCCTCACTTTTCTTTTACCAAACACAATCACGTTTCTTTCCCTACAAAGAATTCATACAAGTTTCTATATGATTGAAATAGAAGTGCAACATTATGCATTCACAGAGGTTTCTCTTTCACACGCTGGTACCGGAGATCTAACTTGGGTCCTCCGCGGCAGAGGCAGACGCGCTACCACTGCGACACGAAGGGCTATTTCAGCTAGTATATATATTAAATACAAGAAAAACAAATTCCCTTAAATACAAACCTCGCAATAAATGGGTGCGTGCAGTATTAACACTTGCATGAGAAAGAGAAAGTGAGAAGGTTGTAAGTAATCTGCCTGTGGGACACAATGGAGAACACTAAGTAATGTTTACTTTTTCCCTGCTAAAGCAGCACTTGATGGTTTTAAGCGTGGTCTTTGAATTCAACTCGTGTTCTCGAGAGAGATAACGTGCGCGACTTTTGCTGTAAAGACCTTGTTTAAAACAATGCTATTCATTTGTGTAAAGCTTGGTTAACAAAAAGAGTTTGGAAGATAAGAGCAAGTGTTTCGTGATGCTTCAGTGCAATTATTTTTCATTATCTTCCAACACATTTGAAAAAGGTGTCCTCCCTTTGCTTTAATTTCGCGTCTCAAATGGACAGATGGGACAGCTGCTATTTCCTTGAGAGTGAGAAAGTTCAATACATACATTAATATTATAACTCTAGTTCCATCGCCTCCTTAGTGCTGCTGCTTAGCAAACGAGAGACTCGAGTTCGGTTCCAGCTACCGGCCTTGGGAACTTTCTTTCACTGGGGTGCACTTAGTCTTGTTAGAGGCCAAATGAGGATTCAGAAGTAGCTGTCTCTGATTGCGAAGACCGTATGTCCGGCCAGGAGGGACAGGGTGACTAACCACGTCCCGTCCTCCGGTACTGCACGCCACAGGGGGTTACTGCGGTCGGGCCCGAAAAGGGCTGTTGCACCGCGGGGTTAGCGTTAATCCTATTTCCCACCAACCTGACAGCATTATAGTTCAGTGCAAACGAAAGGCTCTCATTCTGCATATGTTTTTATGTGATGGGTTTGAAATTTCATTCCCTTTGCATTGCCACAAGGGGAAAAAAGTAGAGCGCCTGCCTGCTGTGCAAGGGGTCCCGGGTTCTATTCCCGGCAGAGGGGTAGGAAGTTTTCTCGAGCCAAGATTATTTCTTATCCTTCCCTGAGTCTGGAAGTATGGAGTGAGTGAGTGAGTGAGTGAGTGAGTGAGTGAGTGAGTGAGTGAGTGAGTGAGTGAGTGGGTGAGTGAGTAGGGTTTAAGGGCCCGTCAACAGCTAGGTCATTAGAGCCCCCGGAAGTATGAATGAACGTGTGAATGTGTGTGTGTGTGTGTGTGTGTGTGTGTGTGTGTGTGTGTGTGTGTGTGTGTGTGTGTGAGTGAATTCAACGTATAAAAACCCCAAAGGCCGAAAAACCCACTGTTAAACGAGTAACACCACTGTCGCCGATATGACCTCTGCAATTAAGGGCGGGATATAAATGGAACACTTAAAAAAAAAGAATGAAAGGGGGGGGGGGACATAGCTGGTTAAAAAAGAAGTATTTGAGAATTCAAACAAATACAAGGAATGCCTCTAAACGGCTATGCAACAAAAAAGGTTATTTCACATAAATTCTATACTTTAGCGAGATCTACATTTTTTGTGAAATAAGATCATATCTACCTATACATCTCTTATGATATGCCAATTATACAAAAAATATTCACAATGAAGAGGACTTCACAGGGTATACGTAGAATATTCAATGACTGCATCTTATTTGTTAATTAAAATTATTTTACTGTTTAACGACGTTGTCAATTGCCAAGATCACATCAGCGTCGCCGGTGTGCCGGAATTTCGTCCCGCAGGGGTTCTTTTACATTCTGGTAAATCTATTGACATGGAGCTGTCGTTTTTAGGCATATTTAAAAATCTTCGGTCTGGTTGGGATTTGAACGCGCGACCTTGGGATCTGTAAGCCAGTGTCTAACCAACTGAACCACCCATACCGACTTTATTTGTTAAGCGCATATCGTTAATATATATATATATATATATATATATATATATATATATATATATATTATATTTTAATCAATGATGTTAGAGCCATTTTTGAAAAAGTTAAAAATAGGTAATGAAATTGCTTCTGCGTAAGTGGTAGTTTGGAGTAAGGGGGTTTTCTTGAACATTTTTGAGTCCCATCATAGAAGATACTGAATTATACTGTTCGCAAAGCAAACACAGATACACGGATAGACGCCCCCACCCCCCCCCCCCCCCCGCGCGCGCACACACACACACACACATTTCTTCCCCAAAAAGTATGCTGTTTACATTCAAGGAATTTGGAAACGTTTATTTCCATTGAAATCTGGGTATCCTCTACTTATTACATATAAGAACTATAGAATGCAAGAATATATGTTATGATTACTTTAGATGAGGAATGAATGTAAAAGTCGTGTGGTTGTAACTATATTCTTAGTAATAATTAGGCTTCGAACCTTTATACAGTTGTCGCGGCCTCAAATTACCTGCCACATGGGCAGAGCGTGACGTCATTGCCCTAGTACAGTGACAGCACAAAGCACACTGTCTACAGTGTATACTGTCTCTCGAATTTGTTCACAAGCTCCACACAGTAAAATGCCTGCAGCACGAAAATCGAAGTATTCACGTATTGCTGAACTTGTAAAAATTTGGTAGTGAATATTTCACTGCAAATAGTGACAACATTGAATGTAAGTTATGTAACAACGTTCGTGCGTCGATTGTAGCTGGCATCCTGTGTTGTGATCATATGACAGACTGATTGCCTCCCATTTGCTACAGTGCAAACTCCGCAGGTTTTCGTTATCTGTATGAAGGTTCGTTCCCTAGGAATAATACTTCAAATCTTGTATTTAAGGCGGCGCCATGGCCGAGCGGTTAGAGGTTCACCTAACACCTAGGTGGACCGGGTTCGATCTCAGGACCACCATGTGGTATTCACGGAGGACGAAGCGGGTCAGGGCGGATTTTCTCCGGATTCTCTGGTTTCCCCGTCACTCATTCCACCAATTACTCCATTATCACATTTCCAATCATCGATTTCGCCTGCATTTCATATCCTTCTTTTCCTCACTATCATACCTGGTGCTGAGCTGACCACCTGCTTCCAGGTCTTCACTCTGTCCGGTCCAGAGGTTCCTGTGCTCCCCGACAGGCATCTGACCCTAAGCACTGGCTTGTAAGTCCTAGGGGTGTAGATCCTACATAAGGGGAGGGTAATCAGGTAAAGAAGAAGTCTTGTGTTTGTGCTCAAAAATACATATAGAATTTTTAGGTGGAGCATAATTTCTTCTGACTCACCTTTATGGTGTGGGGGTAGTGTGTGTGCCTCAAACTGAAGAGGTCCGGAGTTCGTATCTCTGTTAGTGAGTTACCTGGATAATGTTTTTCCCTTGGCCTAAAATATGAATTTCGGGTAACTCTAAGCTCTATGGACCACTTAGTCATTTGAGCATCATTTCACTCATTTCATTTATCGCTGTATACGAAGTAAGATAAAACAGTTTTCTATTTGATATTTAGGTATAGGTTGCTATTGAAGCGTGAAAACATAATACCTACTTTATACCAAATGAACCTAATTTCAATTTCATAAAATTAATTTACCCTAATTTAAAAATTCAAAATAGTGGCACTTTTCTAGACTGGAACCAACTTTGTCCCTTATTGACTATATAGACTATTTTAAAATATATTTCAATTCCTTTGTTCTTATTTTAAAGCTGAAGCTTTATTTTAGTATAATGACAAGAACTAGACTTGTATCTGGACAAACAATATCATGAATTTATTTTCAAATTATAAATGCAATTTTCTAGATTATTTTAATAACTATTTTTTTCCTCAGAAAAAGTATCAAACAAAGCATATATCGTAATTCTGGTTAGGTTCCTCTATTATATATATATACATACACACACACACACACACACACACACACACACACACACACACACACACACACAGTAAAGAGGACAAAAAGTTTCATTTAAACTCCTTCAGTAGTTTTTGCACTGTCAAGGTTATGGTTTAGTATACTGTATTTTGTGTGAAATGAATTTTAAAACTTTGATATCAAAATTTGGGTACCTTTGTAACTTATCTACAACATGCTGCTGCAACTTTCATTTTAAATTATTCTGCAAGTAATGCAGATATTCAAATAATAATTTTTGAAAAATCAGTTAAATATTTTCTGCATTCAATAACATATTTTTAAAAATTTAAGCTGTACCGACCCTCTTGGGCAAATATTTGCGCTATCTGTCTGACACCGCCAGAAACATTAGAAGGAAATGGAGTGAAAGAGAAAAGATGGAAAAAATTCGTGGTAGATGAGAAACTACCCAGCATTCCCTACCGATCATGGAAAACTATGAAAAACTCAAGGTCTCATTGAAAGCTCGAAAGGATCGAATCCGAGGCTGCAGAATGCGTGTCTGGCACATATCCGTGTTCTACCTGGCATAAACAAACGGTAGAGGAGTACAATGTATCAACTTGTGGTTATAAAGTACTGTGCTTTTATCGTGCACATGAGCTCTAACATCCTATGCCTGCTGTGGTGAAGAGCACCAACTTTTATTTCTCTGTTGGAAGTCTGATATAGGACGGGAGAAGGGGGTAGTGTTTTTGGGTTATTTTTTTACCATACTCGTTAAAGTGGTAGGAGGGTGGTGAAGGGGTGCTGGAGCCCCGGCGCCCACCAATCCATGATGGAAACGTTTCGCGCAGACGTGTTGCATATCCAGGGGCAGCGGGGGGCGCAAGTTTGGAAACATAGTTGCCCCCACCCTCCAACTCCTTCGGCAGGGTAGCAAAGTTGTTGCTGGTGAGGAGGCTTTAGTCGTGCGTGTTTTGTTTAGCGACGCCCATCGCAGATTTCACTCGTGACGGTTTGTACTTGATGTTACGTTAGACAAAGAATAAAGTCATATCTTCGCAACCAACCCTTTGTAATAGCTTTGTGTCCGTAAGTTCTACACTTACTAAATGTTATACGTACTGGATGTTGTGATCTTTGTTGTGCTCAAAATATGTTTACCTTGTGACTTACCTTCTTTCCTGGCGTTTCCAATCTTCAGCTTTCACAGTTAACAGATTATTTCTCCTTTGAAGAAAGCAACAGAAGTTCCCTGTAATAGAGACAAATTATATGTACTTTCTGACAAGCAGGTTATAAACTCCTCCATCATGTTTAATTAATCCAAGAAACGCGCATCTGTGTCACTTATGTATTTAAAAAAACTGATGTGTTGCACTCACATGACTTTCTCTACTCTTTTACTAACAATTCTAACCAACTCTTATTCCTATATCTTTTTCATGTTAGTCAAGATAGACATTTGCATAAATTATCTTATTGCTGATTTTCTTCTAGGAGCAAGGAGAATATGGGAATACAGTAGGCTTTGAGCGATAGTCAAACATTTTAAAGCTGATTGCTATATGAAGGCTTTTAATTCGGTTCTCTTTCCACGGCCAAGAGATAAAATAGTGAATAACAAACTTCCATTTGAGAAAAGTTTAAAGTGCAGCAAAACTCACGCAAATAACAAATATCCGAAAAAGTTAACTGCACAAAATAGGCATTTGGACATAACTTGTGTGTTTTAACGAAATCTACGTTTTTTGTATACTAAGATTTTGTCTATCTCTTACGGTTTACCAGTTATGCAAAAGTCATCAAAAGTAAACACGACTGCATAAGTTGTAGCCAGAAAATTTAAAATATCCATTCTATTTGCCTTAGAAATATGTGAAATACATGATACTTTAATCAAAATAGAGGCATTTTCGAGAAAACAAAACTTTCGAAAAAGTTTCCATACAAAGGGTAGCTTAGGGTGGAGGAATTTTCTGAAAATTTTTCTGTCGCATCTTTAAAGCATATTAAACTTATCTACCAACTTTGGTTTTTAAGCGACCTTTCGTGTTTGAGTTATTCTGCTCACAGGACACACGCGCGCGTGAAATGCTTTTTTGGATTCAGGGAAGTTCAAAACATATATTTCCGGTGAAATCTCGACATCGAATTTTTGGGTGGAATACAGTCCCCGGCTTAATATACGTAGTAGAGAAAATAAAAATATGTGTTGAACTCAATTTTTTCTACTCACTCTTGTACAATCCATTCTTAAAAACTCTTATGGTTCTATTTCTTGTTAATCCAGATAAATGCTGAGTTTTGAACATGGTAGGTAAAGCAACAGTCACATTTTTATAGAGCGTGGTGTCGTAAGCGGTCTTCGCATGGCTAGGAGAAAAAATCACTTCCCAGTGGAGAAAAGTATAACTACTTGGAAATTCAAATCAACAATAAGAAACTTCTTAGAAATGTTTAATTGAGCAAGAAAATATATAAATTGCGTGTTTTAGCGAGTGGTTTACTAGGTATACAAAAGTCATTCAAAACGAAAAGGACTTAAATAAAAATATCTTAAACATACACTGTTTTAATCAAAATTGTTTCAGCCATTTCTGAGTAAATAAAAAATAATGAAAAATTTTCCATACAAATATTAGTTTGGGCTAATTTTCTTGCAAATCTGCGTGTCGCACTTTTGGAAAACTGATTTGGCATTTATACGGTATTTGTTTTTAGTTACTGTCTCTCGGTGTCGCATGTTTATTTTGGAAGGGGTATATAAGATATGAAAACATGTTTGGAGAAATATGAACAGCAAACTTTTGGATGGAATGCAATACTTTCTATGGCTACCATAGGTCTGTGACAAAGAAAGTAGAAATTATGGAGTTAAATACAAGTATAGAGTTACAGTTCAGGTCAATTCATTTTAGGGGAAATATTAAGCAGCGAAGTGAAATTTATTGCTTTGATTATTTTGGGTAATAGTTCTGCATGTACAGACATCTTGAAGAAATTCCTCATACAAATCATCTTTAACTCTTACCATACTTAATCACATTTGAAATTTGTTTCCAATGTTTTTATATACGATTACATATATGCTGCGTGACTCACTAATTTTGATTTGAATTTCAACCCTTAATTATTTTTATTTTAATTTTACAAATGTCCTTAAATGAGAATGTTATAGATACACTTTGTTCAGACTCTTATACCTAGCGGAACTTAACTCGACAGCATGTAAAGTAAGAAATGTTAATGATTCTAATTGGGTTTTGTTATACTCAAGACATGGCGAATATTCGAAGATGCTCTGTTTTTCTAAGCAATGGATATGTTCTTCTAAACATGAAGGAAAGATAATACAAAACTGTGGAGTAACAAATATTTTTAAACAGCGAACGCAGTATGAAGATGGTCATAACCTAATTTAGGAACAAAATAAAAGAAACAGAGAAAGTATTGGTGCAAATAGTTACATAGGAAGCGCAATTTCATCCAAAGTTCACGTAACATGAAGGAAAAGTTTGGCATTGCCAAACACCTTACGTCACGAGAGACGTATCTTTCAGGCCACGTTAAGTTAAGTCCTTAAGTCAACCCTAAGAAGCTCCATTTAATACATTGTGTTAGACTTTCGTGTTACATCCCGTTGCATTAACCTTTTATACACCGAATGGTCTTTGGATTTAAAAATGACAAAGTTTTGGATATATGTACTTGGTGTTTTATTAAGAGAATTATGGAGATACTTTGACATTTTTTTATTTTTTGTTTATAAAAATTGTGTTTCCAATTGGGGACATTGGCGTTTCATTAGAAGTTTATTAGAATTTCACTGCTGACTTCGAACACAGTAATTTTTCATTGTAATTAATATGATACAAATATACTAATATAAAACATATTTTTATCTCAAAATAATCAATTTCACAAGAAAAATCATTGAAACATCAAACTGGAAAGCAGTGTGAATGCACATTCGTTGAACATTCATAATATTTCAGTCGTAAAGTCTTCAAACATTTTCTCTAAAGCGAGGAACTTTTTCGATGCCATCCTGTCAATTCAAAAATATTCGCAACATCAACAGCTAACGTATAAAAATTAACAATTGAAGCTTGCACCTGTTTATAGCCAATTGGAGGTATGAAATGTATGCATTGTTGAGCTAAATAGTAAACAATTCTTTCTCTCAACAATGGGAAATGTATATCCCTCTGAAATCTCATTCTAGTATTTACATCCAGTATTTCGTGTAAATAGCAAAATCGAATTGCCAATGTTCCCGTTTGGGAATACATAATTTTAGGCATACAGAGTCGGAAATCAGATGCAAATAAATTTTCTTACGTGTATTATAATGTTTGTGCTCTCTGTTGCCCTATTATGCTTAGTTAAAAATAAAGTAGTGAACTGAGGGTAGTTAGGGAGGTGAATTCAGTCTTAGCACAATTTAATGATTTACTATAAAATTAATGATTATTAAAAATGCTGGACTAATGTTATAAAAATTAAATATAGACATCAAATTGACAATAAAAGATGAAAAACTCTTCGAAGGTGCTGAGGTCACGAATCGTTTCATGTACACAGACTATTCTTTGCAATTGTAAAGGAATCTCAAAGAATTTTTAGCATACAACTGTAATTTTATTGAAGTAATTACAATAAATGTGGTGGAATATGAACCATAACAATAATGGTGTCTATTCCATATTTATTTTCAAATTAGGTAAATGTAACGACTTCTCTCCTTATATTACTCTTGTTTTTCTGAACTTATCAAGGAAGCGATTGTCACAATAACATCATGGGCAAGCCCTTAATGGGTCCTCTTATGGAGGGCGGGGCTAATTCAATTATGGTACAGAGTGCGGGAAAAAGGCGCAGAAAATGGCAGAGTAGAAAGGCAGGACCAAACTAAGCATTTTGAGGTTAGGAGCATGGACTTGCAAATGTAGTATAAATGAGCCTGCATGAACATAATTGAAATCTGAGTTTATTAAGGACATAAATGTAACTTACACAGTCTGTACATACTATCTCAACTAATATGCAATTAATGGTAAACAATGAGAAGGTGTCTGTTTCATTGGCCATTTTTTTTAAAACTTCGCGTTTTATGTTTAAATATTAATATTTCCTCTTAATAATAAAACAAACATTTTGCGATAAGTTCGCGTAAAGTACAAAAGCAAAATATATACCTGATTCATTTAGTAACACATTTTACATTTTTTTGAACGCAGAAGATGTACCTCTTACACAATACGATATTATGACGTACTAAATATTGTTATTAGCCGCATTATTAATACCACCGTTAGTTAATGACATATTTAATTGGTACAATTTATTTTTGAAATATATTAATGTGCGCGGTAAGAAATATTAAATTAACACTTCTTTACCCCAATTGTTTATTCTATGTCGCCAGGTTGAACGAACAAGCTCCTATCTTGTCAGGTTTATTTTAATATCTCTTTTCAGTAGCAATTAAATTATAGTGCTAAAATAATGTTTCACGCTTGTATTTTATAGTCATAAAGATTGAATAGATTTCTCCAAAATGCTGAAACTGATTACGTGTAGCTTTAAGTATCAACAGAGACGTATATACATTTTGTGGTAATGCTGTCCTGATGCAATTTCGGACATAGCTACAGAATGCTAACATAAGAGTGAAATTCGGGTTTTTTCTTTTCCAACTCATAGGTCACATTAAAATTTGAAATTAATTTTGATGGATCAAAAAGGAAATGGAGTACTTTGATTACCTTCATAACTGAAAGATATTTTCAAAAATCCCTCTAGTTTCGATAGTGTTAATTAGGTAACAACAGTTTATCATGCATTCGCCGGTAAAACTTCAACGTTCAGATGGAACAGATGGAAAGTATTTCTAACACTTTACTCGCATATTGCTGCTTTGTATACATATAAGTCACAATTTACGTGACATTACAAAGTGACCTACAACTTATTTCGGGTCTGAAATTCTGGAACTGCATTTATTATAAGCCAGAAAGGTTGTAAAATAGCTGCAGGAATATTATACGGCTGTTTAAATTATTGAGGTAAAGAAATTCTGAATGAATAAATTACAAGGAAAAAAATTCTTATCGTTCCTTTTAAACTTGCACCCTTTTTGTTAAATATATAGCTGTTTTCCAATGACAGTCGAATGAAGCAGTTAGGTACCTGCATCAACAGATATGCCCAACTGTTAAAAGAGGCTGTATGCTATATTCACATATGCAGCATTATATGTTCTTAGGAGACATATACAGGATGTTATCAATATTGGCTTTATTTACGGACTTATTAAGAATAGCATGTTTTTAGGTTGGTTAGTAATTTTAAGTAGGTGTGACACAGATATGATGACGCAGTATGGATCGGTCTCGCGATAACCAATGGTTCAGTGAGTTAAAACGCTTCTGCAAGGACAATGACCTCATATTATCTACGCCAATGGGTGGCGTATTGAGATGTGAAACAAAACGGGTAGTCTATCTCACAGGCGCTGTTCATTTCCCGGTGCATTGTGACCATGTAAGAAACATCAGGTAGTATACTTTGTGATTGGTTTGTGGTAAATCTGTTAGAGAAGAGGGAAAAAATTAACACACCGAAGTGGATATATATTAAAGCAAGGTAATTATTGTTTTAAATATATCAATTTTCATGTTCATTGTGCAAATAGACTTTAGGGGTTAAAAAACGAGAAATTCGGAAAATTCGCGAGAAAACTACATGCTTCTAGTCGAAGATGGAAAACATGTTGTGCTTATCGTTAATAACACACAAAAAAGACATGGTTCTGATAAAAGCTCAGTATGGCAATCATTTTCATGCTGACGAACAATATAGCAGTGGCCAGTTCTCTGAAATATGAAACACATATAGTCACAGTGACGTACTTAGCGAAGTGCTATTTGTTTTCATTTGACATGTCATAAACAGTTTGCGCAATCCGAAATTCTCACATGAAGGCTTTAATATTGGCGTAGGAAGGGCAATAAAAAGCATTTGCGACTATTTATTCCTAACCTCAAAATGGTTATTTCGGTATTGGCTTACTGCTCTACAATTCATTATTTATACTGTACCCAGCATATCTATACAGCTCTTATAGGTATAAGTGCAGATATTTTTACTAGTAATTCAGAAGGTTATTACATCAATATTTAATTTTCGAACTTATAATTTTATTTATTAAGAGTAGTGTGTTTTCAGAAGGCATGATGGTCTTGTTATAACGAAACAGAGTTCCAATGCTATCTGCAAGTTCAATGACCACGCGCTACGTAGGCCAGTAGGTCACGCACTGACGTGTGAAGCAAAACGGATAGTCTATACGGCAGGCGTTGTTTATTTCGCACCGCAGTTACGATCATACCAAAACATCAGGTAGTAAACATAGTGACTTGTTTGTGGGAAACCTGTGAGACGAAAAAAAAAAAAAAAAAAAAAAAAAAAAAAGAAAACAAAAAGTAAACGCCGAAGTGGTTAGAATCTAACCACTTCGGTTAGACCGTTAGACGTTAAAGGTAATATACAAAGGTAAGATTTTTTGATGATAGTTATTTGAAAAATTTGCATTAATACTTTAAGTTAGTGGTGTTTTGAATTGAATATTACACTAAAAATTCGCATTAAATTCGCACATTATTGTTCAAAATGTCTCCAAATTAAAACATTTATTTGATGATTATTATGACATAAATCACTACATAGTATATCATGCATCAGACATAAGGGTCATTGTCCATCGATCAGTCTTTCATTTATCATATTTGCCCTTCTGTCTGTTATAACCAAGTTATACGTAGAAAAAGATCTCTCGCTGTCAGCACTTGGTACTGGTAGCTGAAGGGACTTCCCATAGAAAGGTTGGTAACATTCACCTTTTGCTTTGAGTGCTAAGAGTTCTTTTACTATATCAGAGTTGTTACTATGGCCTAACTGTTCAACAATGGCACAAAGTTGCTTGTGCTTTAAGTTTATTGCGGTGGCTTTGATAACGTGGAAATGTGACCTTGTGAGATAATCTTTTATTGTAGCCTCACTGATTGCATTGTGGAGCAGCTTTCTTTGTTTCTGCCAATACTATTTATTTTGTAGTATTGCTACAAGTTCATCTCAAAAGAACTCGGGTTATTGAATTCGCAAGAATTAGACATGGATTCCTTCACTGTTATTAAAACCAAAATTTAAACACCAATAATGACGAGTCAATGCATAAAAAAAATTTTTTTAAAGTAAATATTTTCCATTTATCGCTAAAACCCAATATTCTCTAAAATAGGAATAATTCGCAAAAATTTGCGTAAAAATAATCCATTTATCTAAACTATGTCAAATACATACAATTCAATTTGCTCTGTAATTGAACAATATTCTCATTTATAAATAATAAATAATTTATACATCCTATCCAGCCTAACATAATTGTGTAACATTAGCTACCCATTATCTCATCAACTATTTAAAATAACAGACCAACATTTTACAGGTTGTAGATGCATGCCTTTTAGGTACACTGGTATAATTTTGTTCAATAAGTGTGTTTATTAAGGAAGACATGATAAATTTGTAAGTTCATTTTCTAATTAAAACTTTTTGCACATTTTTAAAAAAAAATCGATAATATTATTAATACCAAAGCAGATTCGCAACACATTTGGAGGTTATTTTATCATCCAAAGGTGTAAATTAGTTATCTCGAAAAACTAGAAAACGCGACATTTATACAGAAAAATATGTTCAGAGCATAAATGGAGAAACAAGTCGTATATATTTGCAAAAACAAACAACATGACCTCAACACACAGAAACTTTCATGCTTAAAATTAATACCAGTTAATGAAATGAATTGTTCTTTCACGCTAGTTAAGTAGGACAAGGTTGGAGAGGGTAGAATTAGACTGAAACATTCAATGCCATAGCTGGGATTTGAACCACGGATCTTCCGGTCTCCGTCCGGTTACTCTGGTACCAGTTTGTAGAGCAAAGTCAGTTTATGGTGAGTGAGTCAGTGAATGAACAGAATTGTCAGAGTGAGTTGTGTACAGTTGAGCAGGGTTTCTGTGAAGGTTATGATAGAACAGAAGGTCACAAGTTGTGAATTGTGATTCAATTTTAAGGGCAATAAAGGGATGTAAAAAGTAATTGCATTTGTCATTTGTTACAAAAACTTGTTTGTGGCATCAGCGATTGTCCAATGTTCGATATCATTGGTTTGAATGCTTCAATGCTTTGTCATTTTTTCAAAGCTACTTTTCAGTTGTTTGTTACCATTCATGGAACGAGTATGGAACTTTAAACCTCTTTCACCTTTGTACCTACAAGAAAATGCGTAATGAAACCATTTGCACAAACGTTTATCTGTATTAGCATGAAGAAGACAGAAAAAAAATCTGACGTGTTACACTCATATGACTTTCTCTACTCTTGTACTAACCATTCCTACAAACTCATCTTCTTCGTGTTAGTTGAGATAAACATCTGCATAAATTATCTTATTGCTTATTTCCTTGTAGGTGGAAGGAGAATATGGGAGAATATTGAGCGATAGTTAATGTTTGAAGCTTTCAAATTCCGTTCTCTTTGCACGGTTAACATACAAAAATTGAATAACGATGTTCCATTTGACAGAAGTATGTTCTACAAAACTCACACAAATAATAAGGAATATCTCCGAAATGCTTCACTCTACAAAAAAATATACTCAGACATAAATTTTGTGTTTTAGCAATATTTACATTTTTGTACAATAAGATTTTGTCTATCCATTACGGTTTACGAGTTATTCAAAAGGCATTCAGAGTAAACAGGACTACATAGGTGATAGCCAGAAAATTCAAAATATACATTTCATTTGTCATAAAAATATCTCAAACATATATAATTTTAATTAAAATCGTTAGAGCCATTTTTAAGAAAATCAAAATTTTCGAAAAATGATCCATGTAAAGGGTAGTTTAGGGTGGGGCTATTTTCTTAAAAATCTTCGTGTAGCATTTTTGAAAGACATTAAACTTAAATACCAAATTTTGTTTTAACTGAATTTTCGTTTTTGTGTTATGCTGTCCACAGACAGACAGACAGACAGACAGACAGACAGACAGACAGACAGACAGACAGACAGACAGACAGACAGACAGACAGACAGACAGACAGACTGACTGACACAAAAAACACACACACACGGACCTTTTTCTAAAAACGCTTTTTTGATTCAGTGCGCCTCAAAGCATATATTTCCAGTGAAATCTGGGCATCGAGTTTTTGGGTTGAATACAATGCTTCCTGTACTAAACATAGTAGACAAAGTAATAGGCGTTTGTAAGAATAGTTTGTATAAGATGCAATATAAAAGTAATAGGCGATATTGGTTAGAGAAATAACGTAAATATAACACGGATATTTACACCTCATTTATGTATAGCATACGAGGCATCTTCTGTTGAATGAGCGTTTGTCCCGATGATGTGTTGTGTATTTTTAAAACTAACAGGTGGTGGATTGAGAGTAGAGTTTGCAACAGTTTGGATGTGCAACAGGTATATGTAGCTCAACCAAGCGCGCACAATTATTACTCGACCGAACTGTTAAAGGGGATTATTCGCACACTTCTTGGTTTTTAGCCTGAATCGTTGGTGCGTGAACTGTTTGAACAGCCTGCATCTATGTTTAGACATCAGCGAGCTTTTAATTTGTTTCATGCTTGAGTGTGCGTCAAATCTGATGACTTATAAAACTGGTACGCAAATTTCACTAATATCCATTATCCATACACAAATTAATTGATTTGTCAACTCTTTTAACGGCAAGTACACACTTCAAGCTGAACAACCTAACTGCGCTGTTTATTTGATAGGGATTGCTGACTACTTTGAGTAAAAAGATCTGATGTGTTGCACTCACATAACCTTCTGTACTCTTGTACTTCCATTTGACAAAAGTAAGTTTTCCAAAACTCACACAAACAACAAGGAATATCTCTGAAATTATTCACTCCAGAAAAAAATGACTTGGATATTAACTGTGTGTTTTAGCAAGACCTACATTTTTTGTACAGTAAGATTTGGTCTATCTTTAACGGTTTACCAGTTATGTAAAAGCCATCAAGAGTAAACAGGTCTACATAGCCAGGAAATTCAAAATATATATTTCATTTGCCATAAAAATATCTCAAACATATGGCATTTTAATTAAAATCGTTAGAGCCAATTTCGAGAAAATGGAAATTTTCTAAATATTTTCCATGTAAAGGGTACTTTAGGATGGAGAAATTTTCTTTAAAATCTTCGTGTCGCATCCTTGAAAGACATTAAATTTAAATACCAACTTCGATTTTTAACCGACTTTTCGTTTTCAAGTAATGCTGCCGACAGACACACTGACACACACTGATACACTCACACAAACACACACACGGAACTTTTTCTAAAAATGCTGTTTTTTTTTGGATTCAGGGGGCCTCAAAACATATTTATGGTGAAACCTCGACATCGAATTTTTGGGGGGAATAGAATACTCCAAATAAACGTAGTACAGAAAGTAAAAATAAATAAAAACCTCCAATTTGAGAACTGTATAAGTATTACAAAATTCTGATAAATAACAAGGAATATCGCCGAAATGGTTCGCTCAACAGAAAAAGATAATTTGACATTATTTGTGTGTTTTAACGAGATCTATACTTGTTGTACAGTAAGATTTGGTCTGTCTTTCACCTTTACCAGTTATGCAAAAACCATCATAAGTAAACAGAGCTACAAGGACCATAGTCAGAAAATTCAAAATATACATTTCATTTACCACAAACATATTTGAAACATAAGGCATCTTAATCAAAATCGTTAAGTCAATTTTGAGAAAATCAAAAGGGTAGTTTAGGGCGGATGAATTTTCTTCAAAATCTTCGTGTTGTATCCTTAAAAATATTACATTTAAATAGTAATTTTGGCTTTTAACCGACTTTTCATTTCTGAGTCATGCTATTCGCAGACACACACGCCCACACAGACACGGACACCTTTTACTAAAATGCTCTTTTTATTTTTTATTCATGGGACCTCAAAGAACACTTTTGCGACTAATGTTATTATGGAAACAATTATTTTGAATCACAAAGTTATTGACATGTATAAGTTAGAGAGGCCTTTCCAGCTCGAGCACTTTATGCTGGGGCGCGCCGATGCTGCACTCGACGGTTCCAGTGCCTTCCTCACGTAAGGGCCGTTGCGACTGCATGTGTATAACAGACAGTGAGAGTAATATCTCTGTCTCAGTCTCCGTGTTCTGAACTTAGAGGTGCTTTTAAATAGAATATAGCAGACAGCGGAGCAGTTATTACCGCTTTTCTTTCGTTACAAAATGTCATGTAATTCTTCATGGGAACATCTATATTTTGTTGTCAATACCGAAGGAAAAGTCCAATGTTGTCAAAGAAATTAAGGATATGACACCTAAACTTTAAATTCTCGGCGCATCCTGAAAAAGCACCATCAAATTTCCAAACAGAACTGATAAAACTACATTGCAACGTAATGCAAACAAAAAACAGGTACTACCACTACAACGCTTATTTGGTTAAATTTTACAATGGAATATTCCAAAATTCATGCATTTACCTTAAATCTCGGACCCCAATCTAGCACCTTGTGATTTGATTTTGTTTTAAAAATTAAAGATAAAAATGCGTAGAATCACTTTTCGTTCTCGGATGAAGCAGTGAAACATTATATAAACCTGGTTTCAGAAGTGCCTACATCAGGAAGAGTTGCATCGTTGCTTTAAGGACTGGTTTTATGTAATGCAGATATGTACTGTCATCCAGAGTAAACAGGACTACATAAGTAATAGCCAGAAAATTCAAAGAATACATTTCATTTGGCATAAATATATCTTAAACATGTCATTTTAATCAAATTCGTTAGCAGTTAGGTGGAGCAGTTTTATTCAAAATATTTGAATCGCATCATTAAAGGGTATCAAACTTAAATACCAACTTCGGTTTCAACCGACTTTTCGTTTTTGAATTATGCTGTACACACACACACACACACACACACACACACACACACACACACACACACACACACACACACACACACACACACACACACACACACACACACACACACACACACACACACAAGAGAACGGAATCTCAAAGTCAAAAAGATTTTACTGTCGCATAAAGACTGCTGTATTCTAATACCTCCCTTATACCTACAAGGAAATAAGCAATACGATAATTTGTACGAATGTTTATCTTAACTAACATTAACACCTTAACTAACATTAAGGAATAAGAGTTTGTTAGAATGGTTAGTACAAGAGTAGAGAAAGTCTTGTGAGTGCAACACATCAGATATTTTATATGTTAAGTGTGCAAAGAGAACGGAATCTCAAAGCTTTAAAACATTTGACTATCGCACAAAGTCTACTGTATTCTAATATTCCCCTTTCACATACAAGGAAATAAGCAATAAGATAATTTGTACAAATTTTTATCTCAACTAACACGAAGAAGATATAGGAATAAGAGTTTGTAAGAATGGCTAGTACAAGAGTAGAGAAAGTCATGCGAGTGCGACACATCAGATTTTTACTTTCTCTACTATTCCACCCAAAAATTCGAAGTCGAGATTTCACCGGAAATACATATTCTGAGGCCCCCTGAATCCAAAAAAAGCATTTTATATGGGGTCCGTGTGTCTGTCTGTGTGTCTGTGTGTCTGTCAGTCTATCAGTCTGTCAGTCTGTGGACAGCATAGCTCAAAAACGAAAAGTCGGTTAAAAACCAAAGTTGGTATTTAAGTTTAATGTCGTTCAAGGATGTGACACGAAGATTTTGAAGAAAATAGCCCCACCCTAAACTACCCTTTACATGGAAAATTTTTCGAAAATTTTGATTTTCTTGAAAATGGCTCTAGCGATTTTGATTAAAATGTCATATGTTTGAGATATTTTTATGACAAATGAAATGTATATCTTGAATTTTCTGGCTATAGCCCCTGTAGTCGTATTTACTCTGGACGACTTTTGCATAACTGGTAAACCGTTAGAGATAGACCAAATTATACTATACAAACAATGTAGATCTTGCTAAAATACACAATTTATGTCTCAATAAATTTTCTTGTAGGTTGAACCATTTCGGAGATATACCTTGTTATGTGTGTGAGTTTCGGAAAACTTGGAACTTTCGTGAAATGGGTCATCGTTGTTCATTTTTTTATATGTTACGTGTACAAAGAGAACGGAATCTCAAAGCTTTAAAAGATTTTACTATCGCACAAAGTCTACTGTATTCCAATATTCCCCTTGCACCTACAAGGAAATAAGATAATTTTTACAAATGTTTATCTCAACTAATACGAAGAAGATATAGGAGTTTGCAAGAAAGGTTAGTACAAGAGTAGATAAAGTCATGCGAGTGCGACACATTAGATTTTTTATAAAGTAATCGTTGTTTGATTTTATAAAAATGTTAGTGTGGCCTTGTAGAAAAGGACGATGAGTTTTTTGTAAGAATAGTTTGTATAAGAG